>CAWUFW010002494.1:0-1200000 GCA_963921515.1 Calotriton arnoldi | reverse complement strand
GCCAAGTGTGTCTCTCTACTTGTGACCTGAGGCTGAGCGCAATCTTTAACATTTCGATGACTGGCGCTGCAATCACCCAATTACAAAGCCACTTAGCTCGTGACAAGCAATGGAACCCCACTCCACCACCGAACTAGAGCCCCTAAAATAAACCTTAAGTTGCTGCTCCTCTGCTGCCTAGCTGGGCCATGTCGGTTTACTTCATACCTACCCAAGGAGCAAGGACCCAATCAGGCACTGGCAACAAAAATATGAACTGGGTGGTTTGGAAAAGACCTGCACCAGTGTGATGCAAGATGGGTGTTTGGGGCCAGTGCACCAATTGCACACCTGTTAGCTACACTCCTAGTGCCACCGTTCAGTTCACTGAGCCATCCACCCAGCCATTTTTCTACAGTGTAATGTTCCTCCATTTACCAAACTCAAACAGAAAATCTACTGCTTGACAACTCTGTCTGATCTTGGACTAGGCCCATATCATAAAAGGTTTTATAACTGCAACGGTAGAACCTACAGGGGAAGTGTAGCCCTTGACTTCCACGGCAGTGGTCAAACAAAGCCCTCCTCACAAGTAAGGTTTGTTACGTAATTCATACATTTTATTTTATTCAGAAAAACTCAGCTTTTCAAGAAAAATTCAAGAGTCAAAACATCTTCCCAATTCCAATTACAATGCTAGCTGCTCCTATTAGGTGACTGTGCAGTGCAATTGAATAAAGTGAGCATAAAGTGCACCTATATTATTTACAAGGCAATATATTCATGTGACTGATAGGGATCATGGGATGTTTCGGACAACACTCGTAATGCAAGTGTCAGAAATCCACAATCAACTTAAAAACACAGTACACATTTAGTTTAGTCAATGTTTCGACCCATATTCCAAAATAATAATTATAAACGGGTCATCATCAGGACGAGATGTTTCTATTGGAGGCACCAGGGTAATTCAGGCATGGATCTTGTTGTGTCTAGTATGTGTCAATACAACATCAAGCTTGCACAAAGTTAAGGCAAGTGAAATAAAACCCAGAGGATAAGAGGAAATCTTTCTAAAATTCTAAGGTAAATCAGAGTGCGTCTTCCAAGATTCTTCTAGATCTGCAAGCACTAGGTAAGCTGCTTGATGATGTAAGCGTGAATCGCTGATGAAACATATCGGCAATCCAGTGCTTGGAACAGCCATAGCGGTATAGTCAGTGTGAATCAGAAGAGACACACACCGGCCTGAATGGATCCAAAGCCTTGGAATCTTGATTTTCTCTTGAAAAGCTTTGTTAGTCTGAATAAAATAAAATGTATGAATTACATAACAAATCATGCCTGTGAGGAGGGCTTTGTTTGACTATTGCCGTGGAAGTCAAGTGCTACACTTCCCCCGTAGGGACCACCTTTGCTGTTACAAACTGTTGTATTCAGGTCCCAGGGTTACTGGGTTTGCCCTGTTTTGTTTCAGAATACGCATCATAACAAGGGTAGATTAAATGCTTTGGTGTGACACGCATTAGCCCCGAGATTAAATCCATTCACTAACTGGATACGGGGGCTTGAGTGTGTGTCTACATAGATAAGGCCACTGTTTGCAAAGCTAGTAAATCTATCAGAGCATACAGGGCACCAGGCCCCAATGGCTTATCAGGGTCACTTTTTAAATCGGACATGGATTTCTGGACAGACTTGTTAACCCCTCTTTTTGTGGACTGCTTTCAATCCGCAGATGTCCCACATTCATGGAAGGGGTCTATTCTCCATCCCATCTGCAAGTAAGGGAAGAGCTCAATCCCAAGCATTTATTGCCTTATTGCTTTATTGGATGTTGAAGTGAAAGCATACACAGACATTTTACTCCAGGAATTAGAGGCTTTGGAATTTGGTGCAAAGATAATTCCCTTTCATCAAACGGGTTTTAGACACTCCTCTACAACTGATAACATTGTAGCCTTGTCTTACCTGGTCCATTATATTTCTCTGCAATCTCAGTCGCCCCTTTATGCATGTTTTGTAAACTACTCAGCAGCCTTTGACGAAATTGATCATAACAAGCTTTGGGCTAAACTTGCACATTGGGCAATCCCATCCCCTTTATTTAGGGCAATCATCTTGCTTTACTCAGACACATGGATCTGTATCAAGACAGGTAAGAAGAATTGCATTACAAACCAAATTACAACAAATTGGGACCTAATACAATGGTGTGTGTTAGCCCCTATGTTGTTCAAACTCTACACAGCCAACATTAGCCACACACTTGCAAAGGCAAACTCCTTCCTCCGAGGACTGGTTAGTACAGACTCCCCTTGATTCAATACGCTGATGATCTCCTCATCCTTGATCACACCAAAATAGGCATACAACATGCTTAACAGGCATAAACAGCTATACTGAAGTAAAAAAAACTGATGGTCAATGCTGACAAAGCAAAGGTGATGATTGTGGGGAGATATAAAAACAAACCGAATTTGCACTGGACGTTAGGAGATCTAACTACTGCATAAACAACAACCTACAACTATCTAGGTATATGGTTCACTGACACTGGCAAACCTAGTTTACAGTTAAAACATATTACAAGGAAGTCTGCGTAAGTCATATTTACCTTACCCAAACTAAATTCCCAGCTCTATTCTCCATCAGCTGGGGGCATTACTTGAGTCACATGCGCCAAGGTAATACCAACCTTCTCATCTGAGCACCAAGCCTAATCCAGGAAATCTTCTTCTGTACTGGATAAAATCCAATCTATCAATTCTAGAAGACTTATTCACCTCCCAAAATACACTCGCTGCTCACTCCTCCTTTTGGAGTATTGCATGACAGGGAAGGATTTGGAATGCAAGTAGTCCTTTCTCAAATACTAATGCTCAACTCATCAAGCCAAACCCGACACCTTAAAGAAAGCTGTTCAGGAGATCTACTCCAAATCGAATAATCCCTTGCCTCAGTACCTAAAACAGGCAGCCAAAGATTTAAATGTTAATATGGCCATTAACCTGATCGCACACATTTGCATTCAGACATCAAAACCACCCTGGAGGAACAGTTCTGGCTCTCTCAAGAAAGGCTGACCTGGGCTCTGTTTAAGCAAGTAGCAATGCTGGTCCAATTGTAAATATCTATCAAGGACATGAGATGCAACCCTACTTGAAGACTTCCCCATAGTGTGTCTTTGTTATACCTTTCCAAGATAGCCACCATGTTTACAAGCATTATGTTGGGCACCTTGGATCAGTATAACAGTGATGCATATTAGCCTTTCAGGTTGCCAGCCCGTTGCAATGTTTACTTATCAGCCATCATTGAATATCCTTGTAATTAATGCTCCAAGATGGCCAGCACGTTGTTTCTAAATGTGACAATTATGTAGAAACTTTAAAACAACAGTACATTATTTACAATACCATTGTAAGAATGCTGCCCACTGCTTTGTTCAATTTTAATTTTATATCAGAAGCATGTCCCCGCCAAGTTTAGATGGTGGCGTGTTTTCTTTTTTCTACTTTTATTCCTTTAATTTATCATCAATAGGCGTGTTGAGTTTGTGTGTCTGCTCTATTGTGAATGGATAAGTGGGTGAATGCAAGAACAATTCAGTGGTTAGAAGAATGGACACATGCATATGAGGATGAGTGACAGACTGCATTTATGATGACCTATTGGATGTGACTGAAAAGACTGGGGAGGAGCTTTCATTTATAGGCCAGACCTATTGGCATTCCCAATGCCTGTTTCTCTTTCTGTTCCCTTGTCCCATATCGCTGTTATCCTCCATTTTCTATGACCCACCTATTAAGTTGTGCAACTAGTTCTCCCTTTATTTCTACTCTCTGGTTCACACAGTTGCTCTTCACTTTCTTTTTCTCACAATTTCTTTCACTCTCTTTAATCACCTCTCCCTTCTTATAGTTGTCGCGGCATTTTTCTCTTATTTGGTCTTCCCTTTTCCCTATCATCGCAAGTGTCAGTCTTTTCACTTTTTTTGTCCTTTATCTTTTTCTTTCCTTTTCTCACCCTCTGTTGAGCGCCGGGCAGACATGTCTTGCTTTTCCACGCATGATGGAGCACTTGTTACCTCTTACGTTGCTTGGATTCACATTTGAAAGTACAAAGTTATGCTCAGTAAATAGAATTTGCTTTAAGGTCACTAGAACGTCTACTATTTATCTATGTCTTCCAGATTAAAGGAAACAATTTTGTGGTGTAAATTGCGAAATATGCTATTTTACATTGTATTTATTTTTTTCTCTTGGTGGATAAATAGATTAGTGGTTGGGTATGTGAATGGATGAGTGAGCACGTGTATCACTAAGGAAGTGAATGACTAAATGAATAGATGAATGTATACTTCATTCAAACAGTGGCAACTGAGTGCACTCAACCATCCTTGCACTCAGACAAATATTATTCATACCTTCATTCACCTAATGACTCAATGACACCTTTACTTATACACAAAAAAACGTATTTGTCACACTCATGTAATCGGCAAAAAGGAATAGCAAATTGAAGAGTTTGCGAGAGCGGAAACTGTTTGAATTTGCCAAAGCATATTTATTTTAGGATTGCCCTGTATATTATAGTAGGCAAAGTTTATCATTGTGCACGTATTAAAGTTAACCCTAATCCTACGAAGTCCTGACTGTGCGAGCAGTAATCTTTGCTTCTATCACCCAGAATATTTAATGTTTCGCAAAATATTCTGTCTCCAATTTGTCTTGGCATGTCTGCAAAACTGGTAATGCCTATCTCTGTGTATACTTTCCTACCTCCACAATTAGACAAAGTTTAGATAGGTGAATGTATTGGTAGCGTCACAGTATATTCACTAATATATGAATTAGTCGCATTTGTTTGCTGAATTATGTGGTTGGTTGCTTTTCAATTGCCTCTTTAGGCAATATCCACTAAACAAGCCAATTCAGCGTTCCGGTTCCCTATTTATAACTAACTAACATAAAATATGGGGTACATTTTTCCGTTTTTAGCAGAAGACAGTGCAACAACCAATGTTGCTTCACTTTTTTGCCCCAAGAGGAGAAAGCAGCTCAGACTCTTATTTATTAAAAATCGCCTGCTGCTGCTAACTACCCCTCCACACAGGGACATCTTATGGATTTCGGGGGCCCAGGGCCAAACGTATTTTGGAGGCCCCTGTTCAAACCAGGTTTAAATTTATGATGATCCAGTTTCAGCTCTTTCATGGCTTCTTTGCCCGCTGCACAGGCACACTGGTCCAAATTGTAAATCTGTTTCATCTAATATTCAGGGATAGCAAAGTGTTGTTTTCTGTATTATAATGCAGCAACAGCTCACTCATATTATTGCAATTACTCTTTGTGACACCCCCCCCTCCTATTTCTCATATGTGAGGTCCTTTTTTGAGCTAAACAAACTTTTTTCTATAGATGTTGCATAGTTTTGAAAAACAAACATTTCTCTGCAAAATGTCAGTAACAGACTCCCATACATCACTCACACCAAAAATAAATTAAAGGAAAATGGTATTTAAAACAATCTGTTTGTAAATTATTCAAGAGCATCTACAGAACAGAGCTTTATCAGGGCCTACCTGAAAGGCTGGGGCCCAGGGCCAGGGCCCACTTTGCCCATGCCTTAAAACGTCTCTGCCTCCACAGGTGTGCAAACAAGCAACCTGGCATAGCTCACAACCTTTGCAGCATGGTGCAGAGGTGTGTGTATGCTGTCTAATATAAGATTTATACTGGAAGCATACCCTCTCAATAAATTTGCCTCTTCAAATTTTTAAACATTCACATACTTTATGTGTGCTCTACAGTGCAGTACATGTGCAATGTGTGGAATGTTTGCAGGAATGAAAGCTTTTATCCCTGTTAGCGCCAGTTTCAAAAAGGCATCACTTTTTTATGCAAAGCTCGCTCTGGCTATCTCAGTAAATCCAGCTTTATGTCAAAATCTATGGATGCTTGCACTGATAAACCTAAATAATACCCCCTTGATGCAGTGGTGCAAAGCAGACCAAAGCACAGTTTGTGCTGAGATGTGGGTACCTTTCCAATGCATAATATCTTTTACACTTCAAAGGAAATACCCTTGCAAGTGTTTGCATCACTTTTCCCTAGGGAAAACCCTTAATATAACAGACCCATACTAGTAAGTGCCTTTAGTTCCTAGAATTAATCAGTACCATTCACTTTTTTAAAGAGCCATCAAAATCTGCAAAAGAATTGAAAAACAATGTAGATCTATGTACACTGATCGCAGACTCATTTTTATTTGACTCTTTTAGGTCTTTGGGAGCGTATCCATATGAAAAACTTACATCAAATTATTAACATATGTTGAACTTGGCCCTTTTTGCAGGGTCATCCCTGAACCTTTTGCCTTCCTCCTGGTATTTATTCTGACCTGGTGTTGGTGGTTTAAGGATTCTGGGCACTTTATCACTGCTGTCCAGTGTAAAGTGCATGTGCTCTCTATGGTAAACGTGGTAAGATTGGTCTGCACCTGTTTGGCATATTTAATTTACCTATCAGTCCCTTGTAAAGTGGGATCTCATATACCCAGGGCCAGTAAATTAAATGCTACTGGTGGGCTTGCAGCGCTGCTTGCGCCACCCACCAAAGTTGCCTTTCAAACCTGCCTCTGCCATTGCAGGGCCTGCACGCAGTTTACTACCGCTGTGACCTGGCACATAAAGTGGTTGCCACGTCTGTGACTCCCCTTTTACTGCATATCAGTCACCCCTAAGGTAGGCCCTAGCTAGCCCTATGGGCAGGGTGCACTGTAGGTAAAAGGTAGGAAATGTGCCTTTACTGTGTGGCATGTCCTTGTAGTGACAAACAGCCATTTTGGTTTCTCACTACTGTGAGGCTGCCCTCTCATAGGAATGCTTTGGGGATTCCCTGATATGTGTTTCAGTGGTGATTCCTGATATGAGAGGAGTAGCGTGATCAAGTTTGGTATGTTAGGAATAGTGGTAATAAATGCTGCATGGTGGTGTGCGCAGATTTATTATCACTATTTTAGAAATGCCACTTTTAGAAGTTGGCATTTCTGTGTGACAGGGGCTGGGGAGGTGCAGTGGCTCCAGAGGGGCTGGGTGAGTCAGCGCTAGGCTGAATGGGCCTGATCTGCATTTGGAGTAGTGGGAGGAGTAGCACCTGGGCCTGAATATGACTGTGCCTGCCTTCCATAATGCTGGCTCCGCCCCCCTGTGCTGTGTCTGGGGCCAGGGCCTACATTAACAATGAGGGTGCTTGTGTACTATAAACAAATGTATGGAGGTACCCCCCAGAACTGGTTTGGACTGGGCAGGCCTGTGCCAGGGGGGGTAGAACAAAGACATTTGCACTATAAATATTGGGGCTGTGACCCCATGTAAAATTTGTACTGCTTGGTGCTTACTTGAGGCCGGCAGGCTGCCGGACTGCCAGGAGGAACCGCCACCAGGGGGACTGACCTGCTGCCCTGCTTGGCAGCTGGAGGATCTGCTGTCTGCCCAGGAGACCCGGTGTGCTGGCCTGCCTGTGCACTTCTGGGAAAGAAGTGCCGCCTGTTTCCTGGTGGTGTCTGCCGGGGTGAGACCGGCCGAGCACTGCGTGCTCTATTCATTGCCCTGGACATGGGCTGGAGCAAGTCAGGAGTCCCAGGTGTTGAGCCCCTGGCGTGGGCTCCCCTACATCAGCATATGGTAGGCACTTTGCAGCTTGTTCCCTGAGCCGAGAAGTGGGCTCCTGCGGGGAAAACACGGCAAGAGCAGCCTCACCGTAAATTGGAAGCCAGGCAGCTGTGGCCTGGTTGTGGGCATGGCCTCCAGCCAGAAAGCAAAACGTGGAAGAAGAAGCCACAGGAAGTCAGGCAGCATTTAAGCCTGAGTGTGGGCAGGGCCCATGAGCGAGACGGAGAGACAGCCTGGAAGCCAGGCGGCTGTTGCCTGGTTGTGGGCGGCGCCCTGACAGCGAGAAGAAGCCGAGCCTCATGGGCTCGCATCAGCTGTGGCCGGGGAGCCGCCGGAGTGCGGCAGCGTGAGGAGAGAACGGCCGGAAGGAAGACTACGGCCCATCACGGTCCCGCCCTCCTGGAATGAGGCGTGGGCCGAGGAGAAGAGACGGCCCCGGTGAGTGCCTTGAAGAACGGCGCACCCCTCGTCCCAGGTCGCCCTGCCCCTTTGTCCGGCCCTGAAGGGCCATTGACCAACCTCCCTTAGGTGCGGAAAACGCACCAAGGACATTCCGTCAACTGTCCCCCTCTGAGTGCAGCTGCACCGCTGGTCGGGGGCAGCTGCGTGTTTTTGAGATATCGGGGCAATTTGATTTGGTGGCATTGCGGGGCAAGCCCAGGAAGGGGCCCCCCAGGACCATGTGAAGCTGCCGGATGTTCACCTATATGCCCGAGGTGGGCAGGATGTAATTATGTGACATACCATTTCTGTGGTGATGCATGATGCGTTGTGCTAAGAGACAACCTGCCAGGACTTACGGGTCGCTCCAACGATAGGTGATGATGATTACACTGGCCTGATTGGCCTTGTAATGTATGTTATGCCTGATGTGATTATCATATGGGTAATAGGCGCTTCCATGAAATGTTGATGTTTATGCCTCATGCCTCATGATTTATGCGTAATGCGTTTATGCTAAGTGCCTCTTGCCAGTAGATACTGGTTGTTTTTACTTTCACTACGTGTGTGTTCTAATGGTGATGACAGTGGCCCGACTGGCCCTGTAATGTATATAATCCCCTGTAAAGTGATACCTAGTGCCAGGTGGCACAGTGTATATATGTGATTATGCTCTAATGTGTTTTATGGGTAATACAAAGGCTATTTTCATATAACCTTGTGTGGAGTTTCTTTTGTGGTGTGCCTAGTGTGTCGCTGCTGTGTGTGTGTGTGTTCAGGAAACGCTTTACACATTGCCTCTGGGATAGGCCTGACTGCTCGTGCCAAGCTACCAAGGGGGTGAGCAGGGGTTATCTTCAGTGTGTAACTCCCTTGCCTTGACTAGAGTGGTGGTTTCTGCCTGGCTTAGGCGCTTGCCCTAGCCAACCAGAAATCCCACTTCTAACAACATACTACCACATATATAAATCAGAGGACCACTAATGTCTGAAAATTGACTTAATTCTGTGAGGTAATAAGTTTGGTCATCTGATACAGTGGTGGCGGGTGACCTGTAAAAGTGAAGAGGTGTACACCTTGACTCAAATTCCAGTGAGTTAGCCTAACTTGTCCTGGGGGTTTCAGGGGGTTTCCTCACACTTGCTTGCACTCGGTGTTACTCTCTCATGCATACTCTGTCTTATTCACTAACATTCCAATACTGTCACTCGCACTTGCACTTTTGCTCACTCTGACTTACTCAATCTCACTTGCTCGCACTCCGACCCACTCAGTTTTACTTACTCTTATTCATTCTGATTATTCAATCTCACTCTGACTTACTCAGTCTAACTCTGTTTCACTCAGTCTCACTCAATTCCACTTATTCTTGCTTATTTTGACTCACATACTCTCCCTCTGGCTCATTCAGTCTCACCTAGTCTCTTTTCTTCTAACTCAGTGTCAATCATTCCCACTCATTCTCAGTCAATCCCACTCATTATCACTCAATATATCACTTAGTGTCACCTAGTCTTATTCGTTCTCACTCAGTCCCACTTATTATCACTCATTCTCACTGAGTCCCACTCATTCTTACTCAGTCTTACTCTGACTCACCTAGTATCACTCTGACTAACATAGTCTCACTCATTCGTACTCATTCTCACTCAGACTCACTTATTCTCGCTCTCTCACACTTAGTCTCACTCAAACCCACTTTGACTAAATCAGTCGCAGTCATACTTCCCAGTCTCACTTTTTCTGACTCAGACTTAGATTCAATCTCACCCTGACTCACTCAGTCTCACACATGTTCAGTAACGTTCAGTTGCACTCCCTGTCAATTTTATCTTGCTGACTCAAATTCATTCTCACTCATACTCGCTATTCCTGTCACTCATTCTCACTCACTCTGACCGACTCCCTCACTGACTATCTCTCACACACTCACACACATGGGCATACTCACACATACACGTGCTCTCCCTCACGGACACATTATCTCACACATTAGATTTAGACACTGTTTTTTACTTATCCGTGCAGGTTCTGTTTGAACTCCTGCTCCTTTCTGCTTCTACCAGCACTGCAACTTGACACTACAATCTTTGTACATGCGCAATCCGCAGATCCCAGGTTTCAGTCTAGTTAAGAGTTAGGCAAGGGTGGGGTGACAGACTGATTGGTGTGACTCTTTGTTACAACACAGATGGAGGTGGAACTGAGGCATGCCAGGGCTCCAAGGTCAGCGCTAGGATTTTACCAGCCCCGGACAATCTCTCTGATGGCTGGTGCAGGCGATTTCAATCACCTGCGCCAGTCATCAGACAGTTTCACTAGCTGCATCAGGGTGTTGCTGGACCTTTTTTAGCAATACCAAGAGTGAATAATAGAATATTAGTCAGTCTTGGAATAATACAAATGGGCCATAAAACAATGAGGCGTATATCCTGGGGCCCATAAGCCCATAAGAGATAGCTGCCACATATTTAATGTACATCAGGCATGAACAAACACTTGAATCTTGTGTGAAAGAAATGGAAACTGATCTAAAAATATTTGTTATCTGTTTTTCTATTCCATTAACAGCTAATTTCTTGAGTGAGTGGGCATAATTGGTTGGATTTAAAATCTACTATGGCACAAGTTTCTATTCGAAATATAATGGATAGAACAACCTGTTTCTTGCCTGGGAACATTTTACCTAGTATTTTATTTAGGTTACCACATAAGGGAGCGGCTCCAGTATCCCGGCTCCAGCTGGCAGGAGGCCACTCTAAGTTTGACCTGATTAGCTAAAGCTGAAGGCTTCTTTCTCTCCTCAGAGAGACAAGTGGACGCTCAGGAAAGGCTATACATAGGGATACCATATGCGATTTTTTAGATACGTTAAGTAGCATGTCAACCTCTCGTACCCACCAGAGATAATACAAAGCTCTTATGAGTTTTGATTGATGGGAAGAGTAATATGAAATGAAAAGGTAATTCAATATGTACTTGACTGGGATTTTAGTTCTAGCCTCATCAGTCATCTACATTTCATTAAAATATGCAGTGCAATATGGAAAGTACTTTAATAATGAGTTTTGCAGATGAGTCAATAAAGGTTAACGTGGAAAGTTTGTACATAAATAAACTGTCACTACAGGTACTTTGAACAGCTTCTTGGAGAGAATGAACATTTCTGCTGATAGATATTGCGCACGTTGCTTATTGGTATTTCTTTCATGCAAGGGATGCTCAAAACGTCAAAATATATTTTTTTTAAACGCAAAAGTTAAACAAAAGGTAAGTTTTAAGCCTTTTATTTACTGGGCTTTTTTATTTCAGATGTAAGATTATTTTAAAAGGTTTATGTCAGATATGTGTGATGTAGGAAATATATATAAATGTGTGATATGGTCCAGTATTGCCAGCCAGGGTTTGGTGATGACATAAACCATGAGGCTGGGGCATAGCGGCTTTTAAATATGAATGGAACATCAAGATAGCCTATAACACAATATTACACATATTTCTCTGCACCATGTACTGGGCCTTGATTCCAGCCCAGTGGTGGAGGTCTTCTTTGTATGTCCTAAATTTTCTGACTCTTCTGGTGTGCATCCTCACCGTAGACCACTTCCTGGTAATCTCTTTCCAGATCAAACACATGTAGATTTTTTCCCAGCTGGCTGTCAGCCCTTTGTGAAGTTGCTTGAACATTTTGAAGAACCCCCATCAAATTTCTTGATCTGATGTGTGTTCGACATGTCTGCCTTAGGGCGGTCTTCCCCCAAACATTTTATCTTCCTCCTCCATTTTTTACTGACCGTGTTTTTTCTGGCCTTAGGACTCCATGCACTTTACAACCTCTAAAGTGCTTGTGCTCTCCCCTCTAAACATGGTAACATTGGCTTATACCCAATGGGCATATTTCATTTACTTATAAGTCCCTAGTAAAGTGGCGTTACATGTGCCTTAGGGCCCGTAGATTAAATGCTACTAGTGAGTCTGCAGCACTGGTTGTGCCACCCACTTATATAGCCCTTTAATTATGTCTCAGGCCTGCCATTGCAGCCTGTGTGTCTGCAGTTATAAACTGCCATTTCGACCTGGCCAAATAAACCTTTTGTCAGGCCCAAACCTTTCTTTTTAATACATATATGTCACCCTAGTATAGGTCCTGGACAGCCTTGAAGGCAGGGTACAATGTATGCAAAAGGTAGGACATGTACATTTAGGTTTTACATGTCCTGGTAGTGAAAAACTCTTAAATTCATTTTTTCACTACTGCAAGGCCTATCTCTCTCATAGGATAACATTGGAATTTGCCTTATTACATTTTATTTGTGTAATTTCCAAATGGGAACAGATGACCAGTTGATGTTTGTTGTCTCTGGAGTCACAATTAAAAATCCTAACTTATGGTGAAGTCGGATTTTAAATTGCAATTCTGAAAATGCCACTTTTAGAAAGTTGCATTCTCCTACCTGAGCCATTTACTGTGTGTAGCCAGTCTCTGGTCACATAACTGGGTGTAACTGACAGTTGAGTTTGTGTTTTGCTCCTAGACAGCCACAGACAATTGGGAGCTTAGGTGTGACTGGATGGGCCATCACTGGCAGGATAGGAGGAAGGTGATGGGCACAGCCACACTTACACCTGAATAGGCTGTGTCCTGCCTCCACACAAAGGGCTGCATACCCCTTATAGTTAGTCTGGAACCAGGGCAGGGAAAGCAGGATGCCTGGAGACTCCAAAAGGAAAACTCTAGAAGCTTCTCCCCCACTTCAAAGGCACAATTGGGCATAAATACTGGACCTCAAACACTAACTCTTCAGTGCATCTCTGGACCTGTGGATACTCTGACAGGAAGAAGGACAGCTATGCTGCTACTGAACTACCACTCTGCTGGACTGCTGCTCTAAAGGAACTGCTGACCTGCTGCCTGCCGCCTGCTTTACTGGGGAAGAAGAACTGGACCTGCAACATGATCTTGAACCCAGGAGTGACTGAACGGGCTACTCTGCTGGCTTCCTGATCTGAGTCTCATAGAAATAAAAGGCTTCCCAAGCAACCACTGGACCCATCTGCAGCGAGTTCCTGACCCACAAGTGGTGCCCCTCAGTTCCTGGACCCTTGGTGTGTCTCAGCTAACTTAAATCAAGCTTTTGGGCTCTTCGTGATCATGAAAGTGCCAGTTCACACTTATAATAAAAGAGAATTATTCCCTTTGTGAAGTAATTCTTATCCTATACTCTTTACCACATATTCACTCTGATTCACCCAAATCTATATCTTAGTCTCATGAAAAAGAAGTAGTTTTCTCTCTTAATGCACACCACAAGGTCAGAGAGTAGAACCACAAAGAGCACAATATACTAACAATTACAAACACATTTTAATCACATTTTTTTTTAATAATAATAATCAATAATTGACCTTGACAATGTAGTTCATATTTTAACTCCAATTTATTAAAACCATGTATCAATCTGCATTGTAGTGTTAAAATCATGTATTTACAGTGTACATTGAATTTTTCAAATACACAAATTTCCTGAATCACAATACCTGTAACTCATTTAATTGCCTGATTACGTAATCACGATTGTGATCAATATAGAACAATAAAAACAGTATCTGTTTAAAAACATACAATACAAAAGCCAGAAATGTGTCGACGCGTTTCGGTGGATCTTGCTTTTATGCACCACCTTCCTCAGGACAGTATTAAAAACATAACGATCTGTAGATAAAATTAAAACACAACACAGACAATATAATAAATCATAACCTCACTTATATCCAAAAACATTACATACATTGTCAAGGTTCAACCATTATTTTTGCTGTTTGTAGTGACACTTTCTTCATTTGAAGAGAGAATTCAATTAAAAAGTAAGGCTTTATTAAGAAAATAGGAAAGGAAGAAAAAGGAGTGAAAAAAAGAAAAACAAAAACAAAAGAAAAGAAAGGAAAGAAAAAACAGGAAAGAAAAAACCTCCCTTTCATTCATTCTGCCTCTTTTCATTCATCCACTTTTTTACATTGAATAATAAAAACATTTTTTTAAACTACTAAAAGCATGCAAACACACCTTCTTCATACCTAGTTGAAGATACCTCCCATCCCTCATGATGGGTTTATTTCTCTTAACTGTTTCTGCAATCACCACATTATTCACTCACTATTACTCATGTTTGATGCAAAGATTATGTGTGCATACCTTTAATAAAGATTGTAATCATCCCTTGTTCAATCTAGGGAGGGAGTCTTTTGGTTTGACGATACCTCTCCTTATATCTGAAAAGTAAATAAATTCTATAATAAAGTCTTCCTTTTGATAATTATCTTAGGACCTTATCAGAAGTGTTCCTACACTCACCTTAATTTATTTTCAAAGGGTGATTTGAGCACATTTATCTCTTTGTGACACTTTGACAAACGTTATATCACTTGTAACGCTCTTCTTTAGGATAAATTACCTATTTGGGTGGAGAAACCATATTTATTTAAGATACATATAATTTTCCCCATACTTCTTTTATTACATTTGTTTTTTATAGCTTTCAAATGACTCACCGGTCATCTATTACTGAATCCTTTCCTCTTGTACATCGCAAGCCAATACTTTGCGAGTAGGGTCAGGTACTAAGTATTAGTCCAACCTTCTTTCACAATGGGATTATTCAATGTTCCCATGGTTAGATAAAAACTAAAAGAAAATATGATATATTTAAATATTTAGAGGATTATTCTCATAATGCTGTATTAGTTTTTTCATATATATATAATTGCCCTGCTATTTGGAACAAAATCGAGATAGGAGTCATATTTGTAATCAGCTATGTGATCCGCATATAGAGGAGAGTTCTATGCTGACTACTCTCTCCATATTTATAAATACACGCGGGTCAGAAATCCATAAAAATATCCATAAAAATACATGCGAATAAACACAAGAAATACTTCTACATGAGGGTTATACATTTCTTGCTCTTTACCATGTTCGTATGTATCTAAAGAGAGTCAGACAATTACTCCTATATCCTCACTCGTATGTATCTCCATGGATCAGCCCAACAATTTTATACTATTTTATAATCCATTACGAGTCCTTACCTTATATGTTATCCGACCGGTCACAAATCCGAATTCTTCAAGTGTCATAAACGAATAAACCGCACAACACTCGGTTTATATACCTCTCTGATATGATCCCGCGTGTAACCCTTCCCAGAAATCTTATTTCCGGTTTTTGTGTTACTCTAAGCGCCAACTTCTGTCAGGTTAAAGTCACGCTATCTGTCAGTGTACTTTACAAGCTTTTCTGGCGGCCATTTTATACATGGTTCTACAAGTCTGTAGATCCGCATTCTATTTAACCTCTTTGTTTATGCCGATGTCGAAGTATCTATCTTCCTATAATTTTAATCGGCAGCAATAGATTTGTGATGAATCTCTTCTTCTTTTATTATCATTCTACGATTGTAGATGTGATTTTCATAATAATATAATGTTATAACCTCTTTCTACTTATGGCGGCCATCTTACGTAAACTGGGACGTCAGTCTAATAATATTATACAGACTTCTATCATTTCTATATGAGTAAGTGCCATCTTATGTAAGGTGAAAGTCACGCTATCTAACAGTATACTTACAAGCTTTTCTGGCGACCATCTTATACATGGTTCTACATGTCTGTAGATCCATATTCTATTTAACCTGTTTGTTTATGCCGATATCGAGGTATCTATCTTTTTATAATTTCAATCGGCAACCATAGATTCGTAATGAATCTCTTCTTCTTTTATTATCGTTCAAACAATTGTAAATATGGTTTTCATAATAATATAATGTTATACCATTTTTTACTTGTGGCGGCCATCGTGCGTGAAACTAGGACATCAGTCTAATGATTTTATATAGGCTTCTATCATTACCATGTGAATATTGGTAAACCACATACACCCAATGGCAAAGGTATATGTAATAGACCAAATAACCACATAATAGTTAGTAACTGATAGCATGAAGGTACACGTCATCAATCTGCTGAACACCTTTCTTATTGTTTCTCAGATATTTGCTCAAATTTATTTATTTATACAGTCTTTCCCATTCTTCCCGACTATTCAATCCATGTACATATGTTTTAAATTTGCACATGAAGAATTGCTCCCTCATTTTTCGTTTCTTATCCAAATTGCCTCCTCTTTTAGTTATTTCGGTTTTTTTCAAGAACACACCATCTTAGTTCATCTATTCTGTGTTTATGTGTATTCCAATGCTCAGTTAATGGGGCATTGCATTTATTAGTACGTAGAGCCGACCTGTGTTCGTTTAAGCGAACACGAATCTCTCTTGAGGTCTCCCCTATATATCCCTTGCCACAGGGACATTCAATCAAGTAGATAACGTTTTTAGATCTACAATTAAACATATTTTTAAACGTATGTTCTATACCATTTAGTGCAATGTTATGACCTTTAATCACTGAGCTACAATTCAAACATGCACTGCAAGGGAAAGTGCCAATAGGTCTACTATTGGTATCTAACCTTCTCTGTTGGGCCTCTCCTTGTTCTTTATAAGTTTTCACCAGTCTATTTCTAATAGTTCTGTTTCTCCTGTAGGAAAATAAGGGTTTCTCAAATTGAACTGTATTTTTATCTTGTAAAAAACTCCAGTTTCTATTAATTATATTTTTAATTTTGTTACTAATATTTGAGAAATTCGTAACAAAAACTATTCTATCTCCCTGTTCTTTTTGTCTCATATTCTCCTCCAATAAAGATTCTCTGTTAAAGTACTTCGTAAACGCCCAAATGCCAGAAGGATAATATTCCTTTTGGGCAGTTTCTGCGTTTACGCAGAAACTGCACAGATAGAAGTGACTTTGAAAAGCATGCTAAAAATTTGCAGGATAAACTGACAATGAGAGGTTAACCCAAAAGAATAATCAAGCAAGCCTATAAAAGAGCGAAGTACCTCAACAGAGAATCTTTATTGGAGGAGAACATGAGACAAAAAGAACAGGGAGATAGAATAGTTTTTGTTACGAATTTCTCAAATATTAGTAACAAAATTAAAAATATATTTAATAGAAACTGGAGTTTTTACAAGATAAAAATACAGTTCAATTTCAGAAACCCTTATTTTACTTCACAAAGGGAATAATTCTCTTTTATTGTTGTCATTACCCTAAATCCCTTTGTTGTAAGGGCTACTCTCCATTATTGTATTCTAGTTCACACTTAGACTGCCCCCTCACACCGAGAATCAGCGCAAGCTGACGCCAGCCCATCTCTTCGCACCACAGCATCGTCCGCCTGCCGGGAACTGCAAATGTGAAGCTCCAGCCCGCCCATCTGCCACGTTCGGCCTGCTCTTTGCACCCTGCCAACAGCCTCCTGCAATGCTCTCCTTGCTCTTCATGTCCCGCTCCAACATGAACAGCAGTCTTGGCACAAAACTTGAAAAGATAAATCTTCAGTGGGACTAACCTACGCTCCATCACAGTTTGCCAGAACTTTTGCTTTTGACCAGGTCCAACACAAGCAGATAGCAGAGGTTGGCAGTTTGTGCCTTTAGGTGCTATTTTACATGGTATTCTTTATAAATTCATAACTCCAGTTCTACTGATTGGATTTATGTTGTGTTGGTCTTTTTTTATTCAGTTTTGCTCTTTTATTCTAACTTGGTTTGGTATCTTTTTGTGAGGTGTTTTCACTGTTTTACTGCTTGCAGTGTTGCACAAATACTTAACACATTGCCTCTAAGTTAACCTCTAAGTTAAGCCTGATAGCTATGTGTCAAGCAACCAGGGGGTTGAGCAAAGGTTAATTTGGGGTTTGCTTGTGCCTTACCCTGACAAGGATTTTGGTTGCTGTTTTACCAGGGTTCACACCCCAGTCAATCAGTATCCCAGTTTCTTGCAAAAGTTCATGAAAGTAAGTAGTGAAAAGTTTGCTGGTGGTACTTTTAGTCAAAAATGCATATGACCATGCACTTTGCACACAAAAACAAAATCTAGCAAGATCGATGCAATCACTGAAATATGTGAATCAGCCATTTTTTTAAATAGGGCATGCAACAATAACTCCTGCTCCCATCTGCCTACTGAATCCCACCCATCCCACTCCAGTTTCACCCTTTTCCTTGCTGTCTGTCATTATTTATTTATTTTTACTTTCTATCCTATTTATTCCCTGATGCCTTTTTAAATTTTTTCTCAGATTTTGTTTTTCTTGTTTAGGGTTTTCTTTTATCACTTCCACCGCCCTGGATTTACATTGAACATGGCAGGGTGTGAAGGGGAAGGTGTCCTTCTAGGGTCACACTAGTCTCACACCACACAGCATTTTTTCAGAGGGGAAGGTGGCAAACCGTGCATTTATGTGCTAAGACACTACCTCTTCATGTTGGTGGCATACACCAAACCTAGTAAGATCTATAGGCCATTGGAGAGGAAATTGTCATTATGTGCTCCCATTGGCAGTTTCAACTCTACAGTGCTGACACCCTTGGCTTGAAACGTGTCCTTGACTTGAAACAGGGCCTTTCCAACTATCTCAGCAGTGAAGTGGAGAAAGTATAAATGAATGATACTTTATTGATCAGTTAATTAAAACTTACAATATGACACTCTTGCAGTACCATATGACACTTCATGAATAAATATCCTTTTAAAAAACATTTTAAAATACAATTAAAACCTTCATGATGTATTCCAAGCTACAGGGTGGAAACCGTTTTTGACAGCATCGTTCTACAATTGTAACATTTCATAAAGTCTTATTGCACTTAATAGGTCCATTGTACCTTCAATTTCCTATTTACACTGTTGAAGTTTAATCCACAATTCAATTTGTGCAAAGCAATTAACAAAGTGCAACGTGCCTTGCTGGAATCGTCTATTATCCTAATACTATTTAATAGTCATGGATTAGACCAACCTAATTAGTACAGGCAATCATATACAAGCTGATCATGAGAGCAGAAGACTAGTGTTTATGTATATCCTCAGCCTAGTTATCCACGGTAAGTAAGCAAGTAAATAAATAATAATTTTTTGTTCCGTTAATAATGAACTTACAATATACCACTTTATACATTCCATTCTTAAAATCACATAGTAACAAAGTCATATGCAGTTTTAAATGTATTCAAGGTTTTAAAATAAGAAGAGACTATTCTATTATTTACAAGCCTGTATCTGTTTTGCCCACTTTCGTCGTTAAGGATTTTAAAGTGCTATGTGCCAATTTTGTAAAAGCAAGTACGAAAAACTTAAAAAAGACGTCTCTCGTTTCAGCCATGAGAGGGTTTATCCTTACATAAGAGATGATTCCAAACCCCAAGAGAACCGCCAGGAAATGACAACTGATGACGATTCATCTGACTCAGGATCCAGTGGATCAGACTCAGGAAAAGGTAGATACCAACCATATCGGGGCAGGAGGGGCAATTACAGACGTCCTTGGTTCCATGGTCAAAGAGGATGGGGACCCTATCAAGACCCTCCCCAATATTTACCATACCCCCTAGGACCCCCAATGTACCCACATCAACAAGGTACTTACCCACAATGGAACTACCCCGCGCAAGACCATCCCTACTATGAACAGCCACATTTTTTAGGGCTACGCCAAGGGAGAAACAGAGGAAAAAACCGGAGAGGGAACAATGTCCACTGGGCCCCACAAAACGAAGAACAAATTCGGATGGCAACGAGAAGCAAGACAGGGGCTTCAACCAGCAAGAAATGAATCTGGTGGTGAACCTCTCGGATCACATTTTAACATCAGCACAGATCAAAGTCCTGGAAAAGGGACTAGGCTTTGTGCCCACAGCTAAATTGGACAATTTCCAATTATGCAAAGAGATGAAGGAATTCATGAGGAGACTCAAATTGCAAATCTTTTTCAAAGACAAACAAAGAGATGACCAGCAAGATGGGGACACAAGGTTAAGACCAAAATCTACCTTCACCTCACCTGAGGCCAACCTACCAGTAGAACTGCTCGCCTTCGAAAAGGCTGTGATGATAGACCTAGAGAAAATGGATTCAGAAACCAAGAAAGTCTTTCACAACACAACCAGAGAAGAAATTGAGGCTTTCAGAGAACTAGCGAACAATACTGAATTGGTAATAAAACCAGCAGACAAAGGAGGGGCCATTGTAATACAATCTGCCAAAAAATACGACCAAGAGTGCAAACGTCTCCTTCGGGATGAAAGGAACTATGAAATCCTCAACCAAGACCCCACCGAAAAAATAAGAGTAAAAATAGCAAGCATGTTGGAAGAGGCACGAACACATGGGTGGATATCCAAAAAGGAAGGTGATTTTTTAACCACAAGTTCACCAAAAACACCCTATCTATACACTATACCTAAAATTCACAAAAACCAGATCTCACCGCCGGGCCGCCCAATAGTATCTGGGATTGGGTCAATCCTGGAACCGGTCTCAAAATTTGCAGACGCTTTCCTAAGGCCGCTAGTACAACAAACATCTACGTACCTAAAGGATACTAAAGACGTCCTACAACTGCTAGAAGGTCTACCTTTCAATCCTGAAAGAGAACTATTGATAAGCTGCGATGTGGAGAGCTTATATACAAGCCTTCCCCACAATGAGACTTTGAATATCATAGAAGACGTCCTTTTGATACTGATTGGGATTACCAAACACCAAGAAATATGGTCATGGAGTGCTGTCAATTGGCACTCAAAGAGAACTTTTTGAGTACCAGGATACAATTTACCTGCAAAAACATGGGACCAGCATGGGGAGCACCTTTGCTCCCAGAATAGCTGGTCTCTATGTCCATCAACTAGAGAAACAAACAATCTTGAATCCCAGAAACCCATTCCGTGACCATATACATGTATGGAAACGATACATAGACGACATATTGATCATCTGGGAGGGAGATGAGACGACCGCAAAACGTTTCTTGACATGGCTGAACTGCCAAGATGAATTTTTGAATTTCACAAGTACCATCCCAAATGAAAAATTAGTTTTCCTTGATCTAAATATGTATGCAACAGACGGAAAATTGACAACTACCACCCATTTCAAAGAGACCTCTAAAAACTGTCTTTTACTGTATAACAGCTTCCACCCCGACATCTCCGCGACAATCTCCCCTATGGGCAATTTCTCCGGCTTAGAAGAAATTGCATGGAAATTGAGGATTTCAAAAACAATCTAATGACCTGAAAAAGAAATTGGAGACACGTCAATACCCTAAAAAAGTGATTGATAAAGCATACAAAAGGGCGCGTAACAACAGCAGAGAAGGCCTTTTAGAACCAAAAATCCGCAAGGAAGAGGAAAACCGCCCAGTGTGCATAACAACTTTCAACACCAATTCCAATGGAATTACAAAAATTGTAAACAAACATTGGCGAATCCTCAATAGTGGAGGCATCAATTTACCAAAACCTATCTTCTCACACAAAAGAGCGAAGAGTATCCGAGATTTTGTCGTACACACCAGACCAAAAGAGACAAAAGATGGACACAGCACACAAACTAGCCTATTGCCACCGGTCTCTGGCCATTATCCCTGTGGAATGTGTCATGCATGTAAACTAACAAAGAAGAGCAAAGAGATATGGTTCCAAGATGGAACCAGATGGGACCAAAGGAGGTTTACAACATGTAACTCAAAAATGTGGTTTACCTTATTTCCTGCCCGTGCCTCTTGGAGTACGTAGGAATGACCACACACCCAGTGAAACTAAGGATAGGCGAACACAAAAGCAACATAAAATGTAAAAAAAGCACAACAAAAATGGCAGCTCATTTTTGGGAAAAAGGTCATAAATGGGAGGATCTCTCTTGGACGATAATCGAACAAATCGATAATGAAAGGTATTTATTTGAAAAGGAACAGCATTGGGTGTTTCGTCTGAGAACCAATGAAAGAGGGTTAAATGATGATATTCCTTGGAATCTACTCTGACATTGAGGATACTACAAATATACACTACATAACAAATTGAGAACCTGCCATATGGCAAAATCTGTAACCTAAGGCACACCTACACATGCTTTTGCAAATGACCGGTCTGTAATCGACCTAGTGAATCCACTTGAAAACAGCCTATTAGAATATTCATAAGTTCCGCCATTATATATATACATATATATTCATATTTTTCAAATATCTCAATATAAATATATAATTTTTTGAAATTTTTTTGGCGTCCCTGCCAGTTTTTTAATCATCGCAACACGAAAAAGAAGGATCCCAGAATTTTTCATCAAAAACTTCAAACAGGAAGTGGACCTGAATATAGCTCCTTTTTGTGCCATTCAGTGGCGGCCATTTTTGTTTCTTCTCAGTCTAGTTGTCTTAACACCAGCTGCATCTAATCGAGGGCATTTATAAGCAAGGCACACCCTTTATAAACCAGGCTTGTGAACACATCATTCTGTTCCCGGAGAGCCACGAGAAGGTATTCCCAGGTGTTCTAGCAGCCGGCAGCATGTAAGTAAGACAAGGCGTGTCTTTAAAAAGCCCGAGAGATCACATTCAGCATAAAGAAAATAACTACTTTAGTATGAACTTGGCTTTTTCAATCTGTTTTCCTAAAATCTACAGTGTCTGTATGAAGGCGCCCTATACCCCTCGTGACATCTCATGGAGAGGACACATTAATATACGAATGTATGTATATATAAACATCTTTAACGGCACGTCTCTCTGAGAGCTTGGATTTTGAATCCCATGTTTAACTGCATGCTAGGGGAGCACTTATTTATAAGTGAGTGAATGCACATACATGCTGAAAACTTACCATTCTAAAGCGCTAGGCAAGAAAAACGAAGACATATGCGCTTTTTCACAGAACTAGGACAATTCTAAATTATTTTACTTTTGTAAATATGAATGTATGAATGTATGAATGTTTAAAAACAGTGTATGAATGAATGAATGCTTTAAAATAAAAAACATTAAAAAACTTTTTTACCACCCATCTGGATGTTTGAAAGTTCTGAATGTATGTAAAACTGGGTACTAATACTATCAGGAGTGTTGTAGCAATTGATATATGAGTAAAAAACACCCATATCAGGGTGAGAAAAATATATCACAGTGATGATAACTTTTTTCCTTTACACATGATGTTGATGTGAATATACAAAGTGATAAATGATACAAGCAACTATTTATCCACCTTGTTCTCTTTTTCATAGGATATACTAATTATATAATTTTCAAATGCACAATTGGGGCGCAGAGAAGAGTACTTGTGATCAGTAGGCCTATGTACATTTATACAGCCCAGTGAGGCGTTATAGGGATTGTTTCGGTACTGAAGAAGAAAGCCTAGGGGATGGCTTCTGAAACATGTCGACCTTGTAGAAAGTGACCCATTATAGTACACCATCTACTTTTTTCCCCCCCTTTTTTTACCATTCTCAGCTAGGGAAGCTAATAAAGTGTATTCTTTTCCACTAGCCAGGGAATTTTTAAACCATCACATATATTTATATTTCACGATCCCACGCACTACACATATACACTAATCACTAAAGTAAGTGCTCCCGCGTCCACGTAGGTAGTAGCACGCCCCGTCCCATAGAGGGGCGGGAAGACCCCAATGATGAAGCATGACACTGAATCAGGTTTCAGTGTGTGAGAGGTATTTTACAACTTTTTGAACACTGTCCTTCCTACAAACATGAGAAGGTATTCCTTTTTTCTAATCACCACCGTTTTTAAAAAACACCGAAAGTAAGATTAAGCACACACTTACGTGCGTTTATATGTTTTTGTAGTAGAATCTCTTTGTTGAATTGCGATACTGAGAGGAGGACGATTCTACCTTTTTCCTCTTCACTCCCCCTCATGATATTTTTGTTCAGGATCTGTATATAGGCTGGCTTTGTGAATTGGGGCCAGTATTGATCCACTCCAATTGTCAGGGATTTCTTGGCTAAAAAGGATGTTATTGAATAAACTGGCCAAGTTCTCTGCCCAGTATTGCGGTTTCTATTAATAAAACGCTTGAGGGATGCCATTAGGTCCTGGGGCCCCAGTCTTGCGAGTATTGATGATGATTTTTCCACCATTCTAGGGTCGGTTAGTGGAGACAGTAGACATCACCAGTAGGGAGAATGGAAAAAATGAATTCAAATTATGCTAAAATATAAATAGCCCAAGCAGCACAGGGACAGGGAAAGTGGCAAAAAATTTATTAAAGTTAGGAATGCCCCTAACTGTAGCAGCCTAGGTATCTCCCCATCAAAAGATTTTCAAAGTGGCAGAAAATGTACATTAATCAACCATCTCGCACATTTCAATTTGTTTGACAAAATAGTGGAGGAGCTCCTGCCTGCCTGGTTCTGGAGCTCCATCCACCAATTATATAGGCATCTTTACAAAGGAGGGCAATTCATTTGAATGAAGTATTTCAGATTTATATATCAAGAGTTAATCTGCCAAAGGTCTGTTGATGAGTGCTAAAGCAGTTTTTGAGGTTGTTAAAACCTACTTTTAGTAACTTTTAATCCTATGGTATATGTAAATGACAGAGATACATATACTAAAGGAAGCACCACATAGAGAAAATGTCATTCCAAGTCTTCACCAAGGGCTGCCTGGAAACCATTGTAGGCATTGTTTCCAGATATTGGAAAACTGGCACAGCAGATAGGTATATCTTAAAACAAGTGCCAGGTGTTCTTTCCTTTGCAAAGTGAGGTGTATGGCCATGTCACCCTTTTCCTTTTCCCTATTCACAGCAGAATGCACCCAAATGTGTGACGTTTCTTGTTGCAAGAGTATCTGCGGGGGCATGGTAAATGGAGCTAATCATGGGCCCTTGAGCAATGTTACCATCGTGTATTTAGCGCCTTCAATAGCATACAAGAGAATGCTGTAGTCATGACAAGTGCAATTTAGATATGAATAACATACTCACCAGGAGCTAGCCTTTGATTCACATTCCCTTTTACCTTCAGACTAAATAGGCATTTTAGGACTGTTTCATGTAGTGCTTTCAGCTGAGAAGCAAAGTTACAACAACGTCTCCAAACTACAGAAACACCTGGGAGCAACTACTAGAGACTTCAAAGAAAATAAGCAGATAAGTAAAGATCAGTCTAAATAATTGTGGCTGGGTAAGTTGTTTATGCCAATATAAGTCACTTGTAGGATCTCGTAGATAGTGATAGGAAGATGGCGGTAGAAGAGCACTGGCCACTACTATACAATTGAATCTTCTGGAAGAAGGCTACTGTGAGCAGGTGTAGTAAGGTTATTTCATGGGGATTTTGTAAAATAAGCACGAATCCCAATAATTCCTCATGTTCTGAAGTGTGATTATGTAATTTTATTATGGTTTTTATGGTTTATACCAAGTATATTTGTGTAG
This sequence comes from Calotriton arnoldi, assembly GCA_963921515.1. Lineage (NCBI taxonomy): Eukaryota > Metazoa > Chordata > Amphibia > Caudata > Salamandridae > Calotriton > Calotriton arnoldi. The sequence goes on along the minus strand of CAWUFW010002494.1, from coordinate 1,174,530 downwards.
CACGATTATTGACTCTATTGTTAATTATTTGTGGACTTTTTTGTGGACTTAATTGATTAACCAATGATGTCATGTGATATTTCAAAATCCACTATCATTCCCTGTAGGAAATAGGTTCAGCTTGTCTAATCCCCCTGGATTTTTTTGCTTTTTAACTGCTTTTAGAATTTTACAGGGAGTGAGTCTCACCAACTGAGTCTCACTCATTGTAAATTCTGTGGAAATGGACTGAGACTGCTAACCGCCCTTGTCTGACTTTTAAGTTAAGGCCCACTGCTGCACAGCGGGTAAGAGGCTCTGGGCTGGTTCTGCTTGAACATGTGCATTCATGCATGCATGTGCACATGTATGTGGACTGAGCATGTGAGGCTACTGTCTAGCTCAGGCCGGTATCTGTGCACCGATAACCTGACACAGAAGAGACCCTTTAGGGATCGGTGCTGTCCTGATGTAGGCCTTACAATGTGAGTGGGCATTCATAGTGTACATTTGTAGCAATTAATGAAAGGCAGTGAGCTGACTGCATATGCCCTATGGGAAAAATATGAGCCACTACACAGTTTTGTCATACTTAGGCCTAGAGATACTGGTCAGGTCTCAATTTTAGGGCATAAATGTACAGCAAGTGCAGATTTACTGTCACTTTTATGATATCTTTACTCTTTATGGCACTCTTTATGGCACATAATCAGATTCCAGGTGTTTGTACCTTCTACTGGGCCATGGTAATTACAAAGCTGGTCAGCAGGAGGATCAAAGGCCTTACCGCTCAATAAAGCCATTTAGCAGTGCTTTTAATACAGTCCCTGAGAAAGGGGGGTGGGAAGGAAATCTGCATGTGATAATTATGGTTCATAATGCACCTGGCTTGGACAGCCCACAGAAATGAATGAGTAAGGCCAGACCTCCGGAGTCAAACACAGGTGGGGCTCCTCTTTGAAATTTTGGTGGAAAGGGATCAGGCAACAGTCAATTAGAAGTGAGGCTGGGTCTCCCAGCGAAGGTCATTTCATATACCTCTTCAAGTTGCCATCTTTAAATGTTGTAGAATACTGCACAGTATTAAGCAGAGGTACCTACCTTCCAGAACTTTCAACCCCCACCTAAAAATCTCTGCACAAGGAAGAGGCATTTAAGAAGACAGTAGAACTTGAGCTATAACATAGGAGTAATGCCCACCTGAAAGGAGGAATACCCCTGAACTGCTGCAAGTAAGAAACGTTGCAGTGCAAACCCACATTATGAATAAAAAAGCTGATACCCAAGTATGTCTGCCATGTGGCGGGGATCGCCCCATAGGACTCAGCATGCTCAAAATTTATTTGCATCATTTGCTTTGCGGTGCCCTAGAAATGGCAGGGGCACTACCAACATTTTGTAAAGTGTTTTGGGGGCTCACAGGAGTGCAAAAACACCCACCAGAACCTCACACAAGTTTGCCACAAAGTCACCCTTAGACTCCCAGGGGATTATTTTCATGACCCTGGGAGAGGTTTTTTATGTTTGCAAGCACGCCTGGAACTTGTGCTTTTGCACAAAGGCTCTGGGGTGTGGGGGATCTCTGTTGGAAGGTTTGAAAGATGTGGTGGCAGCATTTTTCTTTTCTTTTTTAAAACTGTTTTTATTTCAGAGTGCTCAGTCAACAGTAAATTGAGGATACATCACACAGTATATCATCAAACAGTAAATCAAAATTATAATAGTCATATCAACTATCACCTGTCAGAATCAGCGTAACAACGTTATACCAATTGCTCTTTCCGATAACTAAGTATCCCTCCCTGCAGACCCCGATAACCCTGTCAGTCCCCCCATTTCTTTTCCAATTAACGCGGGCACCCTCTGCTCATGTAGATTGTATGTTCAGCTCGCCAGCACCAATCCAAATCTGTTTCCCAGTCAGCCACCCTCGGTAGAGAAGCCACTCCCCAGCTCCGGGCTAATCGCGCTTGGCCATCACCGCGGCAAGCGCCAACCATATATTTTTATATCTATGCCAAGTCTCTTCCCCCAGGATAAGCATCAGATACCATTTCCCTTCAAGAGGGACCTCAAACCCTCCCACAACAGGTGATAAAAGGTCCCCTCTTGCCCACAACCCCGTTGACAGAGTGTATTTTCAGCTTGTCCCAAACAATGTAACAGTTGCCTGGAGTAGTATATGCTATGTAAAATCTTTAACTGAATCAGCCAGAAGCGGGAGTGTATGGCCACCTCTCTTGGGCCCTGTATCGCTACTACCCAGTCCTCATCATCTACTGGACCAAGATCTTTCTCCCATGCCGCCCTCAGTGGCCCCAGGGGATCTGGGGAGTTATTCACCAGTTTTTCTGATAAATTAGCAAAATTGCCTTGTCGGTTAGTGGGTCTGTCAACAGTTGATCTTCCAGAGGGGCCGCCTCAACCAACTCCTCTTCCTCATGGATGTAATCCTGGAGTGATTGTCCCAAGTATTGGAGGCACTCCCCTTCCCCCAGGTCGTATTCTTGTTGTAAAGTAGCAAACGCGATATAGGCTTGCCCCCTCCATATGTCACCCAGTCTTTCTATGCGAATCATTTCCCATTTGCCAAAACCCCGCAGCTCTCCCACTCCGCGAAGATCACTATCCCAGAGCGGTGTCATCCTCGTTAATCTACCCTCCCAACACAAGCATTTTGTGGCCTCCCACCATGCCTTCACCACTGTTTGCATATGTACAGGCAGACCCTTTCCCCTCTTCCTGTGGTACAGTAGGGGACGATATCCCCTGGCACCAATGGCCATTCGATCTCCTCTGTAGCCCGGGTCCACCCAGTCCTCAAACACCCAGTCTTTCAGTGTAACCAATTCGGTGGCCCAATAGTTCTTCTTAATATCAGGGACCACCAGTCCCCCATCATAAACCCCTATCTACAGCTTGTGTAGGGCTATACGGCAGGCATCACCACTCCACAGCACGGACCGCAGCTCAGCATTTAACTTTTGAAAAAGGCTTGTGGAATTGGAAAGGGCGTATTCTGCAAAATACATAGCAGGCACGGGAGTGTCATCATTTTAAATCTGGCCACAAGGCCCATTAATGAGAGCAGAAGTGTCTGCCAGCGCTGGGCATCCCTACTGAATCTGTTCAATTGGATGGACAGGTTTTTCGCATGGAAAATCTGGGCCCTTCTGGTCACATACACCTCCAGGTATTTAAAACCAGTCATCTCAACCGGTACCTTGCATCTAGATGTTAAATTTGGTATTCCCCCCACCAGTAGTAACAGCAAGGACTTGTCCTAATGTACACAATACCCAGAATATTTACCAAATATGCAGAAGATCTGCAAGATTCTATTGATGGATGGATAGGCCTTGTGATGTATAGCAAAATATCGTCCGCATATAATGAGATTTGTTCATCTCACTCCTCGTCCACTGGTATACCCCATAAGAGGGGATCTTGACCAGGGCCGGACTGGTGATTCCGGGCACCGGGCAAACCCCCGGTAGGCCAGATGGTGTGGGGGCCGGGTTTTTCAGAGGGGGCCGGTTTTGCTGGGGTCGCCCCAGCAAAAACGGCCCCCTCTGAGTGGCGCCGATTTTCGGGCCGTGACTGACTCCGTGACGTGACTTGACGTGAGTCTTAGTCTTCACCCTTCCATATGGATTCATTGAGTATTACAAAATAATAAGGGGAATTAGAAACACATATTGTTCGGGCTGTCACAGCATTTAGCGAGTACTGTTTTGCCTACTGCTACCTTTCAGGGGTTACAGAGTGTGGCCACACCTATAAAGTAATTGAGGTGCAATTTTATAAATTAGGGAGTAGAATCATGTAAAGCGAACATCGTTTTATAAAGAGCAGTGTTTACTGTGCATTTCTAACTCTCAGTAAAACTGGTGGTTTATTGGAAATCACTTTCTGAATTCCCAATACCCAGTCTGTTTAATGCTCGTTGCTTTAATCCTCATGTCTCATGTCTGAAACTTAACTAAGCTTTTTGGCATTAAGAGGTTGATAAAGTGGTAAAAAGAGGATCGACTATTTTTAGGCAACTCAAATTCACTTGTCAGGCTTTTGGAGAGAGAGGCCACAGTCATGTCCTGAGTTTTGACTAAATATTTACTGCTTCCTAAACTGAAAAAAAACCACAAACGTAACAGAGTCAGAGAAATGCCTGAGGTGTTTGTAACGAAGATAGTTGCCAAAAATAAAGAATTTAAAGGTCGAAATATAGATGTTTTAATATCTTCCCGGGACCAGCTCCGATCACAAACACGAGCCTTATGTTTAGGGTTATGTTTACTATGCAGCTTCTATACACACTGGAAATCTTAATTGCTTCATTGACACAGTTATTCTGTGCAGGGTGTTTGTGGTGTCCTCGTGCCTTCTAAAATGGGCCTTAATTACAGTTATGTCACATGTCACTAAGGCAGGCCTTTAATGTTCTAATAACTGTAATACTTTTGCTGTTTTCCCAGTTTCACAGATGCAGTTGGTACAAGGCTCGACAATTTTGTCTTTTTGACCGCAGGTGACTGTGACACCACACAAACTGTGACAATGAGTAGTCATCCAATAAATAACCACTCCGAATGAAAAGAAAAAGTGTCCCACCCAAGTAAAAATGCAATTTTCAGCAGCTCTCCTAAAACTAATGAAATTCCTATTGAGCTTATGAAAGTATGAGTCTTGCCTCCACTGAAAAAGCCATTTTTAACACTTCAAAAATCGATCAAAAATACTATTGTCGAATATCAAACGTACAACAGTTGATTGAAATCACGGAGACACCGACTACTTCTCAATGACAGCACTGTATTAGATGATCTAGTTTCCGCCCTAGTAGGGAAACCGAGACCGTAATTATCAAAATTCAAAGGGGCATTCTAACTGCAGCTGACCCAACTGACACAGCCTCGTTAACCCTACGGGATTTATCAGCCGTCTTAAACACCTAAATTACAAAACCCTGCTAGAGAGAGTGTGGAGTGTGATGGGATCGTCAGACATGTATAATCAATAGCAACAGCGGCTCCTCTGCAGCAGGAAAACCGGTGCGGCCATTGGTGCATTCCTGACTCGCGTTTGGTAGTGCAGCATACTCACCATCTTACTTCCCACTGGTACTCGCTGTGCAAATGAGCATCCGGACTGTGAAAGATAGCACCCTAAAAGCGATTGGCGGTTCTTCCATGAGTTGTTCACAAAAGCAGAGCCACCCTGGAGGCTACACATGCATTCCAGTACTGGCGAGGATACGGGGGTGGGCACAGTCATTCTGATTGCCATGCAGCCGAGATACGGAAAGGACAATTCTGCATCCATCATCCATTCATTGATTCATTCATCGTTGATTCATTCATCCCCTGACCCCTGCCAGAGCTGGCACAGCTGTTGTGATCAACAAAGAAAGGAGTCCCTGTCCTACATATTGTGATAATAGTATGTTTTTAAGCATTTCATACCGCACTTAAACAACAGACAACCCAATTTAACCCTATCGATTTACTAAACTATGTGGAAGACTGAGTGTGCATTTCGGGATTCAAACGTATCTCCGACGTGTGGGACTTATTTCACTTTCCAAGAAACCTCAATTGCCGGTTATAATACAGCGAAAAATTAGTCGCAAGTATGCTTTTTGAACGAATTTCTTGATGTGTGGTGTAACTTCAGCAATTGGACGCACTATTTCATCTATTTCAACATTCACCATAGTGCAGTGTACTATTATCTGGGTGGTATAGGTCACACTGACCTCTCAGCTGTACAGTACCACATGACTGCTTGGGTGTGCACTCTGTGCAGTATCTCAAGCACTGTAATTACAAAAACAAGCACTTTATGTAGCACTTGATTTTTAGTTTTATATAGCGCGAACTCGAACCAAAGGTATCAGAGCGCTTTACATGAGCACCAGTTGCGTTATAGACGGACACATTAATTTTGTTAGGCACGGGGAGATTACGTGATTTGCCCAGAATCACAGAATGTTGAGCTTCCCTACCGAGACGCGAACTCGGTTCCCCAGCTTAGAGGTCGACCGCTCTAGTCGTTAGGTGGTCACATGGTCACCACCATTCTGTCGCACTTCTGCAGTACTCTACGTCACATTTTACTAATACCCAATTTACAGTACTAAATTTGCTGATCAACGGGGAAGACTGAGCCCTCCTTGTCATCATTCACACTTATACGGCGCATTTCCAGCTGCGTGCGTTTAGCTCTCTTTGCTGTCCTAAAATCATATAGTGAAACTTGCGGGTTGGAGGGGCCGGGGCCCCAAGCCCCAAATAATGATTACTCTGTTTTTTGCACCTGCACACATACCAGGCATCAGATTGTTGTCCTCGCACTCGCATATTTAATGCAGCATAACAATGCAATTGATGTGCACCGCAGGAACCTGTGGTTCACATCAATTGCATCGTTATGCCGCATTAAATATGCGAGTGTGACCGGCTATGCTCATCATCATCTGATTCATTTGCTTTCTGCTGGTAAGTGCAATTACCAGACAATCAGCATTATTGTTAGTAAGGCTTTAACGGGCAAAAGTGAAGCTTTGTTGCAAGGTAAAGTCCAGTCATTAACCTAATATTGCACCAACCATGCCGTTAACAGAGGTACAGCCTCTTCACAGCCTCATCTCTTGTGAGGGTTTTTGAGGATTACGGCTTTGACTCACACAACAGGGGTGCAGACTAGAGCCAAGGTAATGATGAGGAGGATGCAATTGTTTCAAAGACGATTAAGCAATAGTAAGAGGGGCCCATATACTTGTTTGAATTAGGGTCCCCTAAAACATTGCTGGGCCACTGTCACCAATGCAGTGTGAATGTTGCTATGCCCACCTCATCATACCCTCCAACTTCCTTCCCTTGCCCCTGTGCCTCAGGTTCCAACCTCTTTGGGGAGGACTGACTGGTGCAGCCGCAACTGATGCTGACCTGGGGGGTGCTGTGTAAAGAAATAACCTATGGGTTTAATAGCACCTGCTGCAAAGTACCTTGTGTGCCCAGCAGTTTTCAGGCAACAATAAAAATGCCAAGTTAACTCTGGTGGTTAATGTTCCTGCTGGAGAGAGATCAGAGTTTGGGCTAGTGACAGTTTTGACTCATCATAAAGTAGCACAAAGGGTTAATATGTCTGCTGCAAAGAACATGTACCATGCAAATCACATAACTGTATTTTATGTGCATAGGTCAGTGGGTTACTGTTTTTGCCACAGAGATGTTTTTGTAACCAGCAGTTCCTAAATTACAATCCTAATATAGCGCAATGACCAATAAACTGTCATCAAAGAGCTGCAGGCAAACTGTATGCTATAGGTTAGAACATTATTGTTCCCCCAGTTTTTCATTATCCAAATGCTGCTAAAAAAGGTTTGTTTGGGTAGAAATATATTCTTAATAGTAAAGCCAACCCCAACCACTGAGGTAGATTTTAAATCCTGAGTTTGTGCTTCTCCAGAACACACATTCTTAAAATTTACTGCCTACCAGTGTGGATGATATGTGATTCCTACATCCTGCAATTCACATTGTCTTATGTATTATTTCCTATAGACTGATTTACATACGTATAATTCATTGTCTCCATATATAATGTGTGTGTGTAGTAAAGTGTTCACACAACCTACACTAGTTTGAGTAGCGCTATAAAACAAATTAAATGCATGTGAGAGTGGCTATGCAGAGAAGAAGAGCACTGTTGGAGGGTGTTGGCGAGGGATTCCACGGAGAAGGAGATGATGGGGTGTGCCAAAAAAGACTGTTGCCCCTGGCGCCACCAGCGCTAAAGCCAGCTCTGCCTTCTTCATGTCAGAGTTTACTATTTGTACTCCTTTTCAAAGGGATTAAAGAATGGGCCCCTGGAATTCAAACCCTTGATCTGAACCTTTGCACAATTGTTTGAAGTTAAGTGCGTTTTTAAATGTCTTCATACTATTTTATATTAAGAATAAATTGGTTATATTTAAATTCATGTTTCGTGCTCGACATTTCATTTTTTAGTGTTCTCTGTAGGAATGTCTGTGATTTATGACTGGGTATCCTGGTACTCCATAAGGTAATCATTTACTATGCTTTAAAAGTTAATACAATCTAATATGTAATGAAAAATGTGTTGAAAAATGCATTGTTTTGGCCTTTCTGTCTCCAAAATTTTCTTGGGGGGAGAACCCCCCAAACTCCCCCTAGTAGTGGTTGCTCATTGCACTTGCTCACTACACACCATATGGTGGCTGGTCTCACTCTTACTTTGTTCTCTCTGATTCACTACTCGTGTCTATTTTTGGTTCTCTCTGTAAGAATGTCTATGGGTACACATATGACTGGGTGGGTAACCTGGTCCTCTTTAAGGTCATCATCTACTATTTACTGTGCTTTGAAAGTTGATACAATTAAATATGTAATGAAAAATGTGCTGTAAAATGCACCATTTTGGTCTGTCTTTTTCCAAAATTTTCTCGGGGGGAGAACGCCCCCAAACACCTCTAGTAGTGGTCGGGCTCGCTCGCTGCGCTCGCTTGCGACGCGCCGGACGGGGGCTGGTCTGGCAAAATTTGCCAGGGCTGCTTTCAGTTCCCAGTCCGGCCCTGATCTTGATGCCTTCAGGCCGTCAATGGCTCAAGGTCCAAGGCAAAGAGCACAGAGGGCTAGGGGCACCCTTGCTTTGTCCCTTTCCGAAGGGGGAACTCCCGGGACACCGCGGCATTAACCCATACGGCTAGCTATACAGGAGTTTAACCCATCCAATGAATTTAGGCTCAAAGCCTAGGCGCTTGAGGACAGCAAAGAGATAGCACCATTCCATGCTATTAAATGCCAATTTTGCATCAAGGGACAGAAGTGCCACCAGGTCTGTAAAAGCGGAATCTGTCACATGCATAATCCCAAACAAACTCCATAAATTCAGTCTCATCCCTCTATGTGGCATGAATCTGGATTGATCCAGATGAATGAGTGAACTGATCATTGTTCGCAAGCTCATGGATAAGGCCTTGGCCAAAACTTTGGTCTCATAGTTGAGCAACAAAATTGGTCCATACGACCACAATGTGTTGGAGGCTTACCCTCTTAAGGAATCACTACTATCACTGCCGTTCTTTAGTCAATGGGTAAGGTGTCATTTTTCTGGCCCCTTGGAACATATTAAAAAGATGTTCATCTGTTTTATCTAACATACATTTAAATAATTCAACCAGTAGGCCATTCGGCTCCACCACCTTCCCTGATTGTAGGGCACGCGCCGCTGTTCCTATTTTTTCCACCGTCAGGTCTCCTTCGAACATTTCTTGGTCTCCGTCAGCAACTGGGGGAGGGCTAAATCCCTTAAAAAGTCCTCACAATCTGTCTCTGTTATCTCGGATGAGGATGTGTACGGTGTCTCATAGTAAGTAGCGAACTCTTCGATGATCTCATTTTCGGGGGCGTGTCGCTTCCACTCTCCATCCACTATCTCCAGAACCCATCTACTACCCTCATCCCTCCTATCAAGCTACGCCAGCAGCTTGTTGGCTTTATCTCCCACATTGTATAGGTGATGCTGGGTGGCTAGAGCCTGGGCCCTGGCGCCATCCTCCATCAACGTTCGTAATTCATGCTGGCGCAATCTTAACTAATGCCCCAACGCGGGCAAAGTCGTCTCCCCACCTGCGATAAGAGACTCCAAGCGAGCGATATCACTCTCCAAAGTGAGACTCTGCAGTCTCATCTCTTTCCTATTCGCCCCACCCTGGGCTTTGGCATGTCCTCTGATCACCGTTTTGAACGCCAGTGACAGCATTTTAAAAGTATAAGAAAGACTAAGGAACACATTGAACTGCGAATCTGATGATAAATGCAAAGTTAACAAGTTTTACATATTTTAATAATGGGTATTGACATATTTTGAAATGATTTATTGGCAACATCAATGTTAACAGTAGGTCATGACAGGCCTTAAGAAATTTCATTGAAAGATGGCACCATCCCCATTGATTTCAATGACGTTGAATGCCACATTTCTGCTTTTATCAGTGTAGTAACACATTTATATAGGGGAGGATTGTGGGGATATTCAAACATCTCTGAATTGGCTATAATAGATAGAATTGTTTTGTGGTCATTGGTAAACTTTCCTCAGAACACGCCAACTCTTCCCCTTCACATTGAGATGGGTGTTACATCAATTGCACAGAGAGCTTAAGGTCATTGTTGTACTAGAGGCGAATCTGGCATACAGAGGAGCTGTCTGCATTTAAAATGGCCCATGAAGAGGTACTGAGGCATGATGCTAGTTGCAGAATACCATGGCTTAATTAGGTTTGAAACCCAACTGTGAACCCTCGGATTAGATGCAATGTGGAATAATTTGAGTGAGGCCACACAAGTCTCCACAAATCTCATAAAAGAAAAGTGTTGGTTATATGTCTCTGATAAAGGACTATTTATTCTAAACATGGATCTCTTACTAATGCTTTTAAAAATTTTAAATGTGCAATTAGTGTTGAGCCCTTTTAACACTTTATAACTGCATTGACTACCAGACAACTTTATTTTAAAATGAGGCCTGGAAATTTAACGGTTACACGCTTAAGTGGTCAGTTGTTCCAATAATTGATGATATATGCACAGCATGCAAATCAGCATCTGAACCCGTGCCTCAACTGTTATGTTTTTTGCCTGCATATAATTACCCTTGCAGGAGATGGATCATTCCGATCTGTTGGCAGCTTGGAGTGACACAATATAGCAAATCCCTCAGAGTTTAAAGCACAGACACAGGAGGGTCAATTGTTTTTAGCATATCTAGGTTCCTAACATCCACATGACCCAGAAGGGAAAATTTTGCTCTAGTGATTGTTTTTAAAACAATTATGGCATTTTTACCTTTATTGCTGGTTCTACATACATTCTTGCATTAAAGTTTATGAACTTTGTATTATGGTGATACCAACAATGTAATTGAAATGATGTTTTATATTTATAATTTTTAAATGGGATCAATCCCCAAATTTGCATATTTTTCACTCACTGAAAATGTTGTAACACCCTGACAAAGCCAGTAGGCCTGCCTTTTTAGCTAAGGACACCCCCTTATATTGGGTCTAATGTAGGAGGGGAGAATTATGGTTAACAGGAGTAACCAGTGGCAGCTGGTGAACTTTGAAATTGGTGAGGCATAAATACCATCTTCAAATTTCATAAAGTGAGCACACAAAGCTAGACCCTAACCTACTTCAATGGTTCTCCCCTGAAAAAGTTTATAAAAAATCGTGCCAAATTGTTCATTTTGGAGCTCAATATCCACATAAATTACCTTGAAATCTTTAGATTTTGAAAGAGCACTGATGATATATTCAAATACTTTGGTGATGTGCGAGGCAATCCTTGCTTTTCCTGGGTGTTTTGGGATTCACCCTCTAAAGGAAACAAAGAAATATTTTTGCAAAAAAGTCATGTTTTGAACATTATATCTCCTAAAAGTTGGCTAAAGAGCTGTATTAGAGATTGGTCAGAAAATAAAGTTATGTAAGGCAACGTGGGCCAATGCGATTCACATTTTTTTATCATCATTATTCAGGTTTCCACCATGTCTTTCTAAGAAGATGCTAAGTCACGTTTTATAACATACTCTACATGAAAAGGGCAGGGTGAACAAATCAAAGTTATACATGATACAAGCACAAAACATAGAGAAGAAATCTAGACAAATCTTAGAGACAGACACAACAGAGGTACTGCTGTATTAAACAGAGTGTAAAGACTCAGACCTGTTGCATCAATCTTCCATACTGAGTATTCAGAGAGCAGTAGCGATAATATCAAAAAAGCGTTATCAGTATTAATAATGAATGTCTTCATGCAAGCCATGAAATAGCAACCATAGGTGATTGTGCTCTTTGGAACCAAAAGCCAATATAAGCAAAGTCTCCCAAACTCAAGTCAATATGAACTGTTACCACATAAACATCAACTACAAATACATTCCAGAAATGCTGACATTTTGTCAGCTTTCCAACTTCTGAAAATGCAAACATTTCATCTTGAAATAAAAACAAAATTGGATCAATAATTTTAATTACCCCAAATAGCTTGTCTTTTCCCAGAGCAACTCTAACATTTTGTCCCAAATGTCTGCTTTCCATTTTTTGAAAATTAATATTTGGCCCCCAAATATCAGCTTGTCATTTTCGCTAAACAACCACTACTTCCTCTCATGGAGAGATTCAGCCTTTCATGTCCATTTAACATCATCAAATACCCGGGGAACCTATAATCATGTCATTGGCAGTCAGAATTATATCAAGATCATCCTTTATAAGTCAAGGATGAGCCACTGCTAATCCAGGGGCTGCCAGACATTTGTGATGAATGCCCGCAATATATATAGGATGGGCCACTGTTTTAGACACTATGCCACTGATCGAGCACCAGTATATCAGGAGGGGTCTTTGTGTCTTCAAGAATGCTCACAAATATGTCACCTATGGGCCTCATTAGTTGCAGGTGAAACCTCATATGCCCTTACACCAGGAACACCAAAGGTTTACACACTCACTTCACCTCCACCTCACACAGTTGGGAGAGTGCAGGATTTTCAGTGAGTTCCTAATAGTAGCTCAGTGACATGCCTACTAGTGCTCAGTGGTGTCCTGCAAAGCTCATTGGTGCCTGCAACGGCTCAGTTGTGTTCCATCAGTAGCTCAGTTGATCGACTGAGCTCAGTGGAGTGCCAACATGAACTCAATTGGCATGTGAGAGAGCTGATTCCGGTGTCTGTATAAGACCTGTGCAGTGCATGCATGAATTCTGCTTGTGCCTAAGAGAGTTGGTTTGGGTGTCTGCATGAGCTCAGTGCAGTGCCTGAATGGACTTAGCTGAGTGTCTTATGTGTTCTGCGGGCACCAGTGTGAGCTCATTTGGGTGTCTGCATGAGCTCAGAGTCCAGCTTGTGCAAACTCACTTGGGTGCTTGCATGAACACAGTGCAGTGACTGCATTAGGCTAAGTGGAATGGCTGCTTGAGCGCATCTGTGTACCTGCATGAACTCAATTGATTTCCTGTATGAGGTCGACATGTACTACGGTGCACACCACTAGAACCTCAACGATTGATCTCTTCAATCACAAATAAATAGAATCAGCTCAGCTGTTTCTGGTTTACATTGGAATTAGATAACACATCCTCACCCATATCGTCGCCTATTTCACAATATAAAATTGCTGAAATCTCTGTTGAAAATATTGGTGGAGAGAGACATATTTCTGCATTTTATCCTGCGATCCATTTTGCCTTGAAACTAGTAGCGGTTAGAAAGAATTGAACCCAAACAAAGGAATCCTGAAAAGCATAAGTTGTTAGCATTAAGCACCAAGAAGGAGGTGTCAGTGATGAATATGACAGGAAAAGGTGTACACAATACAACAAACGTAGACTATGTAATACAAACAAAACTCAACATTATTGCACATCATTCAAGATGTCTGTCTTCAGGTTATATGGTCCACGGAGCAAGCTCAGCCTTTCATCATTCTGAGGTTGATAACATTTGCAGCATAAATTGTGGTGATACTAACACTCGCTATTCGAGCACCTAAAGGCACATCAGATTTTGGCATATGCTCTACAAATTGCCTTTGTTATCATTATTCAACTTCGCTCAGGGAACTTGCCACCAAAGGGATTTTTATCTAGCCAAAGCCTTGCTGACCACCAAGACTTAAAGAGCACATTCATACAGTGCACATAGTTCAACTTGTAAGAGCTCACAATTTCCAGCTGAGGCAACAGACAATTACTTTTTCTACTCACAAGCATACAGAATATAGCTCTATGCAAGCATGACAACTTCAGTTGCTGATGACAAACACTGTACACGTACTTTCAAACATTCCCACCTCGCTTCAATGTACAGTATCACCTTTTATGAATCTGTATATCTTTAATGCGGCACAGTTAAACCTGAAAATGTTTTAAGTAAAATGCAGCTGGGGTTGGCTGACGTATAATGCTCTATTACTTACCGGTAATCTTCATTACTCCGGGTCCCGTTGTCCTCGTCCCATTCATAACTAATTGGAGATAACTATCTCCCGACAGAAAAAAACAAGAGGAATGCTGGGACCCTAATACTGCCCCTCCCACCGGGAGTACATAAGCAGTACTTACCCAGCATCCCTCCCTGTACAACCAAGCCCATACAGGAAGGCCGGCCGCCCGGGAGGGAGGGAGGGGCGTATGAATGGGACGAGGACAACGGGACCCGGAGTAATGAAGATTACCGGTAAGTAATAGAGCATTACCCCCAGGTCCCTTATGTCCTCGTCCCATTCATAACTAATTGGAGAATACCAAAGCAGAAACCCGGCCTTCCTAACCCACCCGCACACCCAGGAAACCACCACAAAAGCAGCAACCCAAGGGAGCACCGAGAAGGGAGGAAAAGGAAGACCGCAGGAAGCAACCGGCCCGCAACCCCGAACAGGACAGCAGGGACCAAACAAGGACAACCCAGAAAAAAACAGAAGGGCAGGGCCCCAAAAGGAGGCCGCCAAACAGAGAAACCGGAGACAGGGCAACCAGGACCAAGACCCAAAGGACAGGGCCAAGAAGACCCACCGGACAAGGCCGCCCAGGCCAGACCCACCAGGAAGGCACCCAGGACCCGGCAGCCACACAGACACAGCAAACCACGACCGCCCCGAAGAAGGCCAAATAAAGAAGCCAAGACAGGCCAACAGAGCGCAGGCACAAGCACCCAGACCAACAAGGAAGGAGGAAAGTACAGGCCAAAACCGGCCCACCCCACCAAACCCGAACGACCCGGTCCCAGATAGCCCAGAGGAGAAATCCAACCAACCCCGCCGAGGAGGTCCAGGAACCAGGAAAGAAAAACCAGCACCCCTAGGGCCACCAAACGACAAGCACCCAGCCCAGAGGGAGAAGCCGCAGCAAGAACCCAGGGGCCGAACAGGAGCGAGACCCCAACCAAACGGAAAAGGACAGGGAAGGAGACAGAGACCCGAAACCCCAGGAGGCCAAAAACCCCACAGGGAAGGAGGGCGCAACCAAACCAGGAAGGCCACCAAACCCAGAACAGCAGGGGCAGAGGAGGCCAACCCAAAGACCACAGGTCAGAGACGCCCAGAAAGAACCAGCCGACAGCCGACCAACAAAAGAGAGGCCAACAAAGACCGGAAACCAACAACGAACAAGCCCAACAAGGGCGGGGACAGGGCCACCGGCCACGACCCCCAAAAACCCCCAACCCCAAAGGGAGGGAAAAAACAAGGAAGGACGGGAGACCAGGGCAACCGGGAACACTCAGCAGCCCCCAAACCAGGAAACAACCAGGCAGGAATCCACCGAACCACAGAGGGCAGAAAAACAGGCGCCAACACGGCGGAGGACCGCACAGGCACCCCACCCCCAGGCCAAGCACGCAGCAAGGGCAGGAACAGCGGAAAAACGGCCCCAGGATGCACAGCACCCAGACCAAAAGCCCACAATGCCCGACCCCAGCAACGCCGGAGAGGAGGCAAGAAAACAGCACAAACCTAGGGCAACAACCCAAAAGGAACAGGAAGCCAGGACCACAGCCAAGCAACCCGCCGATGCAGGTGGACCCGCAGGCCCAACAACCCCCGGAAGGAGCCCACGCAGCGCCCAGGCCAAAGCAAAGTAGGGAGGACCAGGGACCCCCAGCACACCACCGCCAGAACACACAGAAGGCCGGAAACAGAAACAGGAAACCGCCAAAGCGGAAACCGGAGGAAGCAGAGAAGGCAGAGGGCCAAGCAGTAGCAAACCCCAGACAACACGCAGCCAGGAGGGCGGACCCCACAAAGGCAAGAGGAACACCACAGAACCGCACCCCAACCAGAGAAGGGGGGCATCCAAACAGACACACACCGGGAACAAAGCCCGGGAAGCAAGGGAAGACAGGAGCAAGCCAGGACACCAGAACCAGGAAGAACCAGGAACACCCAGCAAAACACACCCCAGAGCTGGCCGAAAAGCGACAGCACAGCCAGCAAGCCAAGGAGGCTAATCCGAGGACACCCGGAACCAGCAGGAAGCCGGCACATCCGGAGCAACAGGAGGCAACCCAGGACACGCCAACCCAGAAGCAGTAAACACCAGGACCCCACACAGGTCCCAACAGGGGAACCGCAACCCAGGAGGACAAAGGCGCACAGCGCCCGCCAGAACACACAAAGAGACAGGCAAGGACGCAGAGCCGAAAAAGGCGACCAACAGTCGCACAAAACCCGCAGGAGAGGAAAGTCCTAGCAGACACCCAGCCAGGCACCCAGGACAGGAACCAGAGGAGACCAGGACCCCCCAGGGAGCAAACGCACCCAGAGCGCAGACGGACCCCCAAACGGGAGAACCGCAGAACAGAAGAGGGGAAACAGGAGCCACACCAAGGACACGGCAGCAGCGAAAAACAGCCATGCCCAAACATCAGTGGCACGAACCCCAGGGATCAAAAGGCGAACCGCCACCGGAAACACACCTTGGGGGGGGGGACGCCAAGGAAAGGAAGAGCAGGCGCCCAACCACACCAGCCTGAGAAGCCCACACCAGGCACCCCCAGGCGGCCCCAATGAGGACCAAACCAGGCCTGACCAAACGGAGCCCCAGAGACCAGACGAGAGTAGGAACGCCGGCAGATCCAGGAGGGGCGGCCAGGAAACACCGAAGCAAGCCAAAGGCAAGCACAGGGAGTGCCAGGGCAGGAGCAACCAAAAACAGAAGCACCCAGCAAGGACGAGGCAAGCAGCAGGAGACAGGACCAACCAGCCAGACCCCTGAAGCAACCCAAGCACACAGAAGGCCCCGGGACAAACACCCGAAGCCCCAGGCCGGAGCAAAGGAGAACAGAACAGCCGCACAGGAGGCAGCACGAGCAACCCTGGTAAACCGGACCCGCAGGAGGAGCAATGCCCGGAACCAGAAGCCCCCGTGCACCAACCCCGACCAACCACGCAGAAGCCAGGAAGAGGAGGAGAACCCCCAGCACACCCAAGCGGAGCAGAAACCACAACATAACAGGCAGCCGCAGCGGAGGCAAGGCCCCCCCCAAGAAAGTGCAGGCAGACAGACGGACCCAGCACCCCCAAGGCCAGGCCACAACACCCACACCACCCCAAGAAGCAGGGACGCATAGGGGCTGCAAGAAAAGCGGGGACGACCCCGGCAGGCCAACAGGAACCCAGGGGAGGCAACAGGACCCCCCATGCAGCCGCCAAGGGAGCAGGAACACAGTCCCACCACCAGCCGGGGCCCGAGAGCCGAGGAAGAGCCCGGAGCAGGGAGGACCTGAAGCGCACCCCAACAGGCCGCCGCCAAGGAAGCGAGAGGTGCCCCGACCCGAGAGCAAGCAGCAGAGGGCATGGCACAAGCAAGCAGACAGGGAGACCCCAACAACACAGGGAATCCCCGGAGCAAGCACAGAAAGAGCCAGCGAAAAAGGAACCTGCCACCACAGCAGCGACAGGAACCCACGCCAACCAGGGACAGGCCACCAAACAGAAAGTGCGAACGCCAAAAGCCCAGAAAACCAGCAAACGAACTCAACGGAGAGGAGAACCCCCAACAGCGCCCCAAAAGAAAGTGGCAGAAGGCACGCGGGGCCAGGAGCAGGGGCACCACCCGAAGGCAGCGACCCAAAGAGAGAAGCTCCGCAACACCAACAGGAACTCCCACCACACAGCCCAAGAGCGAGGAATCACAGGAATCTGCGCCGAAGACGAGCACCGAACCCAGAACCACAGCGCTCGAGTGGCCAGCACCAGCAGGGGAAGAGGCAGCGTCGACTCAGGGCGGTCAGCCTCCTCCCTCCCCTCCGTATCCGCGCACCGCAGGCGGGGGCGGGAGCCAGAACAGAAGCAACCACAGGCAAAAAAGAGGAAGTGAGCACAGGACCCGGAACCCCCACCAGGAAGACAGCGTCCCAGTCCCTGAGGGAGAACCCAGAGCCGACCCCAGAGTCAGCGGTGTTCACGGTGGTTCCTGAAAGAAAAAAGGGGCGAAAACACCCAGAGCGGGGGCCACCAGCACAACAAGGCCCCCACCGCCACCAGGAACAGACAGCCGTGTAACACACTGTCCAGACTCGAACCCACTACCAGCTCCATGGCAGAGACACCACAAACCAGCTGGCGCCACCACCACCAGGGCAGCGATGCGTGCACCGAAGGAAGGGAAACACAAAACCCAACCTCCGACCAGCACAGACAGCCTGTCAGCCTGCGGGAGAGAAGAGAACTGTATCTTCTGTTCAGTTCATTTCCATTCTGTACTGCATACGAACCCACACTAAGAAGGAAATGAAAAACCCGGCAAGCGGGACTCACCAGGAGCGGGGGCCAACCCCAGCAACAAGGCCCCCACTCCAAACGTCCAGCACATCAGGAGACCGGCAGGAACACAGGAAGCGCAGCACATCCCACCCGGCCAAGCTCGGGAAGAGGAGCACGCGACCCGGATGAAACCCGGGAGTTCAAGCCCCAGCCGCAAAGGACCGGGAGGACATTGCAGGAACAAAGCAAGCGCAGCACATCCCACCCGGCCAGGCTCGGGAAGAGGAGCACGCGACCAGCAGGACACCGGTACCAACAGGGACAGACTCCCAGCAAGCCCAGCGGGCCAGGAGAAAGCCCAGGGAAACCCCACGCCCGCACAGCCAGGCAGCCGGGCGAGGGGAGAAGAAAAGCGCCGCCACTTCAGCCCAGCAGGAGCAGCACCAGCACACCACGTCATTCTGTCGACAGACAGAAAAAAGAACAGGAGGGATGCTGGGTAAGTACTGCTTATGTACTCCCGGTGGGAGGGGCAGTATTAGGGTCCCAGCATTCCTCTTGTTTTTTTCTGTCGGGAGATAGTTATCTCCAATTAGTTATGAATGGGACGAGGACATAAGGGACCTGGGGGTAAGCTCAGCATTTTCAATTGCTCCTTATAAATCTGTATAGATGGCCCTGACGCTGTATACTTCCGAATGAATGATATAATGATGATGTTAGGTTTCGAAAGAAAAACTGCATTTTTCACTTGTGATGTTTGATTGCTGCTGATGAGACAGCTCAGAGCACTAGATGCATAATACTACTGGTTGTGTTCTTAATCATTCACCAGGTCGATTTATAGCAGGACTGACTCAGTCCTTCAGCTGTCTGAAGATGTAACAATGGCTGTTGTGCATGAGCCAGGAGACATCCCTCTCAGCGATGCGCACTCTGTAGATATTGAATATTATTAGTTAAGTGAAACCTAGAACTTGCCTAAGTGAAAACTGTAAGTTGGTGCATCAAAATTGGAGAAGGATAGCTAAATGAGCTTAGCACTCCATGAAGGTCAAGTGGGGTCACGGCAAACACGCGACGCCAACCATAGTTTATACACAAAACGTTTGTGTGTTACAGATGGTACAGTGTTAAGAGCTAGTAAAGGGTGCACTGTGGCTGGCGTGACTTCACTCAAAAGATTATTAGAAGCACAGCAATGCACTCTACAATCCGAACACACCTATAATATGACGATGAGCGATATTCGAGTCAGAAAGGGCAAGGTACAACACCGTACATTTAGGAAAAAGAAAAGCAACTTTGAACATGACTAAATGTAGTTTTTATGCTCCCAGTAATCAATGAGGAAAACTCATGGAATTAATAGAAATTAAATGAAAAAGGACTACTAACCCCAAAGGTCACCTTTCCAGTTAACTTCCTTGCAGGCAAGCTTCTTTGTGGATCCTCTCTGCTTCCACAGGCCCTACGAGACCGTGCATTTCAGGATAATGACCTGACTGCCAAATCAGAAGCCAGGATATGTATGGGGCTTACCCTTCCTCACTCCTACGGTATCCTGGCTTCTGACAAGCCATGGGGCGACTGTGCTAAAAACAGGCAACCGCCCGAGCAGATTACTGTCTTTGGACATGCTGCACTGCACTGGGCAAGAGCAGCATGTCTAATGGATAGTGAATGTGAGATGGGAGCTGAAATGCACCGCGTCACTCTCACGTGCAGTGCAGCGGATACAATTTTTTCTAGCTAACGCGTCAAGAATTTTCAATTCTATTAAGGACACGGAGGCGAGGATTATGCTTCTCTTTCTTTATTGAAGCAAAATACAGCAGCCAATTAAACTTTAAACAGCATAACCCCGGAAGGACTGCCCCTCCATGTATGCACCAATCACATTACCCTCATAGGTATAAATGTCCAGGAAGCCATTGTTCGTCCTCTTTCTTTGCGAACCATTAACTCAGTCCAACAACTTGAACCATTGGACTCAAACTCCGTCGATCAACTCCATCGACCCGAACCATAACTTCAACGAAGATCCTCTTTCACTTGACCATGACAAAGTTTCTTACCGACTCTTCAAGTCGCCTTGTTCTGATCTCCTGAAAAGAGAATATAAGTCGTAACATACCAGTATCTGGATACACTTTAATCAATACAAACGGGCGGGAAAACCCAACATTATTCTAGACATATCTTTAAAACATATATCGGTTTTAGTCATGAATAACCATTGACACATGTTTTACAATTCAGTTCTAGGGTGGGATAATCCTCGAATCCGTGTCCTTAATAGAAATCTTTATTCTATGTCAGTCCACGGAGGTTTCTGATTATGCTAGTTTAAAGTTGAGCAACCACCGTAGATGCCACATCAACAATCGGCTTGTGATAAAACGCCTTAAAAGTTGAATGAGAAGACCAATCCTCCGCAGTCATGATGTCCTCTAAAGGAGAACCAGTAGAAATGCTTTAGAAGCCATAGCTCCCCTTACAGAGTGAGCCCCAAATGCAGAAGTATCGATACCTGCTTGACTTAACAACCAAGTAACCCACCTGGCCAAAGTCGCGGAAGTGACTGG
Source organism: Calotriton arnoldi (assembly GCA_963921515.1). Lineage (NCBI taxonomy): Eukaryota > Metazoa > Chordata > Amphibia > Caudata > Salamandridae > Calotriton > Calotriton arnoldi. The sequence continues at coordinate 1,153,671 of CAWUFW010002494.1, read as the reverse complement.
GCGAAAAGTTCTCTGCAATGAGATTAATAATTGTCCAGCTACATCATTTCTGAATTCTCTAGTACAGTCTTCGTAACACTTTAAGCATTGCACCACACATAATTTGCTGTGGTGTGGGAAGGCAGGATATGATACACATTTTTAATTTGTCTTAGTTCTTTTACAAATTGTAAAGGAAACTCCAGAGGGAGTAAATACTCTACCTGCTAAATCCAGTGCCCGTATGTCAGAAACGCGTCTGAAGGAGATTAAACATAATAGTAATGTAAGTTTCGCCGACAATTGTTTGCGAGATAGGCCTTCATTTGCTGGCCAATTCCTGATAAAACGAAGGACCACATCTACATCCCACAACGTGGAGTACCTAGGTTTCAGAGGATTCACTAGCCTGATGCCCCTAACTATCTTACATACTAGAGGATGTTCCCCCACTGGTTTACCATCCACATGGGGGTGTCCGGCCGATATCGCAGACCGGAAATTATTGATCGTCCGATAGGCCATACCTTGATTTGCCATTTCCGATAGGAAATTATTGATCATATGGATTCCGGATCCCACGGGATGCCCCTGTCGTTCAGAACACCAACCAACCCACCTATGCCAAGCGGATTCATATCGTTTGTGCCTAGAGGGTGCCCAAGACTGTGACAGGAAAAACATTGCTTCTTGCGAAACTCCTGGCATCTGCCAACGTCTCCTGAAAGCCTCCACGCCATGAGGGACAACTGCTCTTGTATGACTAGTGGATGAGGTTGACCCAGTGGGTCCAAAAGTATCTCTGGGAAAGAGATCAGATGTATTGGAGGAGCACACGCCAAGGTTAACGCCACTGGGAACCATGCTTGTATCGTCCAACACGGGGAGATCAATATCAGTTCCGCCTTCTGTCTGCGGACCTGTGCCAATACTCTCTGGATCATGATGAATGGGGAAAAGGCATAAAGCGTACCCGTCGTCCATGATTGAAGGAATGCATCCGAGTTGATCGCTTGAGGATCCGGACGCCAACTGTAACTCGCCTTGTGTGGAGAGAGTGTGCGTAGCACAAAATAACCTGCTAGCAGTTCTAGGCAATTTACATGTAGTTTCAATTCCTCTGGGGACCATCTGCCCCCGTCTCCACTGGACCGCACCGGACTCCCCAACTCCATTGACTGGCGTTAGATTCTATCACTACCTCCGGGACTGATGCGAAGATGGCCCTGCCGTTCCATGGGTCCATGTGATCCAATCACCAGGATATTTCTGTCCTGGCCTCTGTGGATAGCAAAATGTGTTCCGTGTAGCTCAACCCTTTGCGCAAGTGCATGATCTTCAGCCTTTGAAGCGCTCTGTAGTGGAGGGGACCCAGAAAAATCGCTTGAATGGATGAGGCTAAAAGTCCTACTAACCATGCCAGAGTCCTCAAGGATATAGTCGGAGAGACAAGTGCTCTCCTCAAGTCTTTCTTGATTGAGATTCTCTTTTTCAATGGTAGTAACAACTGCGCTATTATCGATTTCACCTGAAATCCCAAGAACTCCATCAATTGGGCTTGAGTCAAAATGGATTTGTCTGCATTGATGACGAAACCCAAGTCCTGTAGGAGTTGGGTCATCCAGGCTAGATGAAGTAGTACTGTATCCGCACTCTGTGCCATAATCAGGATGTCGTCTAGATAAATGATAAGTCTCACCCCTCTCTCCCTCAGGTATTGGACCACTGGCTTGAGGTGCTTGGTGAAACACCAGGGGGCGGACGAAAGTCCGAATGGCATGGCAGAAAATTTGAACCATCGGGTTCCCCATTGGAATTGTAAGAACCTCCGATGTGGAGGGGAAATGGGTACTGCCAGGTAAGCATCTTTTAAATCGAGACGCACCATCCAATCTATCTCTAAGAGAAGATCCCTCAGTAAGTGTATGTCCTCCATTTTGAAATGGCGATACACTACCCAAGAATTGAATTCCTTGAGGTTCAAAACTAATCTGAAACCCTGATCTTTCTTTGGAACCAAAAATATTTAGCTGGTGAAACCGTGAGGATGGGGAGTTGTCTCTATGACTGCCCCTTTTCTCATCAGAGAAGTCACTTCTTCGTCTATGAAAGACCTCTCCACTCGGGAAAAATGGAGAGGGTGAGATCTGCATATCTGCTGAGGAGAGGAATAAAACTCTATCTGAAAACCTTGTACCGTCTGAAGTAACCAAGGGTAGTGTGTCAATCCCACTTGTGAAGAAACAAAGCAATTCGACCTCCCACCATTACTTCCCCAGCTTGAACCAGATTTACCTGAATAGGAGGTGTCTCCAGCATTGTTCTGTCCTCTATAACCTCCTCGCTTTTGCTTGCTTCTGTCCCGGCGGTTACGGGTGGATTAGAAATTTGAGTGGTGGGCCCCACCACGTCCTCGCTGATCGAAACCTTTAGAGGTCTGGTTGAAACCTCAGCCGGTTCCTCGACCCCTGAAGCGTCTGGCCCTGGTAAAAAGGCCAGTGTTAGAACACCCTTTTAATGTTAGCCTGGGCCTTGTCCAGGGCCGAAAAGGTCGCCACGTATTTTCCTAGTTCTTTGACAAATTTGTCTCCGAACAACAGTCCATTCGCCAAGGTTCCTGCCTCAGTAGTGGCCTTGTCCGCCAGTTGCGGGTCTATTCTCATCAAGAAGGATCTTCTTCTTTCTGTCGAAAGGGCGCAATTTGCGTTGCCCAAGAAACATAATGCTCTCGGTGCCCATTCCAATGTTTCATTTGGGTCAAGGGGTGTATTGGAGTCCTTAGCTCTAACAGTCGAATCAAGAATCTTTGTGAGGTGTCCGGATATGTGTAAAAGCTTATCTTGACTGCCTCTCCATGCCCTATCTAAGCCCTACTTGGGGTCTTTGGCAAATTTCTTCATGAAGGTAACCATATTGGGATCTAGTTCTGGGGTGTCCGCCACTTTGCCTAAAAGAGAGGGTCTAGGACATTCTGATTGGAGAGTAGTGCGCACTTCACGCTCAAAACCCTGTCTGAGGTTTTCCCGAACGTAGTGAGCCACCTCTATGCAGGGCACCCATTCTGTTCATCTTGGGTGAATAATATTTTTAGGATCAAATAATAGGTTCTGATTAGGGATTTTAGAGCTCACGTTGTGAGTTTTTCGTTTACGCTTTGTTGCTCTAGTAGGCATTTCAGTGTCCTGATCAGAATCAGATGTGTCCGGTGCGGCCGGAGAAGACTCCTCCGCCTCCCCTGGATTTAAGAGTGAGGAATTACCAGAAGGCTCAGAAGGGAGGGAGCCGCAATAGCCGTAGTCCTTAAGGACAGTAGATGCCATTTGGGATAAGAGTTCTGCCGAGGAGTGGCATGAGGGTTCACCCAAAGAGGCGTTAAGAGCACGTCTCCCATAACTCTTTAGGTGTTTTGTGAAGGGTTGCAAAGCTTTTATTAACACTCTGTTCACAGAGCCCTGTACATGGGTATCCAGGGCTTCTACCAGCTGTTCCTCCATTTGGTGCTCATAAGGCACCTACTCATACTCAGCGTAGTCATTATAATCTGCCCATTGATCAACCTCCTCAGCGTGGTATGCCATCGTGCTAATGGAGGTGTGGAGGAGGTTCAAGGGGGGAAGAACCGAGGGGTGATAAACGTATGGTAACTGAACTTTAGTTTCCTTACATAAAATTTGCCTGCTCTAAATTGTTTTCCTTAATTAGAGTGTGAAGGGAGCCACGCCTTGCAATTTCCCTGAGGCAGAGCCTTAAATAAGTTTATTTGCCCCGTCGGGCGTTCAATAGGACCGAGGATTGAGGCAGAGGATCCACGCCTATGCGAAGAGCCGATCGGTAGAGAAGAACCTGATTCGGCTCTCATGCATACGTTGGCAACCGAAAGAGGACTGCCTCCTCGAGCACGCAAGGCGCGTCTGTCCCACTCCCGCTCCACTTGCGCCACCAACGATGAACATGGAATTGCCAATACACTCGGATATACTTAATAAGAAGCCCGCAATAATAAAAGCGCCGTAATAACCATAAGAAATTAACAATAATCGGCATAAAGTAACGTCGCATAAACTTAACTCGCTGCTGCAGCAGCAAAGAAAGAGGACGAACGGTGGCTTCCTGGACATTTATACCTATAGGGGTAATGTGATTGGTGCATACATTGAGGGGCAGTCCTTCCGAGGTTATGCTGTTTAAAGTTTAATTGGCTGCTGTATTTTGCTTCAGTAAAGAAAGAGAAGCATAATCAGAAGCCTCCGTGGACTGACATAGAATTCCTGCTCCCTCCTGCCCTGTACATGTGCATGCGCACTTTCTACTGTCTGTAGCACAAGCCTCGAAACATAAAGCTGGTAAAGCTGTCAGTTCGTCTACTTGCAGTTCTGGGGCCCGAAGCTGCAGTGGGCAGTTTCTTTTTCTGTAGGTGCAGGTGCTGGTGGGGCACCGCTCTAGCACCCACTATGCACCAGTTACGGCTGGGAGTAACTTGCCATTAGGGTGTCCCATAGGTATTTAAAACTTTGAAACTGCCTGTTTGTGAATAAAAGTACTTTTCCTTTTTATAAGAAAAAGCACTGATTTAGCAATGATGTGTTTAGTGTTTTTGTTGCGTACCAGTGAGCTGGGAGTTTTAGTCCACACCACTTCCACTGAGCTGCCTTTGCACTGCTGACAAGTGGTACAATGGGATACTTTGTTCCCCCCCTGTAATTGAGAATGTACTTCTTGTGAAGGAATTACATGCTTCTGAACTAATAATCAAACTTCTTACAGTCCCCTTACCGTTGAAATGGTTTTCCGGTACCTTTAGTGAAATTCATTGTATATGTTTGTGTTTTGCAGTCTCAGGAAGTAATTTTGAAGAGCAGTTTCTTCATCTATTCCTCTTGGAAGGGAGACCTGTGGTCCTTCTTGGTTGTGGTGGCCTAAGCAATGTACTCACACTTTCTGTAAATCACACCCTTCCTAAAGATGAACTTACAGCTATCACAATAAGGTAAGCAGTACATATGCGCATCATTCTGTATTTTAGGACGTGGTGTGGTTGGTTTATAATACAATCATTTGAACAGTGAGCATAAGTACCAGAACAACTACCAAGTACGCAGAATTACTCCCCCAAACTGACCGTTATAAGGCTTGTAGGCTGAGGAATCCAAATGTAAAGGAAACCAGAAAAGAAACAAGCATTTGCAATGCAATTGGTGTCGCATTTTTTAAAGTTAGTACAATCGGTGTTGTAAATGGCAATGTTTTTTACTTATTTTTTGGGTTTGTAGTGGAGTATTCATTTAGAAAATAAGCGCACGCTATACCAAACAAGCACATTGACCTAAAAAAGGCTTTAATTCAATGAAATTGCCACAGGGAGAATGGGAAAACGAGCGATAACGCTCTGTAAAATATGTGATCCTTGGTCATCAGCAGAGCCTGTTTGAACCCAGCAAAAACGTGAAAGTGTCGATCTAATACAATTTTTTTGTTGTTGCAGTTCTACATAGCACAAACTCGACCGAGTGCTTTACATGAACACCAGTTACATTACACATTCATCAGACCCCCCAGAATATTGCGGCATAAATTAGGGAATTTTGTGGCCCAAAAAAAGAAATCTTGTGGCACACTATTGCATTTTTTGCACCAAGTTTACGTCATCTCGTATTAGTGACATTCAATCTAGTGGAGCTCTGGAGCTTTCCCATAAAACCTCATCAATGTAGAACTACTGTCACAGTTTTGTGTTCACCTTGTCTGCACATTTAAATACTGTCAATGTGCTGCCACTTCTTCCTTTACGCTAAGTGACTGTGTGCGTATGTTGACTTTCTTTCCAGATTTTAAAGTATATGCACATTGTTAGTATTATGGAAGTTGCTGCCCAGTAACTGCTATTCAAACTTGTAAACTTAGTCAGATTTTGCACTCACCTTCCAAGTCGGTCCAATGGTGGGAGCTATGCATAAGATGCTTACTCATCAAGTATCAGTATGGATTCAGTTACACTTTGAAAATTCTGGGTACTATTTCGCAGGCCTTTATACACCTAGTATTGCTTTACTAACCAAGGAAATATACATTCCTTGACTGGTATTGCCGCATTGAATATTGTCAGAGGCAGGTATTGTTATATGGCCATTAGGGTCATTGTCGACATTGCTAAGTTAGCATGAGCTCTGCTGACATGATGCTGCTTTTGCGCACGTTACTACATGACTTTGTTTTGCAAGACTCTGTTTGTGCCTTTCACATGAGAACTGTCTGCTGTCTGCGTTCTCTGCCTGTTCCTGGAGTTTAATATGAACACGATGTGCAAGGTCGATAAACAATGCCCCTTGTTATTCTGTTCTGGTCAGTCCCTAGCATCTAGACAAAACATGCTAACACAGCTGCGCTACTGGAAAATCGTGCTTTGATATTATGGGGATGCATGTTGTTCTGACACCGCTTGGAGAAGGTCCTTTCCAGGGAGAAGAGCTATGCTGTTTCTATGATGTAAAGCTACCATCTAGGCGCTAAGGTATGGGGTCTGCTGACAAAGCCCAGAGATCTTCCTTTATATAATAAACTTCACCTTACCAAGGGGAGGGTGCTTAGACTTTATAGTCCTTTTTCCACTGTCTGTATGTGATGACATCCCCCTTTATATTCTATGGAATTGTAACAATGCTAATTGTGTTAGGTTTATGCATTTCGCTGCTGGTAGTGGCTTGTATACTGCATTATAGAGCACAATAGTTAAAATAAACATTTTGAACTATAACAGTGACTCTGACCATTCTTATTGTGGACAAGTACGAGTGAGTGAGCGAAAGGGTATGTCTTGCTACCGTGATTCCTGAGAGAGTCGGGAGTATTGTGTTCTAGGTTGTCTAATCATTTGTATCTTCGTGATTATGTAGGAGAACGAATGAGACACTATAGCTAGTCGGTTTTGGGATTTTGGGTATTAAGGTGGTAGGAAGGTACAACCCCCATACACCGAGGTCCTGTTTTCCTGCGCATAGTTCTGTGTATGTGCAGAATCCCGGAAACATGGCGCCGCCAACGTTTGGTCTGGTTCTTATCTGCGAGACTCCTGAGTAGTACTTGTGCTTGTCCACAATCCCCTCACTTATGTTTCCAGAGATGGTTGTGACGGTGTAGCCTCCTAAATTGTGAAATTTTATAGGTTTTTCAAGCTTGAATTTTAAAAGGTCTTTCTCTTTCTTATTAACCCGTCATTGTGCTTCCACTCATAGGTTGTTATTCTCTACTATTGATTATGGCGGTAGTCATTGCTCCGCCTAACCGGGCTGCCGTCACAGCTTATTTGACTCAACATGGGGTCCCAAATGCTGGTATTGCGCTCATTTTTGTTGTAGAAGCGGATGCAGCTTACCGCTTCGAGGTGTTTTATTCTTGGGTCACCTTTCCGACAGTCAATGGAACTGATAATTTGTTTCACGAATATACTGCCACAGCCCTTCCTCAGAATTATCGGCCTTATAGGTCTCTTGAAGTTCCGCTAACGGATTGGCAACATCAGATATGGTTTAATGGCGCCCTTCCTCACCCAATAACACCGGTCCGTTTAGGCCTTTTATTGATAGATGGGGCCACATGGCCCGTTTTGGCTGGGTATACCCCACACCCAAATTATCTCAATGCTACAGTCGCAGAGCTCTGCGTATTACATACTTCGTTGATACGTGTACATAGAGCTGTTATACAGTTCATGTCATGCAACTTCCAGGTGGGACCACCTGGTGTTGCTGCGCAACCACCTGGACCTGGTGGTGTAACCATCAGTCCTGTCATGGTTAATTCAGTGATGGGCAAGCGTCTGCAAAATAAGGATGAATTTCCTTATTGGCTTGCTGAAAGATTTGGACAACTCAAAGCTGTTTTTTCAAATACCACGCCTGTGGAGAAACACAGGATCCTGACCATGAGTTTACCTAAAGGCCTAGTTCCCGAATTAGCTGATTGTAACACTTGGGGTAGAGTGTTTGCAGCGGTATATTCGAAGTGTTTAGGCACCCCCTCAATGACCGTACTCCATTCAGTGATAAAACGTGTTCAGGATGAACATGTGGCCGAGGCGGCTCTGAAGTTAGGGATGAGACTGGTGGGGGTGTTTGACATTGTTTCCGATATGATCCTTGCTAATGTTAAGGGTGATGCTGTAAGCTTACAAGTGGCGCAACGCTTGGAGGCTGTGGCAGACGCAGACAAACAGCGCGAATTGCCAAAGATTATTACTAAAGCTTATAAAACCTTAGGGCGAAATAGTCTGGGAATTAAGCCTTTTACTCAAACGCAAACTCAATCTCAACCTCAACAAAAAGCCCAGACATATAAGGATGGGCACCTGGAGAAATAAAAAACAGGGGCAGCAACATCAGAAGCAGGGGTTGCGTGCTGGTTCACCGACACCTGAGTCTTCTGAGCGTAGTTATGACTTGCGAGACCATGTGAAAATTAAGACTCCTGATAGATTTCAAGTCCCTGATCAGCGCTCTCCTCGTTCTTTACAGGACACATCGGACTCTCAAGTCAGTGGTGGGGAACGCCAGGAACGTGGCAAAGGTTCGACCACACAGCAGGGACGGGATCACCCTCGACAGTTTGACGTTAAAGCCAAACAAGAGGAACTGCCTCGTTTTCGACCCCGTATCAGAAGAAAGAGGTTGCCGCTTTAACAGCGAAGTATGCCTCAGACGGTGAGAACGCGTCTTCAAGATGGGCCTTGGGCGGTGACTCTGCTCGACAGTGCAGCGGAGGTTACCATAGTGCGGGAGGCACTGCGTCCCTGTCTGGTGGCGAGAGCAACTGATACATTTATTACTGTAGAAACAGCAGATACCCGGTTGCTCCCCCTAGATAGACTCTATGAGATTGTCTTCCAAATTGAAGGGGATATACAGCGTACAATCACAGCGGTTTTCTGGGAGAATCTCACCTTCTCATACGACATTTTATTGGCGGAGGCAGATTGGCCTCCACCATTTGTGCTAGCCGCTTCTAGAGGGGAGGACGTGATACTTCCGAGTTTTTCGCCTTACGTCCCTGAGGAACATGCAAAAGCTTACGCAGCTGAGTGGGCTTTGGCCCTTGCCCCAGCGGTGTACCGTAATCAGGTGGGCTGGGTTATTGATTCACCGGCACATGAGATACCATTACGGTCTATGCCACAACCACAACCACAATATCCAATCAGACGAGAGGCTAAGGCACCCCTTTGTGACATTCTAACGCAGTTGGAGTATCAAGGAGTTATTGAATCCTGTGTATCACCGATGAATAATCCTCTTTTTCCGGTATCAAAACCTGACGGTTCATATCGCATTGTATTGGATTATCGAAATTTGAATAGTCATTGTCGTACATTTGCAGTACAAAACACACACAGATCTGCACTGGTGAACAACCTTGTTCATAAGAAATACAAAACTACACTGGACATATCCAATGGTTTCTATAGTCATAATCTGGCTCCTGAGAGCCGTGACTTGACAGCATTCAGCGCCATGGGAAATCAGAAAAAATGTACGCACTTGCCTATGGGGTATAAGTACAGCCCGGGGCTTTTGCTGCGCGTGTTGTGTCTTTATTGCACAGCATAGATTCAGATGCGTTCTCGTACGTAGATGATATTTATCTGATGGACGACAAACTAATGCCGCATCTTGTCCGAGTTGACCGCATAATTTTATTGTTTGCCGACTATGGATACAAATTCAATTTTGCTAAATCACACATCGCTCATTTTGCGGTGCTCTTTTTGGGCTATGAGCTCAATAATGAAGGTAAGGGGTTAGCCCCCCACTTTCTGGAGAAATGTGCACAATCGCAACCTCCTTCTACGCTGAAGAAACTTCAGTCTTTGCTGGGATCTTTAAATTTCGGACGGACATACAACCCCGTTTATGCCCAGCGTATCAAACCGCTTTATGCATTGATACAACCATCATATTCTTCTGCCAGCTGGCTTCCGGAACATACCACTATTTTACATTCTGTGCAATCAGATATGCTTGCAACTAACTACTTGTTGACGCGTGATAATACCACAAACCTGGTGATAAGTATAGTACCGGGGACGGTGGGTTTCACTTACTTGACGTTCAATGAGTGCGACACAGTACCAATTGCATACATAACACATTTGTACACATCAGCGGCAATGCGTTTTTCGAATGTTGAAAACGTTTTGACGGTGGTCCAAATGACGATTCTAAAAGAACGCTCGCTGGCGTAAGGAAAACGCATTCTTATGGCCACGCCTTTCCCTGCTTTGGAAGCTATGACTAAGGCAAGTGTACTCAACTCTAAGGTACTACATCCCCGTTGGATACAATGGGCTACTTCTTTGACATTGGCTGATGTCACGTTTATCTTTGATCCTGCTCTTCAGACACAGGAGTTTTTACAGTATGAACACTTTCATCCTCCTCCGTTGTCGTTGCTTCCTTTAGATGAGTACAAATGTGTCATTTATACCGATGGCTCGGCTCAACCGGCCACCGGTCCCAAACATGCTTATTCGGCGGCTTGCGCTATTATGGCTGGTTCAATTGTAAATGGAGAATTCAAGTCTTCTATAGTGCATACTCAGGCACTTGGAGACTGTACAGCACAATTGGCGGAGCTGCGTGCTCTTGTTCTAGATCTTGAGTTTGCTGATCCTAATGTGAATACTCTTATTGTATGCAATTCTTTCTACTGTGTTCAGTCTTTTAATGACAACTTATTCTTTTGGTCTCAAAATGACTATCAAGACTCTAAAGGCAGGGCAATCAAACATAAAATGCTTTGGGTTCGAGTGGCAGAACTTAAACGACGTCTGCCCCTCACACAAGTTATACATACTCTTGCCCATCAGCGTGTGGGAGCACACACATGCTCTTGGTAATTCTTTGGCTGATGAGGCAGCTAAATCTGCAGTAGCCACGTGTTCCATTGCAGCAGTTACAAGGTCCATTACTAAGAGAGATAATGACATTCTGGCAGCTGTAGCTGCTACGAAGGATGGGGCTGCTTATCCGCAGGGCTTCCCTTCGAAGTATTCTTATCATTTATCTCCCGAACAAGTTCCTTATGCTAAAATTCCATCAGTTGGGGATTGTCTGATTCCCAACATGGACCGCAGACTTGCTTTGATCATAGCCGCACACGAGGGCATGGCTTCTGCACATGCCGGGTTGTCTGCAACTGTTTCTATTTTATAGCAACGTTATTGGTGGCGGGGTTTATATAAACAAACCTGTAATTATGTACTTTCTTGTGACATTTGTCAGCAAATCAAACCATCTACATTCTCACGCCCACCACAAACACAGCTATGTATTTCTAATCAACCATTTGGCTGTGTATATCTTGATCACTGCGGTCCATTGTCTTCTGATACTGCATATAAATACATTTTTGTTGCAGTTGATTCGTGCACTAGATTCCTTTGGGTTTGGCCTCAACGCAATGCTGACGCTCGAAATGTCAGAAGAGATTTGCGTGTCTTTGACGGGATGTTTGCCTGTGGCACCTTCCATTCTGACCAAGGTCCAGCGTTCGCCTCTAAGGCGTACAAGGATGCGATGAAGTCAATGGGGGTGCTGGTGCAGTTTTCATCTCCATACAGGCCTGAGGGCAATTCAATTGTGGAGCGGATTAACTGTGACTTAAAGCAATCTTTGACAGCTAGGGTCTTAGGTACTGGCAGGGACTGGCTGGCCCATTTGTATGGAGTTCAACGTGCCCTCAATAATCTCCCTAGAAGATCTCTGGGTGGGCGGACCCCATACGAAATGTTTGTGCCAGACCTTGATGGTCTAGACGTTGTTGTGGCTGCCACAACCTTTGACGTAGATAATCATTCTACTATATTACAGGACCTACAAAAGACCTGTGACACCTACGCAACTGAACAGTTACCCTCTTCCAATGACACAGCAATGCTGATTCCGGTCGCCGGCTGACTTCATAAGATTGGCGATCTGGTACGAGAAAAACTGGAGAACAAGAAAGAATTTGGTCCCTCTTATCGTGCACCGGTCCCAGTTCTTGGATTGAAGGGTACTCGTACAGTGATTCTACCACCTTTGCCTGGTCGCAAAGCCAACAGATACATTTCAATTGACAATGTCAAGCTACACCGCCTGGCCGATTCTGAATAGTGTAACTCCTGCAGTTTCATGCAACGCTATCTCATTGAATCCGGTGCATTCAACCTCTTCGACACATCCTCGTATCGCTGAGGGTGAGATGGAAACTGCTATTGACCTTTTGCCTGTCCTGACTCCATCCTGTTCCAACGCAGAAGTCGAGTATACTTATCCTGCGGAAGAATCCCACAGTGAAGTATCGAACAGTCCTCGACAACAACTAGATGATGCCGCCCTACCACCTTTGTTGAATATGGGAGCAAGCGGTTATTTTGGGGACCGTGCAAGCTTCTCTTTTGACTCTTCCTCCATGTCCTCCACTTTGACACTTCCACCGACAAAAACAAGTATTTTCATCTCTTGGTTTAAAAAGACTTACCTGGTCCCACCCTGGACCTACATCTGGTTGGTACTTAGCCTGATTTTCTTCTTTATGTCAATTGGATTCGTAACAGTATTTTTCTTGCTCATCAATGGTCATTATTTGCCAGAATGCTCTGCTATCAACTTGGTCGATGGAATTCTGGCCCCTCATACATCGTCCCATATAATGAAACGTGATCAAGCCCTCGTGAACATTTCAGCTTTCCCAGTTGCAGATGGCATCGTTTGGGATAAAGTAGCTTTCGAAATCCATGGTCCGACGAAAGTCCTCAAGATACCATAAGTGTTTCGCGTTTCTTTAGGAGAAGTGGTAACACTGGACATACATTCCGATGATTGGGATGTACAAGCTGTACATTCGTTGTTTTCAGATTTAAAGTATTATGCTGCTTTTGATGCTGAAGATTTATATTTAAATTCTGCCAATTATGCTAATTTATTCTGTTATCAACATTATGGGCATCATTACTTACACAAAACAAACACGTTAAGGCCTGTTTTTAATTATACGCAATGGTAACATTGTCCAACTCCTTCACAGGGGAGTTCTAAAACACTTAGGGATAAGTTCACCTATTTCACAGATTATGACACATCCAATCCTGATTCCTATTTCTTTAAATTACAATTGTCGTCGCAATCTAAATTTATTCTGACCCACACTAAATTAACCTGTTCCAATTCCTTTAGGTCTGAATTGGCCACACAGGGTTATGATCACTGGAGTGGTACGATTGATTTGCAAACAATTTGGGGCACTAAGGCTTGGCAGATTCAGGGACCTGAGGCTTTACATCGTGCCTGCCTAATACCAGCGCAAATGTTATTTTTAAATGATACAGTATATCAAACTACTTGCTTTGGCCTGGCAACTGCGGAAAATTTAAATATCCTGTCCATTCCATCATTGGCAGAATATGATAATTGGCGCACACACACAAATTATTCAATCGATATTTTGCAAACTCTATTTCAAAATGGCACTTTCAATATCTCTGATGTTGACCCTAGCGGTTGGTTACTGTGGCAAACCAGTGCAAATTCATGCCAACTGCGTTTTTATAATATAACGCCTGGTTTCACTTAGACTAGACCAGATCCACGTTTTTCGCACTCACATTCAGTCACCACATATTCAGTGGGTAAATTGTGCCAACAATGGTTGGAACACTCCACGTTATCGTCAGTTAAATAACACTTGTCACTCTTGTCGAGTGACATCAATTTGGCTGATTTTCTTCTAGGTCCTAGGACCCCTAGATCAAAAAGATTTATCTATGCAGCTTACAATGAAGTATGGAAACTATCGCAGATTGAGGCAGCACTTCGTCTGCGCCAAATTGACAAAGTGAATTTAGAAAAAGTCCTTGCAGTGGTCGACAATAGCAATAATATACTGTCTTCACCAGTGCTTAATTTGTAAAAAATTAAGTCCAGGTGCTCAAATTTTTATAGGAGGCCACGCCCACTTCCCCAAGCTCCACCCACGTCCTCCACTGGCTCCACCCCCTTACTTTAGTGGTGAGATATGAAAGGAGGGTGAGTGGAAGCAGAATGGTAGTGGATGCTGTGATTGTTTGCTTGGGGGAGTTAATAAATTAGGGGCGCTTAAGGGTGGGGGGCATAGGTTGTTGAGAGTATTAGTGAGGAGGGGATTGTTTTTATTGTATTTCTGAAAGCTAGCTGTATGCCTCTCCTAATAAATCAGCTTTTTTCTCTCTAATGGTTGTCCTTCTTTCTGCACCATCTTGATGTCAGAGTCGCTATGTGCATTATGTGGGTAGTATGGCTATGGCAATATTTTTATTTTGACTTCACTATTTTCCACCACATCCTGGAACTAACAGTATGAAATTTTAAAGCATAATGCAGAGTGCGATTGCTCAGCCTGCTCTGTGAGGAGAATCTGCGCTCTCTCTGTTGGGCTAGCACTAAATGATTACTGTTTTTCCTCTCAGACGACAGTGGTTTGCCACAAAGGCATCACCACCACAACATGTGACATTCAGGCACAAAGCACAACGCATCTGTGATGATGTGTGATATGAGAGAGTCTGCACAGTGCGGGGCCTCTGGGATCTCCGGACATCCAGCAAACAAACAGACAAACGTGGCCGGCAGCGGGAAAAGTTAGCTAAATTCCGCCACCTGGATGGCCCTCCCTGATCTCATGGACGTTCAGAGTGTTCGCATTTCGGAATAACATGTTCAAAAAGGAAGAACGCGGCAGGGGTTAAAGCAATGTCTGCTCTGCTTGTCCAGAAAGTATGCTTCCAATACATTCTCTGATCTTTAAGCAGAATTCAGTCTGTCTACAGGAAGCTAGGCCTGGGCGGTAAATTCCGTTCCGCTCGTGGAATTTGCAGAGTTTGGGTAATTTCAAGTTCAGCGGAGAACGCGGAATTGCCCAAAATTCCGCAATCCGCGGCTTCGCAGAGTTTTTTGCTTGTTCGCGCTTTCCAAATGCGTGTTCGCGAGATATTTCTCCCCAAGCACGCAAACAGCGTTTGCGAACTGGAAAAAAGCATCGCGAACGGGCGGAACAAGCAATTCCGCGTGTTCGCTGAACTTTTGCGTGCTCGCGGAGATTTTTTACCGTTTCGCTGAGCTTTGCGTAGCGCGACTACGCAAATTCCGCCCACCCCTACTTGAGGAAGCCCAAGAAAGAGCAGCAAAAGTTATGTTGGTACAAGTGTATACTTTAATTAAATGTATCCGGTAATGTTTTTGCAGATCGTGTTCATAAACGTTAGTTAAGATAGCTCAGCCTTTCATCCGTCTAAACACAACTAACCCTTACATTTTTTATGCACAATGAAATAACGCTACATAATCCGTTAATAGTGACATATATCAAAACAGTTGACAAATTAGCAGAATTGGCACTTAAAATAAATTAATAGGACATGGGCGCCAACTTCTACTTAGACGATGAAATGACATCATGCGGCCTCCGTTGGGTGTTCACTTTAAACCAAACCTTGCAAAACATAGGAGGCAGAAGTAGGAGCAGCAATGTTTAAGTGATCTGCTTCATAGAGTCGAAGGGTCGTAATAGATAAACTTGAGCTAGGCAGCCCCATTTCGTGCTTGAGCTAAGGGAGCCTCAGTACTGAACCACCTGCATCCTCAACCACGAGGCTTGATGATGTGGAATGGAAATAAACTTAAAACTGGCACATTCTGACATACTGCACACTGGAAGAAGTTGAACAAGTATTATAAATATCTAAAAATATCCGGATTCCAAAAGAGATGATGAAAGTGAAACGCATGGAAAAACAGCATATTTTTATGTCGTGTGAATGATCAACGATTATTAGAACAATAGGGGTTAAGTTAAGGGCAAGGCCCTGCCCTTCCAGCCACCTCCTGGCCCGGGGCATTGCACTTCCACTTGCACACGGTGCCCGGCGCCGGAGGCATGATTGCTCGGGCCTCAGTTCACACTTCATTCATACCACGCTCAAGAAAAAAGCAGTGTTGATTTGGCTACTTACTCGGTAACTGGAGGGCGGCACCGGCATTCACTGCCTTTATTGATAGGCCTGCTGCTGCTGCCATCTCTACGTCGTGCTGAACTGCTGGTCATGGTGACGTACGGTGCGTGTGTGCCGGGGCGTGGCGTTTGAAAAAAACCTATGCACGCTGCCGCAGCTATTACCCCCGCAGAACCAAAACCCGCCCACCAGCAACACTGAGCTAAGGGCCGCCGCCTAAGGCAAATCCGCATGGAGATGGCTGGATTTATATCGCCTCTCAACACTCTTTACTGAGGACTCGGCAGGCGAACAATACTGTCTGCACCAGGTGCGCCTGCAGTGAATAAGGTGATTATATTTAGTTTGCCATAGACGTGCAGATGCGTGGTGTAGACCCGGCCCTGATAAATAAGTGCCGGTGCTAAGCACCGGAAAGCACCGGCACAAATTAAGCACTGGTCTTCACGCATTTAAACCCTGGATAATATTGTTTTATCTGTTATTGATATTGTTCAGAATGATGTATCTGTGTTATATCATGGTCAAAATCAATTACGATCAGTAATGCAGTTTGCATGGATGTTACAGAGTCTTAAGATGGGAAAAGTACCTTGGGATTATTTGAATGCTTCCGCTTTGTTTTTACCATTTAATCTAACTGATAAACAAAGATTTATGTCCATGAAAGACGCTACATGCACACTATTACACATTGAACAATTAGAACACTTGCCATTCTCTCTGGCGGAGACAGATTCAGCTGTATGGCTAATTCATGGGGTTATCTTTCTCCCTTTTTCGCTGTTTCAGTTTAAATCTTGCATGAAACATTTCCCAATTGGCCGCTTTGAACCCCTACGAAGTACGTTTCTCCATGAGTTATGGTCCCTACCTTTCACTTACAGATGTCATCGGGAGGATAAGGAAGTTTTCCTAACAGGGGAGGACTGCTATTCCACAGTGGGACATTCCCTAGTTTGTAAACATGTTAAGTTGCACGGCGCTTGTAATGTTTCCGCAACTAATCTTGCTTGTTTTTTAAAAAAGAAAGTCCCGTCCCGGCAATAATTCCCGTTTTTACATTGCTTACTAACGGCAGTTATCTTATTTTGAATAACCACGACTGCTGTGGTTTACGGGCAGGAATCCCATATATAGTAACAGTGTCATAACGTGTTACTTGTTGTAGCAATGTGCTTTTTCCGCCCCCGCATGAGAAAGTAGATAGTTCCATTTGGCCTTCCCTTCCGACTTTGAAAACTGATTTCAACAAATTAAGCAGACTCAAAGCGCTATTGTTTCAATAAGAAGTGGCTCTCACTTCAGCTTGAGAGACCTTCAAATTGCAGGTGGCGAGAACTTCTAGCAAGATTCAGTCACTTCTGAACACGAACATCCCACTTCACTTTGGGGAGCTTATACATAAAATATTTAATGCATCTGACACCCAAGGCCTTGCTCATTTCTTTAAACTGGTGGGATCCGGCCTTGTGACTTCTTTTCAGATGATATTTGGAGTAATACCGGCCTTTATTCATTCTATTTTTTCCAGCGTCTTCGGAGGATTCCCATTAATGGAATCCTGCTGCTTCTGTTCCTGCTTCGCAATGGCTGCTCATCTTGTGGTAATGCACAGGCCAGGCCAATTGCAACTGTACCGTGACCGAATGCAACAACTTTTTGGATGCTTGCCATTAGCGACACTTAGCGTGAGTTATGGACTAACTTTTTGCTTTGCCTACTTCACTTGCGTGCAACCTGTGTTCTACTGTCAGCGGTGCCCCTTCTACTGGGATTTGGATTTATGCCTCTCCAATACGTCATGTTTGGACCTGGATTATGACCGGTTGATGGGTCCCTTAGTGGCCCATAAGCAAGCCTGTTCTAGGGATGGAAGTATGGCGCTTGCGGCTGCACTTGGAGTCTTGGCTGAATGGGATATCTGTGCAGCTGCACAGAACCTATTGCGATGAAGCTTCATTGAATATCACGCAAGTTGCCCGGATATGCTCTTGGAAGCATCGGATTACGAGGAGCACGCCTGTTCCTTTGGCCTACTTGATTGGATGGCATCCCTTTTTCTACTAACGATAGGGATGACCTTTTGGACAAATTGCATTGTTAGGTTCACGTACTTTGATGGACTCACCACCTCCATGTTAACCATGTTTTTCGTGCAACGAAAATTTTTAAACAACATACATTTTTTTATTTTTTTTATTTTTTCCAATCTCTTTTTTTTTATTGTGCGTATTTGAACTCTGCTTACCCTTGAAATCTGTTTTGGTCTTTTGTCTATATACTATGACCTTACCAAGGGAATGGTGTTATATGGCCATTAGGGTCATTGTCGACATTGCTAAGTTAGCATGAGCTCTGCTGCCATGATGCTGCTTTTGCGCACGTTACTACATGACTTTGTTTTGTAGGACTCTGTTTGTGCCTTTCACATGAGAATTGTCTGCTTTCTGCGTCTCTGCCTGTTCCTGGAGTTTAGTCTGAACACGATGTGCAAGGTTGATAAACAATGCCCCTTGTTATTCTGTTCTGGTCAGTCCCTAGCATCTAGACAAAACATGCTAACACAGCTGCGCTACTGGAAAATCGTGCTTTGATATTACGGGGATGCATGTTGTTCTGACACACACTTGGAGAGGGTCCTTTCCAGGGAGAAGAGCTATGCTGTTCCTATGATGTAAAGCTACCATCTAGGCGCTAAGGTATGGGGTCTGCTGACAAAGCTCAGAGATCTTCCTTTATATAATAAACTTCACCTTACCAAGGGGATGGTGGTTAGGCTTTATAGTACTTTTACCACAGTCTGTATATGATGACATCCCCCTTTATATTCTATGGAATTGTAACAATACTAATTGTGTTAGGTTTATGCATTTTGCTGCTGGTAGTGGCTCGTATACTGCATTATAGAGCACGATAGTTAAAATAAACATTTTGAACTATAACAGTGACTCTGACCATTCTTATTGTGGACGAGTACGAGTGAGTGAGCGAAAGGGTATGTCTTGCTACCGCGAATCCTGAGAGAGTCGGGAGTGTTGTGTTCTGGGTTGTCTAATCATTTGTATCTTCATGATTATGTAGGAGAACGAATGAGACACTATAGGTAGTCGGTTTTGGGATTTTAGGTACTAAGGTGGTAGGAAGGTACAACCCCTATACACCGAGGTCCTGTTTTCCTGCGCATAGTTCTGTGTATGTGCAGAATCCCCGCAACAGTATAAGGTCGCAGCGTCCCTGTTGCTGCATTAAAACAAAAGCAGCATGTTTCAATATCACATCTATAGAGAGTGCCATACTCAACATGGCAGATAAGAGTACGCGACATGCATACAACATTGCCGTTTATTGGCTGAAGCTGAACAACACCTTTAACTGTTCGTTAATGGCAGACCAGGAAGCCACACAGTACACAGCTGATCTTCTGTACACTGTGTAGTCCATAAACTTGCTCTTGCTCCGCAAAGCTTGTTGGCTCTTAAGCACATTGCCCTACCTTCGCTCCCTGACCAATGACAAACTTCTGAGACGCTGTGTGCGCCCTAACTGCAAAGCCAGGATTTCATGTCTAGTTACCAAATGCTCAAGCCAGCTGTCAGCGCGGAGCTCTTGCGCACCTTGCCGGTGAATTTCAGAAGGGAGCACAGCAGAGTGGCCGAACTGTGTGCTGCGGTGCTGCAGGTTCAGGACCGCAGGACTTCCGCCGTGCTGCAGGCCGAGGACTGCCTGCACTATAAGCACTGACCCTGATACTGGCTGCTCTTCACGCATCTTAGTGCCGCCGTTGGCAGGGTCAAATTTTTATTGGACTTGAGTGCCGACCTGCTGAAAAACCTGGAGCTCTCAACCTCCGAGGGAGCTGAGCTCAAGGTAAGAGCAGGGCACTTTGCGAGAGTGGGTCACTGGGGTAACCGGAGCTGTTTACATCTGCCAGTGCCGGAGCACATGCTTTGTCTCTTGCCCAATCCAAGAGCCCGCCTTTTACACGCCTACCTCACCGACTCAGACAGCTCCGCCCATGCCCCACTGTGCGTGAGCTTTTGAGTTGGCTGTAGCATCATAAGAGGAGTGAAAAACATGCCTTTTAAAACATGCAGCTGTCCTGAGCGTTGCCGGACATATTACACATTGCATAACTGTCCAAATCTTGCACCCTTTAGGTCCCTACCAAATAGTTGCACAGGCCACAGCCACTCTAGCCCCTTAGCCTGGATCTTAACAGAAGGAATCCTTGGCCAGCAGCAGAGCCCATTTTAACCCGTCAAAAACATAAAAGTGTCTATCTAATGCAATTTTTTTGTTAATGCAGTTTTACATAGCACAAATTTGACCCATAAACAACAGTGCCATGGGAGGAAATGCACCTCGACGAACACCAGTGGTTTTGACAATGTCATGTGTCAGGAGGACACCCAATGGGAGAGCCAGTAGGAGGGAGGAGGGGCCATCATATGTTGTACAGTGTGATAGCCAACCAAAATGTTCTCTTAGTGAAATCGCCTGGGAGGGAGCTAAGAACACAAAGGAGGGAAATTTACACAAATGCACCAATAACAAGGCAGCATTTCTGAATGCTACAGATAACAACCAATGGCAATTGGTGGGTGTGCCAAAGCCCACAGAAGATACAACAGGTCGAGGCTCAACCTAAAAATGTGCTTATGTCCTGCAAGGTTTTTATAATCTTTGGCTTGCGTTTGAAAACAATCATATATTGGCAAAGTCAGTAGGATTAGTCTTTCTATAGTGAATGCCCACAAACGCACATACACTTTGACATAGACAAGAAAATGATAATAATTGCATGCTTTAGCACTTCATACCACAATGACATTTCTATTCACTGTAAATAATGTGTTATTATTACCTAATTTGGTGTGCACAATTCACTGACCTCAGAACACTGCAAGGCCGAGTCATCCCTGATGAGATTAAAATGTTTGATGTGGAAATCACCACAAATGTCAGTGCAAACGGTTAACTCACTGTACCACCATGCCATCATGACATAATACAAATATGTAGAGAAACAATACCTACAGATGTCCATGCAAAACATAGACCAATACATCTATAACTAAATAAGCATGTGCATATACAAACTGACAGGAAGTCACCCCTACCAACATGACAAGAGACATGTGGCTAGCTGTATTATTTTTCTCTCTTTCTGGTATTGTAAGGGCATCTCAAAGTGCTGAAGAGCAAAAATAAGGAAAACAGGGCATTCAGAAGCATTTGAGAAGGGCCAGTGTGAGAAACCGGGGTGTGATGGAAACTTGAACATGGTAGGCTGGTGTAGACATGACCTAGCAAGCCTAGGAGATCCAACTACAGAGGCTTATAAACCAACACATAGAGGTTGACATCTATGGACAAATGAACGTACAGGCACCTCTACAGTTGTGTATAACATAGTTATAGTCATGCAACACACAAGAAGGCACTCAAAGAGAGACCTGGGCATGAAAAGAAAGAAAGACGAATGGACATATGTATGAATGCATGACTGTTGTCCTCTTAGTCATTAGACTCTTTGCTGGCACAAATGATTTGAAAAGGAGTCAAAATTGGCATCAGTGCCTATTTGAGCATCGGTCTCTTACTTAGGGACATAGGGGCAGATGTACAAGAACTGATGCATCTCTGCATATCAGCAGAAATGCGTCAGTTAAGTTGCGTCACGTAAAAAAACCCTTGCGCCACCATGGATGCGTCGCATTTACAATGCAGCGCTCCGTGGCGCAAGGATTGACAGATGCGAGATGCATCTGTCGGCGTAAAGGTAACGCAGTACTGGAGTGGTGTCGCAAGCGCGACGCAACTCCAGCACTGCTCAGGGGCGGCCTATACTTGCTGTGCTGCATCACTCCTTACGCCTGCTTCAAGCAGGCATAAGGTTTTGACACAGCGGCGTCGTAAAAGTGACTCAGTGAAATCTTGTAGATTTCACTGCGTCACTTTTACAAGGCTTTCTTGCGTGGGAATGCCCACCCTGCATACATTATACCTGACGCAGGTATAATGTGATGCAGGGCTTTACAACGTAACGCATCTCCCTAGATGCGTCACGTTGTAAATTGTCGCAACGTGGCACATTGTTTACGACGCCGCTGCGTCACAGAAGTGACGCAACAGTGGCATAAATGTGTCGCATGGGGCTTGTAAATCTGCCCCATAGTTGTCAGTCCTCAGGCCCACTCATTTACTGCCTTCTTTGGAATCATCCATCTCCTTTCAGCAACGATGCAGTGCTCGAGGCATGCCATTCATGCTTGGCCCCTTGGTGATATTCACAAATGCATAGCATTACAGCTCTATATCTTGAATTTTTAATTACTAATGTCAGGTTCTTTTTGATTTATCAGATCACCCTATGTACATTAAACACTGTTTATTCAGACATGTAGTACCCCTTTATAAATCATTGTTACCTGATTCACTTGGTTAATTGAAATACGCACCTGCAATTCACGGAATGCACTGAATTCACTGGTTTGTTAAATAAAAGCCCAGTTGCATGAACAAGGTGTCTGGAGTCCGTAGCTCACGCCTGCAAAATTATAACTTATTTTCAGACAAACTAAATGAAGATCTGAAAAAAAAATCCCTTACAATCTTTTTATTTTCTTCTGCTAAGATGCAAATGAAGATTTATTTTGCTAATGTTTGCCATTTAATAAGCAGTTGGAAACTTAGAAACTGCTGCCTAAACTCTTTTTAACTTTTTTTTTTAACCAATTATAGCTATGTGCACCTGTTTTATTTTTATTTTGCTGATAATTGCTTCAATACGCTACTGTAATGAGAGGAGGGTCCTGTAATATGCACCATCTGCAAGTGGACATTCTTATATATCACTTAACAGTCACGACGAATGTCTGTCTTATATTTGCATTGGTGTAAACTACACTTTGTTCTAGCAGCACCCGCCAACCAGCAACGAAAATAGCAAAACAGAGATTAGTATTTGAGAAAGCTGAACTTTATTATGAGCAAGAAAGCTTGCAAACGCCTCTCTCTCTCTCTCTCTCTCTCTATATATATATATATACTGCTGAGAAAATCAAAAATAAAAGTTTCGATATTTAGAGGCACAGAGGATCCGCGGACCCTCCCGACCACGAGCTTTATTCTAATTGGCTGTCAACACTCCAAACCAGGAAGTGTTGGCAGCCATCTTGTGACTCGGTAGAACCGAGCCACAAGAAATCAGAATAAAAAACGTGAAAAAAAAGAAAAGGGGGCAGGGTAGAAACACCCTGACCCCCTAGGCCTGCTCAGGGGGTCCCAAAAAAGCATTTTTTTTTTTTTAAATGGCAAAATTTGCGTAGGATCCGTGAATCCCGCCGTGAAGAAAAAAAAAACGTTAATATTTAGCCCCCGGTTGGGCCAAGTCCCGGGGGCATGCGAAAATTTAATAGCGGGGGCCCAGGGAGGCCCCCGCAGCCCCACGGACCGCCACCCCCCGGGGCTTTCCATAAATATTTGCGGGGAGCTCATGGCCCCCCCGCAGCCCCGGGGACCGCCACACCCCGGGGCTTTGTTTTGTTATGTGTGGGGGGCCTCCAAGCCCCCCCAAGCCCTGGGGACCGCCACCCCCGGGGCTTTGATTAATAATTTTGCGGGGGGCACACAGCCCCCCCGCTACCCCGGGGACCGCCACCCCCCGGGGCTTTCATTTGTTTTAAAATACCTGTGTGGGGGGGCTCGAGCCCCCCCACATGCCCTGGGGACTGCCACCTCCCCGGGGCACTAATTATTCAAATTTGGGGGTCTGTGACGGACCCCCGAGCCCAGGGGACCACCACCTCCCCGGGGCTGTGCAGATGTTGGGAGGGGGGCGGTGCGGCCCCCCTCCTGGAGCCTGTGATGGCCCTGGGGACCACCACCCCCCAGGGCCGGCTCCTGCATTGTCCTGGGTTGCCCACCCCTGGGACACTGCTGTTTGCAATGACAGGGCGGGAGCCGCGCGGGTCCCGCCCTGTCATTGCAAACTGCTTTGCTTCATTGCAGCGAGAGCAGGGAAACCTGCTCTTGCTTCCATGAAGCAAACCACATTGCTTTTCCACACGGGGAGCTGCATGTCAGCAGCTCCCCATGTGGAAAAGCAACGCCGGCTCCCGCAGGAGGCGGAGAGCCGGCAGGGACCGTGGGGGCATTGGGGCTCCCCCCACGGTCCCCAACGGAGAGGGCCAGCCCCAGGGGATGGGGTCCCCGGGGCTAGTAGTGGCCCCCATCCCCTGTGTATTTTTTTTTTTTTTTTTAAAAGGAGAGGCCAGGCCCGGGGGGATGGGGTCCCCGGGGCCATATTTGGCCTGAGGAGGGGGGCCACGTGGCCCTCCTCACAAAAAAAAGAGGATGGCCAGGCCCCGGGGGATGGGGTCCCCGGGGCCAATAGAGGCCTTAGGAGGGGGGGCCATGCAGCCCCCCTTCCTATAAAAAAACAAGATGTTTGGCCATTCCCCGGGGGATGGGGTCCCCTGGGCCAGAATTGGCCACGGGAGGGGGGCACACGCGGCCCCCCTCCCATTTACATTTTTTTTTTTTAAAAGGGGGCCAGGCCCTGGGGGATGGGGTCCCCAGGGCCCACAAAATAGGAAAGGAAGCGGGGCCACACAGCCCCCCTTCTTTAAAAAAAACAACAACAAAAACACCGGCATCGCCGAGGCCCCGCCCCCTCCCAGCAACACTCTGCAAACGCGCCCTGTGGCGCGTTTTAAGTTGGGAAATTAATTCCCCTTGAATACTGGGGGTCCCTGGGGGCCAACTAGCCCACCAGGTACCTCCAGTAAGCGCCACAACGCTGCGTTGCAGAGAGGTGGTCCAGGCCACGCCCCTTTTTACACCTCTCTGCAATGCAGCTCTGTGGCACTTACTGGAGGTACCTGGTGGGCTAGTTAGACCCCAGGGGCCCTCAGGATTCAAGGGGACTTAATCCCTCAACTTAAAACGCACCACGGGGCGCGTTTGCACAGTGGTGAAGGAAGGGGGCGGGGCCTGAAGTGACATGTGTGCAAACACGGCTTGTGGCGCATTTAAAGTTGGGGAATTCATTCCCTTTCAATCCTGAGGGCCCCTGGGGGCCAACTAGCCCTCCAGGTGCTTCCAGTAAGCGCCACTGTGCTGCGTTGCAGAGAGGTGGTCCAGGCCATGCCCCTTTTACACTCTCTGTGCAACGCAGCTCTGTGGCGCTTACTGGAGGTACCTAGTGGGCTAGTTGGCCCCAGGGACCCTCAGGATTCAAGGGGACTTAATCCCCAACTTAAAACACGCCACAGGGCGCGCTTGCACAGTGATGAAGGGAGGGGCGGGGCCTGATGTGACATGTGTGCAAACAGGCCCTGTGGCGCGTTTAAGGTGGGGAATTAAATCCCCTTCAATCCTGAGGGTCCCTGGGGGCCAACTAGCCCACCAGGTACTGCCAGTAAGCGCCACAGGGCTGCGTTGCAGAGAGGTGTAAAGGGGCGTGGCCTCAGACCACCTCTCTGCAACGCAGCCCTGTGGCGCTAACTGGAGGTACCTGGTGGGCTAGTTGGACCCCAGGGACCATCAGGATTGAAGCGGACATAATCCCCCAACTTAAAACGCGCCACGGGACGCGTTTGCACAGTGGTGAAGGGAGGGGGCAGGGCCAGAGGTGACATGTGTGCAAACACGCCCTGTAGTGCATTTTAAGTTGGGGAATTAATTCCTCTTCAATCCTGAGGGTCCCTAGGGGCCAACTAGCCCACCAGGTACCTCCAGTAAGCGCCACAGGGCTGCGTTGCAGAGAGGTGGTCCAGGCCACGCCCCTTTACACCTCTCTGCAATGCAGCTCTGTGGCACTTACTGGAGGTACCTGGTGGGCTAGTTGGACCCCAGGGGCCCTCAGGATTCAAGGGACTTAATCCCTCAACTTAAAACGTGCCACGGGGCGCGTTTGCACAGTGGTGAAGGAAGGGGGCGGGGCCTGAAGTGACATGTGTGCAAACACGCCCTGCAGCGCAGTTAAAGTTGGGGAATTCATTCCCTTTCAATCCTGAGGGCCCCTGGGGGACAACTAGCCCACCAGGTGCTTCCAGTAAGCGCCACTGTGCTGCGTTGCAGAGAGGTGGTCCAGGCCATGCCCCTTTTTACACCTCTGTGCAACGCAGCTCTGTGGTGCTTACTGGAGGTACCTAGTGGGCTAGTTGGACCCCAGGGACCCTCAGGATTCAAGGGGACTTAATCCCCCAACTTAAAACGGCCACAGGGCTTGTTTGCACACACGTCACCTCAGGCCCCCCCACCTCCCTTCACCACTGTGCAAACGCGCCCGGGGCGCGTTTTAAGAGGAAGTTTTAATCCCCCTGCCCTATTATGTACTAGGGCCTTACAGAGGAGGTCATGCTAATCACAGGGGTACCCCAACGCATAGTGTTCCCTAGTGTATGTAGGTGTTTTCACTGTATTCTAAGTGTCTTTTAGCATAGCACTGGCTCTAGGCCTGGTTAGTCCGAGTCAGTTACCACCAGTACCCATCTGAAAAAGTTGTGGGCACAGGATGATTTTGCAACAAGGTCTCTATCTGCTCCTCTGTTGGTTTTTTCTGCACATGTCTTGGTTCTTCCTGCTCTTTTCTTTGTCTTTGTGGACTTCTGTTGCTTCTTTATGCGTTTCTTTTGCTTCTTTCTGTGCGTTTTTTCTTTTTTCTTCACATGTCCTACCTCTGTAGGCATAGTTAGAAACTAGCATTTAAAAAACCTTTGAAATTCACTTAAAAAACCATAGGTTTCAGGCACGTTATAGTTAGAAATTAGCATTTAAAAACCTTTGAAATTCACTGAAAAAACCATAGGTTTCAGACACGTTATAGTTAGAAATTAGCATTTAAAAAACCTTTGAAATTCACTGAAAAACCAGAGGTTTCAGGCACGTTATAGTTAGAAATTAGCATTTAAAAAACCTTAGAAATTCACTCAAAAAACCATAGGTTTTAGGGACAGTTATAGTTAGTTGGACATTTCACTTGTACAAAATCATAGAAATTCCCCCGTTATAGTTAGTTCAGCTAACTATAACTCGCGCCCCCGCAATGCACTGCTGATGACGTCACATATTACATCACTCATGACATGGTCAGTGACATCTCTGATGACATCACTGATGACATCTCAAATGACATCACTGTTGACATCATCCAGTGACTGTGTGTTTCTGTAAATTTAAATAAGTTTAATATATATAGGGAAAGGCGTATTGAAGAATGAGTGGGTGTATAAGTGTCTGAATGGATGATTTAGTAGGTGCGTGACTGACTATAAGTGAGTGATTAAACGTATCTTACTGAATGCATGGGTTAGTGACTAAACTGTGTGAATGTCTGTATCCGTCTGTCTGTTGGTGTGTAAGCGGCTGCATGGGTTTGCGAATAGCTACATGTGTGTGTACATGGGTTATTGTTTGGTTGTCTGAGTATCTGTATGGGTGCCTGAGTGTTTGTGTGGGTGGGGTGTGTGTGACTCTGTGCATAGTTGTGTGAGTGGGTGATTTACTGGGTGCATGGTTTCAAGAGTGCATCTGTGATGGACTGTATGGGTGGGTGAGTGTGTGTATGGGTGTGTTAGTGAGTGAATGTATATCTCAGTGGTACATGTGTGAGTAACTACATATGTGAAAGGCAGTATATATGTGTGTTGGAGTATATAAATGGGTATAAGTGAGAGTGTGTGATTGTGAGAGTGGCTGTATGGATGAGTGTGTACTTGTATCAGTGATTGTATAAGAGCGTAAGAATGTGCTAGTATTTGTATGAGTAAGTGAGCTGGTGTGTGTATAACTGTATAGGTGAGTAAATGGCAGTGTGATATATTATTTGCATGACTGACTAGGTGTGTGAGTACCTCTATGGATGAGTGACGGTGTGTGAGTGTCTATATAGGTGTATGAGTGCATATGATAGTCCTGTACTGAGTGACCGTAAGTATGAGTGACTGTACGGGTGAGTGAGTGGATGTGTGTGTAGACCTAAGAATCAGTGAGTATGTATGTAGTTATTGGTGTTTGAGTGTCTATGGTTTTGACAATGGCAGTCTGTAATTCAGAGTGGGTGAATCAAAAGTTATATTAGGGTGTGAGAAGATGCATCAAATTATCACATGGATGATGTCATCAGTGATGTCATCAGTGATGTCATTTGAGATGTCATCAGTGATGTCACTGACCATGTCATGAGTGATGTAATATGTGACGTCATCAGCAGTGCATTGCGGGGGCGCGAGTTATAGTTAGCTGAACTAACTATAACGGGGGAATTTCTATGGTTTTGTACGAGTGAAATGTCCAACTAACTATAACTGTCCCTAATACCTATGGTTTTTTCAGTGAATATATATATATATATATATATATATATATATATATATATATATATATATATACAGACATACATACATACATACATTCACACACACGGGTAAAGTCTATGCATGTGTGCGTTCTATCTATCTATCTATCGATTGATTTTTTTTTTGCGCTACCCACAAACTCAATTTTTTTAATCTCCTTCATATTACAGTAGCGCACTTCTGTTCTCCGGACATAGGGAATGTGCGTTTTGTAATTTTCGCCAGGAAAAGGGCACGTGCTGTGTATTGCTGTTTTACCCAAGTAAACTCGTGCTTTGTTATTTTTCTGCACTCACATTGCTGTATTTATTTTTCTTGGGCAGAATGATGTGCGTTATATTTCGACAGTCAATGTACCACCTTTGAGTGCTTTTACATTTTTACACCAACCGAAGTGTAACCGTGGTGCGAGTTTATCTTTCTCGCTTTCTGTCTCTCTCTATGGGGCATATTCACAAGGAGTTATCGCCGCGTTAGCGGCACTTTTCTGCCGCTAATGCGGCGATAATTTTATCGCCCTATTACCAAGCTGTCGCTAACAGCCATTAGCGACAGTTTTTAGGTGAAGACGTCCGTTGTAAAGATCGCTACTTCTGTTAGCGATAATTATATGCAGGAGAGGCGTTCCTGTGCAAAAACGTCTGCAAACCCCACTACTCCATATTCACAAAGGGATCCCTGAAGTTCTGAAGACCAAAAAAACTGGCTCTAACTGCAGTTAGAGCCAGTTATTTAAGACCAGAAAATAGCTGGTCTTAAAAATGGGGATAACACTTGGGGCCTCATCTCAGCAGGTTTTGGTTCTGGACAGCGCTGCAAGCACTGCTGCAGCGCTGCCCTGCGACAAAACTACAGTGCAGGAATGCGCACCATCAATAAGATAGTGCGCATTCCTGTGCTCCAGGCATGAAAAGTGTTGCAGCGCTGCGACAAGACAGCGTTGCAACACTTCTCACTACGCCCTTCTTGCGACAGCATGGATGTGCTTATTCACTGGACAGCGTTCCATGACGCAAGTAATGACAGATATGTCAGGAATCCTGACGTATCTGTCTGCGCTAAAGTCACGCATTGCTGCAGTCGTGTCACAAACATGACGCAACTCCAGCAATGCATGGGGCCAGCCTATCCCTGTGGCACTGCGTCACCCTCACACCTGCCATCAGGCAGGCGGAAGGTACTGACGCAGTGCCGTTCATGAGGGGTTCCCAAATGTCGGCGCTGTTGGAGATCCATCAGTGGTGGTTGCGCGCTGCGGTGTCATCGTTTGGAAGCATTGGTGGAGTGTTGGTGCGGAGGGAGTTCACGAGACGTTCTTTGGTGGCCTTGATCCAGCTGCGAGGGGGTGCGATGATGGCAGTGGCATCCGGTGGGCAAGGTGAAGATGTGATGTTACCAATGATGGTTGGACCAGGATAGTCCGGTGTTGTGGCTGTAGTTGAAGTTCCCGCTGGCGGAGGTGATGTGCTTGACCGTGTGTCATGCTATGTGGCTTGTTGAGGTGACTTGCTGCTTGCGTATGATGTAGGGGACCTTCCCCAGGAGGGGGTAGTGTTCTGGTCACTGGGGTTGTCCAGGTGGAACTTGAGTTTACCGAGTAGGATGTCGCTGGTGGATGGGAGAGCCTGGGTGCAATGAGGTCTACAATGGTATTGGAGAATGGGGGGCCATGGCCCGGGGAGCCTGCACATGAGGGTGCCGCAGAGGATGTACTTGTGCTTGGTCCGGATCTGGGAGTTTAGGTGGTCCATGGTCACCCTTGGGTCATTAGAGTGCGCGGGCAGTCGGAGTGTGCTTCTGTAGGTGACGGCAATGCCTCCTCCCTGATGGTCGGGGTGCTTCTTGCGGGTGATACTGCAGCCGTCAGTGATGGCGATGGCGACGTCCGGTCCGGAGCAGAGGTAGGTCCTGGCAGGCGAGCTGGCATCCAGGGTTGATGGCGAGGAGGGTGCTGGCATCGTAGCGGTGGAGTGTCCAAAAGGAAGGCTCCTTGGTGCTGAGCGCGGTCCAGGGGCAGACGGACGCAAACGACGTAGCCTATGGGTTGCCTTTGGCACGGGAGACGACCATTACAATGCAGGCAGTAAATCATTAACAATGCAACTCCGACAACGCAGGTGCCTTTACATCGCATTTGATTACAACGCATTGTGAGGACAGTAATGGGGCAATTCTTCGGGTGGGTATGTGTTTCGGAAGTCTGATTAGGAAATTGGGGTGTGTTTTGGAGTAAAATATGAAAATTGGGGTATGTTTTGGGGTAAAATATGAATATTGGGGTGTGTTTTGGGGTAAAATATGGAAATTGGGGTGTGTTTTGGGGTAAAATATGGAAATTGGGGTGTGTTTTGGGGGCTCAAAAAGGAATTTTAGGGCTCACGGTTTGGTTTGGGGTACAAAGGTTAGTTTTTGGGTGCACTCACTGAAGTGGGAATAGTAATTTTTACGTCTCCGCTATTCAATGCCATGTAATGGCATGCGTCGTAACTACGTATGTACCTTTGGCACACGAGTGGTACGCCCGATGCACATGGGCGCACAGCGGACACCATTGAGAAGTGCGGGGGCTGGACAGCTGGGAGGTGGTAAACGCCGCAAAGAACACTGGATGGGGCGTGGACGCGGGGGTGTGTGTGTGAGCGGGTGTTGTAAATATTTTAATAAGGAAAGTCTTACCTCGAAGCCGGGTCCTGTGTCTTTGTTGCTCCCGCTCTCCTGCGTCTGCTTACAGAAACAGGAAGTAGGCAGCCAGGCTCCCTCCCCTGAGCCAATCACAACACTGCGATGCGGCGGTGGGATTGGTAATTGGCAACGGGACAAGGCATGCAGCCAGAGGCTGGAGGGGTGGGCATGTTCTCCATGCAGGCTGTAATGCTGCCTGTATTACGAACAGGGAAGTGCGCATGACTGCTTTGGGCGGCCTGAGTGGGCCGACCAAACAGTCATTGCGCACTTGAGTGGGCATGCCAATCCGCCCATGCCTTGCCCCGTGCTTGGAGCAGTCCTGCCCACCCTCCCATCCGCAAAGGAAACATAGCACACTTACATCAGTAAGTTATCATAATGTGATGATTGTTCCTCTTCTGCACTGCTTGAAAGCAGTGGGGCAACGCTCTTCCGCCATAGCGGATGAGCCACCACTGGTGGTGCATCATCCACGTGTGCTAGGCCTGGGCGACTCGACCACCAGACGTCCTGCGCTACGCGTCCTACCTTCTCCTTACCTGGACATTGACACCGTGGCGCAATCTGCTGCACTCTCTCCAAATCTGTGACACAGCCAGCAGGAGCCTCAGCCAGGTGTGATTTCACAAGCCTGGGTACAACAGTCACTGCCAAGTCCGCTGGTGAACCTCCCGATGCAGTTGATGCAACAGGGCCCCCTTAGGCGTGAAGTTGCAGCGCTCCCGCCACACAAGTTCGGCACATCTCAGGGGCCTCACCCTCCACTGCGTCCGGACAGCCCAACATCAGAGCAGCAGCACCCACTGTTGGTAATCCCCTCCGTGCCCCCCGGTGTAGTGGTGGATCGTAGTATGCGATGCAGACCTCCCTACGGTGTGGCGCAGGAGCGCCTCTACTATTAACAGCTCCAAGGTGCGCAAGGCGGTCTTCTCACACAGTTCAGCAACATGTCTCCATGCGACCTGACAGACTTCACCACCAGGTACGGGCGATCGTTGTGCCTCAATGTCTACTGCCACGGCTCATCGACTCAACAGCTCCTCCGCATCCCACTCCAGACTCCAGACGCAGGTCATGCATGGCATCCAGGCTCCAGACGCAGGTTGTGGTTCTATAATGCAATAAAGGGTTCTGTTGACCTGATAGTTATTGGAGGGACCTGCGTAGAATCCACAAAACCCAAACATGGCTACATTGGGACACAATATATATAAATATTTTCTAATATGTTGTTTTATCAACGATGTTGTTTTCCCCTGGAACAGGAAGGTGTTTAATTGTACATTTATCTGTATCCACCATTAAGCACTGAGGTTGCCTTAATTCTGTAGTAAAAAATAACAAAAAGAATAACACAAAATTGTGTGTGGTGGCCTTAGCGACCTCTTCTTCCTCTTTTTGCCTTCATGAGTGGTTTTGCAGCGGTTATTGATTTCACAAGCTTCTCAATGGGGAAGTTATTGAATTCGGGCATTCCATGAAGTGTGTTGTAGACAATCATTCACAGATGGGCCAGAATTCACGAATTATGAGTTTTTAAAACTACAACAGCACCTTAGATTATAAAATGATATTATAACGATGCTGAATGGTCACAAGAATGAATTGCGAGGCTATAGATTTAGTCAGCTTCAGCCTTCAGGTTCCATGAGATGGCATCTTTGCGACCCAAAACACAGTTACGCATTATGCATTTTTATGTTACAACTGGAAAAAAGCTCTAAGCCTCCTATTGGTTTGAACTAGTTATTGACAAAATGCACGACTATAGGGCTTGGCCGTTTTCAAGACTCTATTATTGAGTGGTAAATCACAATAACCAGACAGTGACTTTTTTACGAGACACTGTTTAATTCGGTTTAGTATGAAGTACCTTTTTTATCAGACAATCATTTTATTGACTTCAGATTGGCTACTATTGAGTGTGCTATTTAGCTGTCTAGAGTGTAAGAAAATATTAACATTTAATTCAACGTTTTTTTCTGTTTTGGTAAAGGTGTTAACTTTAAATGTCATGGGGGCATATCATCAACGAGGCGATAAACAATTATCGCCGCTTTTGCGTCCGTTTTCGGACGAAAAGCGGCGATAATTTTATCGCCTAATCAGCAAGGTCACGCTATCGCGTGAATCCTTGCATTATCGCTCTTTCTCAACGCCTCATCTTTGCATCTCTAATGAGATGCAAAGTGGGCGTTACTGGGCGTACTCCGGATGGGACTACGTTGCAAATATCGCTGATGTTCACATCGCGATATTTACAAGGCAGCTCACATGATTTTAGCAGAGGTTAGATTTTGGCAAAAACGTCCGTTTTCGCCAAAATCTAACGTCTGCTAAAATCCTGACTTAGCCATCCCTGACATAGGGGTGGATTCTGCTGATACGACCACAGGGTCGTATCAGCAAGAGTTATTGCCGTTTGCAGGGAACATCGCTGGAAAACCAGCGATGTTCCCTGCAAAACGGCGATAACCTCGCTATCTCTGGAATTTTTATCGCCCTGGAGAAACGCGTTGTTAATAACGTGCTACCAGGGTGATAAATTCCAGAGATAGCCTGCGATAGGGAATTCGTCACTAAGCACGGCAAGCGATAATTATCGCTGGCCGTTGATAATATGCCCCATAGTTTTTAAGCACAGTTTGTGTTTTTCGAGGGAGGGTGGGGGCATAACAGGTCCAACTTTGGAGACTTCACGTAACGCCATCCGACTGCTCAGAATGTATTATTTACCCACCAGGTGTTGGGTACTGCCCAACCCACAGGATCTAAACGGGTTCTTAAATGTCCCCGTGCCAAAAAAACAAAAATGAATGTCTCCTTCTGTAATGTAACAGGTGCTCATGTAAAGCGCTCCGATGCCTTTGGGTAATGTTCGCGCTATATTAAACAGCAAACCAAAAAAGGGATTATGTGTTTCGAACCCAGTGTTGTTTGTTAAAGGCAATATTCAAAACCTCATTTAATAACGCCCAATCCCCCTTTGGCAATATTACCAATGGACTATGAACGTGTGCTAAGGAAACGATGATAACTCTAAAAATATACAAATCGCTCTTTTTATAAGAAATATCGTTCAGCACAGACTTTATTATTTTAATTTCGCTATTGACTCCACTATTGGTGCACAAGCTCTACAAGCCAAGTGTGCACATCGAAACAACAAGCAACAACGGATAGAAAATCTACGCATGGCAATCCTTTAAATAAGTAAATAAACATTATGGGGCTTATTTACAAGGCCCTTGCGCCACTTTTGCGTCATTTTTAACATGGGAAAAGTGATGCAAAAGTGGCGCAAGGGGCTTGTAAATCTGCCCCTATATATTTATAAAAACAACTTTAAAGTAAAGCAAAATTATAACGCGTCTTTTCAACATGAAATACCCACGAGAGTTAACGGGCTGGCATTCAAACATGTCCGTGTTTTGAGGCATTCTTGGGCCCTGCCTGAGAGGCCGGGGCTCCTGGGCGGTATACGGTACTGGTCCCGGCAGTCCGGGGACAGGTGGCCGTGCGCCGGGCACGTGAGTCACTGTCTGTGGTGCGCACGGAGCCGGGCACTAGGTGTGAGAAGCCACGCAGTGTGGGCAAAGATTGCGGGCAGGCACTGAGATTCATGGCTCGCCCCTCTCCTCCCGCTGGCTCAGATGTTACATTCACTGTCGCTGGATGTGATGGAGATGGCAGAGGTGGCAGCCTTGCTGGACAGGCTGGCTGCTGGGCTGGAGGCGGTGCCCAGGGGTTCTAGGGCCCCGTCTTCTGCCAAGGAGCGCACCGAGCCCTGGGACAGGACCTGCTGCTGCAGCCTAGAAAGAGATGGGAGACGAGTGAGAGCCCTGCTATATGCGAGGCACCACAGATACCCCTGGGGAGCCCTGAAGGAGCTGACCACACACACACATGGGCAGAGGTTACCCATGCACCTCTGTGGTGCTGCCCAAACACATACATACGGCTCCAGTGCAGTCTACCCATGATCAGGGCTCCAAGTTTAATTCTAAAGGACCCGCCCTCTACACACCAGGGAGTGCCTACCGACACTCCGAGTCACAGAGGAATCACCATCGCACACTCCAGGGAGCTGCCTACCCACACTTTAATGTCACAGGGAAACCACCCTCCCACAGCCCAGGGAGCTGCCTACCCACACTCTAAGTCACAGAGGAACCACTCTCCCACACCCCCAGGAGCTGTCTACCCACACTTTAAGTCACAGAGGAACCATCCTCTTACACCCCCAGGAGCTGCCTACCCACACCTTGAGTCACAGGGGACCCACCCTCCCGTAGCTAAGTGAGCACCCTACCCACACTTTAAGTCACAGGGGAACCACCCTCCCACAACCGAGGGGGCTGCCTACCCACACTTTAAGTCACACGGGAACCGCCCTCCCACACCCCAGGGAGCTGCCTACCCACACTCTAAATCACAGAGGAACCACCCTCATACACCCCCAGGAGCTGCTTACCCACACTCTGTCATGAGAAACTGCCCTCTCACACCCAAAAGTGCTGCTTACCCACACTTCAAGGCACAGATGAACCACCCTCTCACATCCATGGAGCAGCCTACCCTCACATTAAGTCACAGAGGAACCATCCTCTAACACCTAAGGGGCCTGCTTACCCACACTCTAAGTCACAGGGGAACCACCCTCTCACACCCCAGGGAGCTGCTTACCCATACTCTAAGTCAGAGAGAAGCCACCATTTCAACCACCAGATTGCAACCTCCCCACACTCTAACTCACAGAGGAACTACCCTTGCACACCACAGGGAGGTATGTTTCCACTTTCAGTTTCAGGCTTGAATACAAGGGACCAATCCCCCACCCCTCGCCAACACACATCAGGAGCTACGTACTCACACTGAGTCCCAGAGGAACCACTCTCACACAGCCCCGGGATCTGCCTACCCAATGGACCCCCACCCCCGGGAGCTGTCCATCCACAAGCTGATTTCACTCCTCGGGTTTACCTCAGAGGAGTCATCAGGGGAGAAGTCCACCTGTGAGATGATCTACAGAGCTGATCTCTACGGAGCCACACAGGAGGAGAGCAGCCCACTCACATTCACAACTCCAGGCCTAAATACCTAGGGGACAACCCGCTCACGCCTGCAGGACCTGTCCACCCACGAGCTAAGCTTGTGTCTCGGGTCTGTGCACTGGGGAGTCACCTTCAATTCTCGGGGGGATGTCCATCCACTAGGTAAGCTGCACCCCACATACCTGGACTCGGGGAGGTCATCCGATCACACTCAATGAACAGCAACCATTGCTTCCAAGCCAACCTTGGGAGCTGTCGCTAAAGTCACACGCAGGAACACAGACAGTGTCTACTGGCTACTAGAAGGGACCACAACCCAATGCTCCCTGGAGTTCACAGGCACAGCTTCCAACCAGCATCCCTCGACAGCACCCACAATTCACAAGGGAGAACCCCCACCAGCGGATAACCTGACCAATGGAAGTGAACAAGCATTACCTCCGCCGGGAGCCCATGGTTCAGCACCCCTGACAAGTCCCACCCAGCATCTAGTTCCATACACAACCACCATATTTTAGAAGCGGAGACCTCGATCCAGCACGAATCTGTAGCACCCACAGAACAAAGACCCGGGTCACCCACCGAAGCAATCAGCAGCACCCCACTCCAGCCTTTACATGCACTGACACCAACACTTTTACCCACAGCACTTACAAGCGATGTCTCCAATCCAATGTCCATCCATCACATCATCCACAGATAACAAGAGAGCACCCCTACCTGATTTTCCTTGACAGCACTCCCAGTAAAACACTCACAACCATGTGCACCCCACCGAGTGTCCATTGACAGCCACCGCGACAAGCATGATCCCACGCAGTACAGTCTAATATCACCCGCAGATCACAAGTGAGAAATAAACAGGCGCCAATCCGCACTAAACTCAAACACCCAAAGAAGCGCAATAAGAGCCAATCTGAAACAGGCTTCCGCATCCACAGAATGTCCATGCAGTGCCTATCCATGCCAGGCTTCAGCACTCACAGCGACACTCCCCTGCCAGTCATAATCTACTCCAAACTCCTGTAGGCAACGGACCCCAAGCAGTGTTCACCCACGCTAAACTCTAACCTACTTGACCCACAATTACTGCCCACCCACACCAGACTCAAACACTCACAGAAGCCCTAACCGCGGCCCTTACAGCCCAGCTGTCACACTCACAACCAGTGTCCGTCCACAACAGACTCCCACAACAACCAGACCCCAAGTAGAACCCATCCACACCAGATACAAGCACCCACACACCTCTCTACCAGTGCCCTCCACACCAGACTCTCAGGCCCAGAGGAAAACGCAGTCAGTGTCCGTCCACGCTAGACTCCCACAACCACCGGACTCCAAGTAGAACCCATCCACGCCAGTTACAAGCAACTCACACGCCTCACTACCAGAGCCCCTCCACACCAGACTCCCGCACCCAGACGACCCCCCAGCCAGCGGTTATCAACACCACCCCACACACCTAACGGATTCCCACGCCCAAATTGAAGCCTGCACACCTGATCTTTGTTTTGTTCTCGCCCGAGACCTGCAGTGAAATACCCCATCTATGAACCGTCCGCTGTAATCCCCGCGCTCACACTTACAGGCGACATTTAATACACTCACTTAATCTGCCCTAAAAAGACAGCAAATGCCGGAAAGCTGCATAGGCGGACTGCCGTCTGACTTGGGATGGACGGTGGAGAACAACGTTTTGCCGTTTCGCGTACAGTGTGTGTACTCTATTTCACAACTTGCTATTTCTGAATAAAGGCCACCTCCCCTTTGATGTCCAATATTCGTTATTTTCCGAGCTATGAATGGAAAGAGACCCCCGGCCCAGAGCTAGCCACATCAGTGTGGGTCACCGATCACGACTGTATGTACTGCTAACAGTGTGGAAATACCACCATTTCATGATAGCTTTCCAAACAGCGAAATACTCATTTCCTGCTAGATCGTGAAACAGCAAATCATAGTAAGCACAAGCGTTCTTCTGCACAGCTGAGACTTGGTTCGCCTCGCGTAAATATCGCAGGCAGATGAAAACAACACCCCAGAAAATGGACGAGGCCAACACAGAATTATGAACGCACGTCACGGGTAACATTTTTCAACACTAGCATCTGCGGGCTGATGATTTAATATATCAGCGCTGCATGGACAATCGATATATTGATTTTAAGATTAGAAAATTGCAGTGTTGCCCGACCTGTTCTTTGTGCACAATAGAAACAATTGCATACTGCCCCGGGACCTGGCCCACCCGGGGGCTTAAGGATAACGAAGCGTGGGAGCCCGAGCTTTGTTTTTTTAAACTTTTCTCGGCCGGATTCGTGCACCCAGCGAGAATTCGGCCGATTTTCTTTTTTTTTTTAATGCTTTTTTTTGGCCTGGTGGTCCTTGTGGGACCCCCTGAGCACCCTAGGGGGTTAGGGTGTTTATACCTTGCTCCCTTTTCTTGTTTTTTAATCTTTTTTCTACTGTCTTGTGACTCGGTTTTACCGAGTCACAAGATGGCTGCCAACACTTCCTGGTTTGGAGTGTTGGCAGCCAATCAGAATGAAGCTCGTGCTCGGGAGGGTTCGCGACTCCTCCTCGGTGCTCAGATATATATACATTTTTATTTTTGGAACTTCTCTGGAACTACTGAACGGATTTACACCATTTAAAAAAAAAAGCACGCTTTCTGGACCAAGACCTACCGCTTTGCCAAATTTGGTGTAATTCTGTTCAGCAGTTCGAGCTGTAGCCTGTTTCAAAATTTCTATGGAAATTAACATGGAGAAAACGCGTTTTGGGACCCTCCTTTTTTCTGGGCCCCCACTTGACGAATCACGCCCAAACTTTCAAGACAGGAGCTGACCTGAGTGAACCATTAGTTTTGAAACTTTCGCGAAGATTTGTCAAACAACGCCAAAGATATTAGCAAATCAAAAAACGCTTTTCCTATGGATAATAGGTCCTAACTATAACTACCTACCTGTGACCGCCAATAGGTAATATATACATATATATATATATATATATATATATCTCCAACAAACAAAGTTTTCCCATTTAGAAGAGCCACACAGGTAAGTAACATCTTGCTTCTTTAATGGAGATTGCAGTCGAGTGGCAGAAACAATCGCATCACATCCTTGAGCCAACGCGTTTCGGGCTTCCCGCCCTTCGTCACAGGCTCTGCAGCAAAAAAAAAAAACAGATTGTGCACCTTATTATAAGTCCTTAAACCCGCCCATGTGGGCGCCGGCCATTCGCGCAGCCTTCTGGTTCTTGTGGTGACACATTGTATTACTCAAGTGAGTCTGTTTTGAGATACGCAAATCAAATATTCATAAAACACCCCAGTGGGCTGGTGCAAAGTCTCTGCAACACATCGGGTGCCGTACATCGTCATCCATCGCAACCTGCCTCCCACAAGAACCAGAAGGCTGCGCGAGTGGCCGACGCCCACATGGGCGGGTTTAAGGACTTATAATAAGGTGCACAATCTGTTTTGTTTTTTTGCTGCAGAGCCTGTGATGAAGGGGGGGAAGCCCGAAACGTGTTGGCTCAAGGATGTGATGCGACTGTTTCTGCCACTCGGCTGCAGTCTCCATTAAAGAAACAAGATGTTACTTACCTGTGTGGCTCTTCTAAATGGGAAAACTTTGTTTGTTGATATATATATATATATATATATATATATATATGTATATATATATATATATATATATATATATATATATATATATATATATATATATATTATCTACTGGCGGTCGCCAGTAGATAGTTATAGTTAGGACCTATTTTCCATAGGAAATCCGCAACATTCTATTTGAAATAACTCTTGCGCCGGTTGACGAATCTTCGCGAAATTTTCAAACTTTGTGGCCCGCTCCGGTCCGCTCCTACCCTGAAAGTCTCGGGTGATTCGTCAAGCGAGGGCCGAGAAAAAAGGGGGTCCCAAAACGTGTTTTCCCCATTCATTTTCCCATAGGTAACTTTAGCCACGGCTACAGCCCGAACTGCTGAACGGAATTACACCAAATTTGGCAAAGAGGTAGTTCTTGGTTCAGAAAGAACCCTTTTTGTTAAATGGTGTAAATCCGTTCAGTAGTTCCTGAGAAAATCAAAAGGAAAATCACATATATATCTATGGTCGCAGTCGGATTCGCGCACCCTCCCGATCACGAGCTGCATGCTAATTGGCTTCAAGTGGCTGTCAACACTCCAAATCAGGAAGTGTTGGCAGCCATTTTGTCCCTCGGTAGAACCGAGGCACAAGAAACAAGTGCGCAAAACGCACAAAGGGGCAGGGTAGAAACACCCTGACCTCTAGGTCTGCTCCAGGGGTCCCACAAGGACCCCCTGGGCAGAAAAAAGCATTCGTTCTTAATTGGCCCCCGGGTGGGCCAAGTCCCGGGGGCATGTGGGGGTTAATAAAAATGATTGGGGGGGCCTCTAAGGCCACCCCAAGCCCCGGGGACCACCACCCCCAGGGGCTTTTATTTCAAAATGGTGCGGGAGGGCACTCGGCCCTCCCGCAGCCCCGGGGACCGCCACCCCCCAGGGCTTCTTTTTATTTAATTAAATGAACCTGTGTGGGGGGGCTCGAGCTCCCTCACACGCCCCGGGGACCGCCACCTCCCGGGGCACTAATAATGTAAATGCGGGAGTCCGTTACGGACCCCCGAGCCCCGGGGACCACCACCTCCCCGGGGCTTTAAAGACATGGGAGGGGGGCTGCGCGGCCCCCCTCCTGGAGCCTGTGGTGGCCCTCGGGACCGCCACCCCCCAGGGCCGGCTCCTGCAGTGTCCCGGGGTGCCTACCCCCGGGACACTGCTGTTTGCAATGGCAGGACGGGAGCCTCGCGGCTCCCGCCCTATCATTGCAAACTTGCTTTGCTTCATTGAAGCGAGAGCAGGGAAACCTGCTTTGCTTCACCGTGCGGGTATTGGGGACCCCCCCACGGTCCCCAACGAGTGGCCAGGCCCCGGGGGATGGGGTCGCCGGGGCCATTAGTGGCCCGGGAGGGGGGCCACGCAGCCCCCCTCCCCAAAAATCAATTAAAAAAAATAAAATAAAAAAAGGACAGAAAGGCCGGCCCCGGGGGATGGGGTCCCCCGGGCAAATACAGGCCCAGGGAATGGGGGCCACGCGGCCCCCTTCCCATTTAAAAATAAATAAATAAATAAATAAAAGAACAGCCTCAGGCCCCGGGGGATGGGGTCCCCGGGGACAAACGTGGACGAGGGAAGGGGGGCCACGCAGCCCCCCTCCCATAAAAAAAAAGAAAGCAAAAAAAAAAAAAACGCCATCATGCCGGAGGCCCCGCCCCCTCCCTGCAGCACTCTGCAAACGTGCCCCCTGGCGTGTTGTAAGAAGGGAAGTAATTCCCCTTGAATACTGGGGGTCCCTGGGGCCAACTAGCTCACCAGGAACCTCCAGTATGCACCAGGGAGCTGCCTTGCAGAGAGGTGTTCAGAGGCCACGCCCCTTTTTACACCTCTCTGCAACACAGCTCTGTGGCGCTTTTTGGAGGTACATGGTGGGCTAGTTGGACTCCAGGGACCCTCAGGATTCAAGGGGACTTAATCCCCCAACTTAAAACGCGTCACGTGATGTCACTGACCATGTCATGAGTGATGTAATATGTGACGTCATCAGCAGTGCATTGCGGGGGCGCGAGTTATAGTTAGCTGAACTAACTATAACGGGGGAATTTCATGGGTTTTGTACGAGTGCAATGTCCAACTAACTATAACTGTCCCTAAAACCTATGGTTTTTTCAGTGAATATATATATATATATATGTATGTGTCCCGGGGGTAGGCACCCCAGGAGACTGCAGGAGCTGGCCCTGGGGGTGGCGGTCCCCAGGGCCATCAAGGGCTCCAGGAGGGGGCCGCGCGGCCCCTCCCAACCATTTCACAGCCCCGGGAGGTGGTGGTCCCCGGGGCTTTGGGGGTCGGTAACGGACCCCCATATTCAAATCTTTAGTGCCCCGGGAGGTGGCGGTCCCGGGGAGTGTGGGGTGGCTGGAGCCCCCCACACAGGTCAAAATAATTTTTAAAAAGAAGCCCCGGGGGTGGTGGTCCCGGGGCTGCGGGAGGGCCAAGAGCCCTCCGCACCATTATTTTGAAAGCCCCGGGGGTGGCGGTCCCCGGGGCTTGGGGGCCTTAGAGGCCCCCACATTAAATCTAAACCCCC
Organism: Calotriton arnoldi; assembly: GCA_963921515.1. Taxonomy (NCBI): domain Eukaryota; kingdom Metazoa; phylum Chordata; class Amphibia; order Caudata; family Salamandridae; genus Calotriton; species Calotriton arnoldi. The sequence continues at coordinate 1,111,383 of CAWUFW010002494.1, read as the reverse complement.
CACCATGCCCCCGGGACTTGGCCCACCCGGGGGCAAATTAACATCGAAGCGCAGGAGACCGCGCTTCGATTTTTTTTTTTTATCGGCGGGATCCGCGCACCCTAAGCGCATCTTGCCGAGTTTTTAAAAAAAAAAAATGCTTTTTTCTGCCCAGGGGGTCCTTGTGGGACCCCCTGAGCAGACCTAGGGGGTCAGGGTGTTTCTACCCTGCCCCCTTTTTGCGCTTTGTGCACTTGTTTCTGTCCCTCGGTTCTACCGAGGGACAAAATGGCTGCCAACACTTCCTGATTTGGAGTGTTGACAGCCACTTGACAGCCAATTAGCATACAGCTCGTGATCGGGAGGGTACGCGGACCCTACTCGGCCATAGATATATATGTGACTTTACTTTTGATTTTCTCAGGAACTACTGAACGGATTTACACCATTTAAGAAAAAGGCACGACACTGAACCAAGGGCTACCTCTTTGCCAAATTTGGTGTAATTCCGTTCAGCAGTTCGGGCTGTAGCTGCGACTAAAGGTTCCTATGGAAAAATGAATGGGGAAAACGAGTTTTGGGACCCCCCTTTTTCTCGGCCCCGCTTGACGTATCAACCCGAGACTTTCAGGATAGGAGCGGACCGGAGCGACCCAACAAGTTGGAAACTTTCGCGAAGATTCGTCAACCGGCGCCAACGTTATTTCAAATAGAATGTCGCAGATTTCCTATGGATAATAGGTCCTAACTATAACTATCTACTGGCGACCACCGTAGATAATATATGTATATATATATATATATATATATATATATATATATATATATATATATTCACTGAAAAAACCATAGGTTTTAGGGACAGTTATAGTTAGTTGGACATTTCACTCGTACAAAACCCGTGAAATTCCCCCGTTATAGTTAGTTCAGCTAACTATAACTCGCGCCCCGCAATGCACTGCTGATGACGTCACATATTACATCACTCATGACATGGTCAGTGACATCACTGATGACATCACTGATGACATCTCAAATGACATCACTGATGACATCACTGACATCATCCAGTGACTGTGTGTTTCTGTAAAGTTTAAATATGTTTAATATATATAGGGAAAGGCGTATTGAAGAATGAGTGGGTGTATAAGTGTCTGAATGGATGATTTAGTAGGTGCGTGACTGAGCCTATAAGTGAGTGATTAAACGTATCTTACTGGATGCATTGGTGAGTGACTAAACTGTGTGAATGTCTGTTTCCGTCTGTCTGTTGTTGTGTAAGCAGCTGCACGGGTTTCTGACTAGCTAAATGAGTGTCTATATGGGTTATGGATTGGTTCTCTGAGTATCTGTATGGGTGCCTCAGTGTTTGTGTGGGTGGGGTGTGTGTGACTCTGTGCATAGATGTGTGAGTGGGTGATTCACTGGGTGCATGGTTTCAAGAGTGCGTCTGTGATGGACTGTATGGGTGGGTGAGTGTGTATGGGTGTGTTAGTGATTGAATGTATATCTCAGTGGTACATGTGTGAGTAACTACATATGTGAAAGGCAGTATATATGTGTGTTGGAGTATATAAATGGCTATAAGTGAGAGTGTGTGATTGTGAGAGTGGCTATATGGATGAGTGTGTGCTTGCATCAGTGATTGCATAGGAGCGTAAGAATGTGCTAGTATTTTTATGAGTAAGTGAGCTGGTGTGTATAACTGTATAGGTGAGTAAATTGGAGTGTGATTAATTATTTGCATGACTGACTAGGTGTGTGAGTACCTCTATGGATGAGTTGCGTTGTGTGAGTGTTTATATAGGTGTATGAGTGCATATGATAGTCCTGTACTGAGTGACTGTAAGTATGAGTGACTGTACGGGTGAGTGAGTAGATGTGTGTGTGTAGACCTAAGAATCAGTGAGTGGGTATGTACTTATTGGTATTGGAGTGTGTATGGTTTTGAGAATGGCAGTCTGTAATTTAGAGTGGGTGTATCAAAAGTTATATTAGGGTGTGAGAAGATGCATTAAATTCTCACATGGATGATGTCATCAGTGATGTCATTTGAGGTGTCATCAGTGATGTCATTAGTGATGTCACTGACCATGTCATGAGTGATGTAATATGTGACGTCATCAGCAGTGCATTGCGGGGGCGCGAGTTATAGTTAGCTGAACTAACTATAACGGGGAATTTCACGGGTTTTGTACGAGTGCAATGTCCAACTAACTATAACTTTCCCTAAAACCTATGGTTTTTTCAGTGAATTTCAAAGGTTTTTAAATGCTAAACCCTAACTATAACAGGCCTGAAACCTATGGTTTTTTCAGTGAATTTCAAAGGTTTTTAAAATGCTAATTCCTAACTATAACAAGCCTGAAACCTATGGTTTTTTCAGTGAATTTCAAAGGTTTTTTAAATGCTAATTCCTAACTATAACATGTCTGAAACCTATGGTTTTTTTCAGTGAATTTCAAAGGTTTTGTAAATGACAATTTTTAAATGTATTAATTGTTATATATTTTTTTTTATACTAATTTACTACATTTTTTAAACTATTTATTTTTAGATATTTTATTTTTAAATTACATTGTAATTACATTATACATTACATTACAAAATATACTTTCTCAGAATGAATTACTTTAGTTTAAATACTTTGCAAATAGGCAATAGACTTTTAAGTACAGTAGTTACAGTTGTTGCAATGGGCAACACAATTTCAAACACAATGCAACATTGAGCTCAATGTGAATTTCTAGCTAAATGCAATTAGTTACTTTATGGATTACTTTTCTAACCACAGGACTGGATCCTAGATTCAGTCCTGGGACATCTCCTGTAAACAGTTGAGTAAAAGTGTTTTGGTTACAGTAGTGATTTTTAAGGAATATTATTGTATTTTAAAAGTTGACACTTAGAAACTTTTTCACATAGAATCACCAATGTTATCCTATGGGAGGAAATTCACTTAGCAGGTAAGTAGTGTTATCGTTACTTTTTCTTACTCAGTGGTGGATCCTGGATCCAGCACTGGTGCATCTCCTGTAAAAAGTTGAAAGAATGCGTTTAAGTCATACAGGCGATTTTTAAGGAATATTTGTAGTTTGTGCAAATCAACACTTTGAAACTTTTCTGCTGAAAACCAGACAATGGATTCCTATGGAAGGAAATATAAGTTACTGGTAAGCACGGTTAAAATTACTTTTCAGGATCAGTACTGGGCTGAAAGATGCAGCACTGAGGTCTCTCCTGATAACAGGTGAGTAAATCGGAATTCGTATTTTGGCTGATTTTAGAGGAATATTTGTATGTTTCAAAAATCGACACTTAGAAGAATTTCCAAGTGAAACCAGTCAATGTTAGCCTATGGAAGGAAATTCAAGTTACTGGTAAATATGGTTAAAATTACTTTTCAGGATCAGTACTGGGCTGAAAGATGCAGCACTGAGGTCTCTCCTGATAACAGGTGAGTAAATAGGAATTCGTAGTTCGGCTGATTTTAGAGGAATATTTGCACGATGGTGAAGGGAGGGGCGGGGCCTGAGGTGACATCTGTGCAAACGCGCCCCGTGGCGCGTTTTAAGTTGGGGATTAAGTCCCCTTGAATCATGAGGGTCCCTGGGGTCCAACTAGCCCACCCTGTACCTCCAGTATGCGCCAGGAGCTGCGTTGCAGAGAGGTGTTCAGAGGCCACGCTCCTTTTTGCACCTCTCTGCAATGCAGCTCTGTGGCGCTTTCTGGACGTACCTGTTGGGCTAGTTGGCCCCCAGGGACCCTCAGGATTGAAGGGGATTTAATTCCCCATCTTAAAACGCGCCACGGGGCCTGTTTGCACACATGTCACCTGAAGCCCCGCCCCCTCCCTTCACCACTGTGCAAACGCGCCCCGTGGCACGTTTTAAGTTGGGGGATTAAGTCCCCTTGAATCCTGAGGGTCCCTAGAGTCCAACTAGCCCACCATGTACTTCTAAAAAGCGCCACAGGGCTGCGTTGCAGAGAGGTGTAAAAGGGGCGTGGCCTCTGTACACCTCTCTGCAACGCAGCCTCTGGCGCATACTGGAGGTTCCTAGTGGGCTAGTTGGCCCCCAGGGACCCCCAGTATTCAAGGGGAATTACTTCCCTTCTTAAAACGCGCCAGGGGGCGCGCTTGCAGAGTACTGCAGGGAGGGGGCGGGGCCTCCGGCACGATGCCGGTCGTTTTTTTTTTTCTAATTTTTTTAATGGGAGGGGGCTGCATGGCCCCCTTCCCTTGGCCACTTTTGGCCCCGGGGACCCCATCCCCCGGGGCCTGAGCATTTTATTTTTTTAAATAAAAAAAAAAATGGGAAGGGGCCGCGTGGCCCTTCTTCCCTGTGCCTGTATTGGCCCCGGGGACCCCATCCCCGGGGCATGCCCTCGATTTTTATTTTTTAATTTGGAGGGGGCTGCGTGGCCCCCTCCTCAGGCCATTTAAGGCCCCGGGGACCCCATCCCCGGGGCCGGCCTTGCCCTTTTTTTTTATTTTTTTTTATTTGGGGAGGGGGCTGCGTGGCCCCCTCCCTGGCCACTTATGGCCCCGGGGACCCCATCCCCCGGGGCCTGGACTCTGGTTGGTGACTGTGGGGGTCCCCAATCCCCCACAGTCCCGCCGGCTCCCCGTGTCCTACGGGAGCCGGCATTGCTTTCCACATGGGGAGCAGCTAACATGCTGCTCCCCATGTGGAAAGCAATTGGTTTGCATTTTGAAAGAGAGAGCAGGTTTCCTGCTCTCTCTTTCAAAATGCAAACTAGTTTGCTATGACAGGACGGGAGCCGCGAGGCTCCCGTCCTGTCATAGCAAACTACAGTGTCCCGGGGTAGGCACCCCAGGAGACTGCAGGAGCTGGCCCTGGGGGTGGCGGTCCCCAGGGCCATCAAGGGCTCCAGGAGGGGGCCGCGCGGCCCCCTCCCAACCATTTCACAGCCCCGGGAGGTGGTGGTCCCCGGGGCTTTGGGGTCGGTAACGGACCCCCATATTCAAATCTTTAGTGCCCCGGGAGGTGGCGGTCCCCGGGAGTGTGGGTGGCTGGAGCCCCCCACACAGGTCAAAATAATTTTTAAAAAAGAAGCCCCGGGGGTGGTGGTCCCCGGGGCTGCGGGAGGGCCAAGAGCCCTCCCGCACCATTATTTTTGAAAGCCCCGGGGGGTGGCGGTCCCCGGGCTTGGGGGCCTTAGAGGCCCCCACATTAAATTTAAACCCCCCCACCATGCCCCCGGGACTTGGCCCACCCGGGGGCAATTAACATCGAAGCGCAGGAGACCGCGCTTCGATTTTTTTTTTATCGGCGGGATCCGCGCACCCTAAGCGCATCTTGCCGAGTTTTTTTAAAAAAAATGCTTTTCTGCCCAGGGGTCCTTGTGGGACCCCTGAGCAGACCTAGGGGGTCAGGGTGTTTCTACCCTGCCCCCTTTTGCGCTTTGTGCACTTGTTTCTGTCCCTCGGTTCTACCGAGGGACAAAATGGCTGCCAACACTTCCTGATTTGGAGTGTTGACAGCCACTTGACAGCCAATTAGCATACAGCTCGTGATCGGGAGGGTACGCGGACCCTACTCGGCCATAGATATATATGTGACTTTACTTTTGATTTTCTCAGGAACTACTAAACGGATTTACACCATTTAAGAAAAAGGCACGACACTGAACCAAGGGCTACCTCTTTGCCAAATTTGGTGTAATTCCGTTCAGCAGTTCGGGCTGTAGCTGCGACTAAAGGTTCCTATGGAAAAATGAATGGGGAAAACGAGTTTTGGGACCCCCCTTTTTTCTCGGCCCCCGCTTGACGTATCAACCCGAGACTTTCAGGATAGGAGCGGACCGGAGCGACCCAACAAGTTGGAAACTTTCGCGAAGATTCGTCAACCGGCGCCAACGTTATTTCAAATAGAATGTCGCGGATTTCCTATGGATAATAGGTCCTAACTATAACTATCTACTGGCGACCACCATAGATAATATATGTATATATATATATATATATATATATATATATATATATATATATATATATATATATATATATATATATTCACTGAAAAAACCATAGGTTTTAGGGACAGTTATAGTTAGTTGGACATTTCACTCGTACAAAACCCGTGAAATTCCCCCGTTATAGTTAGTTCAGCTAACTATAACTCGCGCCCGCAATGCACTGCTGATGACGTCACATATTACATCACTCATGACATGGTCAGTGACATCACTGATGACATCACTGATGACATCTCAAATGACATCACTGATGACATCATCCAGTGACTGTGTGTTTCTGTAAAGTTTAAATATTTTTAATATATATAGGAAAAGACGTATTGAAGAATGAGTGGGTGTGTAAGTGTCTGTATGGATGATTTAGTAGGTGCGTGACTGACTCTATAAGTGAGTGATTTAACGTATCTTACTGAATGCATGGGTTAGTGACTAAACTGGGAGAATGTCTGTATCCGTCTGTCTGTTGCTGTGTAAGTGGCTGCATGGGTTTGTGAATAGCTACATGAGTGTCTATATGAGTTATTGATTGGTTGTCTGAGTATCTGTATGGGTGCCTGAGTGTTTGTGTGGGTGGGGTGTGTGCGACTCTGTGCATAGATGTGTGAGTGGGTGATTCACTGGGTGGATGGTTTCAAGAGTGCATCTGTGATAGACTGTATGGGTGGGTAAGTGTGTGTAAGAGTGTGTTAGTGAGTGAATGTATGTCCCAGTGGTACATGTGTGAGTAACTACATATGTGAAAGGCAGTATATATGTGTGTTGGAGTATATAAATAGCTATAAGCGAGAGTGAGTGATTGTGATAGTGGCTGTATGGATGAGTGTGTGCTTGTATCAGTGATTGTATAAGAGCGTAACAATGTGCTAGTATTTGTATGATTAAGTGAGCTGGTGTGTGTATAACTGTATAGGTGAGTAAATGGCAGTGTGTTTAATTATTTGCATGACTGACTAGGTGTGTGAGTACCTCTATGGATGAGTGGCGGTGTTTGAGTGTCTATATAGGAGTAAGAGTGCATATGATAGTCCTGTACTGAGTGACCGTAAGTATGAGTGACTGTACAGGTGAGTGAGTGGATGTGTGTGTAGACCTAAGAATCAGTGAGTGGGTATGTAGTTATTGGTGTTGGAGTGTCTATAGTTTTGCGAATGGCAGTCTGTAATTTAGATTGGGTGTATCAAAGGTTATATTAGGGTGTGAGGAGCTGCATCAGATTATCACGTGGATGATGTCATCAGTGATGTCATTTGAGATGTCATCAGTGATGTCATCAGTGATGTCACTGACCATGTCATGAGTGATGTAATATGTGACGTCATCAGCAGTGCATTGCGGGGCGCGAGTTATAGTTAGCTGAACTAACTATAACGGGGGAATTTCACGGATTTTGTACGAGTGAAATGTCCAACTAACTATAACTGTCCCTAAAACCTATGGTTTTTCAGTGAATTTCAAAGGTTTTTTAAATGCTAATTTGTAACTATAACATATCTGAAACCTATGGTTTTTTCAGTGAATTTCAAAGGTTTTTAAATGCTAATTTGTAACTATAACGTGCCTGAAACCTACGTTTTTTTCAGTGAATTTCAAAGGTTTTTTAAATGACATTTTATAAATGTATTAATTTTTATATTAATTTTTTTCATACTGATTTACTACATTTTTAGTAACAATTTCTTTTACATATTTTATTTTTTAAATTACATTGTAATTACATTATACATTACATTACAAAAAATACTTTCTCAGAATGAATTACTTTAGTTTAAATACTTAGCACATAGGCAATAGACTTTTAAGTACAGTAGTTACAGTTGTTGCAATGGGCAACACATTTTCAAACACAATGCAACATTCAGCTCAATGTGAATTTCTAGTTAAATGCAATTAGTTACTTTATGGATTACTTTTTCTAACCACAGGACTGGATCCTAGATTCAGTCCTGGGACATCTCCTGTAAACAGTTGAGTAAAAGCGTTTTGGTTACAGTCGTGATTTTTAAGGAATATTATTGTATTTTAAAAGTTGACAGAAACTTTTCCTCATAGAATCACCAATGTTATCCTATGGAAGGAAATTCACTTAGCAGGTAAAAACTGTTATCGTTACTTTTTCTTACTCAGTGTTGGATCCTGGATACAGCACTGGTGCATCTCCTGTAAACAGTTGAAAAAATGCGTTTAAGTCATACAGGCGATTTTTAAGGAATATTTGTAGTTTGTGAAAATCGACACTGAAACTTTTCTGCTGAAAACCAGACAATGGATTCCTATGGAAGAAAAGATAAGTTACTGGTAAGTACGGTTAAAATTACTTTTCAGGGTCAGTGCTGGGCTAAAAGATGCAGCACTGGGTTCTCTCCTGATAACAGGTGAGTAAATCGGAATTCGTATTTCGGCTGATTTTAGAAGATTAATTTAAAGTTCCAAAACTCCACACTTAGAAGAATTTCCAAGTGAAACTAGTCAATGTTAGCCTATGGAAGGAAATTCAAGTTACTGGTAAGTACGGTTAAAATTACTTTTCAGGACCAGTACTGGGCTGAAAGATGCAGCACTGAGGTCTCTCCTGATAACAGGTGAGTAAATCAGAATTCGGATTTCGGCTGATTTTAGAGGAATATTTGTATGTTTCAAAAATCAACACTTAGAAACTTTTTCAGCAAAAAGCAGGCAATGATATCCTATGGAAGGAAATTCAAGTTACTGGTAAGTACGGTTAAAATTACTTTTCAGGATTAGTACTGGGCTGAAAGATGCAGCACTGAGGTCTCTCCTGATAACAGGTGAGTAAATCGGAATTCGTATTTCGGCTGATTTTAGAGGAATATTTTAAAGTTCCAAAACTCCACACTTAGAAGAATTTCCAAGTGAAACCAGTCAATGTTAGCCTATGGAAGGAAATTCAAGTTACTGGTAAGTACGGTTAAAATTACTTTTCAGGACCAGTACTGGGCTGAAAGATACAGCACTGAGGTCTCTCCTTATAACAGGTGAGTAAATCGGAATTCGTATTTCGGCTGATTTTAAAGGAATATTTGTAGGTTTCAAAATCAACACTTAGAAACTTTTTCAGCAAAAAGCAGGCAATGATATCCTATGGAAGGAAATTCAAGTTACTGGTAAGTACGGTTAAAATTACTTTTCAGGACCAGTACTGGACTGAAAGATACAGCACTGAGGTCTCTCCTTATAACAGGTGAGTAAATCGGAATTCGTATTTCGGATGATTTTAGAAGAATATTTGCACAATGGTGAAGGGAGGGCGGGGCCTGAGGTGACATCTGTGCAAACGCGCCCCGTTGCGCGTTTTAAGTTGGGGGATTAAGTCCCCTTGAATCCTGAGGGTCCCTAGGGGCCAACTAGCCCACCAGGAACCTCCAATATGCGCCAGGGGCTGCGTTGCAGAGACGTGTAGAGAGGCCACACCCCTTTTACACCTCTCTGCAATGCAGCTCTGTGGCGCTTTCTGGATGTACCTGTTGGGCTAGTTGGTCCCCAGGGACCCTCAGGATTGAAGGGGATTTAATCCCCAGCTTAAAACGCGCCACGGGCGCGTTTGCACAGATGTCACCTGAAGCCCCGCCCCTCCCTTCACCACTGTGCAAACGCGCCCCGTGGCGCGTTTTAAGTTGGGGGATTAACTCTCCTTGAATCCTGAGGGTCCCTGGGGGCCAACTAGCCCAACAGGTATATCCAAAAGCGCCACAGAGCTGCGTTGCAGAGAGGTGTAAAAGGGGCGTGGCCTCTGTACACCTCTCTGCAACGCAGCCCCTGGCGCATACTGGAGGTTCCTGGTGGGCTAGTTGGCCCCCAGGGACCCCCAGTATTCAAGGGGAATTCGTTCCACCTCTGCAAACGCGGAGCTGCGTTTGCAGAGTGGTGAAGGAAGGGGGCGGAGCCTGCGGGCCCGATCGTTTTTTTTTTTTTTTTTTGTCCCCTGAAGGGGGGCTGTGTGGCCCCCCTTCCTTTTTCCTGTTTTTGGGCCCTGGGGACCCCATCCCCCAGGGCCTTACCCCTTTTTTAAATTAAATTTTAAAAAAAAAACGGGAAGGGGGCCGCGTGGCCCCCTTCCCTGGGCCTGTATTGGCCCCGGGGACCCCATCCCCCGGGGCATGGCCTAGATTTTTTTTTTTCTTTGGAGGGGGCTGCGTGGCCCCCTCCTCAGGACATTTAAGGCCCCGGGGACCCCATCCCTCGGGGCCGGCCTTTCCGTTTTTTTTTAAATTTATTTTTTATTTTTGGGGGAGGGGGCCGCGTGGCCCCCTCCCGGGCCACTACTTGCCCCGGGGACCCCATCCCCCGGGGCTGGCCCTCTCCGTTGGGGACTGTGGGGGGTCCCCAATCCCCCACAGTCCCGCCGGCTCCCGCGTCCCTTGGGAGCCGGCATTCCTTTCCACATGGGGAGCTGCTAAGATGCAGCTCCCCATGTGGAAAGCAATGTGCTTTAGATATTGGAAGAGAGAGCAGGTTTCCTGCTCTCTCTTCCAATATCCAAAGCAGTTTGCTATGGCAGGACGGGAGCCGCGAGGCTCCCGTCCTGCCATAGCAAACTACAGTGTCCCGGGGGTAGACACCCCGGGACACTGCAGGAGCCGGCCCTGGGGGTGGCGGTCCCCAGGGCCATCAAGGGCTCCAGGAGGGGGCCGCGCGGCCCCCTCCCTTAAATTGCACAGCCCCGGGAGGTGGTGGTCCCCGGGGCTCTGGGGGTCCGTAATGGACTTCCACATTTATTTTATAAGTGCCCCGGGGAGGTGGTGGTCCCCGGGGCATGTGGGGGGGCTGGAGCCCCCCCCCACACCTTATTCAAATTAAAAAAAGAAGCCCCGGGGGTGGCGGTCCTCGGGGCTGCGGGAGGGCAGAAGAGCCCTCCCGCACTATTTTTGCAATAAAGCCCCGGGGGTGGCGGTCCCCGGGGCTTGGGGGGCCCTTTGAGGCCCCCCACACATAAAATTAACCCCCCCCCACCATGCCCCCGGGACTTGGGCCACCCGGGGGCAAAATACAATCGAAGCGCGTTTTTTTCGGCAGGATTCGCGCACCCTGAGCGCATCCTGCCGATTTTTTTAAAAAACTTTTTTTTTTTTGCCCAGGGGGTCCTTGTGGGACCCCTGAGCAAACCTAGGGGGTCAGGGTGTTTCTACCCTGCCCCCTTTGTGCGCTTTGCGCACTTGTTTCTGTCCCTCGGTTCTACCGAGGGACAAAATGGCTGCCAACATTTCCTGAATCGGAATGTTGACAGCCAGCTGACAGCCAATTAACATGCAGCTCGTGATCGGGAGGGTACGCGGACCCTACTCGGCCATAGATATCACTATCTTTTTACTTTTGATTTTCTCAGCAACTACTGAACGGATTTACCCCATTTAACAAAAAGGGTTCTTTCTGAACCAAGAACTACCTCTTTGCCAAATTTGGTGTAATTCCGTTCAGCAGTTCGGGCTGTAGCCGTGTCTAAAGTTTCCTATGGAAAATTGCATGGGGAAAACGCGTTTTGGGACCCCCTTTTTTCTCGGCCCCCGCTTGACGAATCCCCCGAGGCTTTCAGGGTAGGAGCGGACCGGAGCGCCCCACAAAGTTTGAAAATTTTGCGAAGATACGTCAACCGGCAAGAGAGTTATTTCAAATAGAATGTCGCGGATTTCCTATGGATAATAGGTTGTAACTATAACTATCTACTGGCGACCGCCAGTAGTTAATATATATATATATATATATATATATATATATATATATATATATCAATTAACTGCAAATCAGTTCAAATACTTTCTTGTGGTCTATAGACCATAAAAGTGCAAGTGCATAAAATAGTGAAAAATAATACAGACAGCATCCACCAGGGCCCAGGCTCAAGCCCTGGAAACCTGAATTCCTAATGCAAACTGATAACCCACGCCCCACTAAATACAGAAAGTACAACCATGTACATGGGGTCACAGTAGTGAAATATACAATTAGGACAACAAGATTGAGGCTGGAACATCTCGGAATAATAGAATATTATAAAACTCTTTAAAATCACATTTAAAATTCCATTAAAAAAGATAGATGGTAGGGTTACAATAAAAAAGGTAAAAAAACATCTTAGCAGCTTAATCGTGAACATTCGCTTTCAGGAGCGTCTTCCGCAGACAACACATAGAGAATAGAAACCGTGACACCGCAAATACAATTGGAGGGAGTGTATTAAATTTCAACAGCCTAAAGGCCTCCGTACAGCGTTTGGTCCCCAGATTTCTGCATATTTGTATTAGCCAGCGCCGACTGGGATGACTATAGCCAGGACAGAGAAAAAAATACATGCAGCTCTGACTCCTCTACATTGTTACAGGCTGGACAGCCTAGAGCAAGTGCACCTGCCCATTTGTTGGGAAAAGCACGCAGCTGCAAGACCCCTTGTCTGAACTGCATATACAATTTTCTCGCTAACACAGGTTGTATTTCTTCCAGGGCAGGCTCTAGGATGTACTCATCTTTTATGTTCAGAAACGCAACTGTCAGTGAACCTGTTGCTGGGCTCCCCTGTAAACGGGCAAGTTTACCTTCCCTAAAGCCCCGAACCAATTCTTTTCTAGAAGTTGTAGTACAAGCTACCTCAGGGTTGTGCCATAGACTAACTCTGCCCCTCTCCACAAATGAGTTCCTGACATACGCTAGCCATGGTAGTTTCCCTGCTCCCTGCAGGCCCAGGATCTCCTTTAGCTCATCCCTGTACACAGCCAGTTCCGAGGTTACCTATATGCGACGCCAATATGTCAGAGGTCTTAAGGAGCTTTTTTTCGGCAATTGGACTAACCCCCAAATTCAAGCGGAGGGGTATAAGGGGAGAACTGGGGGGTAGGCTAAATAGCTGCCTAATGAAAATGTTCTCGGACTTCGTGATACTTCTGAGAGGACTATGGCCCCACAGTTCAGCCCCATACATTACAGCGCCCCTTGTTTGCACTTTATAGATCTCTAAGAGAGGACCAATAGGTTGAGGAAAGAATTCCTACACATCTTCAGCAACCCTCCTGTGTTCTGCGCTAGCTTCATGCTTGTATGAATTTGGGCCCCCCAATCCATTTTTCCCGTTAAGAGGACCCCAAGGTACTCAAATACAGAGACCCTCTCCAATGGGATGCCGTGTAGACTTGGGTTGGGGCAGGTTGAACTTTTTGGATTAAAGACCATATACTTGGTCTTTTGGCAGTTGATCTCTAATCCCCTGCTATCACAGAAGGCCTTGAAGTTATTAGGGACTCTCTGTATACCCATTGGTGACTTTGAAAGCAGCAGAGTGTCATCAGCAAACATCATGGCGGGTACTTTGTGGTTTGCTATCTTGGGTGCATCGTTATCCTTCCCCACATTCAAAGAATCTACCAATGCATTTATAAATAGACAAAAAAGGGTGGGCGCTAGCACACATCGCTGCCTTACCCCTCTATCTATAGCTATGGGAGTGGTGAGTTCACCATGTTTGCCGAACCTGATTTGGGCGCAATTGCCTTCATGCAAGCGCCTAAGCATATCACAAAGATAAGACAGCACTACCAGGTCACTTAAAACGGCCCAGAGTTTGCCTCTGGGTACCAAATCAAATGCAGATTTTAAATCAACGAAGATCAGATAGAGGCTGCCACCCTCTATGATCACCGTTTTCCAGTACAGGAGTTGAAGCCTAAATATTTGGTCTATGGTGGACGTATTTTTCCTACAGCCAGCTTGGAATGGGCTCAAAACTTTATGTTTGTCCATCCAGGTCTGCAGACGATCCAACAGTACCCGGGCAAAGATTTTCTGGATGACATCTATTATGGGCCTATAGTTAGAGGGGAGGAGTGGTTAACCCTTCTTGTAAACCAGCAGGATTTCCGTGCCAGCCCATGTTGCTGGGATTGCCATTCCATGCAATATAGCATTAAACAATGTCCACAAATATGGGCCCCAAATAACAGGCCCGTACGAAAGAGATCACCTGGGATCTTGTCGAGTCCTGGGGCTTTGGAGGGGGCAATTTTGCTAATAGCATTGGTTACCTCTATAAGCGTAAACTGAGGGGCTTCAGAGCAGATAACCTGCGGTACGGATAGGACTTTGGCTTTGCTAATGCCCTCATCCTCTGACATGTAATACAGGGCCTTGAATTGTTGCTTCCAAACATCAGCTGTGATGTTTGGTTCAATGCCCGGCTTCCCTTCACTACTACCTGTGTTGACTATAGACCAGAAAGCCTTCATATCACAAGTGGATAGTGCCTGTTTCAAGGTATCCCACTTGTCCAGCTCCCATAGTTTTTTTGCTTCAATGGTTTTAGCTCTCTTTTCCCTAATTAGGAGTCTGTCTTTGGTTTTAATTGCCTCAATCAGTGCCAGCTTGGCCATTCGACAGCTGAGCTTAAACCAGGGATGCTTGGGCTTTTTACATCCTCTTGGACGTGTTACTGGTGAAAAAATATCAGCCAAGGTGGAAACCAGCATCTCATGGGTCTCAGCAACTCACGTAAGGGAGGTGAATGTACCATCGCTAGAAATAGACTGTTCCGCTGCCACTAGGCACGGGATCACTGAGTCATATAGAGAAGCCATCTTATCACGGGATTGCTGTATAGTTGTAAACCGGACTCTTCGTCTATTATTTGTCAGGATTATTCTGTCATCTGGGGGAATATTTAAACCAGAGGCTTCCTCATCAGATGGTAGTTCCAACTCCAAAACTAGAGCATTGTGGTCGCTATCGTGTCGAGTCAAAACATCGAAATCCACCACCCGGTGCCATATCCTGACATCTATCAGGATATAATCTATAATAGAAGAGTGTTCTGTTAAAGGTGTATTTCCCTGGTGTATCTGATTTAGTTCAACCATTACAGGCCCTCAGTGAGTGATTTAAGGTGAGGGATTTGAACTGGAGCACCAACAGGTGTCCAAGCCCTAGTTGGTGCAATGTTGGCCTCGGGGACTGACCAATATAAGTCTTCTTCAGTAGGGGTTCCTCCAAAGAGACCATTCAGGGGCTCACACTGGCAGTTAAAGTCGCCTCCAATAATTATCCAATAACCATTAGGGATATTGGAAATGGAAGCAGCCAGTTGATCAATGGTTGGTGATTCACGGTTATTGCTTGTAGGACTAGAGTAAACATTGACCAGAGCAATTCTGACCTTAGAACTAAATGTCAGCAGAATACACTGGACATCATTTGTAAAGAGCTCCAATGGTTTCACTGAACAGCCCAGATGGGTCCCAACCCATACACAGATACCACCCGATGACCTGCCCTTACACCTGGTGGTAGCAGCTATCCTAAAAACCACAAATTCCAACCGAAATGGATGCTCCCTGTCCCAGGTTATGCAGATATCATGTTGGTCCACAAAGGTCCCCCAGTCAGGATTGTCTAGTTTTTTTCCTAAGGCCCGCAATGTTCCAAGATAAAACCCTCCGCTTTTTAAGATCAGTACAGCTACCTGGCTTGTGTGGCCGAAAAACGGCGTTAAATAACGTAGGTGCTCCCTGTGGTCCTCTTGGACTAGCCACCAGGGAATTATTAGGTACCTTGCTGCTTGCAACTACAGGCATATGTAGCCTAAGAGTAGCATTAGTTGGCAAAGACTCGCTCTGTAGCTCCCTTGGCTCAATTGCTGTGGTATTGTTGGGTGCCTTACTGCTGTCAGCTACGACCATTAAAGGGTTGGGGTCTAATGAAGATACTAGAACATTAGCCTGGACCTCAGGAAGTGGCATATCCATAGATGGACTTCTAAGGGCATCATTAGATAGCAGCCCCAGAGTAGTTTGTCCTCTGTAGCTTACCCTCTCGTCCCAACCCTGTAGAATTATGTTCGGGTGCTCCTCCATACCACCCACCCTCATCCCAAATACAATGTTGAGGTAATGCAGCTCCCTAATAAAAGTGAACCGCCCCCTCCTTTCCACCTGATGTGTAACTGCCTGTTCCGGGTGCCTCATTACTGTGAGTCAATCAACTTCTTCCAGGAACCCAAATCTGTTCGCTGTGGATAACTGCAAATCAATTCTATACACCAAGTCTATCATACGACATACATGGACTTCAAACAATTATTCAATTAAATTAAATATCATTAAAACGTTAAAAACTGCAAGGAAGCTACTTAATTGGCATTTCAGGGCAGATGCACTAATAAATATGGGAACATCTGATTTATAGTTGCTTTCAGTTTATTCTAATAAATATATCCAGTGTAATGTGTAGCAAGAAAGCCATACATTTCAAGACAGATCAAGCGGTATAGGGGGACTATTAAAGGAATTCTCCAAATGCAATGTTCTCTCTCACTTTTTTCTCATAATAAATCTCATATTTGAATTAAAATATATTGTATGAAAAGGTATTAAAATGCGTAATGAACTTTAGAGGGCATCAAAGAATGTTGCCAAAATGTTTGTTTATTCTTGCCTTTCATTGAGTTACTTTACCCTTAATCATATGGTTCCAGGTCATATGTGACACCTGCAGTCATTTCTGACTTTTTAGCCCACACAACTTCGCATGCTGGACTTTTTTAGACCAACATAGCAATGTTAAAATGTAAACTACAAGTGATTGGCTACAATACCTGTACTGGTTGAAGGTGTTCAGACATAGGGCCAATAGGCAGCTCTGAACATATTTAACAAGTCTAACACTGAACTTCATATCCAAGGTATACCTTTGAGAAGTGTAATCAAACACAAGAATGTCAAGATGCTTCTTTTAGACCTGTCACTATACAACTGTCACTGGTGGCAAGAATTTGAAGATTGTTGGGGGCCTTCCTTTGAAAACTACTTTCCAGACAGTTCATGAATGACAAGTTATGTAACTGATAGCTCATTACAGAGTGGCTCGGCCTCGCTGTTCTCTTTTCAGTCAATCAAAGCACTGATTTCAGCATTTGTTTGTCTGCATTTCCCAGGGACAAGCTCAATGCTCCTCTTGGCCAGAGCCTTATTCCCCCAAGACATAGCATCACAAAGATTAAAGCCCACTGCAGCATAGTCCCTTCTTGAATGGTAGCTGCAATAAGTTGCCATGATGGCCTAAGCTTCATTAACACAAATTGTTACATCTGTGATGATCTCTTTGCTGAGAACAGTACTAAGAGCTTACAAGAGGCTTTAGGCTGTCAAAGGAGGAATGTGCTATTTAATGCTTCGATGTTCTGGTATCTTCACACTCATGGTTTGCCAGAGGAGTGTTCTCCGAGCTGTTAGAAATGCAGAACAAAAGTGGCAGCCACAGGACTGCAGGATTTAAGACAGATTGAAACATATCAAACTTTGGCCACGTCATTGTTTGCCAAATGCATGCCATGAGGTCCAAGAAAGGGTGTGGATAAAAAATACACGTAGCATTTTTCGAGATGGTGGTCTTTCCATTGAAAGTTATCTGAGGTTCCCAATTCAAGATGTAGCTGTGTCTTTTCCATATCTAAAGGAGGAAAAAACAAGAGAATTATGCATCACAATTCATTTAGTCTATAATTTTTCATATTGTAATTCACCCTTTTTCTACTGTTTTTATATCTGTTATTCGCTCTAGCTGTTTCATATTCTTCTTTATTCTACCTCTCGATGTCAAGTCTGGCTCTTTTTTAGGTCGAGCCTAGCGGCAGCGCGCTTGCGCTGCAAGTTCAGCAAGACTGCTGTAGTAGAGTATGGGAGAGAAGCCGCTCCCACTCTCCTCCCATATTTTTCATTGGCTTGTGTCATTGTCTTTCCTAAATGCTGCCTTCGGATTCACTAATAGGCTTGTTAGTCCCTCCTTAGTACGGCCTTGTCTTTATTTGTACCCTCCCATGGCGACTGGCCCTTTTACTTCTGATGTTACAAGGGACCTGTTATTTAGTCTGTAAGCACTATTTACTTTATTGCGTTTCTCTTACTGCAGGCCGAACATGCTCTGCTTCAGCTGAAACCGCTTGTGTTTTTTTTAAGCAGCGCGGCCGCCCCCGTAACACGGGCGCCTGCTTTCAATCACTTTAATCCGGCATTATCTTGTGTCTGTTTCAACCCCCCAATAAAATGGATTTAGAAATGATTAGCGAATTAAGTCATGTGAATTCCAGGTAGCGCATAATCCTGTGCTAATGGACTGAAGCCGACAACAGCACACCTGTGTTACATGTCATCTGTACTAAAGCCACCTGACAGGTTGTTTTCAAAGGCCTGTTTTATTAACAGCAACACCACCACTGTCACGACTTGCTCCCTGCATTCCCGTGTCCACCACCAAGGGGCTGAACTGGGGGACTTTCCAGTCTTCTAATAAGCTTCCAGACCCTCCCCTGCATGCATATCCAGACTTCCAGCCATTTGGACACTTATTGGGAACTGACATCCATTCCCAATCCATGCCGGGTTTTGTGAAAGCCAGCCTGCTTATATTTGAAGCCAGCCTACTCATGCTTGAAACTCCACTACCCAGAATTCCCTGCTCACTGCTTTGTCTCCACCCCTGCAGGCCAAGGATGGGTGGAGGAATTCAGTTCACCTGTGGCTGGCTGCTGCTAGCCTGCTCACACCTGCTGCATATGATTACTGTGAGCTCTTTTAAGCCCCAGCTCCCTTCAGCCCAGTGTTGGTCATTGTAGCTGTTTACCGGTGAGACCGATCCTTGTTTCCAGTGCTCCCTGAGCTTTTGCTATTGTTTCCAGTGTTTCCTGAGCTTTAGTTCTGCCTTTTTCCTGACCTGCTGCTGTTTTCCTTGTTCCTGAATTAGCACTGCTTACAGTGCTACCTTGACCCCTGAGCCTTAGTATTCCTTGTTCCTGAACTGCAGCAGTTTCCCTTCCCCTAAATCAGCACTGCTTATAGTGCTACCTTGTTTCCTGAGTTCCTGGGCTATAGCTAATCCTTGTTCCCTGATTCCTGGGCTATAGCTAATCCTTGTTCCTTGATTCCTGGGCTATAGCTAATCCTTGTTCCCTGATTCCTGGGCTATAGCTAATCCTTGTTCCCTGATTCCTGGGCTATAGCTAATCCTTGTTCCCTGATTCCTGGGCTATAGCTACCTTGTTTCCTGAATTCCTGAGCTATAGCTATTCCTTGTACCTGAATTAGCACTGACTGCAGTGCTACCTTGTTTCCTGAGTTCCTGAGCTATGGCTATTCCTTGTGCCTGAATTAGCACTGACTGCAGTGCTACCTTGTTTCCTGAGTTCCTGAGCTATAGCTATTCCTTGTACCTGAATTAGCACTGACTGCAGTGCTACCTTGTTTCCTGAATTCCTGAGCTATAGCTATTCCTTGTACCTGAATTAGCACTGCCTGCAGTGCTGCCTTGTTTCCTGAGCTATAGTTATTCTTTGTTCCTGTTCCTGGGCTTCAGCTATTTCTAGTTTCCTTGAACCAGTACTGCTTGCAGTGCTCTCTTGACTCCTTGTTTCCTGAGCTGTAGCTATTTTCCTGTTTCCTGAACCAGCACTGCCTGAGGGTGCTACCTTGACTCCTGAAGCTTTAGTAATTCCCTGTTCCTGAACTAGCACTGCTTGCAGTGCTACCTTGATTCCTGAGCCTTATCATTTCCTTGTTCCTGACCTGCGGTGCTACTTTGACTTCTGAGCTTTTGCTCAATTCTTGTTCCTGCCCCAGCACTGCCTTCTATTACTACCTTGTTTTCTTGATTCCTGAACATGCACTATTCTAGTATACCCTTGTAGCCTCCCCTTCTGTATATCCTTTTCCAGTCCCTGCCTTTCTTCCCATTTCCTTGGTTCCAGTTCTAGTTTGCTATCTTTCTATTTCTGCTGTCTTGCTTCTGTTGCCTTGTATGTTTGTTACCTGTTTTCTGCCAAGTGTGCCCTATGATTTCCTTCCTTTCCTGTTAAGCACTCCTCCTTGCTAGCTCCTTGTCTATTGTGCTTGTGTTTAGTTCTACCCCTTTGCTGTTACTGCCTTGCGTGTTCCTGTTTGATCGCCAGGATCCGTGGGCACAGCTGACTACCTAGGTGGTGTTTCTTGTTCACTGTGAGTATTGTCTTTGAGTTACAGTTATAACATCACCATAGGTATAAGCTCCACAGACCCTGCCTTTGTATACATATCCTATATGTGGGTATTTCCAGTCAGTATCTGTAACAGCAATTGTGGGTGAGGAACTTACTGAGCTTCAGTCTTACCGTGTGGAGCTCCTGAGTGCTTTACCCCACATCCCCTTTATTGTTAATGTTGTTTTATATTTAAGTGTATTGCACATCCGTCCTGGGTTTAGTGATTCTGAATGCTGAGCCGTCTCATGAGTGCCCTTTCTTTCTGAGTCTCACCCTTCTTGTTCACCTCTACAGGCTTCCCCTTTGGATCCCTTTTCTCCTCTGACTTCCAGTGTGATCCTGGGCAGCGCTGTACTCCTCTCTGTGTTTGTTTTCTACCCTGTTCCCAGTCCTTGCCCAAGTCCCTGACTGTGTTCCCCACATAGTCCCGGACAGACCCTGACAACCACCACCACCAATACCACCACCACCAATACCACCACCATCAATACCACCACCTCCACCAATACCACCACCACCAATACCACCACCACCGCCAATACCACCACCAATACCACTTCCAATACCACCACCACCAATACCACCAACACCACCACCATCAACACCACCAATACCACCACCAATATCACTACCACCATCACCAATACCACCACCACCAATACCACCTCCACCATCACTACCACCACCGCGACCACCACCAATACCACTACCAATACCACCACCACCAACGCCACCACCACCATCACCAATACCACCATCAATACCACCACCACAACCACTAATACCACCACCAATACCACCTCCACCACCAATACCACCAACACCACCACCGCCAATATCACCACCACCAATACCACCACCCATACCAACACCACCAATACCACCACCAATACCACCATCACCAATACCACCACTACCACCACCACCACCAATACCAATACCACCACCACCAATACCACCACCACCAATACCAATACCACCACCACCAATACCACCAATACCACCACCAATACCACCACCACCACTAATACCACCACCATCAATACCACCACCACCATCACCAATACCACCACCACCAATACCACGACCACCACCAATACCACCACCACCAATACCAATACCACCACCACCAATACCACCACCACCACCAATACCACCACCAATACCACCACCACCAATACCACCACTAATACCACCACCACCATCAATACCACCAATGTCAATACCACCACTAATACCACCAATACCACTACCACCATCAATATCACCACCAATACCACCACCACCACCAATACCACCACCACCAATACCAATACCACTGCCAATACCAACACCACCAATACCACCACCACCACCAATACCACCACCACCACCAACACCACCAATACCACTACCACCACCACCAATACCACCACCACCAATACCACTACCACCACCACCACCAATACCACCACAACCACCAATACCACCACCAATACCACCACCAACACCACCACCACCACCAATACCACCACCACCACCAATACCACCACCACTATCAATGCCACCACCACCAATGCCACCACTAATACCACCAATACCACCACCACCAATAGCACCACCACCGACAATACCACCACCACCAATACCACCACCACCACCAATACAACCACCACCAATACCAACACCACCAATATCACCACCAATACCACCACCACCAATACCACCACCACCAAATCCAATTCCACCACCACCAATACCACCACCACCACCACTACCACCAATCCATTACCACCAATACCAATACCACCACCACCAATACCACCACCACCAATACCACCACCACCAATACAAATACCACCACCACCACCAATACCACCACCACCCCCAATACCACCACTAATACCACCACCAATACCACCACCAATACCACCACCACAAATACCACCACTGCCAATACCACCACCACCACCAATACCACCACCAATACCACCACCAATACCACCACTAATACCACCATCAATACCACCACCACCACCAATACCACCATCACCAATACCACCACTGCCAATACCACCACCACCA
Source organism: Calotriton arnoldi (assembly GCA_963921515.1). Taxonomy (NCBI): domain Eukaryota; kingdom Metazoa; phylum Chordata; class Amphibia; order Caudata; family Salamandridae; genus Calotriton; species Calotriton arnoldi. Next base: position 1,089,341 of record CAWUFW010002494.1, on the reverse strand, counting down.
CCACCACCACCAATACCACCACCACCAATACCACCACCACCCCCAATACCACCACCAATACCACCACCAATACCACCACCACCAATATCACCTCCACCAATATCAGCACCACCAATACCATCACCACCACCACTACCACCACCAATACCACCACCACCACCAATACCACCAATACCAATACCAATACCACCACCACCAATACCACCACCAATACCATCACCACCAATACCACCACCACCAATACCACCACCAATACCACCACCACCAATACCACCACCAATACCACCACCGCCACCACCACCAATACCACCACCATCAATACCAATACCACCCAGTAGCGGCTCCTGGAGGGAGTGCTGCGGGGCGGTGGAGGGGCAGGGTGGGGGGTAGTAAACTCCGGCTTACGGCCGAACTGAGTTAAGTACATAAATAAGTAAATAAAACAAATTACATTGCGCGCGCTGCATCGCCAATTGCGATGCAGCGCGCAATGTAATTCGTTTTATTTACTTTTTTTTTTAGGGAGTTTTATATAGCGTAAACTTGACCCGAAGGTATCGGGTATCAGAGTGCTTTACATCAGTTGCGTTACATGAGGATGCATTCATTTTTTTTTTTTTGTTGGGCAAGGGGAGAATCAGTGATTTGCCCAGAATCACAGGATATGCAGCGTCATTGCCAAGACTTGAACCAGGTTCCCCAGTTTCGAGGTTAACCGCCCTAGCCGTTAGGCCAACCCCTCTCCCCGCCCCACTTATTTATGTGCTTAACTCAGTTCGGCCGTAAGGCGGAGTTTACTACCCCCCCTGGGGGAACCACCGCCGCCCCGCAGCACTCCCTCCAGGAGCCCCTACTGATTCCACCACCACCAATACCACCAATACCACCACCAATACAACCAATACCACCACCACCAATATCACCACCAATACCACCACCAACACTAATACCACCACCACCAATCCCACCAATACCAATCCCACCAATACCAATACCACCACTACAAATACCAATACCACCACCACCAGTACCAATATCAATATCACCACCAATACCACCACCAATACCTCCACACCGCCAATACCACCACCAATACCTCCACCATCACCAATACCACCACCAATACCACCGCCACCAATACCACCACCAATACCACCACCACCAATACCACACCACCAATACCAGTACCACCACCACCACTACCAATACCACCACCACCAATACCACCACCACCAATACCACCACCACCACCAATACCAGTCCCACCACCAGTACCACCACCAATACCACCACCACCAATACCAATACCACCACCAACAATACCGCCATCACCAATACCACCAATGCCACCACTACCACCACCAATACCACCACCACCACCAATACCACCACCACCAATGCCAATACCACCACCAATACCACCAACACCAATACCACCAATACCAATACCACCATCTCAGCGTATCTTGCTCACTAGTAATAGCAGGGGCACTGTATGAGGCCGGAGCTGCAGCCGAGACCATCCCTCCCTCCCTCCATGCCTGCCATAAAGCACAGCCCGCCCTGCCCCAGGAGGGGAAGCCAGCGCCCTACTACAGCTGGAGTGTTTTTTATTAGGCCAAAGATAGCAATGACATTACGCAATGCCACACCGCACACTCAAATCACGGAGAGGGGAGGAAATAGCCCCCCCTCTCGCTCTTCCTCCTGAGCCACGACAGTGTAATCACAGAGCGAAAGGTGTTGGAGTGCTTTGTTAGTGTTTATAGCTCGGATCATATGTAACTCTCACTTCACACTTTGTGTCTGTGTAATTTACAACACTTACACATCATCTTCACTGCAATACACTACTTTGAAGATGTTGCAGGCGTTCTCTTCCTCTGATATTTGCAATCTAACAAGAGGTCGAGAAGGCCCTTGATTGCAATGCAATAGGTCTCGCATTTGTGAGAGTTTAAGCTATTAGTATTGTAAATGACAATGCCTTTTATTTATGTTTTAAAACCCAAAACGTAAATAAAAGGCATTGTCATTCACAATGCCAATAGCTCAAACTCGCGTGAATGCGAGACCTATTGCATTGCAAATGCTTTTTGCTCCCTTGTGGTAGGGGGAATTTAATGCTTTTCTAATCACTTTATTGTCTATCTCCATCTCCAATCAACAGCTATAAGATTGCCAAGTAGTATATAGAATGTTTTACCTCCATACTGGGATCCTCTTAAGAAGACCCTTCACACCTTTCACTTCTACTTGTCTGTGCAGGGTACACCAGGGGGACTGGGAGCCGTTACCTTTTTCCTGGTTAATCAAGAAAGAAACTAAGCAGGCCTTCTAGGCATACGGTCCTTGACATAAACCAAAAAATGGCAGGTAATGTTAGACATTCATTTTTTTTTTGCTGCCAGTGAATGGCCATTGGCATTTATTGAACACTTGACTTTGAAGTGTTCCGTGAAACATGTTGGAGTTTGGTGTAAACTTTAAAAAGCTGTGAAGATTGAGCCCATGAGATTCCTCAGTAATAGCAATAAGGTTTCAGATTACCTAACTTTTATAGCTAAAAAGAAAGAATCGACAATCAGGGTGATGCATGTTTCAAGGTGCAGGGAATTTTCTATAATCGACCAAGAAAGACAAATGTCCATAAAGTGTTTTGAAAAATAATATAATCTGTCACTGAAATCAAAACATGGGCTGGTAATGCCCTAGCAACCAGAGGTTTTTTTTCGGAATCTTTAACTTGTGTTGTGCTACCTCGTTGTTTGGCCTAATCAAAATCAGGTCACAAATTAGTTTATTTAATGTAACATAATCACACAGATATATAGTTAGCTGATAATTACATGAAAATAATTCATTTGTTACTATATATGGGAATGTAATTATATTTCTAAATACAGGTAACAATTTAAAATTGATTTTAATTACGAAATAGGTAAATAGGTAAGCATAGGATTTCTGATACCTAACTTAAACCTAGTAAAGAGATTTATTTCACATAGAGGGGCAGATTTACAAGCCCCTTGCGCCACTTTTGCGTCACTTTTCCCATGTTAAAAATGACGCAAAAGTGGCGCAAGGCCCTTGTAAATAAGGCCCAGAGTCTTTACCAAAGTTAAATAAGTTGCGCAGCCAGCTGATGCTTGTTTAAAAAATAAGCAGACTCTACACAGGTTTTATAAGAGCAACTGTTTTTTTCAGTCCACCGGAGGATGCTACCAAAAACCTTCTTGGATCCATACTTTACCTCTGTTAACTATTGTGTTTTTGACATCTCAACATTTGTTTTATGTCACTAATATTTCTTCAGATCATGCTACAAAGGATCTAGCAGGAGAAGATTGTTAAGGTGTGCTCGTTTCAGGAAACACATTGGATTAGGCAATGTCGTACCTATCAGAAATATCACCTCTTTCTCAACCTACTGAAACTTGTAATTGAGAAACATCTTCATGTGATGGGGTAATACTATTTGTTTCTGATTTCTGTAGGTGCCTCTGCTTGTTCCCTTTTAAATGCGTCTTACTTGACCTCAGTGTTCACAGGTATGTTCTGCTCCATGATAGTAGCTATGTTTTGTTTATAGTTGTACAGTTTAAACAAGGTAAAACAAAAGACAAAAACATCACATCACAACGTAGTGTAGTAATATATACAGGGAACATTGGGTATCTGTATGATTCCCAGTAGTGATCACTCACTTCCTGAAAGTGAGGTCTACCCATCTGGCGCATGAGTATCTATGGCACCCAGGGCTGGTCAAATATTTCTGGCATATAGTCACCTACTCCGTCAGCTAGCTTTAAATCTCAAGCAGGTTCACCTCATATGACTCATGGGTATATTGTGTATCCATCCCTACCCATACCACCCAGCCCAGCTCTCTAATCTTGCTCTAAATTTTGGCTTAACAGGTATGCCTGCAGGGGGGGTCCGAATATCTTTAGAGTGACGTGTCAGAGGTATGATAGTGTAGTAGATTTCCAGGTACTCGTTACAATATGAGAAGTCCCATAGCCAATCCCACACTCTAGATGCTTGACTGCCTCCCCACTCACAGAAAACCAGCCTTTTGGCCACTAGGAGTGCAGCTGACCTGAAGCATCTACTGGTTCTTTGCACATCTCTGTGTAACCCAGTTGTGCTATCTTCGGTGCCAGCACAACATCTATTGTGATCATATTGGATACCCTGTGGAAGTGCCGTGCAAGGTGTATGAAGTCTACCCCAAGTGCTCCGCATCAGACACAGTGGGAGTTTCACCTAATTTACATGACAACAGTTGTTGGGGGTGTGATATGTCCTATGTAGATATTTGAAGTGATTGTAGTGCAATCTGCTTTTCGGGGAGAGTGCCTCTAATTGTCCACAGCAGTACGCCCAATTGGCACCTGATACAGGAGTTTCCATATCAGCATCCCATTGCTCTCTGGCATTTAACGCGGACATCAAGGTCTCTGTCTGGATAAAGTAGTATAATTTAGCCAGCTTATGTCTGACTGTTGGAGCGGGAACATTGATTGCATAGTAGATAATGGTGGTTCATGGGGGAATGTTGGGAAGCATGCTCTACACACAGTGCAAAGACAATAATATGTAAAGATGTCCAGTGGGGACGGCACAGCACTATTCACCTCAATCAAGCAGTCCATGAATTGGCACCCAGGAAAGAGGTTGTCCAGCACTATTATTCTCCATTCATTTATCTGCCGGGATACTGTGTGGTTACAAGTGAGGGATATCCCTGGTAATTGTTTTAGTGATTGTTTAGGTCAGTAGATGATCGGAAAGTTTAGTAATTTCCGGCTCTTTATCAAAGCTAGTTGTGTGTTAGTTACAGTGTCTATCTCTGCTTGTTTGCATTTTGGAGTCTGGCCCAAGAGTGGGGTGTGAGCTGTCCTGTTCTATCACAATATGCACCATGTATGGGGAAGGGTTGTTACAGAAAAGTGTGAAATGTGCTTGTGCGCATAGATAGTAGAGTTCAAAATCAGGGGCCGCTAAGCCTCCTCTTTTGTATGACATTGTCATGCTTCCTAGCATACTGGCGGCTGTTGGCTTATCCCAAGCCAGTGTTGTCAGATGTGATTTGAGGATCTTAAAGAAGTGTTGATTTAACGGTAATGAACAGGTAAAAAAGTTTGGGTAATATGACCATTTTGATGAGTGCTATCCGCTCCATCAGGGAGAGTGGAAGGGTTGCCCAGTGGCAGACCATTTCCTCAATGCAGTTCATGACGGTCCCATAGTTGTCTTTGATTACTGTTTCTTTATCCTGGTAGATGCAGATTCCCAAGTATGTCACTGAGTGCGTGGCCCAAGTTAGGAAAAAATCTAATGTTTTCGGGAGCGTAGCTGCCATGAGCATAAATATTGTGGAGCTATTTCAATTTATCGCTATGCCCAAGACTTCCCCAAAAAAAGGTGAATTTGCGTATGACCAGGCTTAAATTCTGTGCGGGTTCTTCCAGGTACAATGTTATGTCACCCAAGTAGAGCAAGACTATTTTATTTTGGGGTGAGAATGCAAGCCCTCTTTTCCCATTTAAGGGGCCGATTCCGATCTCGGCCGGTAGTGCTCCGAATCGGATTCGGATTTACCGGATCCGATTCGGAGCCCTGTTTCCCGACCGAATCGTGCGCGGGTCCGGCCGAGCGAGTACGATGCAGGCACCCGCAAAATCCCCGACCGACTCGAACGCGGCTTCAACACGCTCTGACCGACTCGCATGGACACGACTCGCACCGCGCTATGGAGACGTTTCCCGGCCGGGTAAGTACGGTGCGCGCCGCGACCACTCCCATCGACTCGTGCCGTCCGGCTCGAAAAAGCTGTCGGAGCCGGACTTTGGGGGTCCGCGTCGGACCCCCCTATACGCGTAGGCGCGCGAGTCGCACACAGGGGGGACCCATGGGTCCCCCCTACCTGTGCATGTACGCCGCGATGCGCATGGACGCGTACACGCTGTAGGGGGCGCCCTTGACCGCCTCGCATCCATTGAGTCAATGGGAGCCCGCGTACGCGTCGTATGCCAGGCTCCCATTGACTTCAATGGGAGTCCGACCGAATCGAGTCCGATGGCATGCGAACGCATCGTACTCGTTCGGTCGGACTGCTAGGGTCCGATTCGGTCGGAATTCTCTCCGGGTCCGGCTCGGTCGGAGAGAATTCCGGCCCGAATCGGAATCGGCCCCTAAATGTCTGATTTCACATGCCAGTGGCTCCAAGGAAAGGGTGTATCGTATGGGGGGGTGCAGAGCAGGAATATCGCTGCAAAAATATCGAGAGACATAAATATCGCCGCAAAAATATCGTGGGGAAGAAATATCGACAACAAAAATATCTTTGACAAGAATATCGACTGACAGGTAAGTAATATCGATTACAAAAATATTGACGTCTTAAATATCGTTTACAAAAATATAGTTGACAAAAATATCGAATTATTAATAATGTTATGTATTTTAGTGTTTTTAATGAGAATTGTTAGTCATTTTATTATATGTTTTAAAATGTTACTAGTTATTAATTTTTTTTAAGTTTAATTTTGTGTTTTTAATTCTGTAGCGGGTTGTGGGTTTATAGGGGAATAGGGTGGTAAGTAATTTAGTTATATAGATTTAAATAATTATTTATAGTAGTTAATAATTTTTTTAAAAATTGAATTTTGCGTTTTTAGTTCCGTAGCGGGTTGTGGGTTTATAGGGGATTAGGGTGGGAAGTAATTTAATTATATGAAATTTATTGAATAATTAATATGTATAATTGTGAATTTATAGAGTTAAATGTGTTAATTGATTAATTAATAATTGTTTGATAATTAGTTGTTAATTAATTTCAAATAATCAATTAATAATTAATTATGTTAATTGTTTAATTAATTTTAGGTGTGTGTTGTGGTGTTTATATGTGGAAATGGTGTGAAGGGTGGTAAGTAATTAATTTTTTATTGATTAATTATTAAATATTTTTAAATTAATTTCCATTAATTAATTAGTAATTATTCATTGTAATTGTGTAATTAATTTTAGGTGTGTGTTGTGGATATTATAGTGTTAATTAATGTGTAATTAATGATTTTTTATTATCTTTGTTAATAATAATATATTTAAATTTAAATATTAATTATGTTAATATTGGAAATTAAATTTAATAAAAATGTTAATGTTTTTGTTTTTTATTGTTGTGGGATCCAGCACTTTCCCTACTGTTGCACTCACTGGAGTGGGAATAGTAATTTTACCCCTTTGCTATCCAGCGCTTTCCCTACTGTTGCACTCACTGGAGTGGGAATAGTAATTTTTACCCCTCCGCTATCCAGCGCTTTCCCTACTGTTGCACTCACTGGAGTGGGAATAGTAATTTTTACCCCTCCGCTATCCAGCCCTTTCCCTACTGTTGCACTCACTGGAGTGGGAATAGTAATTTTTACCCATCCGCTATCCAGCGCTTTCCCCACTGTTGCACTCACTGGAGTGGGAATAGTAATTTTTACCCCTCCGCTATCCAGCGCTTTCCCTACTGTTGCACTCATTGGAGTGGGAATAGTCATTTTTACCCCTTTGCTATCCAGCGCTTTCCATACTGTTGCACTCACTGGAGTGGGAATAGTAATTTATACCCCTCCGCTATCCAACGCTTTCCTTACTGTTGCACTCACTGGAGTGGGAATAGTAATTTATACCCCTCCGCTATCCAACGCTTTCCCTACTGTTGCACTCACTGGAGTGGGAACAGTAATTTTTACCCCTTTGCTATCCAGCGCATTCCCTACTGTTGCACTCACTGGAGTTGGAATAGTAATTTTTACCCCTCCGCTATCCAACGCTTTCCCTACTGTTGCACTCACTGGAGTGGGTATATTAATTTTTACCCTTCCGCTATCCAGCGCTTTCCCTACTGTTGCACTCACTGGAGTCGGAATAGTAATTTTTACCCCTCCGCTATCCAGCGCTTTCCCTACTGTTGCACTCACTGGAGTGGGAATAGTAATTTTTACCCCTCCGCTATCCAGCGCTTTCCCTACTGTTGCACTCACTGGAGTGGGAATAGTAATTTTTACCCCTACGCTATCCAACGCTTTCCCTACTGTTTCACTCACTGGAGTGGGAATAGTAATTTTTACCCCCCCCCTCTATCCGGTGCTTTCACTACTATTGTGTTTATTTTGTTATTAAATGTATGTTTTATTCTTTTTTAATAGTTTAATGTGTTAATTAAATGTTGAATATTTTATTTTATTTTAAATTATTTATATGTGTATATTTTATTTTTATATAATTTAAAAAGTTTATAAATTAAATAAAGATAATAGTTAATAAAATGTATTTAAGTAAATATATGTATATGTACACATTTTTATGTGTTTATATTTATTAAATTAAGTTTATTTGTTATAATTAGTTAAAATATATTAAATTTAATTTATTTTGTTAATACTATTAATATTATTTAATTAATTTTATTTAAGTTATGTGATTTTTTAAAGTCGATATTTTTTACTTCTATATTTTTTACATCAATATTTTTGTGTCGATATTATTGTACTTACCTGTTTGAGTATAGGGAGTCGATATTTTTGTTATCGATATTTTTACATCAATATTTTTTTCATCAATATTTTTAACATCGATATTTTAACATGGATCCGTATGGGGGACATAGGACAGTCTTGCCTTGTATCTCATTATCTCATCCTACAGAGAATGACTCTGATAAGAGGCCGCCCTGTCATATCCAAGAGGTCAGGAATGTGTACAGCAATCGTATCCAGTTTACAAAGTGTTGCGGGATACTCGAATGCTGCAAGATGGCAAAGAGGTGTTGCCATTACAGGGAACTGAAGGCTTCGGACGTGTCCAGAAAGACAGCAACCGCCTCAAGTGTAGGGTTCCCCAGGTGTATTAGGGCAAATAGTGTCCTTAGATTTTGTACCATGGGCCTGCTCAGTATATACCCGGCCTGGTCCAGGGGGACCAGCTCAGGTATTAGGAGAGTCAATCTGTTGGTCAATATTTTGGCCCAGATTTTAGTATGGATATTTATTAGTGACTGGTCTATATGAATCAGGACTGTTGGGTGGTTTGTCCAGTTTAAGGAGGGTAATAAGTATGGATTCACACGTCAAGGGTGGACACTTACCTTCTATACTGCTCTAGTGCAATCGGTTGTATCTTTTTGACATCCTTCTGGATTCATTTGTTCATACACTTGACAGTAAAAACACTCAGTTTGCTTTTGGTTGAGATCTAGTCCTAATTAATTATCAAACATACCGCTGACTTTCTGTAGATGCCTACTGACTCTGTTAAAGCAATAGCTACCCTATGCATAGTAATGTTATCCTTCAAATTGATTCATTTTAAAGCTTTTGCTCCTTTTGTTTCAACCACTTTAGACAGAGGTCTGGAAATATTACATTTGTCTTTTCTACTGTTATTGCGAACACTTTTGTTTCTCGTACTCTTATTGTTGCAAATGTTTTCTGTGTCTATGAACGTGTTCACCTTATTAAAAATTACAACACCTTTTACAATGCTTTGAAATGTGGATGAATGTAGTCAGCACTATACAAAACAATAAATACATACATTAATTAAATGATCAATAAATAGTAGTTAAAGGCGGTTTTGGTCTTGTCCTCCATGTACATAAGTGACAATCCTGGAAGGAGAATGTAAACACCTAGTGAAAGCACCCAACAGGCACCTATAATCAGTTTTCCTCAAATAACAAGACTGAAAAATGTCCCCAAATCCCTTCCCCTTAAGCAGAAATAGTAACACATTTGACATTATAGATTTCGAACATACGATGTTGAGGGTTGTTCCATTATCTGTATGCAAAACTGATTACTTCACCTTTGCTTATGAAAAGCACTGTCATCACCGAGCCATTCATGTGATTCCGGTGGAGGCTCCTCCATTATGGCGGAGGAGCGTCGCCCCACTGCTTTCAAGCAGTGCGAGAAGAGGAAACATAAAATGATAATAACTTTCAGTTATTATCATTTTATGTTTGTGCTGCTTTGCGGGCGGGCGGGCGCATGGGCAGGGCTGCTCTGCTCTTGGAGCAGGGCAGGGGAGGAGTGGTTTGCCCACTCCTAAGGGGCCGATTCCGATTCAGGCCGGAAATCACTCCGACCGAGCCGGACCCGGAGAGATTTCCAACCGAATCGGACTCTAGCAGCCCGACCGAACGAGTACGATGCGTACGCATGCAATCGGACTCGATTCGGTCGGACTCCCATTGAAGTCAATGGGAGCCGGTCGTACAACGCGTACGCGGGCTCCCATTGACTCAATGGGTGCGAGGCGAACATGGGCGCCCCCTACAGCGGGTACGTGTCGATGCGAATCACGCCGTACATGCACAGGTAGGGGGGACCCATGGGTCCCCCCTTTGTGCGACTCACGCGGCTATGCATACAGGGGGGTCCGACACGGACCCCCAAAGTCCGGCTCCGACTGCCCTTTGGAGCCGGACGGCGCGAGTCGGTCGGACTGCTCGAGGCATGCATCGTACTTGCCCGGCCGGGGAACGTCTCCATTGCGCGGTGCGAGTCGTGTCCGTGCGAGTCGGTCGGAGTGGTTCGGACCCGCGAACGAGTCGGTCGGCGATTTCGCGTGCGCTCGCATCGTACTCGCTCGCCCGGACGCACGTTCGAATCGGTCGGGAAAGAGGGCTCCGAATCGGATCCGGTTAAGCCGAATCCGATTCGGTGCCCTATTGGCCGAGATCGGAATCGGCCCCTAAGTGTGCTATGAAAGTTTGGTCTGCCCTCTGGGGCCACCCAAACCAGTCATGCACACTTTCCCTGTTCTCCATGCAGGCTGCATTACAGCTTGCATGGAGAACATGCCCAGGCCCCTATTTTCTAGTTGAGCATGAAACCAGGACACTCAAAACCAATCAAAATGCTGCGTTGTGATTGGTCAGGGGAGCCTGGGCGTCTACCAATCACAACACTGCATTGCATTGTTGTGATTGGTCAGTGGGGCCTGGTTGTGCTTCCTGTTCCTGGAGCAGAGCAGGAACAGAGTCACGGGATCCGGCGGGAAGATAAGTACATTTAAAAAAAATAATTATCATGCACATCCTCCCGCGACCCTGTGAACTCCCCTGCACCTGCCCCGCCACCCACGAGCCATGCCGGCCGCCACTTTGTGATTCATTGTTTTGATTTCCTATGGACGACATGCATAAAATCAAACAAGTACATAAAGAAACATCATTTTTAAAATATTAGACACAAAGTTATAAACAATGTATTCCTTTAGAGCACACAGTACTGTAAACATGAAACCTAACCTGTTTGTGAGCAATGACCACGGAAGGCACTAACATACCCTCAGTAAACACCATTGGACAGTATGTATCCTACATCAATCTGCTTACAGAATATATAACAATTGTAGTGTAGACCCTTTGAAGCTAAAAGAGTTACAATTGTCACAAGTATGGCCCTAGGAATTGCATTTAGAATCCTGAAAGGCAATGGATTCTGCTCTCCTGTCGGAGGACGCCGGCCAGATTTATATGCCTAACTCGGATCTCAGAGCCTTCAGTGCAGCTGCCATGAGCACAGCTCCACTGAAGGCACTGATCCTATCCTATGCTGATTATTTTATTCTGCTAGTAGAAGCTCCCAAAGTAGGAGTTTGTTTTCTCAGAACGAAATAGCAGTGGGCTGATGCTTTCTCCTTGTATGTTGGGGCCATTGTCCTATTTCAATACCGAGGACTGCCATGTCTCGGCTGTGGGTCCTGGATAGGGTCAGGTCAAAGGTTTCCAGCGGCAGGTTTCCCCAAATGTAAATGAGTGGGGCAACCATATGATTCATTAATGATGGATCTCACATTTTCGTGCAGATGAACTGTTCAGCCAAATTTAAATTGACAAAGAAAGTCTCCAGTTTCACTTAATATAGTTGGCAGTCCCAAAATGGATCTTAATTATTGAAGAATCCTTGCACTACTTTATAGCCTGCTGTCTCTCCAGTAAAGTAAAATGAATATAGATGGGAGTAGTACTAAAGGATACTTCCACATCAAGCAAAAAGTGACAGTTGTCCTAGCCCAGAAGTGATGTCACTTCCATTACTGGGACTCAGGCTCCAGGGGCCCTCCCCCGCAGTGATGTAACTTCCAGGGGGGGGGGTCCCATGACCGTGTTGGGCCACTTGTGCTGTGAACTCATTCTGGTCACATGTTCATTGTTCAACCACGTGGTTAGGGCAATGCAACAACCCTCAACGAACCAGAGCCCCTGGAGATCAGGTGGCCATGATGTGGTGTAGAGGAGTACCCCCCCTTTTTTGATGTTTAGAATACATATAAAGAGCCCCTAAGCAGCCTATGCCAAACCCAGGATCCGCCCTTTAAAAAGAGATCGCTCGGTCATTGTGAAGAGATACAGCTGCCTCATCAAAAAGACATCCTCTGATGGTGGTTTACACTATCGATAGATATTACCATAGCCTGACACCAGCAGCAATGGAGCAGAACACGCTGCAGATCGATCTTAAGGAGGGTGGTCACAATGTTACCGGTTTTGACGAGGAGGTCTACCACCGGTTAGAAATGCTCAGCCTCAAGGATTTGGTGCCATTGATGTACCCTATTAAGGGCTCCAGCAGCTGCAGCTAAGCCTCGAGTACCTAAGTAAATGTTGGGAACAATTTAATTGACACGGAAGATGGTGAAGAATCTAAAACAGCTCCTAACTCACTGGACTATGAAGATCTGGGGTTTTTGGAGGAATTGGCTCCGGAGGCTATCATCGTGCATCAGCTGCATTCAAACTCCGACGCCGGCTATGCCTCGATGGACCTCAGTGACTCTCAGGATTTCAGAGCTGCAGCTGAGTCCCACAAAAATGACAAGATTAGGAAAAATCGTTATAGACACTTACTTATACCTTATATAAGGCTACATTTTATTTTTAACTAATAGTCTGTCTTTCTTTCTTTTTGAACTGTAGAAAGCAGCAGCAAAAAGAACCCTGGTAGAGGATGCCACCAAAGGTTAACGCTGTAAATTTTTACTGCTTATGCTGTTCAACACAGACTGAAAGTTCCACAATCCAAAACAAAGAGCTGTGTAAGAAATGTGTTTGTACATATAATATCGTAGATTTTGAAAAGGAAGCTCCAGGCATACCCTACGACTCCATATGGCCTGTTAACGTTTTGCTGCAATTGTTTTGAATCCGTGTGTCAAACATGACTATTATAACCACAGTTACGGACATAAAAGTAATGATCCGCAGCAGGAGAGTCACTAGTGTCTATAAGACTCTTATACTTCAAGAACAATCCATCATATATGTAGCTTTCTAGACCCGAACAAAGCATATAAACTTTTAAAGTTGGTGTATGGTTTGTCTGAGGAAAAGAAAAATGTTCACAGTGATATGGTTAAGGTCTTTTCTACTACACTCTAAGAGATCCGATGCTTGTGCGAGCCAAGCTCAAAACTCTGTTGTATGCAAGGTTTGTGTACACATTTTGTTAGAAGGATGGCATGAAGGGCTTTAGTAAGACATATGAGTGATATTTATTTTAAAAATAGATGAGTTGGCTCTTTAGCCCCACAAAAAGTGTTTTAAAAAAATATTATGAGCCATCTGGTATCATGTCATTATTGCATTAATTAACGTTACAATCTTACTCACTTTTAGGACAAGCATAAGAATAAGGGTGAGCAAGATGCTTCTGAGTTAAGTCCAGGATACTTATGTATTGCCAGATTGGTATATGTATTGGTTAATGAAAGAATATATGAAATACAACCTGTAACTCTGCACTATCTGAAACTTGGTGAGCCGACCATGGCGATGTAGTGTGACAGTCCTACGTGCATAGCCAACTGGTGCACCTATGCGTGGCTACCTGCAATGGATGAATACTGAAGTGTGTACGAATGTCATGACCGGTTATGGCTCCGACCAGACCGGGAATTGATCATCAGAGCTCGGGCTGCCTCCGCCTTAAATGTTACAGGCTGCCTCTGACCTGACTGCAACCGGCTGCCAATCAAGACCAAAAGCGGGTGAGGGCTCATAATGGCCCAGCGGCCCTCCGTACAATTATGGAGGTCGTCTGACTCTTACTAGGCTCCCGATCGCACTCCCACCCGCCTAGGCCCTGTCCCCGAGGTGAACAAATCCACCACTCGTCCCTATGAGTGGGACAAGGACCCCACACGTCACAGCAACTCCAACACTCCGACCCATCACTCAAAGCCGCCCGACTGAACCACCACATCGGCTCTCCCCGCCGGATTTTGATCCCTCTTCCCACCGCCATGTTACGGCTGCACAAGCTCTCCCTGCTCTCCCTGCGATAAGGGATGACTGCCGCCCTTCGATCCTGCCCTCGATCCTGGCCCCTCTCCCAACCTCCACTAGCTCCAATCCATTATCGAAAATGAGACCGCTCAACGTTGCTCAGAGTTAACCTCTGACAAGATCCACACGGTTGGTATTATTCGCCAACCTGACCTCCAACGCGACAACGCTCTGTGCGCTACTGTGGTGCCTTGATGTTTTCCTAACTACGAACAGCTCTTTGTCATTGACATATGTGCAGTTGGCTAACGGCCGCCTGACTCTCCTCGCTGCTGTGTTTTCCGCTGATCATTTACTCAACCACAAACTGCTCAGTGTTGCCGAGATAGAATCTCAAGACAGAGCCGATGGTGCAGCCGTTGGCCGGACCACCCACGACACTCAGCACGAGGACCTTGGCTCCTATGCTTTGTTTTGTTTTTGTCTTGCTTTGATCTGTTTTTCACGGACCCCATATGTAACTGTATTAGCTTCGCCCGTGACCTGTCGACTATGGATATATCCAGGTAAACACCTCACTTGTTTCTCAGCCCGTTACTCTCTGACCCCCTCTGCCTCCGTTTTCCGGCTGACGCTGAGAGAGACTGCCTACACTGGGACTCAGCTCGACAGCCCTCCTCCCGAGCACAGTTGAGATTTAGCGAGCGCACGCCCCCGGCGCCTCAAATACTGTTCTCTGGCAGGAGGAGCATCCATTGAGTAAGCGCTCGCTTCTGCTCTACTGCACGCTACTAAATCTCAACTACAAATTTAATTCAAACTACTTAGCCCCCCGCCCCGGTTGTTGAAAGACCCTTCGGGACGCTCGCACCAGGCGCGGCAAATGACCTGTCTTCGCTCTTCTGCCGAAAATGTATCACTCTCCATCCCGCAGATAAGCTGCACACACATGTTTAAAATGGCCGCTCCTGTCTGCTACTGGGCTCCTGATTGCTACTATATGATCACGCCCGGCGCATCAGTTGCCCCGACCTCGCCTGCATTAGATTGTTCCACTCTCCCTGGCTCCCCTTATTACTGCTAATCACTTCCACGTCCCTTATCCTCTCTCACTGACTAAGCAGATGTTACCTTCATGATTCTCCCAAAACAGTTTTATTCTGAATTAGCTAAAAGTGCCGCACCTGATGGGATGAATGCACCTTCGCTCCAGGAACCTCAAATGGCTTACTTCAATTTCGCTGCAGGAACCCCAAATGACCTGGCCTCCCCCCACTCAGTAAAGCTCACTCTCCCTGGCTCCTTCTAACAGTACTAGGCAATGTCAATACCATTACCCTCTCCCACAAGCAAAGGTTTTTGGCACACTCTCAGGAAGGCGCACCCCTTAGGCCTGTCCTCGCTCCTCTCAGAAAAGTGCACTCTCTCTGACTCCCACTAACAGTACTAGGACTTGCCACTACCCCTACCCTCTCCCTCACTCAAAGGTTTTTGGCATACTATTTGGAAGGCGCCTCCCTCCGGCCCTCCCTATTCCCCACACCTTAACACCCTACCCTGCATGACCTATACCCCTCACCTTAACTCGCTATCTTGTAAATACGCCACACCACTGTGGGTCATTCACGGGTAACCCTTTTACTCCCACCTCTCTATTAATACTAGTCGACACAAGTCACCCCAGCATGCCCCCCCTCTCAGTTCAGAATGGACTCCAGACTCCAGAAATTAGGTATGAATAGTCACACAATTAATTACCCGACAAACCTCTCCAAAACTGCGACTAAGGGGCCGATTCCGATTCGGGCCGGAAAACTCTCCGACCGAGCCGGACCCAGAGAGATTTCCGACCGAATCGGACTCTGGCAGTCCGACCGAATGAGTACGATGCACACGCATGCTATCGGACTCGATTCGGTCGGACTCCCATTGAAGTCAATGGGAGCCGGTCGTACAACGCATGCGCGGGCTCCCATTGACTGAATGGGTGTGAGGCAAACGAGGGCGCCCCCTACAGCGGGTTCGCGTCGATGCGGTTCGCGCCGCATACGCACAGGTAGGGGGGACCGACACGCGTACAGGGGGGTCCGACACAGACCCCCAAAGTCCGGCTCCGACAGCTGTTTCGAGCCGGACGGTGCGGGTCGGTCGGACTGCTCGCGGCGCGCATCGTACTTACCCGGCCGGGGAACGTCTCCATCGCGCGGTGCGAGTCGAGTCCGAGCGAGTCGGTCGGTGTGGTTCGGACCCGTGAACGAGTCGGTCGGCGATTTCGCGTGCGCTCGCATCGTACTCGCTCGGCCGGACACGCGTTCGAATCGGTCGGAAAAGAGGGCTCCGAATCGGATCCGGTTAAGCCGAATCCGATTCGGTGCGCTACCGGCCGAGATCGGAATCGGCCCCTAAGTCTCTAAAACATAGACTACTCAAAGCTAACCCAGAAACTCTCATCTCTAACCCCTATTTCTGTCAAAAAAAAGGAACGATTACTAGTGGCCTGATCTTTCACACTAAAAGAAGAGCTCAGTAGAGGATAGCGCTCCACTCTTTACTTAGAATTGCCTCGGCTAAAGAATTTCCCCACGGTATTAGACTATTGGCGATATCCTCACCCACATTCAGAGCAAACGCTACCATCTCCATCTATAACAACAGGACCATACTCATTCAGGCCACAGATCGCAACCTGGCCATTTTTGAGGAAAAATTCAACATCATTAAGAAATTGCTGGACCATAACAAAGCACCTACTCACCCGTTGAACGACCTTCCACAAACTCCAACCCAGGTCAACTTGATCCCTCTCTATTCTCCCTCAACCACCGGTCAACAGCCCCTCTTACATCAATCAACTCACTTAAAGCACTGACCCCCCATCACCTTGGATCCTCATACTCATTCATCGGGACTTGACCACCCATAAGTCCCCTACTCCACTCCCGCCTGGCTGACGAGTTTGCTAACCCTAACCCGGATCACCTCTCCCATACCTCCCACTCTCCCCTTTCTCCGAACGACCTCCTACCTAACTGTCGCCCCCCACTACTTCCTGACCCACTCTCCACCTGGACTGAAACGCCCACTAACCCCCCCCTCTAGCCCCCACTCTCCTTGTTCTCCTCTCCATCGGAGACGGAAATCCTCCTCAGAGGATTTCTCCCCTCCCCCTCTGCCCCTCTCTGTGAACTCACCTACGTCCACCACAGTGAACAGCACTCCTCCTCCCATCCACGTGAGTCCCCTCTTTGTGAACTCAGCTAAGCCCTCCACAGTGAACAGCACTCCTCCTCCCATCCACATGAACCCCGAACCACACGCGGATCTGGATGCCAAACTCCATGATATAAACCAGGAACTTCTCAAGCTCAAAACTGCCATCCATAATCTCTTTAAAACCACAGCTGACCTGGCACTTGAGCTCGCTTCCAACAGGACCTCGCAAGATTCCCAGCATTCTACCCTGCACCACCATTCCCCATTTTCCCATTTCATAATACCACCTACCGACCCAGGGCTGAAACCCACTGGCCAGAACTGGAATACCACCCTATACCCTAATGCCCCATCTCGACCCGCCAGATCCAAAAATCAGCTATTAGAAACAGACATTCTCTCCCTCCTACTAGAGTACAATGACCCACATACGGTCATCTCATCCCCTTCTGGATCTTCCCAAACCCCCCCCTTAAATCTTCCAGAAATGAGCGGTACCAAGCAAGACAACTCAGAGACCATACAATGCATCACATTTAACCCACATAGAGCCCCCAGACTTAACGCCAACTCCTTAAACACCAGCAACCTCTTGCAGATCCCTATGACACAGCCCTCTGTCACTGAACACAAAGCACACCTGAAATGCCTGCTACTTAACTGTAGATCAGCGGTAAAACATGCCACGGACCTCTCAGATCTCATCCTGGCTCAGGAACTCGACCTACTTATCCTCACCGAAACCTGGCTCAATGACTCCTCTGGCCCCATCCTCGACATCCTTGTCCCACCCAGCCACAACATTATCAGACTCGACCGAGTTAAGAAAACTGGTGATGGCATAGCCTGTATCCACCACAGCTCTCTCTCAGCAAAACAATCCCCCTCACCTAATCTTTCATCCTGTGAATATCTTTCCCTTGATATAACTACCAAGCATAGACCCATATGTAGCCTGGACATCTTCTACCACCCGCCGGGAGACAACCTCCCGTTTATTGAACAAACTATGGAAACCATCTCCTCCAACATGGGACGACACTCCCCTCAGATCTTCCTTGGAGACTTCAACCTCCACTGGAATGATCCGCATGATCAAGCAGTTAATAGTCTCAAAAAATTCATCAGCGATCTCCACCTGTCCCAAATCTGTGACACTCCCACGCACAATCTTGGCTCGACCCTAGACCTAATCATCGCCAATCCCAAATCCATTCAACTCGACTCTATTCTCCCCTGTGACTGGTCTGACCATCACTACATCACCTTCCGTATCCTAGAAAGCTGGAACTCCAAAAGATCACAATCACTTAAACTTAAACAGTGGAAAAGATCGCTACATAATACCAACATAAATGAACTCATCTCTCACTGCAATATCTCCCTTCGGCCCCCTGCTAACCTAGACAACATTCACGACCTCACTGAACACTATAACAACTCCATGTTGTCTGCCCTCGATGCAGCTGCCCCCCTCCAACTAAAAAGGATACCCATCAAAGACTCCAAACCATGGTTTAATGACAGCCTTAATTCGGACAAACGCAGCCTTAGATTAGCTGAACGCGCATGGCGATCATCTCCATCAACTGAGCTACTAAAAACTCTTAGACTAAAAAGGAGCAGATACAATAAACTCATCAGAACGGCTAAAGCAAATTTCTTCAAAACCCAACTTGACAAAGCTAAAAACCGCCCCAAAAGACTCTTTGAGCTGATTAAGTCACAATCTAATAACACTTCTGGGCAATCACCTCACATCTCCCCCTGTCCTCAACCGAACTGTGATGCCGTTGCTGACTTCTTCCTCGCTAAGGCGAATAAGATCGAATCTGACCTCGAATCGTCTCTCATCAAACTTGCTCCCTCTCTGGAATATCCTGACCCCTCCCTCCCCGCCTCCCCTCCTACGCTGTCCTTTCTCTCCCCTAAAAACAACGCCTCTTGGAGCCAATTCACCCCCCTCAATGAAACTGCCATCCTCAGCATTCTTTCGACCCTGAAACCCTCTAATCACTTCAATGACCCCCTCCACCCCAACTTCTGTAAAAATATGGTTGGAACACTAGTCCCGCTCTGGTCTAAGATCATCAACGACTCGCTGTACCAAGGGGAGATCCCGGACTGCCTGAAGGCGGGCCTAGTTCTCCCTATTCTCAAAAAATCCACGGCTGACCCAGATGACCTGAGTAATTATTGACCAATTACAAACATCCCTACTCTGGCTAAACTCCTCGAAAAATCTGTACATGATCAACTGCGCAAACACATTGACCAATTCCAACTCCTCGACCAATACCAATCGGGGTTCCGCTCTGGCCACAGCACGGAGACGGCTATCACTCATATAGTGGATGATGCCCTCTCTATGCTTGACCAGAACGAAGCTTGCCTTCTAATACTACTCGATCTCTCATCTGCTTTTGACACGGTCAAACATGACAACCTACTTAACCTCTTGGAATGTAGGATGGGACTCTCAGGCACTGTCCTAAAATGGTTTACCTCCTTCCTCAACAACAGAACACAAAGAGTCAAATCCAATCAAACTCTATCCAACTCCAGTCCCTGCACACTTGGGGGCAGATCTACAAGAAAGTGCCGCAGCGTGGCGCTGCAAGCCCTTTGGCTGCGCCACGCTGCGGAACTTTCAGAGCACAGGAATGCGACATATTTACAAGAATATGTCGCATTCCTGTGCTCTCCCTGCGCTGGCGCACAAACAGCTGCCAAGCGCCGGCGCAGGCACCCTTGCACCATGGTGCAAGGATGCCTGCGCCATGGGGAGATTGTTTCTGTGCAGGAAGGGGCACCTTTCTGCACAAAAACAATCAGTACAGGCTTTTCCTCTTTCAATGCGTGCTGCAGAATGCAGCACGCATTGAAAGAGGAAAAACGAGGAGAAATCCTCGGTGCGCCTTGCTACGCCACCTCTAGGGTGGCGTAGCTTCAGACGCATCTCCAGATTTACGATTTCTCGTAAATCTGGAGATGTGTCTTGTTCCATGGGTGTTGCGTGGGAACACCCACAGCAACACCCATGGAACGCCCCTTCAACGCAAAGTGCTGCGTGTGAAGGGACGGTATTTACAAGGAGAGGAAAAGTCACGCATGGTGGCTTTTCCTCTCCTTGTAAATATCGAGGAGCCCCCTGCGCCACCAGTACGTCACGAAAAGTGACGTACTGGTGGCGCAGGGGGCTTGTAAATCTGCCCCTTGGTGTCCCACAAGGTTCCTCACTCTCCCCCACACTCTTCAACCTTTTCATGGAACCACTGACTGTAATCCTCAAAAACTCCAACATCCAATACCACATGTACGCGGATGATACCCAACTGTACATGAAACTATCTTCACCAGAAGATATCCAATCTCTCAACGGAACCCTGCATAAAACCTTAAACTGGTTAACCTCCAACCACCTTAAACTAAACGCCCTTAAAACTGAATTCCTCCTCATCTCACCCACCAGGCAAACCCCCACTGTAGTGAACTTCCTCACTAACCTCACCGCTCTCAACTGTACACCACACATCATTGACTCCACTAAATTATTGGGTGTTGTCCTAGATAAGAATCTAAACATGCAAGACCACATTAGAGCATCGACCAAAGGAGCAAACTACCATCTAAGCATCCTAAGAAAACTCAAACCTTACCTCCCACAAGAGGACTTCAAATCGGCAGTGCAAGCACTTGTCATCTCAAGACTCGAATACGGCAGTGCCACTCTATGCGGTCTCCCCAAACTCAGCCTAGCCCCACTCAGAGCATCTCTGAATGCTGCGACTAGACTTATCACTGGCTCCAAGAAATCCAACCACATTTCACCAGACCTGAAATCACTCAACTGGCTCCCACTCGAGGCAAGGATACAATTAAAAATTGCATGTATGACCCATAGAGCACTACACTTCAACACCCTTCTATACTTGAAAAATAAGCTTGAACTATCTGGTAGTGCTCGATCCTCAAGGAGCACCAGCACTCTGCTCCTTAAGCCAAAGAAATTTTAAAAATTGAAAACCTACAAAGCACTTTCTCCGGCTCTGCCCCGAGAATCTGGAACTCCTTACCTGTTGACACAAGACCGATTCCATCAACCTTTGCCTTCAAAAGGGAAGTGAAGACTCTACTGATGAACAATTCGCTTAACTAGTAGCCAATCCCCCTCACCGCCCTGCCTGTTTTAGCGTAATGTGCTACCAACTGGCCTATGCTACGGCCCTGTATCGCCCGCTACTGTGTAATTACTGTTTCCAATGTAACTTGTCGTAACTGCTACCTGGCCTATGTCACGGCCTACTTTCGCCCATATTCATATCAATGTTGCTCCTGATGTATATTGCCTAATTGTCTTATCGACCTGTATCCGCCTCAACCCACATGTAAAGCGCTCTGATACCCGCTTGGGTCATGTTCGCGCTATACAAAACTTTTTAATAAATAAATGTCATATGATGGAGTTAATACTATCACCGACAACCAGCTTACATATCGCCTTGAAACTTCTGACTGAGAATTATTTCAGAAATTAATGTTTTGTAATGTACAACAGTGAACTGTTCGATCTTTTGTATGCCGTCAGTATGTTGAGAGTACAAAGTTATAGGAGGGGTGAGCGAGAAGTCCTGTCTAGAGCCGTTGAGTTTATAGCTGTAAAAATATCAAAACTTGTGATGCTGAGGCAAATTATCTGCCGGACACCTAGTAATGTATGTAGCATCTGTCATATTATGAATATGTAGTGAAAAGTCAGCAAACTGTCCAACAACAATGACAAGACGTGTACCATGGACTTGTAAAGTATGAACTGTTTATGTGTTGGTACCATTCTTTATTTTTAATACAGTACCCTTACACAAAACCATTGACTTTCATTTCATGGGATGCAGGGGCTGATAACATGTTGGGGGATGGGTTAAGGGAGCTTTATTATGATACAAGCAGGGTTGGAAGCTTCTGAAGCACCGAAGCTCTGTTTAGAAGGGCTCTAGATGAAAATGAGTCGGTAAAAAGAGCACAGGTGAAGACCTGGTGATCTAGGGAACGGACATATTCACTCCACAAGCCACAAAGGAGTCGTTTTAAGAGGACACCAACCATTATTAATGCACAGCTAGATTATCAATGGCAGGTGGACATAAGCAGCCTTCAAGATCTAGCCAAGAATAATAACGGAGCTATATATATATTAACCGTAATAGATGTATTGTCCAAGTACGACTTTGCATAAGCGCAAAGCGATAAAAGTGGTACTACCGTCACAATGGCCTTTAAAGCCATCCTCAGGAAAGGACAAACCCCACAAAAACTGCAAACAGACGCTGGAAAATAATTTTTGAACAATGTGCTTCTGTATTTATTTTGTAATGCACACGGAGGTAAAAGTTGCTTTTATAGAGCATTTTACAGAACTTTAAAATCTAGGATGTGGAGATATTTCACGGCCTACAACACCTACCAATATGTGGTTGTTCTACAGGCATTTGTAGATGCTTATAACACCAGTTATCACAGAACCATCAAAACGTCTCCTGTAGAGGTTACAACCGATAATTCCTTAGAGGTGTGGGGCACAGTGTACAAGAGCGGTTTCGCTGCAAAAGTAAAGAAGCTTCTTTAAAAGAAGGCGATCATGTTAGGGTTTCAAAATTGAAAGTGGCCTTTACTAAGGGCTACCAGCAGACTTTCGGTGACTAAATATTTATAGTAGAGAGTGTGGAACTCAAAGAAGGTATATATATTTACAGGTTAAAGGACAACGATCACAAAACGTTGTCGTGTGCCGTTTACAAGGAAGAGTTACAAAAGTTACTGGACAATTCACAACAGGTGTACTGGGTTGAAAAGATTCTGGAATGGAAAGATAGCAGGGCTAACAGACAGTCCTTTGTCAAATGCAGGGGGTGGCCCAAGAAATTTAACAGTTGTGTGCTGGCTAGCTCCATGCAGGGTGTGTGAGTATGGGGGGGCTCTCTGAAGGCGACAATATGGAGACGTCATTTTATGTTACCTTGCCATCCAAAGCCTCAAAGGATATGTTCCCTGAGAATCAAATTTCTAATTCTACAGTGAAACTGGCTAAACCTGTGGACCTAAAAGGGGTCTGTGAGGTAGCCCTAACTGAACTCCAATATGCAAGAACATGGAATACATTTACAATGCTTGAGGCCAAGTTTATTCTATAGCGTGAACAGGACCCCTTGAGCATCCACGCTGGCTTTCCTCACTGTTATTACGCCAGCATCACGGTGGCTGTCGAGGCCGTCAACAAATCCCTAGCCAGCATTAAATTGTATTCAAATATTCAGCTAGTATTAGATAAGGTTAGAAGGAAGGTGTTTCCTAAAGCTCCAAATCGCGATGTAGAGTTTAGCTGTATGGGTAAATTAACAAGAGTTTTAGGAACAGCACAACATATAAAAAGTCAGGTAGAGTCGGACCCTGCGTGCCCTGATATTAATGGAGGGTTCTATACACTCTATGTGTATAGTGACATTGTAATGCCTCAGAGGATCGGGGATAGTTGTTCACCATTGTTGAAATGGGTCCAGGTGAAGGGGGAAAATAACACAGTGATTAATATTCAATATGTCAAACCTGACTACGTACCAATATCTAAAACCCATTTTGACAATATGTCGGGCAAGATCTTCAACGATCAATCTGAGACAGTGCCCTATAAATACAGGAAGGTTATTGTTAAGCTTCACGAATATTAAAAAGACATCATGGTGATCATGACAACATACGCTCTGTTCAGGGACTATTACAGACACCAAGCTGGTTATGGAGTGGCAACTATTCTTTCAAGGGGCCCGTGTTATGTATTGGGTGGGACTTGGACATTTTTTCTGTACTTTGTTTAGAAGAGCTATGCCTTTCTTGAGAAGAGGCTATGAAACTGCAAAACCCCACGTTCAAGCAGCGGCCTCGAACATTGCCCAGGATGTGGTGGGATCTGTGACTTCTCCTGTCGCTGAACATATGAACAAACAACACCAAGAAGGAGAGGAATCTGTGTACAGGCCAAGCACAAGTATTAAAATGAAGCCAAGGTCTTCGAGGCGTAGGGGTCCACCGGCACTCCATAAAAAAAGGAGGTGCTCTTCAAAAAGCACTCACAAAAGAAGATCTGTAAGGCGGAAGAGAGCCTCGAAGAACAAGAGAACATCCTCGCATAAATATTTTTTTAAATGAAACAACCTGAAACACTGCCTTTGTACATTGTGCATCTAGAGAATTCACCAAATCAGAGTTAGACTTGTTTTCTCTAAAGCCCACTCAAACCAGTATTGAAAACATTTCCTTCACTGAAGTATCGCCTCTAGCCACTTTGACGCCATTGGCGCTGATAGAGTTTTTTATGTCAAGGTCCACAGATATGTATCTGGATCTCAACAATACTCTGCTGCATCTTGTTTGTAGAATCATAAAAGCGGGTGGGGCCAACATACTGGTCGACACTAAAGTGGTGATGATCTCTTACCTCATTGCGACCATGTTTAATCAGGTGGACATTACCCTTATCGATCGACTCATCACACAAAGTGATAACATGTATGCCTACAGAGCCTACATCAAAAGTATTCTAAGGTACAGCCGCAACGCCCTTGACATACAGCTTTCAGCAGGGCACTTCTACAAAGATAGTTATGCGCATTTTGAAGACAAGGAGCTGGATAGTGACAATCAAGGTTTTGTAAAAAGAGCAAGCTTTGCCGCCGACAGTAGACAGTTCGACCTTGTCGATCATATACATTCAGACCTTTTCTTCCACGATAAACTGCTATCAATGGTATCATTCTTAAGATCAAACTTAACCGCAACAAGGACTCAGTCTGTCTCCTCAGCGGGGTTGTGGAACAGTATAAACTGGTCATACTGTCTGCTACTTTGTTTGTAAAGAGAGTGAAA
Organism: Calotriton arnoldi; assembly: GCA_963921515.1. Lineage (NCBI taxonomy): Eukaryota > Metazoa > Chordata > Amphibia > Caudata > Salamandridae > Calotriton > Calotriton arnoldi. Next base: position 1,063,912 of record CAWUFW010002494.1, on the reverse strand, counting down.
GTGTCCCCAAACGTCAGACTGGCTCATGCTGGAGCTTTACAGCTATTGAACCCAAGTACGCCGTTAAAAGAGCAACTCAGAAGATATTCAGTATCCCAGCCGGTACCAGATTAACCAAGCAGAAAAATGTATTTTTGGGGCAACTACCAAAACTTATTGTCATAGCTTTTGTTGACAACATGGCTTTTAGCGGCCTCTGTACCTCCAACCTTTCAATTTCAAACACTACATCATCAACTACGTGGTGCTGTTCCACAAGGGGGTTGTGATTCCTGTAAAACCATACACACCTAGCTTTGGAGATGCTAATTTTTATCACGGAATATCTGGGCTTGGGTTTAATAACCAGGAAGTACCTGCATGGCTCGGGAGTCATCGTGTCGAGTGAAGGATATGGGACAGGCTTCATGCTGTTTACTTTCGATCTGACCCCCGACATGGAAGACAGGGACCACTACAGCTTGATCAAAAATGAAAATCTGTGAACATGATTGTATTCTCTGTATTCGACAACATCATTCAGATCAACCACCCCCGGCATATTTTGTTTGACAATCTTTGAAATATTGTAAAATGGACATTGTTCTGATTTGGGGTTTCTAAGCCGTCATAAATATGCTAAGAAATACTTTTTAGGTGGTTTTCCAAGCGACACGCTACCTGGTGAAATAGTGTCCAAAAGACCCCACATGATCATCTTTAAAACAGATCTGCACTACATGAAACAAACTCACTGGGTGGCCCTGTTTTTAGATAAAGACAAGGTTACAGTATTTCACAGCGCAGGGGTGTTCACAAAACATGGCATCTATACAAAACCGATATTCAAGTATGTAAAAAAAGCTGCTGCGAGGGTGGAGTATAATAAAATACATGTACAGGATTCTATCACTGTCACTTGTGGGGAGCATTGTATATATTTTATTAGTAAAATATCTGAGGGTATGATGTTTAGAAATGTTTTAAATCTATTTTCAAATGACCTAGTTAACAATGACAGTATTGGTTTGAAATATGTGAAAGAAAACTCTAGGTCTTATATCAAGTGCTGTTAAAACAGAAAACGCAGTTTGTCAAAAGTGTAATGTCGTGTAATACCTCTTATGTGTAATGGTGACTGTCTAAAATAAAAGAATAAAAACTTGAATGCAGTCTCAATATCTATATTCTGACGCAAGGACACACAATTAAAATGTTTTAAAAGATGACAGAAACACTTTGAAAAGTTAAAAGGTTTATTTACAAAACAGTTTTTTCACAGTACAAGCATCACACTGATAAACTTACTACAGAAATAAAAGAAGAAAAATATCAAATTGTTAACTATGGCAAAACTATACACACAAACACAGGCACACATATACATAATTTCAAAAGTCAGAAGAAACAGCAGACATTTAACCACTTGTTTGTTTTGGACAATGTCTTTTTTTTAGGTTCAAGAGGCAGAGCCTCGGTAATCAAGAGGGGTATAGCCGGGGAAAGAAAAAGGATACTGGCCTCTTAGGTAGATGATTAAAAAGAACAGGTGTTCAAGTACTTGGGGGGCTGTAGGTCGGATCTTTCAAACTTTCAAGCAGACGCCTATGTTCAGCATTACCGATGATCGTCAAAGGAATGTTAAGTTCCACAGAGGCTCGAATAAGCTGTTCCCAACCTCTAGGCGCTTTCTGGAGCGATAGTGTTTTGGGGTGTGTAAGACCTTTGACTAGGTCGTACAAGTGAGATCCAACAACCGGGTGACCTATGTAGAGGAATTTGCCTCTCTCATTCCATGAGAACTAGTCTTTAAAAGCTGAAATTTTATTTAGCAACCTTTGCATTTCCCCTCTGTACCTTTGACTTATATTTTTTAAAATTTCTTCAACAATGATGTCTGAGGATGGTGGTGGTTTCTGAGGCGTAGAAGGGGGTGGTGGGGGCTGTTCAGAGTCAGAAGCATATAGAGTCAACCTGTTTATTTCAACATTCCCCTGCCTGTAATATTTTTAAATGTTTTGAAGAGCACTGGAGTTAAGACCTGCTTTGTTGTAAGGTTTTAAATCAGTACGGTTCAAAATGTCTTTAATATCGGCATCCAGGCACTGCGTCTCATTTTTCTGGGTATCCCACACATCACCCATAGATGTCCCCAACTGTTCCAACTGCTGCCGTGGTACCAAGTACATCTTTTGGGCATAATCCATCAGTTCTCGGTTAGGAGGCTGATAATTAGCGGTGTAGCTATGCCCAACAAAAAACCTATAAAACCTCCTGACTGCTTTGCCAGTTTCTTCTTAGAAATGAGGGAAGCCCTTTTATTACTGAGCATCTTGAGAAGGTAGTGCTTCTTCCTCAAAACACAGACCTGGCGTGCTGATACAGGATCATTACTTTTTAGGGTGTTTAGGGTGATTTCTGAAATGGCAGCCACTAAACTTTCCAAAATTGCACATAGGATGGCCTTTCTTTGCTGGGGGCTAGCTGTGACTAGCATTTTTAGGAGGGCTAGATTATGGCATAGATGCACTGACATGGCCAATATAGGGTATTATAAGGTCTAGAGTGTAAATTTTATATGAGACTCTTTAACAATTCTATTTAGAAGCTTTGGGCTTGGTTTTAAGTGTGTAAGCAATGGGGAGATTGAGTGGGAAAATATCAGCACGCAGTCTGTAATCTTCTAGAATATTGGGTTTTAAGTCTACCAGTAATTAAGGTTGGGTTTCTCTGTAGCATCGTTACAGGCTTCCAAGAAAAACTGGATGTTTCTGGGGTACATCAGTTTAGCTATAATGGGTATCTGTTGTTTGTCTTGGGGGGTTTTAAAATAAAAAAGGTATGAGGCATTGAGAGCTGTAGAATGACTGCTCTTACCCTTGTAAGATGTATGATGTAACATATGCTTAGATTGTGATGGTGTGAATATTGAGTGAAATCTTTCTCTATCTCAGGGTGATCCCAACCTTCGCTCATTAGGTAATATACATTCACCATATTTACAAGGCCTGTAAGTAACAATGCATCATCATTGAGATTATTTGGTATGCCTTCTATAAATTTGATGTGTGGGAACCTTGGGGATAGTTCATAATAAAGACCTTGCCAGCACGAATAAAGCAAAACAATATTGTTTGGGATGAAACACTGGGAGCATTTTCAAATAGTTTCTTTATAAAATAGCTTTTACCACAATTTGAGGGGCCTGCTAAAACGCAGAAAAATGGGTACTGCAACCTGGTGTCCATAGTCGGGGTTGCAAGACTCTAATGCACTTTCAATAACCGTACGGCAGGCTTTTGTAGTCTTCAGTCAGGACCCTTTTATCAAACACTACATGCAAGGTTTTATGCAATGGCTGGGTTGTAATTTCCCACCGTTTATTTATCCGGACTATGCTAGGCTGTTTTACAGCAATTGTTTTATCATTTTCACAGTCCCTTGAGGTAGAGTATTTGTTCGCTAGATCCTTTAGACTGTCAAAATTGATTTTGACACTGTTGCTTACATTTAAGGTGATGCCTTTGACTTTCATACATACATTAGAAGTTCTCTAAGAATAGGTTTTGGGACAGGATGCCATGAACTCAACTATGTACTCATCCTTTTCTAGCTCTCTGGTCAAATTGCCTAGATAATCACTGAGTTGGGGATCTTCATCCTCTAATTTGCTCACAAAAATAACAGAGTCGATATCATGATACATACACCGTTCCTGAAGTTTATCTATCACATTGCAAAACCTCTAAATGAGCACGAGCTATGAAGATGTTTATGTTATTCCAAGTTGTGGGGTAATCTTTTGTTTATTTCCAACACAGCGCTGTGGTTTTGACATTAATAAACTCACAGCTGGACACCTCGCAACATGTCGCAAAAAGATATTCAAACTGTTCATCAGGATATGTGATGATGATTGTGTTTGACAAGTTTTTACGCTGTGCAAAATTTCCTTACAAGGAATTGAGGCACAGCTCGGCTAGCTGTCATCTGGCAGGGTTGACTTTGATGAACTCGGGTCTCAAGCATATACCTTCATGAGCACAGTAATCATCGATGTATTTTTGCTTTGAGGCCTAGTTAATGCACAATTCTGGAAACCCTGATGCCTCCTGCTTGTTTCTGAGAAAGAGGATATTATACTCAGAAAAGAGTTGGGTTGTAGTCCTCTCAAAGTGCCAAATTTCGTGTATTATTCCAAGTCAGTATCCTTTCTCTAAGGTTGCTTGTACCTTAATGCTACATCAGGTCCCAGTGAGCACCCTTTGCTCATCAGTGTGTCTATACTCACTAGTCTCTTTACTTTCAATGCATGTTTGACGCAGGGGTAACAATAGCTTACCATTGACTTGGTACGGTAGTACGGGGAAGTGAAGCCTACGTTGTGGGTAGGCTTGACATTTAACTAACCCAAAGTATTTGTCTATGGCTTTAAAGTCCCTATATATGATTCTGGGGTGACCTAAAGGGTATAACTTCATCTTGTTCACAAATGGATACAGACTCATGAAATCATAGTAATGTATTTTCTCACCATCTCCCACGGCTCTGTACAACTGTATAGCATTTGTACAACACCCAAATAAGGCGTTGCGGGGCTCCAAAGGTTCGGGTAACTCATTGCTCTTAATGAAGGAGCAGAGTTCCTCATCTTTTTTTTTCTTCGGAGTTTCAAATAGCACAAACTTGACCCAAAGGTATCAGAGCGCTTTACATGAGCACCAGTTGCATTACACAAGGACACATTAATTGTTTAAGTGATTTGCCCAGAATCACAGAATGTTGTGCGTCATTGCCGAGACTTGAACCCGGTTCCCCAGATTTGAGATCGACTGACCAAGCTGTTAGGCCACATCCTCTCCCCATCTGATGTTAACATATCTAGCCACTCATGCTCCTAGAAGAACCTATGAATAAAACCACAATTTTCATCATATTGCACCTATGCAAGATAGACTTACACATAGAAGTCATTGTGACATGTGGGTTTCAGAAGCTTTTCTTGTTCTGTTATCTCTACAACAACGTCCCTGACGAGATTACAAGATTTTCTCATGGTCATTACATCAGCCTGACAGTAAGATTTCAACTCGGTTTGAAAATGAAACTTTCTCCGCCGGAATTATATAGTCAACATCGTAGCTGTTGGGGCGAAGCCATGGGACCCTCATAATTCTGATTTACCCAGATGTTAAAAAAGTGGGGGAAATATCCTTTACAACCTGGAAAACCAACAGCTTTTGGCAACTTGCTCAATTTTATTAGGCAGAAAATGTAATGTATCTATGAACCTTATATGTAAAAATACAGCCGTTAGCAGCATCAGTATGGAGCCCTGGGGGATGAGTTCTACAGGGATCTTTTAACAAATCATATTGTGCAAAATAGAGTTATGGGCCATCAGGGTATGCTCTTTGAATTTTGTCTGCATGAATGTGCTAAGGAATTTGTTCAAGCAAAAAGGATCTTCAAACTCCCAGTTTTCATCGGAAGTTAGATGGCGCGTGAAAATATAGTTAGGCTGGTGCACACCGGTGTCTTGGTTACACTCTATATCGAACACTATGCAGTCTTCTGCTTTGGTCTGGGCCGACCTTTAGTCATGGAACACGTGTTCTGTTCCAAAAGAAAAGACACCTTACACTGGGTGCATTTCATACCTTTCCATTCATGATCAGCGGCTGCGTATCACCCACACAGTCTGTTTTAGGGATGCACTGAATAACCCCAGTGTGTATGCTCAAGCAGTTTTGTGAGCGACAGAATAGATTACATCTCAGACATCTCATCTTCTGATCGTGACTACAATGCAAACGTCCCTTTGAAACATTTTACAATGCATTTCACATTGATGAGCTGTCTGTATGTTGTAGATGTGATCTCAAAGGGTGCACACATACTTGGCTCCTAGAAAACCCTTTAGGTTCAAGATACAGTAAAAATGATTTTCATGATGGAGAATGTAAACCGTCGTACTTTTCACATGCTCTCCGGATGTGATGTACTTCCGCAATCGTCTGCAGTAAAAAACTTTTACTGTGATGGCACAATAGTTCTCAAAAAGACCCACTTACCCAAAGCCTAGCAGTCTGTTGGGAGGTATTTCAAGGGCAGCATGGGCTTCAACCGCTTAAGACAGGATGGCCTCATTGATAGTGCTGCGATCCATTAGTAACCATCTCTGAATCCTCAGATTGTGGGGTTGTGTTGGTTGTTGAGATCTCTGGCTAAATTTTGATTGTCTGACTCTGATTTTGAGGCAGTGTATTTTAAGCCTCCTTGTAGCTTGTTGCAAACTCTAGCTTTCTTTAAATTACTGATTAACAGGCACATGCATCAAAAGAAAAAACGGTCGCAAACGGGCAGATTCTCAGAATCTGCCCCTTTGCGACCGGTATTTTGCATTTGGGATGCATCATCCCAAATGCAAAAATCGCAATTTAAGTAATCTCTAAATTGCGATTACTTAAATTGCGATTGCATTTAAGGAATCGCAAATTGAGATTCCTTAAATGCAATGCAACAAAGTTAAAAAATTAGCGATTTCTCTACTAGGGGCGCAATTTACCATGAAGTTGAACTTCATGGTAAATTGCAAAACTTTGAGAAATGCACTAAAGTGCATTTTTCAAAGTTGAAGGTTACACACACACATGTCCTTGGGACATGTGTGTGCGCAACATATGTGCACGGATCAATTTCAGGGGTGCAACAGGGTGTCCTTTTGACACCCCTGCACCCTTGAAATTGCATGCGCAATTTGCGAGTACCTATTGGTACACGCAAATAGCGCTCGCAATTTCCCATTCATTCCTATGGGCCTGAAGGCCCATAGGAATGAATGGGAAGCCATTCCTTATTTGCGACTCGCAATTTGCGAGTCGCAATAAGGAATGTGAAGGAATCGCTATTAGTATAGCGATTCCTACATGCATAGAATTTTGCGAATCCTTAATTGCGAATCCTTAATATTCACTATTAAGGACTCGCAAAATCCTAGCTTGATGGATGTGCCAGTAAAAGCCTACACTGCTTGGTTCTATTAGCCCACTTTTGTTTCTTACCGGCCAACCCATTTTTGGGCAGCCCCAAGAGTAGGTTTGAATGGTCTCGACAGTATTTGCTGAAGATGCCTTTCCCGATTCCCCGGTTACAGCCTTTACTTCGAGACCGTCTTTGTGTTTGGTGTATCCGGGTTTCTCAGCTTTGCCCCGTGAATGCTTGAAACACCTTGAGCACCTGCATCCTTCTCCTAAATTTGTGTTTGGGGGTCTAGTCCATGCCATTTTAGGATGCCCTGTCTGCAGGGTTCTAACTTCTTTTTGGCCTTGTGGACTCGTAAGAACAGTTGCGCTTTAGTAAGTAAGTCTTGTACCTTATTTTTATGTTTGGAACTTTGGACTGAGTTATTAATAAAGCTGGAACCCCCACTCTTTAGATTGCGACTCAGAATTCATCAAGATGAAATAACGTCTGCATCTGCAATGGCTGATTCTCAAGATTGTAACAACTCTCTTCTACACCTTTGTACCCTCTGGATTATCTCCCTCTGTACATCCCTCAAGGGTCGGTTTTCGGTTTCTGTCTTCCACAGTTCTATGGCCTTAGAGTTTAGATTGGATTTTAGGTTCCTGACAACCTGGTAAATGTATTTCACATATAAACCTAGTACAACCTTTTGGGCTACAAAAGCCATATTCCGGGACAAATTTTCTGTGACACTAGAGGTGGGGCATATATTACCCTGAATCTCCCCAAGCACCGTTCTCTGGCTACACCCACTAACACTGTTCTGAAAGAAGCCTCACTCCTATACTCTGCTCTGATTATGACATCTGCTCCATCCTGTACTGCAGTCAGAGTATGTTGAGGTCAGTGATTGAGGTTTTACACTTGATGCTGGGCTGGTGGGATCATACGCGCCTGGAGGTGTAACCGGTGACATAGGATATGGTGAATTTAAATGTTGGTCATAATAGCTCTGCGCAGTAGAGGTGTAGGAAGCGCTGGTGCTGGGAACAGGAGACTGCTGCCCCTTGGGCTCTACATTAGAAGGAACACTGTGAGCAGCTGCGATGCCAGCTGGTGTTTCAGAACTCAATGAGGCCCTTGAGAAACCCTGTACCTACATAAGATGTGTCCATTTAGGAATGATTGTTTTTAAGCCATTCATCAACTTGAGTTTGTGAGATTTTTATATGCAGTTGTGGCTCACTGATTAGCCCCCTGAGAAGCCCTATACATGTAGAATATGGGTCCTGGTCTGGATGATCGGTATCAAGGTCTTCATCAACTAGTGTTCTTGAGATTTTTATATGCAGCTGTTGCTCACCAATCAGCCTCCAGACAAGCGCTATACATGCAGGATACAGGTCCTACGTCAAATAGAGTACGTGCGGTTTTTATAGGTGTGTCTGCTTTTGGATGATTGTTTTCAAGCCCTGCGTCCCAAAGGCCATGTGAGATATTTATAGTCAGTTTTGGGGATCCTCTGGGGAGCACATCAACATTCACCCTCTCAGATGATGAACATTTACCTGCATGAAGATTATGGGAACATGGCTGTGTGGTAACTGTGTTTTTTAAGGGTAGGTTTGTAGGTCTGGGACCGTGGGTTTCTTCTTCTTCTTTTAGGAAAGGTGACTCGATTTTGGTTTGTTCAGCATGGGATATACTTCCTGGTTTTTACATCAGCCTGGATGTCATGTGCCTGTGGCTGGAAGTGTGCACTCTTTGGGTTCTACACCAATAGCCAAAAATGGCCTTCCTGTATGTGTACACTGTACTGGTTGTAGGTTTTGCTGGTAAAGCAGTGTAGGTGTTAGAGTAACAAGTGTCTCTAGGTTCTGTGTTTGCAGAGTCCCCGCATGGTTTGTTATGATGCATTGGGAATCTCTCACCGGTTGCTGGCGTACAGTCGTTTTGATGGATCTGTGTGATGTCCTTTAGCGGCTTCGACGTATGCTTAACCTTTTTTTGTACTCTGGCGCTGGTCTATTGTGTTGGATCTGCGATGGAAGCAACAAAAAAAGACACATTAGTAAAAAAAAAGCCAGAGCGGCTCTTTAGAAACTTATGATTGCAACCACCTGTCTAACTATTGCTTTACATTTTTTATAGCCCTTACTAGATTCTGGTGGAACATGATGTTTGAGACAAAAATACATTAGGGTTCTTTTGGCGCCACATTTTGTAAAACATACCTGCTTTGCCCCTTTGAGTAACCCCTTTCTTTGTAGCCGTACCGTCTATAGGACCCGAAGACTTCCTTTTTTTGAACAAGATCGACACCCTTCCAGGACCACTTTTGCTCGGGCATCTACCTTTTGCTGAGGTTTGGCATATTCATGTGCTTGAAGCAAAACTGTGATAAAAAAGAATCACTGTCACATTTCCAGTATAATACACTGATTTACCACACTCTCTGAGGGCACGATGGAAACTTAGGGGTATTGGACTGTATTGGCTAATCATTACAGATCCTTTATACAACAAGGCCATCCCTTTATTCACCTGTAATAGCAGGATTATGCTGGACGCTGTCCGATGCATCTTTAGACTCGAAGATTTGTTTTAGCTCTCCAATAGCTAGCTGCACGTCCCTTTCATAACCTGTAAAAACATGAATACACTTTAAAAAAAAAAAGGCTTTGGTGTTGAGACAATAAGGTTAGCAAGGGCCTCAGAACTATAGCACCTTGCTGAAATTCAACTGTTTCCTCATGGTTCCATGTTAATTCGGGGAGATCCGTTTTGTAGAGCAGACAGATTTGGTTTAAAACAGCTCTAACAAACATTGCCTGTCCTAGTTCATAGAATCATTTAACACAATTCTAGACATCTGTTGTTCACAATATAATATAATAATTTACAGTTGTTGGAACATTCATTCTTAACAAGCTATGTGGCCAGCAGGGTTAATTAAAGCAGGGGCTTTGAAATGGCGCAAAACAGTTCTGGCGTCCAAGCCCTGGGTGCTGCTCTAGATCTTTAACCCTCTCACAAAATTGCGTCAAAGCCTATTCAAAATAACCACATCACGGTTTAGCAAAGCGTGAATATACACATTTTACCTCAGACAATTTGTGCTATTGCCCAGACCATTAAACATTTACAAGTAAATATTCAAGAGTCCTCTGTGCAAAAAATAAACCAGCACAATCTTTTCATTTTTGAAATCCTTACAGTTGCAGCTGTTTGGGGACGGTGTATACATGGCTCTATTTCTAAACCACATTTGCTTCACCCCTTGGAACTAGCTCAACTCTGACTACAGAGCCTGCTCCCCCTCAACCCCCACCCTTCAGCCCCTCATGTTCCTATCCAGTTCGCTGCGCTGAGACTTTTGTCACAACCAAAGCCTCAGACTGTGGTCTGTTGCAGCCTGCATTGCAGCCCGGTTCAAATTCTGCTGACGGCCTTTAACCCCAGGCAAACCATGGTATAAACAACCAATTTTATTTTATACATTTTGTAAACACAGATTTTCATGTGGCCTGCAGCCTCCTAAGCAAATGTAACCCAATGGAACAAATTATGTGCTTCAGGTACCATTCCCTAAACCGCAACAGAGGTTCTTGATACGTCGCAGTTAAAAGAAATAGCTGTCCTTCTGACACCCCTATTTTACACAAGCACTTTAATAATTACAGGATATTACCAGGGGCTGCCTTGTCGACATGTACAGTTTTACATAAGACTAGTACTGACCATCTGAGCATAACCCCTTTAAGCAGCACGGAATTGCACACATTAGCTTTTTATTCTGTACTTTGCATTGACCAGCTTTGGGGGGGATACTGTAACACTTTTGCATTTTCACAACTACAAACTGACATGTTTTTTTTTCTTCAAACCATAAATAAAAGCAGACATTTTCAGGCCATGAAAAGTAGAAAGTAGGTTTTGCTATGCAACACATTGAATGGAAAAAAATATTTTAAATGATATAAGCTATCATTGTTTTTACCTGCAGCAGAAGTTGTCCTGTATCAGCCAGTTGCTCACCGCATTCCAGTTCGAAGCTTTTCTCCATGTTGCTCGGGGCCCTCTGTCCACAGACTTAAAATAAGCATTTTGCATCTGCTTCTGATTGTGTGTGTGTGTGTGGCCTTCTGGCGGCACTTTAAACTTAGTAGAGCCTGCTAATTATTCATGGGCCCACTTTGGGGAGGGGGCACAGCCATCTCCATTTAGCTTCCATTTCTTAGCAGATGGTTGCTTCTGAAAGTGTGTGTGGCCTTGGGACGGCATATTATACTTAGTAGAGCTTGCTAATTATGCAATGGGAAAGCCAACACAAAGAAATTGGGCCCACTTTGAGAAGGGAGAGCAGCCACCTGTGTTTGTGTTCAATTTCAGAGCAGATGGCTGCTTCTTATTGCGTTTGTGGCATTGGGATGACATTTTATACTTAGTAGAGCTTGCTAAGTATGTGATAGGCCCACTTTGGGGAGGGTAAGTAGCAGCCATTTGAGTTCCATTTCATAGCAGTCTTGATTCAATTAGAAATTTGTTTAGACGTTTCTAACAAAAGACCTTTTTAAGTGAAATATTCATCATTCAAGATAAAAACAGATGGCTTAGGGAGACAGTTGGGCTGGGGCTACCATCTGTGTATTTCCAGAGCCTCTCGTTGAGGAACCCTCCATCTGGCTCATCAAGGATTCACGACTGCGGCTTTCTGAACATGTCTGGACTTGCTTTGTTAGAGACTTACATACTGTGCAACCCCAGAGTGTTGCCATTTTGCCTGTGACAAATCCCTAAACACTGGGCACTAGGGCCCGTACCTGTTATGACAGCATCCTAACCACATGGTAGAACCATAAGCACGTGACTAGCATGTGACCAGGGTACTGTCACAATACATGTGACCTAATATGGTCACAGGACTCCCAGAAGTGATGTCACTGCCAGGGAGGACCCCAGGGGCTTGGAAGTCCCAGTAACAGAAGTGACATCACTTCCAGGGTGGGACAACTGTCACTTTTTGCTTGTTGTGAACTGTATCCCTCATTACTACTGATGAGCTTAATACAGCGTATCCTGATTTTACGATGTTCAGGACAAAAATAGATAAAATGTGGTTTATTTTTGCAATCGACCAGAGAACAGTTGCAATTTTGATTTGAGACTTGATCTTTGACTGGTAGAATCACTCAATTGAAGAGTACCCTGATTAAACTTCAAATAAGTTCTAAACTGTGAGGGTTTTGCCCTGTCAAGAAACAATTGATGACCAACTAGTTTTAAATTGAATGTATAAACACTGAAAAACTTTGGTAGCATTAAGTTGTGTTCTGCACCAGCAATCGTTTGCCTACATAAGCATGTATTTTAATAATTGCAATCTTTTTCAATTATTTATTCTTCAGATCATAAATTCATCCTGCTCACAATGAAATGGGTATCTCTTGTATACACGAGCCATGTGGACTACACCTCCCTATATTCGTTTATCAGATGGCTTTTGAGCAGCAAAGGTCAAAGCACAGTTCACTCCAAAGTCCCTCTCGGTGATGTGTCTGGAGGACAACTCTGGAAATATACAAAGAATTGAAAGAAAAATATTCTGGGATGTTTTCAATATATTCAAAGGTTTGAGTTTTTCCAACCACTCACACCTCATCTCCATAAACTGCATGTCTCAATTTGTGGAAATAGGCAATAGGGATAATACAGCACAGGCCCAAGTTTAAAATCATAACTTGTTGGTATTCATAAGATATTTGCCAGAATCAATAGATTTACACAGAGCAACTCTCCATGTTGCAAAAGTGATCTCCATAGTAATCCATTTTTGTGACAACCTCAACAATTTTTCCATTGAAATTGAACTTCCTCTTTTCGCCTGTATTCTTTCCAATTGGGAGCACTTTGCATTTGCTTGTAATCATTTTATTATAGAATTCCTGTTTGGAAACTACCAGTAGTTTGCAGAGGGCAGTTTCTTGTCTGGTAATCAGGATAAGGTTATTGGTATATATTGAACAGTACATGAAAATAATTAAACATTTTTAAACCCTCATTTTTTATTTAATCCAGTGCTATCCCTGCCTACATGATGTTTTAAAAAGCAATTACACAGAAACAGTTGTTTCATGTACCTATCACTGGTACAGGGCCTACTAGATGGATAACCCTTGAGCAGACTAGGCCACATAGTATAGTAAATGAATAGTGCAAATTTAACAAACATGGAGAAAATGTACTGAACTGTGGAACCTCTTTCCCTTACAAAAGATATAAAATTAAATACAAGAAATAACTAGGCCCCTACTGAAACTCCAGGTTCACCCACAACAATAACATTAAAAAATAGAATAAAAGTCAAAATAAATGCTGGTGCATGCTGTCTATCAAACAAACAACACCCTTGTACAAATGTTTTTGAACTTACTTGTGATATCACAAAAACAAAGTCCTTAAGTCCAATGCTATTCATGTAGCAGACAAAGAGAGTGATCTTTCTACCTCGAAATCTAAATGAAAAGTGACAAGGAGATGGACAAAGAACTGGCAGGAGCCTGTTGTACAGGAAGAGGAATTTGGAGCACTTCCTTCTTGTTGAAAAAAAAAAAAAAAATTAAAAATGCTCCTCGCACTACAAAATATCCTGAGCATCTTTTTGAGTAGATTTAGCTGCTTCTTGAGTGGAGAATCTGCTCGAGATGCAGCTGTGGCCACTCGTGCTCACCAGCATGAAGAAAATGGCCCTGGAAGGCTCCGCGGTGAACGGAAGCCGCACTAGCAGGAAGCAAATCTTGTGTGCGCTCACTAACGCCCGGCAAATCTCGTCACGCTCCCCAGCACGCATCAAAACAAGTCTTGCTCACTTCAATGGAAAAATAATTCCCCTATGCACTGGATGGCAGAATTTATTGGGAACTGGCATTACACGCATAGCGCGGAGTTTACAAATTCTGCCTACTCCGCGAGCAGAATTATATTTTTGGCCAGGTCTACTTATAAGCAATTAAATATGCCAATCAGGTCTATACCAATTTTTTATATTTAAGTAATGAAAGATGGGAGCAAATACCTTAGAAATATGTGAATCACCACTTACATCAACATATTTAAACAGTCCTATTATCAAAAAACAAAGAAATGAAAACAAAGATGGGCTACTGTAAGAAAATATTAAACTAAAGAGAATATATCTTATATTGAGTTACAGGTTGTAATATATGAGTCTAAAGTATGCTGCATGCTGGATATAAGTACAGAACAGTCTTTACGAGTAGATACTAATAAGGAATGTCCATGTCTCAGGAAAATATTCCATAACTCCCGGCATTAAGCATTAACCGATATTAGCTTTGCATCCTTCCAATTTTAAGTAATTGATTTAATTGCAGTAGAGATAAGGAAGTCAAATGTTTTACAATCACCAGGAGACAATACAGTTTTAAAAGCATATGATTTGTAGATTAGTACAGGAAATGCTAAAGGTACTTGGATTTTAAATAATTGGTCTATAGTATGCCAAACATGACACCAAATTTTAAAATTCACAGGGCAGTTATGTAGTATATGTTGTAAATCTCTTAGTTTAGTTTTACAGTACCAACAATTTGGTGTATCTAACAATTTTACTTTAAATAATTTAACTGGGGAACAAAAGCATTGATATAAAAGATATATAGTAGCTTGTATAAGAGTGACTGGAAGATAGCTAGCAATATTTGATAACCAAATAGATTTCCATTGTACGGTAGTAGATTGTATATTTATGTCTGAAGACCGTTTTTGATCTAGAATCATACAAAGGCAAGATAAGTAGTGAGTTTTTATACACTTTAGATGCTATGTGTTCTGTCCCGCTAACAGGCTGAGATAAAACTCCATATTAGAAAGTCTTTACCAGTTTTAACAGGTTTGAAAAGGAGAGCACATGCACTTTACCACTGGTTAGCAGTGGTAAGATGCACAAAGCCCTAGGGCCAGCAAACCAGGTTTAGTGACAGAAGGAAATAATCAAGGGGCATACCACACAAAAGATGTTAGTTTACACCAAACTTTAACTTCCACAACACTAGAGCAATTACTGCAACATCTACCATAGACTTATTGGAAAGTTGAATAGACCAATTGGGTAAAAAACATTTACCGATACCATTTTGGGGCCAGCACACACACACACACACACTGTGACATTTACAGCAGTGTCACACGCCATAGAGTTCTAATATCAACCAAAACTAGGGTCCAGCAAAAGGCCTAAAATCAGGGATGACCATACTGTAAAGGTTGATTTCCCATAGATAGATAAGATAGATAAATAGATAGATAGATAAAACTGTAGTAATTTTACTTACTTGTACTTACTTATACATCAAAACAGTTTGTGACTAACATATTTAGTTAAACAGGAATCATTGTGTTTCAGCATGAAAGGAATCTTAGACAATTTTATTTGGGAAAACAAATTGGACATTTTGGAAATAAATAAGTGAACCACCATAATAATAGCTCCAGCACAAGTCACTAAAAAGACTCCTGCCTTTTTTGCATGTTAAAATACTTTACAAATTATAAGGTATTTGAGGCCGGACTATATTTATGTAAATCTATCCATGCAACATACAACCAACGATTTGGAATGGGTGATCTTAGAGACCTAGGATAGCATACCAAGTGATGCAGGACGTGTTCTGTTTTCAAAAGAGCCAAGATGGGTACACCGTCTTAAAACTTTTGATAAGGGATTAAATTACACTATCCCTTGGTTAGTTCTTAACTAACAACACAAGAACCATACATTATCAACAAATATAAGGCTTGGTAACGCATAGCGCTTCTAGCTTGGTCTTTGTTGTGCTTCTATGAACAAAATCACAGTGAGTTAAAAAAAGCAACCTTTAGCCCATCTTGAAAGCACCAACATCTCCCATTGATTAGCAACTTGTAATTCCCCTCTTTTGCAAAGCACTACTTTATATTACAGATCAGCCTGAGTGTGCAATTTTACAACAGCAGTCTCACAACACAGAGCGGCAGTATTCTCCCTGTATTTACTCTCGCTTTAGCAGTAAACACAAATACTTTGCTGCATTGTTCAATTCCTAATGGTAAAACAAGCCCTCAAAAATTGAGCTACAGCTTGAGCACACACAACGGCAGTATTTTTTCCATGTTTTTCTTTCTTTTGTTCTACCCATTCTTTTAAATAGGAATACATTTCTTCTCGAAGTAGATTAAAATTTCATAAATTTAAACCTCCACAACAACTTTATTTAAGACCTTTCCATCGGCATAGGCTAATCGCCCGTAGGATCAGGAATGCCCCACATTGTTGTGAGAGTTTTGGGCCAAAACACTCCGATGATGATATTTGGTGCAACGTGTCATGCACCTAGAATGCACCAGAGTGAGCCCTATTATCTAATTAGGATAACACTACAAAAAAACACCTCCAAACCACTGCCTCGTCACATTTCAGAACATGCGGGAGACGCAGAAACAACTTAAATGCAGTGGCCGGCCCTGTGAGTAATGTAAGAACTACCAAACTTCTTCACACTCCACCAAGTCATTAAACCCTTCCTCATTCTTTCCATCTTTTCCCTGTGGTTCTTTTCACCTTTTAGAGCCTGCATAATAATGTACTGAGCTCTCTCCATGTCCAGGGGGGTTATACCAATTCCCTTAACAGGTACACCCTTTTTTAAATTCTACTAAACCTTACATAATATTTTAAAGCAAAAATGAACTCAACTTAAGCATGGCGATATCCTTATATTTCAACTAGCACAAAAAAGAGCATATATTTTATACATTGCACCAATCACTTTATATCTTGTAAATAAGAAGCTATTCCGCAAAATAGAGTCAAATTATAAAATAAATAAAAAATCACAAGCAGAACACAGTAACAATTTTGTTATATTTTTAAGGTCACAAAGTATGTTTGTCTTCTTATGTTATTTCCTTTCAACTATTGATCTAATGTTAAGCCTGTAACTGTATTATATTCAGAGCTCAGTGTGCTCCAAGAAGATGAGTGAATGACCAAACTCGCTCACACTTAAACACATCATTGAAGTACCCTCATATTTAGGCCTTCAACAACAATGGTCCTGATGAAAGCCACGAGACCTGTAAGGGTTTGAATTGGCAGAAACATGTCGACCTGATCACCAGGTGTTGTGGACTAATAAATTGCCAATATCAACACCAAACAGTTTTTAACCTTATCCTTATCCAGTTTTTATTAAAATGTATAATACTGAACAAGAGATAGTTTTAAACACATGCCACTTTCATTACACAGACAGTCTCCCTCCTAGTGGAGGAGGTAGTATCACTTAGAGAACTGGACACTCAAGTGATAAAGACCCAATGATGACTCGTTCTACCAGATCAAGAACACTTTTTTCAGAGACTCTGGTATCAAGATACATGTGGGTCATTCCCCCTTTATGATTTTTGGTCTATATTTATATAATGCCTGCCCCTGCCTTTTGCTCAGGAATAAGAATACTGAAGGATACAAAAAAGTGAATGTGGAATCCTTGAATGGGTTCCAGTGCTCACTGGGCTGCTGACCCACTGATGAGCCGTAATCAGGGAAAAACCAATCATGGGTTGCTTGTGTTCCGTTTCTAGAAGGACCTGAACTGGCAGTTCGGGCTGAACTATTCTTATTGTAGCAGGAACAAGACTGACTTGCACAAGGCTGGGTCCAAACTGAGGTGCCATGGTGGGCAAAATAACTTTGGGTTTCAATGAGCGATTACCAAAGGTTAGGCTTATTGCAAGCATTCCTCAAATCACCATTTATCTTTTCAGGAATAAGACCAGGCATGTTCTTCGGCAGACCATTGCTTCTTTACAGAGTCAGACTAGCCTATAGAGCAAACAGGTAGTGCATGGTGATCTAACCTGAGAGGTCAGTGGGCTGTTTTTGTTAAGGTTTGTGGGCCTCTTTTTTGGTCTACTGGTGGGATTTTACTGTTAATTTCCCTAATATCAACAGAAACATTGCCTGAAGCAGGCCCACACCCGGGCAGTCTTCTATATACCTTGAGTGTCTTTACAGGTTCACAACTGCCCCACTTTGCAAACAACAACTTTTTAGCTTTCCAACTCACTAATGGGGGTCACTTTTATTTTGGTACCCTGGCCTATTTTTTGTCCCAGTCCGACCCTGCTTCTTTATGAAGGAGAAACAGTTCTTAAAGACATACAGGCAGGGTCAGTACATCATGTTCACAATGAGCTTCTGCTATGCAGAACAGCTCATCACAGAAAGATAAATGTGCTTTGCTGCTACAGTTTATGAACCAATCTGAATACACTCAAAACCCAGACAGTTTTATAAGTATGAATGAGGCCAATCTAGGAACTAGGGTAATTTAAACATTGCGCTGATGGGCTAAACACGAATTCCTCATAATTTATGGTGAATATTTTGAAGCCGTTTTATGTTCTAACGTTTTATTTCAGCAGCAAAAAGTGGAATTGATTTATAGGAAACATTAAAACCAAGACATTCATCGTTATTACATGATCACCATGCTAAAAATCCTGAAAGCGCTTTACAAATGACATTAATTGTAAGGTTTCAGTGTTATCACTGCCGCAGTCGGAGTACACAGAAAACCCGAACCGTTTAAGTTGGAGCATGACATAGAAAATAGCTAACTTGGCATCATGCAGACTATTAATGTTCAAAATTACAAAAATGAAAATAATTATGTACTCCGACTATGTACCTAGTCAAAAACCTACACATAATAACATCAAATAGAAAATCATTAAAAATTCAAAGGCCTGATTTTTGACATTACAGCTTTTTTGTGCAGCATGCTCTAAATTTCAGAGGGAAAACAAGAAAACAATTTCTCGTGCCAAACAACATCAAAATAGAAGATGAAAATAATGCTTTGAATGTACAGACCGAAAGAAACGCCGGAACAGTGAATCTGAATGGAAAAACGCCATTCAAGTAAGATAAGTCAATGAACTGGATTAAGCACCAGGCATTTCTTGAAAAAAAGAAAACAGTTTGAAGTGAACGCTGGATCCAACAAAATAAATTTGATTACATTTTTGATGAAAAAACAATAATGCAAAATAGCTCGATGTTTTTACTTGTTAAGAAATAATTTGTTGCTCACTGAGCTACTACCACACAAGTAATGTTCAGTTTCATGTGGACAATAAGCCTTGGAAATGCAAACAAGTCTGGCTTATCAATGAAAGTGGATTTTGTGTCACTGACTGGTGTAGAAACTCAAAAAGTCATCATACACGTACTTTGACATTCAGCTTTGCACTCATGCATCCATTCATCATTCGACCAACTTATCCTTCCATTCACACTCTGATGCAACTGCTATAAAAGACACACAAACACACATTTTGCAAGATAAAAGAGTACAAGTAGAAAAAGAAAACGTGATGCCTTCTAAACACGATGGGCATAACCAAACTAAACGTAGCAGCCAATGTCCGTCTTGCAAAAGTATCGTAAATAGTCTATCATTGTTTAAAGTTTAAGCATGGCAACCGCATTTAGAACCAATGTGTCTTACAATGGTAAGTCAATGATACACTATGGAAAACAGCATTTCATAATGATCACTTGGTTTAGAGGAGAAGGCCATGTGGAATGCAGCACGCTGCAGACGAAATGAGAGCTAAACAAGAACCTAGTTAGCAATGCCTGTGAGCTGTATTATCCTCTTAGAAAACATTAACATAAAATGAGGAAAACTAAAATTGAAAGGGGAACTATAAAAGGAGAAACTTCAAAACTAAAGGACTGGCCAACCAATCCTGATACTGAAGCACACTCATTTTCATGTGGTTGTACATATGTGAGTAGAAAATGCCTTTATTCACTGGGCAAAAGAGCCAATGACTGATGCAGACTTAACCATTACCCAATGCATTTCGCTATCATGTATGGAACCAGAGTAAAAATGACACTCAGACAGTCCAATGGCTGCACAGAGTGGACCCAAAGGCCCTCTATGTCTCTATTTTGACATATATTTATATAAATGGATGTATGTATTATTTAATTTTTTTATTACAGAAAATGGCAGACATCCAAGGAAAGATTCTAGTAGGAATTATTACAGTGTAAATCATCCCTCCCTAGGGTTTGTCAGTGGCAGTAACCAGAATAACATCATTCCCTACAAAGGTAATTTGGCATTTATGTGACAAAATACCTATCTGTAGGCTTTAATACAGAGAAAGAATGGCTGCTGATTTTAACATATGTTTTTCAGAATCAATATGTCAAGCCTAATGTGTTTATCATAGCTTTCCATAATAAACAGATCAGACCTATGGCAACAGAAATGTTTTTCCTACTGAACCAATCAAGCCTGTAGCGCTAATCACTGGTTTATCCTCATTACCAACTCAGTCCTCCTGTACTGAACATAAGCTTTCCTACCTGGCAAACATCAGGCATACAGTCATAAAATTACATTATATACAGTTAGTAAACCAAAATACTATCTCTCCTTAGAGGGTCTAACAAGGATTATGACAGTACAAATCTTCTATAACCACAGTTTATCAGAGGGGTTAATTAGCACCAAAATGATCGCTTTCTGTGGTAATCTATGAAATTCCATGTAACACAATACCTGTCTGTAGGACTTAATACAGAGTAATAGCGATCTACCCTTAAATGCCTATTGACTATAACATATGCTTTGCACAGTCAATACGCCAGGCCTACTCCCTTTATAGTAATCTTCCATCAACAATCAAGCCTACAACCTTTATCATTGAATTTTCACCATTAGCAACTAAGACCTAGTGTGTTCATTCATAAGCCTTCCCACATGGCAAACATCAGGTATACTGCAATAAAATTACATCTATTTGCAAAATGTAATTGTGAAAACATTACAAAAGTACTACGAATAAGGTCTAATAAGGATTATCATAGTGCAAATTGTCCATCCCCTCCGTTTTGTTCAGGTGCTTAACCAGCACCAAAACCTTTGCTTAATACAATAATCTGCAAGATTTATTGAAAAAAAGCTTGCCTCCAGATCTTAGCACAGTGTAATAACAATCTACATTTAAAAGCTGTTTGCCTTGAACACATACTTTTCACAATAATTAAGTAAAGCCTACTTGCGTTGTCATAACAGTCATTATAAACAAATCACATCTAAGGAATCTGACATAACTTTTTCTTGTGGAGTGATAAGGCCTGTACCATTTACCAATAGCTTGACACTATTTACAAACCAGGCCTACAGAAGTGCGCAGAAGTTATCTATGAAATGAAGTGTCAGCGTATTGCAGATTTACACTAAGAAAGATTAAGGCAGACAGGGATGAGACTGAGAGCAGGCTACACTCAAAAATGGAAAGAATCCAGAAGATGGAAGGTAACAAGAGGGTAATTGTGAAGAAAGAAAGGAGAGGAATCAATCTGAAAGAAATCAAGAGAACGTAAGTCAAATTCAGTTTTTATATGCAGGGTTTTAGGAGTATAGTGGAAGGCGACTTTCTGAGATGGCAAGCAATCTAAGTGTTAGACATGGTTCTTCCCTAACTTTTTGCCTTCAATCCTCCTGTTTTGCAGAGTTTGTGTTTGCTGGATTTAGGACTCTGAGCAAATTACCACTGCTACTCAGTGCTAAATTGGTTGTGCTCTCTCCTTAAAACATGGTAGAACTGGCTTGCACCTAATTAATTTACTTGTAAGTGCCTAGTAAAGTTGTACTACATGTGCCCAGGGCCTGTAAATTAAATGCTAGTAGTGGACCTGCAGCACTACTTGTGCCACCCACTTAGGTAGCATTTTCAACATGGCCCAGGCCTACTATTGTAGCCTGGGTGTTTGCAGTTTTAAACTGCAATTTTGACCTAGCAAAATAAACCTTTTGCCAGTGCGACACCTTCTTTTTTAATACATATCAGTCTGACCTAGGGTATGCCCCGTACAGCCCAGATGGCAGGGTTCCATGCATTTAAAAAGTAGGATTTGTACTTCTAAGCTTTACATGTCCTGGAAGAGAAAAACTCTTACATTTAGGGTTTTTACTACTGCATGGCCTACTTTTTCCATAGGATAACAATGGAGGTACCTTATTAAATTTAATGCGCTGTAGCGTCCAATTGGGAGCAGGTTGACAGTTCAAGTTCGGTATCTGAAAAAATTTAATTAAAAGCTCTCTTTAATGGTAAAGCTGGATTTTTATTTACAATTCTGAAAATGCCACTTTTAGAAAATTCCAAAATAACACCAATGCTAAGACTGACCCTCTTTCAAACACTACACTTAATCAAACACGCTATAATCAATAAAAGCAGTTGCTATGTTAATATTTTACACATAGTTTTTTGTTTTTAATCTACCTTTGTGTCATACAGAGGGAACCATACATGAATTGTCAATGATCTTTGACCCAAAATAACGAGGTTTACACCTGTACTTCGAGCCATCTGAGAGTGGATATCAGTTCTGTGTCCTGAGGGGAACCCCATTAAAGAGTAGCAGGGGGTTCGAAACACGTTGATCATTTTTAGTTGACCCACTGTTGCAATTGAAAGTTGTTTTATATTATAGAGTGACGGTGCAACCCAGGGAGTGTTCAAAGAAGATTGTATAAAATATGTACCTGGGGAACAGTCATGCTCTGACAGGGGTCCAGTGTCCAGAAAATTAGGGAGCTTTTTAATTGCTTTAGAAATACTTTAGGGTATAATGTATTTTCCCTATGAGTACGCTCCGGATATTGTTTGAAGTAAGAACTAATGTATTGATGTATAGAATTTATGTTGTTTTGTATGTTTGAATGCGATATAATTTATGTTTTGTATTCATTGTTATGCATGCATTAATGTTGGTGGGAGGGACAAATATCGTTGACAATTCGTGTATGGCTCTCTATGTATGACAAAAAGGTAGATTAAAACCAAAAACTATGTTTAAAATATTAACATAGCTCCCACTTTTATTGATTATAGCATGTTTGATTAAGTGTAGTGTTTGAAAGAGGGTCAGTCTTGGCATTGGTGTTTTTTTAGGATTTTGAGGTGGCTCAGCCATTCTGACGACAAGAGCCCAACCCCGTTTTGTGTTTGACTTTTAGAAAATTGGCATATCCTTGTCCTAACCATTTGGTGCCTGCAGCCTGATCCTGTGTCACACGACTAGATGTAGCTGGCAGTTGGTCTTTATGTATTGCTCCCCGACAGTAAAACAAAGGGAAGATTGGTGTTGGCAAGATGGGCCACTCTGACTTAACGAGGGGGAGGAGCTGTCACCTACCACACTTGCAGTTCACAAAGGTCCTTCCTAACCACTCTCACAAAAAGGTGTCACTAATCAATTGTGACCCAAGACAAGCTGGGCCCAGGACAGGGAGGAAGGGGATGCGTGACACTTAAGGGGGATAAAAACCTCTAGCATCGTCCGCCTCTTCAAAGTTGGCACCAGATATAAGTACTGGATCCATAGACCCAACACTTCAGTACACTTCTGGACCAGTGGACTTTACCAGGAACTAGGACTGCTGTGCTGCTGAAAGGACTGCGACTCTGCTGGACTGCTGCTCTGAAGGACTGCTGACCTACTTTGGTGACCTGCTGCCCTCTTGCCTGGGTGAAAAGGACTAGACCTGCATCTCTAAACTCAAGACCCCAGAGTGACTCCAAGGGTTAGTTGGTTGGCCTCTGATCAGAAGCCTCAGGGACATAACAGACTTCCACAACATTGAGCTCAGAACCCATCTGTGAGTTCTGCCTTCCCAAGTGGTGACACCACAGTCCTAGACCCCTGGAAGTGGGCCAGAAGGTGATCTACCAACCCATCTGTGGATCCAGCAGAACCAATGCATCTTGTCTACAGCGTGGAGCATCTCCAGCAGAACCAGCGTATCACCTTGCTATTCCACGCATCGCCCTTGGACCCGATGCATCTACTCTGATGCACAGACTTCCCTGACGCAAGGACTTTGCATCGACCCATCACAGCCCATCAGAGCAAACTCATCTCCACGCAAGGACATTGCCTCACCATACGCAGCTCATTGAAACTGCTGCTGCATGACGCATCTCCTTACCCGGACCTTGCATCGCCTCTGCTACGTGACGCATCCTCAACATGGAACACCACATCTCTTCGCAACCAGGATTAAGGCACTGTGATCATCGGACCTAAGTGGATCCCTGTAACTGGCCCACGTTGCATCGCGGTTGGCCTGAACTTGTGACTTAGTTCCAGTCTGGCACGATCAGTTAACCCCATTTGGCGCTGTGTGCTTTTTAGCGCTCTTTTCACTGAAGTCTTTAAACTTTCATATCTCCAGTTCTACTGATTGGATTTTTGTCATTTTGAATCATTTTTTTAATTAAAATATACTCTGTTTTTCTAAATTGGTGTGGGATTTTCAGTTTTGTTGCGTTTTCACTTTATTGCTGTTTGAAGTGTTGCACACATACTTTACACATTGCTTCTAAGTTAAGCCTGACTGCTTTGTATCAAGCTACCAGAGGGATGAGCACAGGTTAATTTGGGGTTTGCTTGTGACTTCACCCTGACAAGGATTGTGGTTCATGTTTCACCCCCCTTGACCAGTAACCCAATTTCTTGCACTAAGGATGTAAGCTATAGAAAGCAATCTGTGGATGTAAGCTGGAAAAAGAAAAAACATTGAACATAGTGCTCCATATCCAGGGCAGAGAGCTTAAATCATGCGAGTTTGAGTGTACACATCACATAAAGAGTCTGGCATGCTGTGTGCCAATCCTAGTTCAGTCTTTTAAAGGTAGTCTAGAGTAAGACAACCTTGGCATAGGGTCCGTACACTGCACAAGAGGAGTTAGTGTAGAAAAACAAAAGGTTTCATTTAAAGATCTTGCCTCAGTGTTCTGTATTAAAGGTTTTTTGTTTTGTATTTATTTAATTCATTTCTTTTTTACTCACTCACTAAAAATGACTAATTTGACATTGGCTGCAAGCACCTCATCAATAAACATACAGATAGCACACCTGTTATGTTACTTACTCCTATTCTAGGTTGTTTCTACGACACAGCAGAGTAACCACTGATATGAAAGGTACTTACAGTTAACATCCCAAGTGTATGTTGTGCATGTGGATGTTTGTGGCCAGTGTAGTATAGACATTGTACAAATAGGGCCTGATTCACAGAACTAACTTACGTCAAAGACGTAAAGTTAGTACTTTTGGTATTCACAGAATACACTTACTCATTTTGGTATTCACAGAATGAACTTACTCATTTCGGTATTCACAGAAGTTAGTAGTCCTAACTTTAGGACTCCTAAATGCCTTCTGTGAATACCAAAAGTCTTAAAGTTAGGATTTTTCTCAGTTTAGGAGTAGTAAAGTTAGGAGTCAACTTTACTACTCCTAAACTGAGAAAAATCCTAACTTTAAGACTTTCGGTATTCACAGAAGGCATTTAGGAGTCCTAAAGTTAGGACTACTAACTTCTGTGAATACCGAAATGAGTAAGTTCATTCTGTGAATACCAAAATGAGTAAGTGTATTCTGTGAATACCAAAAAGTACTAACTTTACGTTTTTGACGTAAGTTAGTTCTGTGAATCAGGCCCATAAGGAATAAAGAGTGATGGAGGCCTGTATGTTCCATTTTGAAAGTTCCTGGCATGTTCCTGTGCACAAGATGGAGGTCATTTTGTTTTTCAGATAATCCTGTTGCAGGAGGGAGGAGGCCTAGTAACTGAAGTGGGGACAATGGAGACTGGGCTTCTATAGAACTGCAATTAGGTCCTTTTACTGAGAGGAGCCCCTGAATAATCTTCCTGTAGCACTGTCAATTGTAAGATATGAGAGAAGAGAAGGCATGGGGGCTGCGGTCTCCGTTGTGTGGTGTCTGAAGGATCCTTTAGGTGAGAAGAGCCTTTAGCCTCTTTCCTGATCATTGTCTTCTTATCTGTTCATAGCCAGGAGCAGATAGTTCACACCTCTTTGTGCCTCTCTTGTGGGTGCTCAAGGCTGGAGACTACCCTGCTGTTATGAGCATCTAAAAAAGCCAGGCTTAGAAACTTGTTAGTAACTTTTCATAATAAACAGGCCAACCCTACAGCATTGGGCATAACATTTTCCTGCACACCAATCAAGCCTTTAGCTACTGGCTTGTCACCATTACCAACTCAGGTCTACTGCACTGAGCATAAGCTTTCCCACAAGACAACCACCATGCATACAGTCATAAAATTGCAAATGTATACAAAATTACAATAGTCAAAGCAAAATAGTATCTCTTCTAACAGGTCTTAACAAGGATTCTCACAGTGCAAATCTTCTTTACTCATGGCTTGTCAAAGAGGGTAAACACCAAACCCCTTGCCTACTAATGTAATCTATGAGATTCCAAAACAAATGTCTGTAGCTTTAATTCAGAGTATTAACTGTCTGTTTCATCCTTTAATTCCTTAAATGCCTCTTGATTTTAGCATGCACATTTCACAATCAATATACAATGGTGTGCAGTCTTTATCATAACTTTTCTTAATAAACAATCAGGCATATAGCCTTTATCATTGGCTGTCACCTCAACCAACTTAAACCAATTGCACTGAGTGTAAGCTTTTTGGCAAGCAACTATCCAGTAAACAATCATAAAAATACAAATTATTCAAATTTACAGTAGGCAAGGCAAAATATTATCTCACTTAGGAGAGCCTATTAATGATTATTGTAGTGTATAACGTCTATCCCCATATATTATTCAGGTAAATCACCAACACCAAAACCATTACCCCCTACAGTAATCTGTGAAATTTCATGTAACAAAGTACCTGCCTACATGTTTTGGCACAGTGTAATAACAATCTATCCTTAAAGGCCTGTTCTCTTTAACACACGCTTTTCACAATAAGTAGGTCTGTCCTACTGGCTTTCTCATAATGTTTCAAAATAAACAGATCCAACCTATGAAATCTGGCATGCTTTTCCCAATCAAATTATGAAGTCTTTACCCTTAAACATTGACTTTACACTTTACCCAACAGCAGCCTATTCAAGTGCACATAACCTTCAATCATCATGCATACAGCTATAAAATTGCAAATAGGTACAGATCTACAGCTTTCAAAACAATATATAGCCCTCCTCAATAGGGCCTTACAGCAATCATCACACAGAAACCCCCTGGGGTTTGTCAGAGTGGCTAGCCAAATTCACAATCCTTGCCTACTACACTAATCTGAGGGATTCCATGCAACAAATACCTATTAGTAGGCTTTGGTATTGAGTAATATCAATTCACACCTAAATGCCTATGAACTTTAACATATGCTTTCACAATAAATGCATCAGGCTTAGTGCCTTTATCATCACATTTCATAACAACAGATCTAGCCTAAAGCCATTGTCATTGGCTTGACAGCATAACAAACTAGTCCTGCTGATTCAAATATAAACTTTGAAACAAGCCAAAAGTGCAATACATGCAGTCTTTTTAGTGAAAGCATGCAAATTCAGCCCAATCAAATACTGTACTGAGGGAGACCAGCATGTGAGTAGAATCCAAGCCCCTCTCTCAGTAGAACTTTGATTTTGTTGATTGCATAAGGTCAGGTGACAGTTGGACTGTCAAGTCATACCTAAAAATTCACATAGGTTAAAGACTGCCCGCCTTCCACCAGTGTTGCTGCCAGAGAAAAACACTGCAATCTATCTAGTTATCTAACACAATTTTATTGCGTAAGCTGTGGGCCATATTTATCACCCGGTTGTGGTGGTGCAGAAGAGACGCAAACCAAAAATAATATTTTTGAAGCCATGCAAAGCCACTTTGCGTGACTTTGAATGGCTTCAAAGATATTGCAGTAATGCAACGCAGCACAAATTGCTGCGTTGCATAACTCTGTGCAAAGGAGGCATTCCATGGGCATTGTCTGGGTGTTCCCATTCAACTCCCATGGTTTTTGATGCATTCCAAGATTTACAAAACCTGGTAAACCTGGGAATGCACCAAAAAAAACGCCTCCCGAGGTGAGGCATAACAAAGAGAAATATCTTTATGTCCCCTTGTTTTTCCTACTTCTAAATGCACTGCATCCTGCAGCGCACATAGAAATTGGAAAAAGCCTCTCAGGATTGTTTTTGTACAGTAAGGTGTCCCTTATGGCATAAAAACAATCCTGCCTACAACACAGGCACCCTTGCATCATAGTGCAATAGTGCCTGCATTAGCGCTAGGCTGCCAAAATGGCACCAGCGCAAGAGGAAAGGACATGAATGCACCATTTTGGTGAAATACGGTACATTCCTGTCCTTTACCTGTGATGCAGGGCAGCATAGCAAGGTGACTTGCTGTTCTGCCTTGCCCTGTGCCACAACGGTCATAACTATGGCCCTGAGCCTTTGGCTCACCTCTACAAGGTTTGCTTTCATACCCACGGGTGACACAAGTAAACTCAGTTCAATGCACTAAAGCTTGAATGTGAAAAACAGGTTTTTAAAACCCCACGGAACCCAACCCGATACATAGTTGGAGTGGCGTCAATGCTTTTGGGTTACTAACAGTCCCTAAACTGGGATCCAGGGACACCGTGGTGATCAGAAATAAACCTTTTTCGTTCTCTTCAAACACACACACACAAGAGGTTCTAAGAAAAAAATACTTTAACTAAAAAGTTTGTTTATTTCAACAGGTGACCCCTGTTGCAGAACACGTCTAAAATAACCACAGAGAATACAATTTGAACAGCAACAATGCATGTTTCAAACAATGAAATAAAATTAACATTGCTAACATGGCTAAAATGTCATCTAAAAACCTAAAACCTACTTCTATGCGCTACACTAGGAGAGCATGGAGAGTAGAACAAATTGCAGCTAGAGTTTCTCCGGGAGGATGAGTGCACTGCATAACCTGTTTGAAGTGAAACACTGCAATTATCAGGAGTCATGAAGGCTGTGTTCCCTGCTAAAGGCAAACACGTGTTCAGCATCAGCATTAACTCCTCTCAGGCTTCATATCAGCTGTCAGTAGAAAATGTGATACAGCAACATTTGTGGTAAGCAGAATCTTCTATGGCAGAATCTAATGCGATTATCTGGGGCAAAGGACCTCTCCTGACAAGCAGTCAAATAGCAGTCCTGTTATACTGTTTCTTATATAAGATGGACTTTCCAACATCACTTTAGGAATGTTTGAAATAACCAATCAGCGTCAAGATGATAGTCTAAGACACATTCCTTTCAACATATAAGGTAAAAGTACGACAATTCAGACTACCCTGTTTTGGCTACTGTATATTTGGCCTTGGAATTGAGATAACAAGGCACTTTTGATTTTTGTTGATGTCAATAGCTAAATTACCTGAAACTTTCACAGTTCAAGGAAAGACAAGGATATCGACATCTGTGTCAAAGGCAGACATGTTGATGATTTTGAAAAAAATAAAGAAAATGGAGCCTCGACCTAGAGGCAATGTATAAAGTAGTTATGCAGCACAGAAACAGTAATAAAGTTAAAAAAGAAAAAATAAGAAAAATACCACAACCAATTAGAAAAATAGAAAAATGTGTAACAATCATTAGACACCAAACAACAAAAATCCAATCAGTAGAAACAGAGATATGCAATTTTAAAAATGTTAGTAAAAATAATGCTTTGAAGCACAATGCGCCAACTGTGGTTATCTAGTCACTCCGGGCTAGAATAAAGTTCAGGCAGACTGCAATGAAGCACAGGGTACAGGGAACACGTTAGTCCTGCTGAGAAATGTACCCTAAATCCTGGTTGCGGAGCACTGCACTGTGCAGCAGCCGTCCTGAGGAGCGATGTGATGTCCGCGTCAAGGATGCAAAGCACAACGGTGGTTCAGATAAGCTGCGAGGAATGTGATGACAACTTGCGTCAAGGCTTCATCAGGCTGCATCGGTTCTGATTAGTAGCTGCAACGTGTGCATCAAGGATGCGTCACGTAGTGGCAGTTTCGATGAGCTTCGGGTTTGCGTCATGGCTACGTCATGCTGGATCAGTTCCCATAGCGCGCTGTGAAGAGCTGCGTTGGGTTTGTGTTGCACTGCATCAGTTCTTTCTAGAGACCACAGCTGGGCTGAAAAAGCAACATTAGCCCCACTTACAAGGGTCCAGGACTAAAGGGACACCACATGGGGTGTTAGGACTCACAGCAGGCCAGGTCCAGGTGCAGTTGTCAATATCACTGGAGTCTATTCTGTCCCTGAGGCTCTGATGATGATGCCAGCCAACTAGCTCTTGGAGTCTGTCTGGTCCTGCATTCAAGATTCAGGTCCAGTCCTTCTCACTCAGGCAGCAGGGCTGCAGAGGAGCAGGACAGTCCTTCTTTCAGCACCACAGTCCGACACAGGTCCAGAAGTGCACTGAAGACTTGGGTCTGAGGGTCCAATATTTATAGCTGGTGTGTGCCTACTTTGAAATGGGAGACGCTTCTACAGTCCTCCCCTGCAGAGGTGTCTGAAATGTTCTGCCCCCCCCGCCCTGGCCCCAGCTTGTCTGGGGGCACGAAAGACTAGTGTAAAACACTTTGTGAGTGCGCTGAGGCAGAGCGTTTGTGATGTACAAGTGTGGTAGGTGACAGCTCCTCCCTCTCATCCTGACAGAGATGGCCCATCCAGACAACAATGATTCCTTCTTTGTCCGAGACCAAACTCAACATTCCTACCTGCTCCAGATTGAACGTTATCACTTATTAAATGTAATAGGGTAACCAGATGTTATCCTATGGGAGAGGTAGGCTGTGCAGTAGCTACCAGGACATATAAAACTTAAAAGTACATGTCCAACTTTTTAAATACACTGCACCCTGCCCTCTGGGTTATGCAGGGACTACCCTAGGGGTTTCTTTCATGTATTAAAGAGGAAGGCTTAGGCCTAGCAAAAGCCTTATTTTGCCAGGTCAAAATGTTAGTTGAAAATTGCCAGCAGGCTGAAATGACAGGTCTGAGCCATGTTTTAAAAAGGCTACTTAATGGGTGGTACAAGGAGTACTGCAGAGCAACTAATACCATTTAATTTACAGGACCTGTGCTCATGTAGTACCACATTGCTAGGGTCTTTCAAGTAAAAGAAAACATGCCAATTGAGTGTAAGCCAATATACCATGTTTAGAGGAGAGAGCACAAGCACTTTAGCACTGGTTAGTGTTGGGAAAGTGACCGGAGTCCTAAAAGCCAATAAAAATGGGTTCAAAACACAGGAGCATGAAAGCAAAAAGTCAAAAGGTTTGTGATGACCCTGCAGAGAGGGCCAGTTCCAACAGAGCTTGTCTGAAAGATAAACGGGGGTGCTGGTTGTTATGACTTTGTAAATGATGCAGCTGGTTTTGAAGATTGTGCGGGCGAGCAAGGGGGACCAATTGAGTTCTATCAGGATTGGGGCAAAGCAATCATATTTTCTCAGGCTTTGAATAACATGCTGCAGTATGCATGATGCACTTAAGGAGTGCTACTGTAGAATATGGGAGGCTTTGAAGCAGGGTGTAACCAACATCCAGGAGAGAGAGTTTAAGGTCTTGGATGAGATGTGGTGTGCAGGATGCGCTTAAATCATGCTACTGTGGAGTATGATAGGCCAGGAAGCAGGGCGTTATCAAGATCTAGATGACTGACATTTTGATAAACTTTCTGATTGACAAGGGATCAGAAACAAGAGACTGGAGTTCATGCACATTTGTCAAAGGAACTGAGACAGGACCAGAAAGATGTAGGTGGAATATCAGTATTGGAGTGTAACCCCAATTTTAGGTATCAGAGAGACCTATTGTTTAGGTACATATGATTTAATTGTTCCTTTTCTATGCGTGTTGGGTGGTCCAGATTCATTGTTCGTCCAAAGTACCATGATATTTGTATTTGATCCCTCAGTGGGCCATTGTGCCCCCTTCACTAAAAAACACCTTTATGCTTTCTCTCCTGCACCAAAGCTCATTATCTGTGTTTTACTTCAATTTAAAATCGAGGAATTTTGCGGTGCTTGCATGTTATTCTATCATCTTAGTCTATTTGTTGAAGCACCAGGTATAGCCTAGAGTGAGGTGCAGATGAGGTGAAGGGGTGAGACAAGGAATGGTCTTCTCTTCCCTGCTATTTAACCTCTATATCTCTTAGCTCATTAGAGAGCTACAGATTGCTTGATTGTCTTCCCCAAGATGCAGTTTGGCACCTGTGCGATCCATAGTTTATGGGGATAATATATTGCTTCATGACAACTCTCTGACTGGACTGCTGATTGTGGAAGCATCATACTTGTGTAATGTATCTTCAGCACAAGTGGCAGAATTGATCGCAATTACAAGTGCATAGTTCGTTGCCAGTGCATTGAGTGTTACAATCTATACAGATACCCAATATGGTTTGGTTGGTTTTGGCCAATTGTGATCATAAAGAGGTTTCTTGGCATCCACTGACACACCATAGGAAATGGGTCATACATTATGGATTTCCTAGAGGCTTTAGAGTTCCCAAAGAAACTTTTCATTGTAAAATATGCCACACATAAGAGTGGAGATTACATACTTTCAATGGGTAATATTTTGTAGTCAAAGTTGTGAAGTACTTTTCTCTTCTGCCTGGTACATCAGGAACAAATGTAAAATCAGAATGTGAAATCTAAAATGTCAATAGTTTCTTGTCAATGACAGATCTATCACTCGAGTAGTTGAAGGAACTGTAAAATGAGGTGCTAGAGGAGAAAAGAAAAGATGGGTAAAGACAGGATGTTCAAAAGACAAAAACGAGGTCTTGCTGTTAAGAGTTAGAAGGGTTGTACTACCTGATTCTATGTTGTTGCAGATAGCAAGATACATTCATGGGCCTTCACATCTGGGACAGTGAAAGTTGGTCCTGGTTGTAGTAGGGTTACCGGTGAGGGAGAGGATGAGTTGGTTGTCATCTACATAGGATATTATGTTGAGACCGTGGGATCTGACGATGTTTGCAAGTGGCATCATGTATATGTTTAAGAGTGTAGGGTTGAGCCCTGGGGGCACCGCAGGTGAGGTACTTGGGTTTGAAGGTGAAATGTGGTAGGCAGATCCTCTGTGCTCTTAAGGTGAGACAGGAGCTGATCCACCTGAGTGCATCCCCTTGGATGCTGATGTGGTGGAAACTTTTGATCAGCACGTGGTGGGATATGGTGTCAAAGGATGCTGAGATGTTGAGGAGGATCAGTGATCTGAGTCTCCTCAGTTGAGGAGAGTTCAGAGGTCATCGGTGGCTGTGATCAGGGCAGTGTTGGTGCTGTGATTGTGGCGGAAGTTGGATAAGAGGAGTAGATTAGCTGCTTCTGCTCCAGGTATGTTTTGAGTATCCTATTGATAGTCTTTTCCAGTACCTTGACAGAGAATGGGAACAAGGAGATTGACCTGTAGTTTTTGAGTTTGCAGGGGTCGGCGGAGGGTATTTTGAGTAGGGGTCTGACTTCGACGTGTGTTGAGGTGTTGAGCAGGGTGGTTGGTTCCTGGCCTATTCTTTGGCTTCTGAGGTTGAAGTTGTGGTGTGGGCATGGATCTCTTGGAGCTCCCACGTAGATGGATTTCATGATGGAGGTGGTGATCTGAGTGGGTGGAGCATTGGTTCCAGGTGGTCAGTCTGTGGTTCATTTAGGTTGCGGTGATGGTGTATCGGTCAATAAAGTATATGGGTTTAGGTTGGGGTGCGAAGTTTCTGCATATAGTTGTAATCTTGTCATGGAAGAAGTCGGCATGGTGTGATGTTGTTTTCACTGGCAACTGGGTAGGAAAAAATCCTTAACAATGTTGAAAAGTTCCTTGTTGTTGTTGCCACTGGTTTCAATGTGTGTGGCTTGATTAGAGGTTGAGGGAGGTCTTGAAGGCTGTCCTGTCGGTGGTGTCCTTATTTGTGCAGTATCTCCTTTCCAGCTGTTTGCTGTAATGTTTCACTGTTCTGAGATCTTGGGGTTTACCAGTCAGCCTTTTTGGAGGATCTTTTGTGATTGTTACTTCTACTGGAGGTGATGCTGTCGATGAAGTAGGTGATCTAGGCATTGAAGTGCTTGATTCCCTGTTCCACATTGGTGGCGGTGGCTGGGATGGAGGTGTTTAGGGCACCCGTACAGCTGGTCTCTGAAATTTTGCTCCTGCTGCAGTGCAACTTGGGGGTGGCAGTGCGGGGGTTGGTGATGCTGAAGTGCACGATGGAGTGGTCGGTGCATGTGAGTTCTGTTGCGTGGTTGTATATGATGCAGTCCCTGGAAGTAAAGGTGGGATCCAGCATGTGTCCTCTGATGTGCATCAGGTCGCAGACGATCTGGGTCATTGTGAGGCTGCTCATGCTGTCGATGAGGTGGGAGCAGTTGTGGTCGTCAAGATGGGAGTTGAAGTCACCAAGGAAGTTGTAGTCCTTAGAGTCAGGGCGAGGGGCACAATGAAGTCTGCGATAGTTTTGCAGATGCTGGGGTGCAGGCCCGAGGGGCTGTATGTGAGGGTGCCTCTGCTGGTTGTCTTGTCATTCCTGTGGAGCGTGAAGTTGAGGTGTCCCATTGGGGTGTTGGCATGTTGGCGGTGGTGCACTGTATGGTCTCTTTGTGGATGATGACTATTCATTCTCCCGGTTTGTTGGTGCAGTCTGGTGAGTGATTTTATATCCGTTGGAGATCACTGTGGCAGCGTCTGGGGTGGATACAGGGTTGAGCCAGGTCTCTGTGAGGAAGACGATGTCAAGTGTGAAGGTGGTGTTGAGGTCTCATAACTCTGTTATGTGTTTGCAAATAGAGCGTATGTTGAGGAGTATGCAGTGGAGCCTGTGGGTTGCTTTTGGTGTGGTGTGCCAAGGGGTTGCTGTGATGTTTTGCGACGTGATGGTGGTTGTGCTAGTGCAGGAGAAGGCATATCTGGCACAGGAGAATGGACCTGGCAGCAGTTTTCGCTGAGGCGTCCTGTGTTTAGGGCACGGAGGGTGTTGGCATTGTACCTGTGGGTGTCCTGGGAGCCAGAGGTCTGGTGCGGGTCACGGTCCAGGCACTGACGGGCGCAGACGAGCTTGCCTTTGGCATGCCAGCAGTGTGCCTGCTGCACACGCCGGCGGCGCTTCCGCACTGCGGCCTCCATTAAGTAGGTCCTAAGAGGTGGGAGGGGCACTGGGTTACAGTGGGCAGGCTAGCGGTGGTGGGAAGTAAGGTTGGAGCAGCAGCAGGGGAGTGTGAGGGTGGAAAAGGCCAGGAAAGGTAGGGGGAACCAGACAGAAGGCCACCGAAACCAGAAAAGGCCAGTTAAGAGGAAACAGATAAACAAGGAGGCAAAAAGACAAAAACAGAGAGGCAGGCAAAGGGTGAACAGACAGGCAAAGAGGCAAAAAGACAAAAACAGAGAGGCAAAGGGCTAACAGACAAGCAAAGAGGCAAAAAGACAAGAACAGAGAGGAAGTCAGAGGATGAACAGATAGACAAAGAGGCAAAAAGACAAAAACAGGAAGGCAAAAGGTGAATAGACAAGCAAGAAGTGCAAAATTCAAGAACAGAGAGGCAGACAGCTAAAGCCAAGGGCGACTGAGGGGAGAAGCAGTTCGGGAGTGCAACAGGGATAGCTGGGCCAGAGGGCATTTATCATGTCTGTAGTAAAACAAGTAACTTGGTATCTAGCATTAGTCTTTCCAACAGTGTAGCATGTAAGTGAGAAGAATGAGATG
Organism: Calotriton arnoldi; assembly: GCA_963921515.1. Classification (NCBI taxonomy): domain Eukaryota; kingdom Metazoa; phylum Chordata; class Amphibia; order Caudata; family Salamandridae; genus Calotriton; species Calotriton arnoldi. Next base: position 1,028,308 of record CAWUFW010002494.1, on the reverse strand, counting down.
TGTAAAACTTGCCTTAAGAGTAAAATGTGTATTAGGATAAATGCTAATGGATATCTGTGGTGTGTTGATTCCTCCTATTGGAATAGTTTAGAATATTGTGGAAATTAGAAAGTTGTCTACTTCAGTGGATTGTTTGGCTGCTAATACTGCAAGTGCATTAACTATAATTAATGAAGAGATGAAAGCCATATATGCACTGGTTATCCAAAATTGTATGGGTTTGGAAATTTTACTTGCAAAATAAGGTGGTGTAAGTTGTATCATGTCAGGAATGTTGCACATTTCTGCCTGACAATGGCATGCTGATTTATAAATATATTAATAATATAACCAATATTTTGCATTAAGATAAAATATTGGGAGAGATTAGTGCATGGGAAATAATTGGTTTATGGTTCAGTTCAATTGAAAAAGGCATTGCAATGACTGGTTTGGTGATGTGAGTAGTGGCTTTTTAAAAAGGACAATAACACTTATTTCTAAGGATAATTTTTATACATTTTCTGTTTAAAGTGAAAAATAAATTGTTATTGTGGAAAAAAGAAGATGACCAGACAAACAAAGAGAAAATATGTTGAATGTCATCAAATACAAAATATATGAACTAAAAGTCTTAGAGAAGACAAAGAAATCAAAAGTGAAGGATGATTTATTATAGAGTAGTGTAGCGTAGTTTATCATGATTTCAAAAATCCTCACAGGGGCATTGTCAGAGCAGATTTATTAATTTAAAATAATGTTTTAATATTTTGTTTCTCTGTTTTTAAGGTAAAATAATTAGGCTGCAAAACTAACTTTTTGGTTTTGTTTTCAGTGATAGCTGAAAACATGACTTTTAAAAGTACCACGAACAAGTTTCTTGAGAGCATGTTTTCTTTACTTTTCTGTGTTTACCTTTTCATAAAATAGTCAAAATGGGATTTATCACATGGTGCTTCTTCTGGTACTGTAACAAAACTGTGTGCTTTGAAAAAAGCCATGTAAGAGATGTTCTCATAATGTTGCAATAATCAAGGCTATTACTGCCTGCCGCCTCAAGTGCATTTCTCATCATTTTAAATTACTTACTGTTTAATCGTCACTTCCCTTGTTTGTGGAGTAAAGGGGATCATTGTTTATTAATAGTTTAGTGTACCCTAAATTAGCCTGTTTTATGTAAGTAATTTTTTGCAATCCTGATTAGCTTATATTATGCAACTTTATCAGCTCAGCTCTTAGATACCACCTCACATTATGTCAAGAATGTTCTCTCCTACCTCTCTGAAACTACACAATGAGCCTTTTTTGGGATGTATTCCAGAGCTGTTTGCCTGTTCTCAAGAAGCAGACTTCAAGTTGAACCTCTTACTGATTTTGAATTTAGCTACTTTACAGTCTTTTATTGCCTTTCAATCTGACCAGACCCTAAGTCAGTGTACTATTTGATTCTGTACTTAAAAATCTTTATTCTGGAGGTCGACCTCATGTTAAACTTCTCACCTATTATGATTTATTAATTTAGGGCCTCATTTATGAAAAGTGACGCATCGCTGCGAGAAAATAGCGATGCGTCATTGCGCCCTCCTTGCGACACCAATGATGCGTCATATTTCCAGTATGACGCATCATGTCACAAGGAGTTACAGATACGTCAGTATTTCTGACGTATCTGTAAGCGAAAAAATGCAGCATTGCTGGAATGTGTCACAAAAGTGATGCAACTCCAGCAATTATAGATTTTGCTGCGTCACTTCTACGACCCTTTCTTGCGTCATGTGGCGCAGGGGTTTACAAAGTGACGCATCTACCTAAATGCGTCTCTTTGTAAATATGGCGCAACATGGCGCACACGTCCCGCAATGGACAATGTTGCAATGTAGCATGCCCCCGCAGTGCGGGCTCGGCCGAAGGGATTAATGAAGGAGCGCAAGCCCGCTCGGGGTCCGGGATCATACATGCCAACTGTTGTGTGTGTCGTTATTACCGCAGCATAGGCCAAAGGTCTACCCTCAACCGCATCGCGAGTTCAGCCAGCCATGAACTCTACATCTGTGTCCGCCCTATCCTTATCATAGGCCTACACACACGTGGCCGCCCACCTTCAAAGCACAACATCACAGTGTTGTTGTCAGGCTTGTGGACATGCGCAGACAGGCATGACAACCGTGTGCCGTAGAAGTGCAAGTGATGCAACCGCGCTGCGCACACTAGTAAATATGCATGGGGAGGGAGGGGCAGCAGTGAGGCTACGTAATACACATTGATGCAGCTCATTTGCTACAAGCAGTACCTGTCATACAGGAATCACTAAGTCACACATATCACACACCAATGAACTAGTGGGCCAGCCAACACATCATGCATATCCAACTTTTGACTCTTGTCTCTATGCACTGTCACAGGTGATCAATGATATGCACTCTGCCCTTGGATGATGACACCCCTCCGAGCCCCGACCACACAGGCCCAGAGGCAGTACAATGCCGCCCACAAACGCACCAGGGGCATCGTGGAACGCACATTTGGCGTGTTGAAGTCACGTTTCAGGTGCCTGGACATCACCGATGGAAGGCTCCTGTACAGCCCAGGCATCGTGTGCAAGATGATCATTGCATGCTGTGTGTTGCACAACATATGTGTGCGCACCAATGCCCCATGGCTACAAGTGCCAGATGCACCGGACGATGATGAGGAAGATGAGGCAGGTGGACCACACCCCACTGCAGCAGCAGCAGGACTAGCCCGTAGGAACACCATCATTGACAATTTCTTCACATGAGCACGTCACATTGTCACAGTCCTTAGCAATCATGGAACAGTACAACATGACCACAGGCACAGCATGTGCAAATAAAATCATTACAACACACATTCCCTGTGTGCGGGTTACTCCTCTGTACAGGCACATCACTCTGACAAGTGTAAGTGCAACATGTGGTGCTAACAATCTCACTAATTGGAATAGATGGTGGGTGTGTCACCTCTATACAGAGAGGCTGTTTGGGTGTCACGTATTCGCTATGCCATTTCTGTGTGTCAAAGATAGTACGGGATCCCACTCATCAGCGTTTCACAGGTGTCCCAAATCATTTCATATAGGCTGTCATTTGTGACCTACAATTGACAACAGGGCTACTTTTGGGGTCAAATATGTACCACCATGATGCAGGGATGCACCCTGTGACACAAGTCCCACAACATGAGCTACATGGACGTAAGGGGGAATCACTGCCCCTACATCCGTCCATGCTTTCATACTTGATTATTCATAGACATGACACTTCTGTGTGTATCAGAATGTATTATTCACGTTCAGTGGAGTGTTGAGGCTGTCTCAGTACTGGGCTATGCAGACAACACTTTACAATGTTGCCCCATGGAGGGCCAGCCTGAGTGCTTTAGGGATTGGCAAGTTACTCGGAAGGGGAAGAGTCCAGTCCGCAGGCCGATTGCTGTGTCATTGTTGAGCATACAAGTGATGGCAGTCCATGTCGAGGTCCAAGGTTGGTGTCGCAGAGCGTGTCGGGGGACAGTGGAAGGTGTTATTCCAGGGCATGATGCAGAGGGCAGGCCCAAGCAGTAACAAGCCATATGGCGGAGATGAATGCTACTGCTTCCTCCTTACCACTATGGCAGATTCATCCTCATCTTCGTCCTCTGACGTTTCATGTGCCTCACATGTGGGTGTTGGTGTTTGGTTTGCAGCACTGTGTGACACTGACACATCAGGGGCCGGAGATGTGGATGTTGGAGTAGCAGCAGCATTAATCTGCGCAATGTCTTGTGGCATCACTCCCATGATGAGGATCTGCAGGGCATGGAAGATCCCATCTACAGATTTCTCGTGTGCAGCCGTGGTTGGCATTGTTTGCGCCAGCATCAGCTCCATGCTCTCCATGATCCTCCTTATGTTTCCCAATTCATGGATGACATCGCTGTAGCCACTCTGACTAGACAGTTGTTGTCTCCGAATCATGACTCCAGCGACGGCAGGCATGGATTGTTGGAGGGCATGTGGCGGACTGTGGGTGTCCGTTAGGGACTGTAAGTGGTCCATGATGGGACTTCGACACCTACGTATGGCATCTAGTTTGGCTGCCATGAAGTCGAACACCACCGCACCTGTTTAGCCAGCTCCTTCTGGCAGTCTAACACACGGCGTTGGAACGCCATGTGTTTTTCGGTGAGGTGCTGGGAGCCAGATGTGGTTGTGGGTGCTTCCTGCTGTGTGGTCTGTGCAGGGGGTGGGATCACCTCGATGGTGCTGGGCTGCCCTGCTACTGGAGGTGGGGTGCGGAAGTTGTCCATGAACCGTTGGAGTACGTCATAGTCGATGTCCTGGGGATCATCTCCATCATCACTGACGTGTTGTAGGGTCTGCTCTGCAGGAGGTGTTGATTGTCCCTCTGCAATGTGAAGGGGAGATGCAGTTTCACAGTGTGTTCCATGTATCTTGACGCATTGGCGGAGTTTACATGCAGACTGCATGACAATGTACATTGTGACTGTTTGTGAGGAGATGCCTATTTGATGCGGGACAGTGGACATTTGTACTACATCACGGATGTGGGGTTGTACTCGTACATTGTCATCTCTCAGTTTCCTGCTATGCCAGGTGTGATTGGCCATTTTGTGCACACATGCGGCACCAGTTGTGTCCTGTGTTCTGTTGTGGAAGTGTTGCAGTTTGTACTACATTGTCATCAGTGTTGGGGTGCTCTTATTCTTATGTGTGTGTGCTGCATTGTGGGTGAGTCGCCCCTGCAGCTCTTATTTGGCTGCCCCTTCTCCCTTTCAGGTGGTGTGCTTTTGACTTCTGTGCTTCTAGAGTGTTGAGATGTTGCGGGCTTGGGTAAATTGGGCTCTTGGTCGAGTTGTGACTCTTGGGCATGGTTTGTCCACAGATGTGTGGTTGACGTTGGGGTTGTTTGTGCACGTGGTTGTGTCAGAGTGTGACCTGCTCCTTTCCGGATGTGGTCCACACTCAGTCACCTCAGTGTCGTGGCATGCGCCATGTCATGGCAATTGGACTGCAGCCATGCTAATCATCATGCAGTGTCACTTGCATTGTCAGTGTGGCTCACGGACCCGCAGCTTTGCTGGGTTCAGCACATGTACATGGGTTTGTTGTGAGGTTGGTGATGTGTGGGGAGGGCCCCCTCTGGGCACATTGTCGACGGGGGCCTACTTGCTGTTTCTATGTGTGCTGCAGTATGCCAAGGAGATCAGGGACATGATCTAGAGTCATTGTGGGTGTGCAGTGTGCTCTACCTAATTGTGCATGTGTGCCATTGTGCCCATCTCCCCCCGTCCCCCCAGTCCCTGGTCGGTACTCACCCTGTTGATGATGTGTCCGGATCCACTTCTCCTGGCACCGTATCCCGACTGATGACTGTAGCCATCATTTTCTCCATGTCATCCAGCTCCTGGTGTGCCGCTGGACCCCCACATCCAATCTGCGTTGCTGCTTTCATGTTGGCATCGAGTTTCTTCCTGTTTTTGCCCTTCAAATCATTCCAGCCTCTCTTGGCCCCTTCCATTGTCCTCCTCAACTCTGCAACTGCATTCACATGGTCCAAGATAGTCTGCCATGCTTGCGTCTTTGTTGCCAATGACACGTTGGAGGTGACGGACAGTTGTTGGTAGTGTTCTGTCACCTCCGTAACCATGGTCCTGTTTTCCTGCGGACTGAACCCTGTCTTCCTCTTCCTCTTCTCCTTGGCCTTCCCCGACCCCGAGGTTCCTTGCTGGTCGTCTGTGGGGCTTGTGGGCTTCCCGTTGTCCTCTGCAGTCTGTCCGGGTGCATCCATGGTGCTACGCAGTTTGAATTGTTTTGTTCGTGTTTTTGGGTGCTTTTATAGTGCATTTTACCGAATGACTGTGGGAATTGCAGGCCTGTCGCTGGTTACCGCTGATTTTTGTATCGCGATTTGGGGCATCGTACCTTTTTTCGCGTTCGTGTTTCGCATTGTTTCGGCATTGCGTTAATTTTAACGCGATTATTTGGCACGTTCTCGTGATACTATCGCATGGTGCCGCCGGGTTGTGAATACAACGTTAACACGTGTTATTTTCCCGCAATGGGCTGCGATGTGCAAAGTTGCATTAAGCTAATTTTGCAATGATTATCACATGTTCTTGTGAATATCCCTCTCTGTCAGCTGATTGCTGAACTGTTCTAACGGATCTGATCAAGCCGACGGAGTGAGCCACACCCAGCACGAGCAGGGAACTGTGTTGCATGAGCAGCTCAAAGAAGGAGAAATCACCTGGCTGCCACTCGCCACAACACCCCTCCCTTTTTTCATAGAACAACAACAATTAAAAATGTATACATAGGAATACTTCAGAGCACAAACGGTATTCCTAAGAGTAGATAATAACAGGATAAATAATAAATAAAAATGTTCTGTAAATCAACAAATATCATTGAAATAGAGACTCATTAAGCAACAAGGTTAACAAAATCTTTCATCTACAATGGTGAGATTTGTTCTCAATGACTTTTTCCTAACTCTTTTTAATCAACAGAAATTCTAGATTTCAACAACTTGGCTTGTGAATTATCATGTTCCATACATTTCGAATCATCTTTTTTTGTCCCATTTTCTTTGTTTACTTGAAAAACTGGATCAACACCTTTTAAATGATCTTTCGTTGCCTCATTCTCTTTGTTTACAGAAACCACAGGAGCAACTGAGGACTTGTTCCACCATTCCCCCCACTTCCGCACAAATAGCAGATTTGGACACTAACATTATACTTTGGGGATTGCTCAATTTTAATTGACCTTTCCTAACTAATCTGGGAATTTTGATTCTAACAAAGTCACCAATTTGATAGTCATAAAATGGAACTCTATTCAAACAATTGTATCTTGAAAACATTTGCATTTGTTCACGTTTAACAACCTCATTGACCTTTGTTTTACACCTTTCACAATTAGGAGAAGCATGTTTCTCTTAACCCAATGTGGCTCTACTAATACGTAAGAAGTACTTCCCATTAATGCCTCAAAAGGAGAAATCCTTGTTGTAGAATGAGGTGTTGCTTGATAAGAATTCAACATTTCCTGTACTGCCACCAAATGGTTCAAATTGTTGGACAAGACTAATCTAATGGTGTTATCAATTACTCTATTGGCCCTTTCCACAAGACCATTACCTTGAGGATGATAAATTCTAGTGTGTTTATGCCCAATGCTTGTTTGCTTAATAAATGTAATCATAGCATCAGATGTAAATTGCACACCATTATCTGCGATTAAAACTTTTGGCATGCCTTCATGGAAAAACACTTTCTTTAGAAAATTTATTACAGACAGCGTGTTAGGTGTTTTCACAAATTCAACTTCAATCCATTTTGATATAAGAACCAATGCATAATGATTGTTGCAATGTGAGAAAGGACCTAAGAGATCTAATGCCTCCTTATCCCAAGCATTCCCCTGAAAATCCACAGCTACTTATTTTTATTTATTTATTTAATGAGTTTTATATAGCCCTGGCTAGACCCGTAGGTATCAGAGCGCTTTACATTAGGTTACACAATGATACAGAAAATGATAACAATTACACATTACGTCAAAAATAAGCAACACATTGAAAGAGGAAAGAGAGGTGAGAGAAGTAGGGAGGAGGGGGGAAGGGGGGAAGTGTGAGGGGGAGGATGGGGGAATAGACGACAGGAGAGATGACGTGAAGTCTGCCCAAAGACCGACTGGGTAGGTGACGACCGAGGAGGGAACCCACAGCCCGTCTCCCCTTTAGCTAAACAAGGTAGCTCCATCGGGCATCAGTCAAATAGCTAGGTCTCAACTGACGAGGGAAAGTTCACATAAGAAAGTCCAGTGGATAAACAGGGTGGGAACTATGAGCAAGGACGGGTGAGGGCAGAGGACAATAGCTGGAAAGAAGAGAAGGGTAGAGCGGTAGGGGGTAGGGTGAAAGGGGAGGAGGGAGATACGGTCAGGAGAGATGCAGGAGAGTTTGCCCAGAGACCGGCTGGGTAGGTGACGGCCAAGGAGGGAATCCATAGCCCATCTCCTCTGTAGCTCGCGAGGTAGCTCCACCGGGCATCAGTCAAAATGGCTGGGTCTCAGCTGTCAATGGAGAGTTCACAGAGTCAAAGACTGAGGCGACCATCATGAGGTCAAGCGGGGGGGTGAGTCCTTGATGTACGAATTCAGAGGGTCCCCCTGATTTTCTATAATCCAGATGAAAGGGGGTGCAAACTAAGCAGAGGATCAGCATGATGAACATTATAAGGTCAGGCACCGCCGGATTTCTCAATCATGTCAGGGTCTAGGTTGCTCCTTCTCTCCTGCACATTATTTGCCTCCCACGCCGTCTCTGGCACTCGCGGAGGTATTGATGCCTGTCTTTGTCCCAGCGGCCACCATTTTGAAGTCAGGCAGGCCGCTTAGGGGCTTCCAACACGGGAGGTGTTCGAACAGATAAATGCTTATCTTCTCTGCACCATGTCTCATAATTCCTTACATTCTGCTCAATGTCCTGATCCATATTGGGACACCATTATGTCTCATGTAAAATTGTCTTGTTTAAAGTCATTCTCAAATGCCCCGAGTGAGCTAACTGTGATAACTTGATTCTTAAAGAAATAGGAGGAACAAGCTTTTCAATTCTATAGATAATGCCATAATTGAGAGTAAATTCTGGTGAGAACTTAGCAAAAAATTGTAATTCTCCTAATGGATACTTTTCCAGTCCAGTGTGGTGTAAGGCAGGGCTGTGTCCTTGCCCCCACCCTTTTTATTCTTTTTTATCAATGATGTCATTAACTGTTTGGATAGGGATGGGTGCGATGCCCCGAAAGTCGGCAGTAAGAGAGTTCCTGCTCTTCTTTTTGCCGACGACACCCTCTTAATTGCAAAGACTCCACAGGGACTCCAGCAGCTCCTAAATGATTTCATTAAGTTTTGTGATGAGCGAGGCCTGGTGTTGAATGAAACCAAAACAAAATACATGATCTTTAGGAAGGGAAAGGCCAAATCTAACAAAAGACAAGTTCTAGCTGGCAGCAGCAAGCTAGAACGTGTCGACACCTTTGACTATTTGGGCATCCGCCTAACTCCAACAATTAAGTGGGAGCAACACATTGAAAAGGTGAAGATGCATCTTATCCACCAGACTGCAAATTTGGGCAAAATACCCAGAAATACATTCTCAAGGCAGTTAGCACCCGCCCTTGAAATCTATAATATAAAAATCTTAGGGGGTGCTCTCTATGGGGCCGAACTATGGGGTACAGGCTCTATTAATTCCCTCTCATCAATTGAAAATCGCTTCCTTAGATCCTTGACAGATCTTCCAGCAAGTACCCCACTGGTGCCCCTCTGCCTTGATTTAGCACACAGGCAGCTGGCTCACAAAATTAGCTACAAGCTCCTGATGTTTTGGTAAAGACTGTGGACCGTGGATGAACTTTGCCCCTACCGGGAGCCCCTCTTACAGCTATTAAAGTTGCCTTCGATCACCTCAATCCCCTGGTTTAGAGCTCTAAAGGTGCTACTAGGGAGGCTTGGAATGATGGGGTTCTGGTCTGACCCAGGAAATATGAATTCTGTATCGAGGCCCAAGTTGAAGGAAATGTTTTGGGAAACTATACTATTGCAAACTTCACTTAATGCTGTGGGCAGTTTGACCACTAATTTCCTCAATTTTAAATGTGCCCCTTGTTTCGAGGATACATTGGATGAAGTTGTCCCTCCTCTAGCTCAGAAGCTGTTCCTCCAATTTTGGTATAAAACACTACCTCTTAAAACCTTTTGCAAAAAATGGAAGAAGGATGCAGTGAATGATGACCAATGCCCCGCCTGTAATGCAAGCTCTGAGTCCATCGTCCATCTTTTATTTTTTTGCCCGAATTACAAATCTCTGAGGGACAAGTGGATTTTTCCACTCTGCAAAATTGTTGGTCCCGGACATTACTTGGATGTGCTTAGAACCTTGAGCACGGACACCAGTAGAGTTGTGGTCTTTGGATTGTCCAGATATTGGTATGCATTATGGTTGAAAAGGTCTAAATGTATGCCACGATGGATGCTGAACAGTGATGGAAAAAACTGACATGCACTTTAGATCAAATCCCAATCAAGCATCATATGATTATCTTATCTGGAATACATGACTGCCCTCTCTTTTAAATCTCTCTATTTGATCTGTACTTTTTATCTTTCTCTTTTATATTGACTCTTTTTACTGTAATATCCTTGTGCTGTGTGTACGTTTATGATCTTATGGTTGAAATAAAGTAATGATGATGATGATGGTAATTCTCCTATGAGGCTCCTTTCTTTTGGCCAATCATCAGTTATGAATTTGGAAACTTTGCACATAAGAAGATCTGATAATAATGCAGTACTTCAATCAAGGTTGGAAATACATGATTGATTCTCAAAATCTGTTGAAGCTATTATACTTCCAATTCGTCTTCACACTCTGCATTATCATCAAAAATGGGAAACTGTGAAAGAAAATCTGCCCTTTTGTTGGAAAAACCTAGATCATAAACCACTGAAACATCATATTTTAACAACTTTGTAGCAAGTCTAGTGAGTCTTGCTGTTAACTTTTCATAATGGTGTGATGGTCTTTTCAAAAGGTACACTAAAGGTTTTGATGAAAATGTGTGCCCCATAACAGATTTCTGAACTTATGTATTGCCCAAGTGCAGGCCAGCATTTTCTTCTCTATTACAGAGTAAGATTTTTCACTATTTTTTAACACTCTGGATGCAAATTCCAGAGTGCGATTCACATTCTTGAACCTTTGTGTAATAACAGCTCCCAAACCTCTGTCACTGGCATCAAACTGGCATACACTTACAGGGAGACCTGGGAAATGGGTTGTAATAGAGGGTCTTGCACTAACCATTTTTTTATCTGAGTAAAAGCTTCCTTTTGTTCACCTTCCCATTGAAAACCCACCCTCTTTTTGAGAAGTCTTGTAATCGTTTCAGCAACCAATGTAAGATTTGGGATGAATTTAGCATAAAACTCACAGAATCCAATAAAGGACCTACATTGCTCTTTGTTATAAGGTTCAGGAGCATCTTCAATGACTTTAACTAAGCCTGGTTTTGGACTGATGTCCTTTGTACTGATAATGTGCCTAAATACTCCACTTGATCTTGTGCAAAACTACATTTGCCCTGCCTTAACCACAAACCATTGACTGTGATTTTTTCAAACACTGCATTGAGCTTGTGAATTTGCCCATCTTGATTTGTACTTGCTGTTAATACATTGTCTTGAAATACAAGGACACCTTCTATATCACCCAAACTTTGTTCCATTACTCTTTGAAAGACAGGCAGCAGATGCTAAACCAAATGGCATCCTTCAGAATTGAAAGACACCATCTGGTGTGACAAAAGTAGTAAGGTATTTAGAAGACTCGGCTAAGGCAATCTGATGGTAAGCAGGCTTTACATCTAACTTCGAGAATATTTTCCCACCATTAAGTTTTACCATTAACTAATCAATCCTGCGTAATCGGTGGGCATCGCCCGAAATGTTTTTATTTAAAGATCTAAGATCAACACAAATGCACGTCTCTGTGTTCTTTTTCCTAGCTATGACAATCGCTAAAAGCCAAGGTGAACTATCCACTGGCTTGATAATACCTTGAGCTTGCAAATCTTTTAAAGCCTTGGATGATTCACTTCTAATACTTGAAGGAACACTCCTTAACTCATGCCTAACAGGTGTGACAATTTTATTAAGTTTAATATTAGATTCAAAAAACGTTAGTACACCTAGCTGTTGGAAAACGAGGCAGTATCTGTGAGGCCTGCACAAATAACATGTCACATTTGTCCTTCACTGGGAACCAAACACCCTAGTGTAGCGCGTGACTCTCAGAGGGTAGCGTTGCAGAGCAGTCTAAGGCTTACTCAAGGGAGGTGGTGTGGGCTAGTAATCGCCATTATAGGTGCGCAGAAATAACACTCAATAATTGATTGTCCAGTCTGTACTTTGCTTTATAAAAGTAAGAGTACATTTATTAAACACACACACTACTCAATACTATGCACCAATTTACAAATATACATAAGCTGTTGGAATTACTTTGTGACATTGCATAACATTTCCACCCCTCCCAAAGGGGGGTGGGGTCTAGTACCAACACTCCCATGTATGCACATCATCTTGCCCCCCAATGCAGTTAGTTGAACATAACCTGGAGCGAGGGCCCTGCGCACTGGCACCATCCCAGTGGCGACCCACCCCATTATCTCAACAAGCATTTAAAATAGGCACACCTGCCCTGGTGACACATATCCCTGACTGAACATGTCATACTGACCATATAGTATACACCTCTACATCTTAGGGGCTAACAGTCTGGGTTGTTCTTCACCTAACGCAGCAGCAAGAATACATGTTTGGGCACCACTTTAAATGAGGTACTTTTCATTGCAATCACAGCCTCTAAAAGGCATCACAGGTAAAATCACAGGATTAAGCATTTACAGCCAGACACCCTAGCAGGAATGGCTGGCAACATAACCCCGCTTTGCTTATGACATCACCATACACAGGTACTTCGCATAACCCATGTGACTTCCAGTCCCTCTAAAAAGAAATAACATAGGTAAATGCATTTGTGGTGCAATTACACCTCTTCACCTCCAGGGGATGCCCTTCTCCAGACATCCCCAACTCAGCCCTTCACACCTTGAGGCAGTCCCTAAGGCACCCCAGCTGCAGAACAAAAGTTCCAGCCATGGGGATGCTGATGACGCCTAGCTGAGCCCTTGAGGGGTTATTCTTTTGAGTCCCCATGAGACTTAGGGAGGGACTTTCCTCTTCGTGCTGGGGGAGGCTGCGTTGCTCCTGCAGCTCCCCCTGCACCTGTGAACACACCTCGTGGGGACCCCGTCCTCCTGGGGCCACCACACGCAGGAAAAAAACTGGCATTTTCCTGCAGGCCGGCCCGGGCCTGCAAAGCATTATGGGGTGCTTCCTCCAGCCCCGTGCATATTAGAACAGCGGCTCTCCCGCTGTGTCGGGGAGAGCCGCGCAGCCTGCTTCGGCGGCCTCACGCCGTGTCTCCACTTTGTTGGGGGGTCCGGTCCCACCCGGACCCCCAGGTGAGTGCGACAGCTCGGGGAGCCCACTCCGGCTGCTCTGGCTGTTTCGGGGGCCCGGTCCCACCCGGGCCCCTCACTTCTCCTTCTGCGGCCCAATGTTGGAGAGCCGCTTGGGGAGCCCACCCCCGGCGGCTGCCGCCGGCTCCCCGACGGGCCAGCACACTCGTGTGCTGCCGCGGGAGCCGGCACTCTGGTTCTGATCTGCCTGCTCCGGTGGGCAGATGCGAGGCGGCTTCCCCGCTCCAGCGGGTCCCCGGAGGAGTGCAACAGCACTCCCCCCGCCTTTCTGCTACCGCGGGGGAGTGCGACGGCACTCCCCCCACCTCACCTGCACTTCGGGGCCCGGGGATGGGGTCCCGGGCCCCCCACAGGGACACCTTCACAGGGAGTGCGACGGCGCTCCCCGGCTTTACTTCCGGGCGACGAGGCCCGGAGTTGGGATCCCGGGCCCTTTGGAGTCCATTGCGGGGGGCGCGACAGCGCTCCCTGTACTCTGTTGTCACCGGGGGCCAGGGTGGGCTCCTGGCACCCCGGTTGTGCCCCTTCACGGGGAGTGCGACGGTGCTCCCCGACTTTCGTCTTCGCGGGGGCGCAACGGCACCCCCCACCTTCAGCGGGGCCCAGAGTTGGGAGCCCGGGCCCCTTTTCACCACCTTCACGGGGAGCGCGACTGCGCTCCCCGACTTATCTTCTGTTGGGGCAGCCCCCGGGACCTGACCCACCCCGGGGGCATTTTCTGGACCGGTGGCGGAGCCCCACGTGCTTCGTCGTCGGTCGGCCAAAGGTCAAAGGTCGCCTACCTTCTGGGGGGCCTATCTCAGCCCCCAGGGGACCAATCTTCACGGTTTTGGCCTCTTCTTGCTCCTGGCGGTGCACCCCAGCCACTGGGAGCACTCTCCTTCACCCTGCTGGTCTCACGGAGGGGGGATTCGGCAGGGAGCAGTCTTCCCTGGCTCCCTGCGCCAACCTTTCACCTGGCTCTCCTCCTGGGCCTCTCTTCTCCTTGTGCAGAGGCCCAGGCTTCTGGTCACTGGTCTTGGTCTCCCCTTGTGGCGCAAGTCAGGGTCCTGGGCCAGTCTGGAGGTTCTTCCTTCCAGCTGCCCATGGTGCCAGGCTCCAGCACCAGTCGTCCTCAGCAGACCACACCCCAGAGAGAGCTCCTCTTCCTGTGCAAACTCTTTTTAATAATTGGGGAGGGGGCTGGCAGGAAGTCTCTGTTTGCCCTATCACACAGCGACACATCACTTCTCTGCCCCTGCTCCCTCCTTCCTGCCCAGTCCTCTGGGTTTGTTCAAAATGGCGTCGTCCAGGGGTCTCATGCCACATGGTCTCTGAGAGCCCCTTCCCCTCTCGCTGCCTTCTCTCCCGAGCAGCTTGGTGCCTGGCACCAGGTGACAGCTGCTGATGGATGAACCCGTAGCTCCACCCATCTTCTCTTCTTGGAGTGGAGGCCTTCGCCCTTGGAATGCTGGTCATGCAGGGCTGGGCCTCTGATGCCACAGCTTGGGGAGGAAGGTCATTAATTCAGCCTGGCAGGCTCAGCCCCAGCCAGGCCCTGGTTATGGGCTGACTCAGAGAAATATGACATTTCTGGATGACACAAAAGCAGTACAAATATGACTTTGGACTCTGCAGAATACTTCTTCTCACATAAGTTACAGTGGACTTTGGTGCGTGTCTGGAATTTGTAGGCCCTAGGAAAGTAAAACTAGCCCATGTGCTCCCCATCCTCATAGGAGAATAATGGAATAAAAACATTGAAGCACACTGACTTTCCCTCAAATGTTTCTTCCCATTGTAGAAAGCCTATTCCATGTCACCACCCAATTCTGCATAAGTCCTGCCACACCATTCACTTTGTAGCTGCTCCTGGGCTGCGCCCGCTAGGAATCTCCCCTGCGCAGCCCTTACACGTGTGCACATCCATATACACACGTGTCTGCATGTAACCAGCCCACTGCCCCTTACTCTGGCTGCAGCGCAGCGGCCTACTCGTGCCAGGGGGACATCGGTAAAATACACATGCAGTCCCTTTCATCATGAGTTCACTGTGGTTCACTAGCTGGTCTCCCTTCCAGAGTTTGTTCCAACCAGTACCCTCTCTCCTTTTGGTCCTTGCACCCCAAAGATGCAACCTCTCTGGACCCTCACCCTCAGCCTGCCGCTGGGGTCATTCAGCTGCCACCACCCTTTCGAGATCTGCTGCTTGAAACTGAAGAAAGCAAGACATTGTGCCAAGCTGAGAAGTTTTGCTGTGCAAATTCTAAGGCCTGACCTCGGAAGCCTGCACCATCAGAAACTACAGCCCTCTGGACTACCTTGCTGAAAAAGAAGTAAAGAGTGGACTCCCTGCAAGCTACAGGTTAACAGAGCTCACCTGGACCCTCACCACCAAGGATCATCAACCTGGGGAATTGCCAGTGGATTTGTAAGGGTGACGTCCAAGTGGATTGTGGGAACTGAAGTCCTCAACTTTCAAGGACCATCTTGGAGCTTCCAGACCCTTGAAGTGAGTTTGAGAGATTTTGGGACCCTTTGAGGAACTTCAGGAAAAAGTTCAAGAAGTTTAGAGAACTTTGGAGCAACTTTGAAAAAAAGCTCCATAGAGGGACCAACTCAATCTGGTCAGCCAAGCCGCCTGCCTTCAACCGCGAGCCGGCCAAGCCATCCAGGTTCGTCCCGCTAAAAGCTCCGTCGGTCCACCTTCCAGAGTTTGACCGGGAGTAGATGAAATCCGAGGCCGGCGAACCCTCACCGAATCTGGCCTGGTGAAGAACATCCAGGGACCCCGTGAGAAAAAGCTCCAGAAAAGTTTCTTAGTCCGATCGTAGAAAAAGTGACCAGGAGCAACCGCGAAAGCCAAGCCGCCTGCCTTCAACCGCGTGTCGGCCTGGATCCTGGGTTTGCTACGCTGGAATGCTCCAGAGGTCGGACCGCAAAAGTTTCTAAGTCCGAACGTAGAAAGGTGGCTGGGAGCTCATCGCAAGGCAAGCCGGCGAACCCTCACAGAATCCGGACTGGCAGAGAGCTTCGAGGGACCTCGAGGAGAAAAGCTCCAGAAATGTTTCTAAGTCCGAAGGTAAAAACTGTGACCAGGACCTTCCACGTGGGGTATCCGCTCAGGGCTCCATCGCGGTTGGCCTGAAACTTTGACTTTCGGTCGGTCTATCGTGAGCCTGTATCCCAATATGGTGCTATAAGTTTCTAAGTGCTATATTTAGCTAAATCTTCGAAAATTCATATCTGCGGTTCCCTACATTGGATTTTTGTCGTTTTGGTGTCATTTTAAAGATAAAATCAGTTCCTATTTTTATAAATTGGTGCTGGATTTTTATTATGTGTTGTGTCTTAATTATTTACTGAATTGGTGTTTTTAAATGCTTTACATACCTGTCTTTGAAGATAAGCCTGTCTGCTCGCAGCCACGTTACCAAGGGTTGAGCATAGGAATAATTTTCTAAGACCTATGCTGAGTCCTACCAATGGTTAGTGGCCTTATTGCCAGTGGCAGACCTACATTTGCCCCTACCAATAATCCACTTTCCAACATTAGCTTATTTTAAAACAGAACAACATATTTTTGAAGCAGCTGTTAAAGTTATGCACAAAAATTAATATCAGTATTAGTAACTTGCACAGAATTAACATTACTGTTGGAATGTTGTCAGAAAAGTTCACAAGAAAATTCAGAAAATGACATTCCTTTTCTATCCTTGCCTGGTAAAAGTACAATATCTCGCATAGCTTGATGTACCCAACTTAAAATATTCTTTCCTTTAAAAGTAACATACATTTTACCAGAGAAATACACATCCTGAAAACATATTGTGGACACAAAATAACCGATAATATCAATTGTCGATCCTTGAAAAGATTCTATTTTGATATCAGGATGTTCCAGTGGCTCATCTTTCCATAGCCTTTCAAATGCATCATAAGTGATAATAATCACTCTGGCTCCTGACTCCATTAACAATCTAACAGATGTATTCCCTATTCCTATGTCAGCAGTGGTATTTTCACAGGCATCATCAGCTGGAGAAGTAATATTTAGCACCAGATCTGACAAGCTTGTTTGTAATGCATCCTCTTCTGTATAGTCAGCTATTTCATTTATTTGAAGACTTCTTTTCATGCATACTTTTGCAAAGTGTCCCATTAAACCACACAAGTTGCTTATTTTTTTTAACTGCTGTACATAACTTGACTTTTGCTGCATGACAGGTAGATCCAAAAGGAAAACAAGCACAATATTTGTTGTTGGATGTTGGACCCTCTTAGGAATTTGCTTTAGAGATCATAACTTTGCAATCCTGAAATTTACTCTTTACTGCCAAAATTGATTCTTCCGTGTTTTTCCTTAAAATCTTTGCTTCAGCTTGTGAAGATTCGATCATGAAAGCAGCAGCAATAGTTTATGAGAGCAATAACTTTTTAAATGATACAATTGTTCTTGGATAGTCTAATTGTGACACCTGACTACTAATTGGTCACATATAAGTTGCTCAGTAAAATCCTCAAATTTGCAATTAGCTGCTAAAATTCTCATTGCAGTCACATAAGATTCTTCTGATTCATACTGCTTTTGTTGTCTATAATGTTTGACAACAATACTCTTTTGTGTATCAAATCTTTTCTCTAATCTTAGAACAGCTTTCTGAAATTCATCAAATTATTCTCCTTCAAGTGGTGTACAGATAGGTAAATGTTAAAAAATACGTTGACCTTCTCTACCCAAACAGTGTTCTAGAATAAATCTTTTCTTTTCTGAGAAATCGCTGACCATCAATTGCTCCAAGATATATATCAAATGACCTGTACCAGTCTTTCCAAGCAGTCACACGTTCACTAGGCAACTCTAGGGAGTGAGGAGGATGATGCACCATTTGCATGGTGCAATTTTTTATACATTGTTTTAATGACAACTAAACTGTCTGAGCCTTACAAAATCACACAAATGTGTGTAAAGATGCCAATCTGGTTGTTCTAAATACAGATGTGCCCATCAGGTGTGTGCATCACAGCTTTAGTAATAAACACAAATATTGTAAGACACTTAGGGGGATATTCACAAGAACGTGTGATAATCATCGCCAAATTAGCTTAACGCAACTTTGCACATTGCGGCCCATCGCGGGAAAATAACACTGTGTTAACGTAGCATTCACAACCCGGCGGCACCATGCGATAGACCCACGACAACGCGCCAAATGTCCGCATTAAAATGAACGCGACGCCGAAACAATGCGAAACACAAACACGAAAAAAGGTGCGATGCCCCAATTCGCGATACAAAAATCAGCGGTAACCAGCGACAGCCCTGCAATTCCCACACGTCATGCGTGAAAATGCACTATAAAAACACCGAAAAACACAAACAAAAAAAATCAAACTGCGTTGCACCATGGATGCACCCGGACCGAGTGCAGAGGACATCACGAACCCCACAAGCCCCACAGACGACCAGCAAGGTACCCCGGTGTCGGGGAAGGCCAAGGAAAAGAGGGAGAGGAAGACGTGGTTCAGTCCGCAGGAAAACCGGATCATCGTCACGGAGGTGATAGAACACTACCAACAACTGATCCTCACCTCCACTGTGTCATTGGCAACACAAACGGAAATATGGCAGTCGATCGTGAACAATGTGAATGCAGTCGGAGTGTCGAGGAGGTCAATGGAGGAGGTCAAGAAGCGCTGGCATGATGTGAATAGCCAAACCAAGCAGAAACTTGCTGCCAACCGGAAGGCAGCAACGGTGACTGGAGGTAGGAGTCCTGCGCCACAGGAGGAGCTGGATGAGCTGGAGGAAATGGTGGCCACAGTCATCAGTGTGGAGACGGTGGCAGGGGTCAGGGGACCGGACACAGCTCGACATGACCTGACCCAACAGCAACAGGGTGAGTAATGACCAGGGACTGGGGGGACGGGGGGAGATGGGCACAATGGCACACATGCTCAATTATGCGTAGCACACTGCCCACCCACAATGATTGTGGAACAAGTCCCTGATACGCTTGGGACACTGCAGCGCACATAGAAACACCAAGTAGGCCCCCGCCCACTATGTGCACACAGAGGCCCTCCTCCCTATCACCAATCTCACAACCAACCCAGGTACATGGGGTGAATCCAGCAAAGTAGCGGCTTTGTGAGCCACACTGACAATGCAAGTGACACTGCATGACCAATAGCATGGCTGCAGTCAAAATACATGACATGGTGCATGACACGACACTGAGGTGGCCCAGTGTGGAGCACATCCTCAAAGGAGCAGGTCACACTCTGACACATCCACGTGCACATACAACCCCTGACCTCAACAACACATCCGCAGACAAACAATGCACAAGAGTACAACAACTGTCCAAGAGCACAAATGACCCAAGTAGCCAACATCTCAGCACCTTAAAAGCACACAAGTCAAAGGCACACCGCCTCAAAGGGATAAGGGGCCGCTAAATAAGAGCCGCAGGGGCGACTCTCCCACAATGCAGCACACACACATAGCAACCACAGCATATCAACATTGAAGACAATGTGGAACAAAGTGCAACACTTTCACCTCAGAACAGAGGACACAACAGGTGCCGCTTGTGCGTAGAAACTGGCCAATCACATCTGGCATAGCAGGAAACTGTGAGATGATAATGTTCGAGTACAACCTCACCTCCGCCATGTCATCGTAATGTCCACTGTCTCCCACCAAATAGCCAGCTCAGCCCAAACAGTCACAACGTACATTGTCATGCAGTCTGTATGTAAACATGTCCAATGCGTCAACATACATGAAACACACTGTTAACCTGCATCTCCCCTTGACATTGCAGAGGGACAATCTACACCACCTGCAGGGCAGATCAGACATCTCTTCAGTGATGAGGAGGAGGACCCCCTGGCCATCTGCTTCGACACCCTCCAACGGATCGTGGACAGCCTCCGCACCCCACCTCCAGGAGCAGGGCAGCCCAGCTGCATCGAGGTGACCCCACCCCCTGCACAGCCCACACAGCAGGAAGCACCCACCACTATGGCTAACTTCCAGCACCTCATGGAAAGACACATGGCATTCCAACGCCGTGTGTTAGAATGCCAGAGGGGGCTGGCCGAACAGGTGCGTGTGGGTTTTGACCTCATGGCAGCCAAACTTGATGCCATACGTGGGTGTGTGAGTCCCATCAGGGACCACTTACAGTCCATAACGGACACCCACAGTCCGTTCCATGCACTACAACAATCTTTGGCTGACCTCGCTGGAGCCATTACTCGGATACAAGAACTGTCCAGTCAGACAGGCTCCAGCGATTACAGCACAGAGGTGGCACAGATGCGGAGGACAATGGAGAACATCGAGTGGATGCAGGCCGGAAGGATGGCTGCCACGGCTGTACACCAGCAAGATGTAGCTGGGATCTTCCATGCCCTGCAGGACCTCATCTTGCCATTGCTGCCACAGAGCCTGTCCCAGATGACTGCTGCAGGAACTCCGACACACACATCTCTGCCACCAGATGTGTCAGTGGCACACAGTGATGCAGCCATACCACCACCACCCCCTGATGTGTCAGTGGCACACAGTGATGCAGCCATAACACCGCCACACACACCTGACACACCTGACACAGAAGACATATCAGACGACTAAGATGTGGATGGCAATGACTCTGTGTGAGAAAGGAGGTCGTAGCACACATCCCCGCCATATGGCCTGTACCTGCTTGGTTCAGCCCTCTGCATCATGCCCGGGAACAACACCTTCCACTGTCCCCCACAAGACTCTGCGACATTCACCTGGACCCCCACATGGACTGCCATATCTGCTCTGGTCACCAATGACACAGCAAACAGGCTGCGGACTCAACCCTTCCTCTACCGATTAACTAGTCATTACCCAAAGGACTCAGTTTGGCCCTCCACTGGGCAACCATGTAATGTGGGGTGTGCATGGCCATGTACTGCTCCAGCTCCGACACAACACAGAATGTAAATAAAACATTCCTAATCACACAGATGTGTCATGTCTATGTTCAATCAATTATGACAGTATGTATGACTGTAGGGACATTGATTGCACAAAAAGGTACACCCTGGGAAATGAAATCAATGCGCATGTTTGACCATGACACACATGGCCAATTCGATGACTGTTAAGGTGTGAACAAGCTGTGGCCTCATTGATCAAGAACATCAATCTCGCAACCCCCCAACGTAGCCCCACGTCCATGTATTGAATAGGGCTGTGTTTTCACAAATTTCAAAGTCTGTAGGAGGCCTAAAGTAGTGTCCCACATCACATGTGTCAACAGAACATCCCTTCGCATACCTACACACACTCAACTGTGTGGACACAGCCTGGTTTGATGGAACACAGTGATCCACATGGCAAGAAGTGTGACACCATACTCACATTGCTGAAGACACGTAAGCGCACAGGTCTACCAGCACCTCTCCCAACCACAATGTCTGGCTCACAGAGGTGGAGCTGACAATGGGACTCACCCCTAAGTGAAATGTGTCAGTCAGTCCCTCCCTGTGTACGGACAATGCTCATTGAGGCACACGACATGGCATGCTAATCAACACTCATCACAGTTGAACACTAGTGAAGTTGCGTACACATCATTGGCATGTGCGTGTCAGTACGGGCAAGACAAGGGCCACGACATGCAGACCAATGCATCATACACTAACACACAGCAAAGGAACATGTAGGGGTGCAAGACATGGGTAGGCACAAATGAACACCAGTCATTACGGATGCCAACGGTCTCAGCCCACCTCGCCTTGCTGGACCAGTCATGTGGTGTTTGGCGAATGCTCATTGCACCGTGTGAGGGGACACCACTCACAACCCATGAGATCTGCATAGTCCTGTACCACCGGGCTGCGCTGACTGTCTGCTCTGCTGACAGTGAGCAGGTGAAGGAGTCCAACAAGGTCACATGTAGTGCTACATTGCCATGTGTGTACTCTCCCACCAGCGGTGTGTCAGGTTGAGGAACGTTGCCAGGCGCCGCTGTCCACTCACATTGCACAGGTGTGTGTCAACCCGCAGTGTTGCACGCACATACATTCTGAGTCCAGGCGAATGCAGCCATGTCCACTGTAATGGTGGGATATGTGTCCATTTCTCCAAGCTGCAGAAGGGTTTTGGGACCTGTGCTATGGGTCACAATCCTATTGTGGCTGCAGGAATGTAGTTACTCGTCCATGAAAGCGAGCGCAGCTTCATGGGCAATCAGTTCCAAGAGTACGTCGTTGTCGACTTCAACGGACACCGGTGCGAGCCAATCCATTAGCTGGTCCGGACAGATGTGCTCCGTCCACGCATCCGCAACACAGCCCAATAGGGGAGAGCTTCGATGTGGTCATTGCACACGAGGAATTGTGCAATCTCACTTGCCCAACTGCCAGCACATACGCCAAATACCAAGGCATCCCATGTACGGGTATCACAGTTACACCTCCTGGTCGTGGACCAACAGGGGGCGCACACACATGTCAAAATCCAGTTCAGCAACCTTTGTGTTGGATAGGCAGACATCCATGGGCCACTCGAATATGCATGATCGACAGTGGAACCAGGGCTGGACGCAGGTGACGTACGCAAGACGGAAGCTCAGACGGTAACTGATGCGCAACACTGCCAGTGGCAGTGCCCCCAACAAATACAGCATTCGGTCACGGTACAGTTCCACATGACAGGTGTTGTGCATGTGCCCGGGATGTGCTGACATTGCGTTGTTCGCTCTCGTAGAACCGGCACTCTTCTGGATGATATGCCACAGCTCGGAGCAATGAGTCGTATGAGTGTGCAAAGTATGGACGTATGGGTTGTCCTGTACGTAAGGGTCAAGGCCATTCCATGCAGGAGTACCTCGGCAAGGATCTGTGTGTGGGGTGTGGATACGTTGGTCTGTCATTAGCGCTGTGCGTAGTGTGGAAGTCGTCATCATCTGCTATGGTATCTCTCTCAGGGGGTGTCTGCCGCATGCAAGACCAAGGTCGGAGGTGCAGGTGTCCTTCCGCCTCATGTATTGAGACAAAGGAGCTTTCATCCCAAATGTTAGTCTGACTACTGCTTGCATTCTGGAAATGTGATGTGGCTTTCGCACTGCAATTGTGGCTAGGCCTTGGCCTTATGGTGCACCAATAGCGATGCACACACAACAGTTGTCATGCCTGAGCCAAGAGCCCGAGCGGCCTTGCGCTCCTTGTGCAATTCCTTCGTGCGCGGCAGCACTCCGGGTGCATGCTACCTTGCAACATTGTCGATTACGGGCGGTGTTGCGCAGACACTGCAACAGAGACACATGCATCAGTTGGTTTCCTGTCCAGCCCAGGATGAACCACGCCCAGAGCCCAGGGATGATTGTTCACACCCCTACGCTGGCCTGGCGTACGCCGAGCCTGCCCACTCGGCTTACGTATAAAGAGGGGCGACGACGCAACGTGTCCCAGTTCCTCCCCACTGCCGGAGGTAACATGGCTGCGTCCGCCTGGCATATCACGAGACTCAATCAGAAAGGGTCCATGACTTACGTTGCACAGAGTTGGTGGCACCGGAAACACTGTGGCCGGCACAGGCCTACCGCCACGGGACGGTGACTTACGGTGCACTGAGGTAGGGGCACCTTAGGTGCTGAGCGGGTGTGCAGCCTGCGATGATGCGCCGTCCTGGCAGTCCGGACTGGTAGGGATTTGTGTGAGCCCTGCTGGACCGCAGTGTGGGCCTGAGCCAGCAGGCAGCGCGGGCCGACCGCCACGTGGCGTTGCCTCACGGTTCACAGAGTTGGTGGCACCTATAGTGCTGGGCGGGTGTGCAGCCTGTGATGTTGCCGTGTGCACTGATATGATCTCTGCCATTGCGAATCAAGACCCAGAATCATGTGTGTGACCTAGTGGCCCGTGGGGCTGCATGATGTGGAGGCTGCCAAGGTCGCGGCCCCCGGGCTTGGAGATTGCACCGGCACGTGGTGGGCCCTCTTGGAGACACGCTGGTGGCGGAAGGTGAGCAGTGGGGCCTGGGTGCGCAGGGGCAGGCAAACACCGCTGGGCGGCGGGAGGGGCTGGGGTGCAGGAGCCTGTGTGCACAGGGGCAGCCAAGCGATGATGGCGTGTGCAATGATTTGTACTCTGCCATTCATCCATCTTGACTCTGTTTCAGTTACGGGACCTGGTGGACTGCGGTGTATGCCGGCACTTGGTTGGAGACACACCGGTGGCTGCAGGTGAGCAGTGAGGCCTTGGTCCGCAGTGTCGGCACTCTCTCTCCCTCTCTCTCTCTTCCTTTCACTGTCTCTCTCTCTTCCTCTGTTGCTCTCTCTCCCTCTCCCTCTCTTCCTTTCACTGTCTTTCTCTCTTCCTCTGTTACTCTCTCTCCCTCTCCCTCTCGCCCCCTTTCACTGTCTCTCTCTTTTCCTCTGTTGCTCGCTCTCTCCTTCTCCTTCTCTCCCCCTTTCTCTCTCTCCCTCTCTTTCATTCTCTCTCTCTTTCTTTCTCTCTCTCTTTCTCTCTCTCTCTCTCTGTCCTTTGATGAGCGCATGACACACCTTCTTATCTTGTGTTTTGTCTTGCAGGCTGTGTCCCACAGATTGTCCGGAGGAGACCCGCCATGACTCTTCCGAATAGTTGTTTTGAGTTACATTTGAATAAAATTATTTGTTTGGCAATTCTATGATGAATGTATGATTCTCCTTTTTCTGTACACACATGTATGTTGATTGTTGTACTTCTGCGACATCATGCGAATTGTTTTGCTCATGATTTCATTACGTTGATGTGAATTATCTTTGTCCGGGGTAGGGCCCCGGGGGGGGGGCGGTCCGGGACGGGGGGGCAGTGGGTGTTGTGGCCCTCTTGGGTGTCCGGCTGCGTGATCAGTTGCTCCATGGCATGTGTTGTTCTTCTGGTGTGGCTGCGGACTGGGCTCCCATTTCTGGAGCAGGTTATCGTCCGACTTAATACCAGGAAAAAGCAGCTGTTATTTCCCTGCTGCTAACGCGCCTTATCGCATGTTTTGTGCTCTTCTCGCCGATCTGGCTGGACGTTGAGAATGTTGCGGAGTGGTTTTTTCGCGTCTTTTTGCACGGGAACGCCTACTCTGCATCTCATTAGCGTTAGTTGCCGGTGTCATCCGTGGCGATGTTTTTTGCGGCTGCTATCGCGGGAATACTGGCAGTGTCAGCTGTTCGCACCAGCTTGTGAATAGGGCGATAAATCTATTGCCACTTTGGCTGCGATAAAGTGCTGCTAACTCGGCGATAAGTCCTTGAGAATATGCCCCTTAATTTCATGGTACCTTATGTTGCTTCTGTAACCAAACCACTTCTTTATGTGTTTTGGTTGAACACACAAGAATTGAAAGAAATGCCCCTTCCTGTGGAGAGGCTGGGCCACACAGAGACAATGCATGCATGATGAAGAGACTCCAGGGCTGCCAATCATCGCCAAATTGCTGAAGCACAATACACATAAAGCAGGTAACTTCAAATGTTACCTTTATTAGTGGTAAAAAAGCCCTGGAGAGAGCGGTTAATTAGTATTCCACTCCCGCTGCTGTCTGACGTCACACTCCGTCAGCTTATCGCCAACCCGTTCTAATGGATCTGATCAAGCCCACGGAGCAAGCTGCACAACACACAAGCACGGAATTGTGTCGCATGAGCTGCTTGAGGAAGGAGAAATCACCCGGCTGCTACACACCAAAACAGTTCACTACATATCAAGCAGAGGGTGAACAGCTGAATAAAAATGGATATCCAAAATAAACATACACTATCTACAACACACTTAATTTGACATTGGAAAAGAAGGAGGCTATGGGTGAATTCCTTGCCTGCCTCCACAGACTGATGCAGCACTGTGAGGTCAGCAAAATTTCCAAGAAAGATCCAGTAATTGAGGGATACCAATCTTAATTTTTGTTCCTGAGGCTGAAAAATGTTCACTGGTTGATATTGAAGAAAAAATATGTATTGATGACTAAACTGAATTTCAAGCAAGAAAGATTGGGACATGCAAGGCAGAAAAGTAGAAAAATGCCTTTCAGCTGCATGAACAAACAACTAGGAAACAACCCAGGACTCATTGCAGGAGATCCAAATCCAATGAATATCAAATAAGGAGGAAGGACATACAAAGGCATCCTAAAACAAGTGACCATTCCATAGAATGAGAAACATTAACTCCCATTCTGTAATGTTCAGAGCCATGGTTCAAGAATGGTGGTGGTATGGCAAGGATAGCCACTGACAAATATGTGTATTGCAACAAGCAGGGAGATACCTTGAAAAGAGAAAGATCTGAAGGCCTAACAGCACACCGGGGTATTGAGAGATGGGGGTGATCGGTCTTCCAGCTCATCTTGATTCCACAAAGTTGCAGACAACATCCTGGTCATATTGTTTGCTATCAAGAGAATCCTACTGAAACCCATTTTCTCTGTCATCATGCAACACTGATGAAAATGTCATCTTGGTGGCACATTCTGAAAGGAAAAAAAGTATTCATCTCTAAATCGCTCAATGGGCAATAACACAACAACATGAGTTATGGACAGGGACAACTTGCTAAATTTTATTTCCTCTACTGAGTATGAAAAGATGAAATTTCAACCCAAACTAAAATAATCTGTGGTAAACGTTTACACCTGGATGAACCCATGCAATGTCTAAGACATCTGAGGACAGCACTAGAACGATCCATTGTGGCTGACATTCATGTCATTGATGAACCCATAGCAGTGGATTGTGTTCTCAGATTCCATGCCATGGAACAACTGCATCTAGTTGCCATCTTGAGGGTGAGCGTGAGCATACCATCATACACAAGCACCCCAAGCTTTCAAAAGTTCTGGTAGAAAGGGCAATTTGTCAGGTCCTTCTGCGCATTAATGAGAGCACCACTGGAAAATGCTAGTTCACCTCTAGATGGTGGTGGTGAAAAAACTGCAAACCCCTTTCAGTGGCTCACATCACTGAAGAATTAAAAGACCTGGGGGAATATTACCAAGGGCCGGCGATACAATTATCGCCGCTTTAGCGTCCGTTTTTCTGGCTCAAAGCAGCGATAATTATATTGCATTATTTACAAGGACATGCTAGCGCGTGTTTCCTTGACTTAGCTCCCGTTTTTCACACGCCTCGCATCGATAATGAGATGCAAAGTAGGCGTGGCTGTGAAAACAACATGGGAAAATATCGCGAAGGCAGCTTCGCGATATTAACAACGAGGCGTAGCGATAATTTAGATCGCGCTAACTCTGCCTTAACTCAGGAATTTAACGTCTGTTAAATTCCTGACTAAGGCATGCCTAACATGGGAGGTGGATTGTGGGGCTAAGGCCACAGGGCCTATCATCAAGCTTATCGCTGTTTTCCATGGAACATCGCTGGAAAACCAGCGATGTTCCATGGAAAACCCCGCTATCTCTGGAATATTTATCGCCATAGCGCTAAGCGTTGATAATACAGCGCTAGCTTGGCTATATATTCCAGCGATAGCCGGCGTTAATTAAAAGTACGCTAAGCGCGCTCAGCGATAATTATCACTGGGGCTTGATAATATGCCCCCCAGCATCATGAGTATAACCTGTTTTGGATATTCTGAAGTGTAACACCAATGGAGTCATTAAACGCTGACATCACATGGGAAAGACACTTAGGACCACACTTAAATTATATCATCATGCTGGTAAATTGTGCAAAAGGTGTTCTGAAGGCTAGACATAAACAAAGAATACCATCAGCTAAACTTCACAAGGAATTCTGATACTTCAACACATTTCCAACGCATCTATGTTTATTCTAATACAGGTCAACATAAACTTATCCGGGTACTCCATTGTTGATCCAAGTAAATGTTCAAATAAACAATTCGGGTACTGATGGGGTTTCTAATACAAACACCTAAACCTTGGTGTATTCTCTGCAACAGAAATATTGCAAGAAGCAGTTTGAAGAGTTATCCCAACCACCATAAATACACTCAGCTACAGTAACACATCTTGATGTTTGGGGTTACTATAGCAGAGCACAGCTGAACTTTAAACTAGGTGCGTTCAACACAAGTGAAGTCCGAGTTTCAGAAAGCCAACTTATGATTTTATGGAAACATTTTGTCAGGCAATGCCATGGGCACAGGTCCAGACAAAGTCAAGGCTCTAAATAAGACACATGGCCCAGTGAATGCACGAGATGTCATATCATTCAATGGAATGGCCAGGCAACTCTTGTGATATATATAAGACTATGCAATGTTCAGAAACACTATGAAGAACAAAGGCAAGCTTTCAACTGGACAGCTCAGTTGGATGTGGCCTAATGGTCTGAGCCGTGATTTTGGAATAAGGCTTAAGTCCCACTGTTCGCTCAACATCCTGTGTTTCCAGGCAAATCATGTAATCTAACTTTGCCTAAAAACAAATTCTGACCTGGTGTAATGTAATGCAATCTGGTGCTCCTGTAAAGGACTCTCAAGCCTTTGGACCAAGTTCACACTGAATACAATTGCACCTAAAAACAATCCTTCATGAAATGCAAAGGAAGGTTACAAGTGCCTATAATGTGGCATATTTCAACCGGAGGCTCCACACAGACTCACAGTGGTTTTAAAGCCATTAAACTTAGGAGTCATCCTTGTACAATATCACCAGGATGATGACCAGTGCCAAATTGTTGCCTATCCCAGGACACAAACAGCCAGAGCGTATTCACAGTCAAATAAAGAGAGTCTGCCTGTGTGGTGGGAGTGCAAACATTTTCACATATTCATTTATAGAAAGCATTTTACAATAGTAACTGATCAACAAGCATTTCTGACAATATTTGGAGATCTTTGAGCCAAGATACCACCTCGTCATGAGAAATGGGAAATCCGTCCACAGGAACATATCTGCAACATTATCCACAAGTCGGTCAAGAACAACAACCCAGTGAGCTACATGTCATGACACCCCGTCATTATGACCCAAAAACATCTCCACAGCTAAAGAATACTAGTGCCTTGTTATTGATCAAGCATTGCCTCCATCTATATCCCTAGGAGCCACCTTGAAGTCGCCCTGATTGATGCCACATTAAAGGAAATCAAGATGTGCACAGCTGGAAACGAATGAAGATAGATAGACAGCAGCTGGGTTCTGGGCAGATATTAATGTCTGTGACTTAATGTCATTCAATCATATAATAGAGGAATTATCAGTTTCAGTCTGTAGGCTTCTTTAGCAATGCAAACAAATTGTCATTTTCTGGACAAGATGTCAGAGACTGATTGGCCTAGCACGTGAAGGATATAGAGGAATAGTCATCACAATAAGAATGCTATGCCACCAAGTCTGACTTCCACAATGCCTCTTCTATGCTAGGTAGTGCATAGTCCAATGTTGCCATGGGCTTGATTAGCCCTCCCATATCTGCAATGTCTGTCATTTCTGATGGATGAATACCAGATTTCCCATATTAAATAAACTCTTATCTTGTCAAGACAAGCAGGGGGCCTACTTTCAATTAACATATGTTTTCTGCATTTGCAAAACAATTGAACTTCAAGAATAAGAAAATCAGACCACTGTGGCCAAAGGACAATGGAATGCTCTAGAGATTCATGACCAACTTAGAAAAAGGCCATTCAGCAGGATCAAGAGGTGGTATAAATTGTGCTTGTTAGACCTGTCAGCCTTAGGGTGGTCTTTCCCCAAATGTTTTGCCTTTGCCCTCCTTTTTTTGCTGAAATGTGTATTTTCTGGACTTAGGTCTCTGTGCACTTTACGAATTCAGACCAGTGTAAAAGTGCTTGTGTTCACTTCCGAAAACATGGTAACATAGCCTTGAAACTATTTAATTTACTGTAAACGTATTGAGCCACTCACTTACGTAGGCCTTTAAAGCATTTCCGATATCGGTCATTGTCGCCTAAATTCAGTTTTAAACAGCCAATTCAACTTGGCAATATAAACCTCCTGCCAAGCCTTAAACACCTACTTTATTGCTTATAGATCACCCCTAAGGTAGGCCCTAGGTAGCCTATAGGGCAGGGTGCAGTGTAATTAAAAGGTTGGACATGTACTTTTATGTTTTACATGTCCTGGTATTCAAAAACCTTATACATTTATTTTTCTCTACTGTGAGCCCTACCTCTCTCATAGGGCAACATTGGGTTGCATTATTACATTTAATAAGTGATACATTTTGATTGGGGAAAGGTAAACATTTCATGTTTAGTGTCTGAGAAATTGTAATTTAAAACTTTATTAATGGTAAATTCGGATTTTAAGTTACAATTATGAAAATGCCACTTTTAGAAATTTGGCATCTTCCTGCCCTATTTGCTGCCTGCAGCCTGTTACTGGGTCTATGACTGGTTGTAGTTGGCATTTGGACTTTGTTTATTCCACCCAGACAGTGACACAATAGAGGAATTTGGGTTGCCTAGATGGGCCATCACTGGCAGGATAGGGGAAGGAGCTGGGCACAGCACCACCTACAACTGAATAGACTATGCCCTGCCTTCACACACAGGGCATGCCACCAATGTATTGTTCATGCAGACAGCCAGGGCAGGGGATGCAGGAAACTTCAAGCACTTCAAAGGACATTTTCTAGAAACCACTTACTTCAAAGAAGGCATCAGTTATCCATATAGGAACTCCATACCCACTTTTCAGCTCACTTTCTGGACTTGTGGAAGGACTCTCAGAGGAGTGCCTGCTGCTGTGGCCTGCTGTGTATTCCACAAGACGGCTTTACTACACCTAGAAGAACTGATTTGCTGCCTGGAGCCTGCCTTGAACCCTCAGAGGCCAGCCCTGCTGCTTGAGCCCTGCTCCACAGCTTGAACCCAAGACTAACAGAGAGGCATTCTGATCAGAGTCTAAGGGGCAGAAAAGGCTTCAATCATCTGGAACCCACACCTCGACCCAGCCTGAGTGAGGTCCTAACCCCCCCGCCACAGTGGTACCCCTTCAGTCCTGTGACCTTAGTAGTGGTGTTAAAGGTGCTCAGAGAGCCAAAATCCAAAACTTGAGCAGTTTTTAGCCAAAGAATATCTGAGAACTGAGAGGAAACTGGGACCAATCTGCTCATCTATCTGCCCAAGGTGCATCGCCAGCTGGCCTGATTTAGTGGCAGCAACTGCTACATTCCTCTCCGCAGCAGCAAATCCTGTTCAGCGGTCCTTTGCCAAAGGGGTATCCAGCCTTGTGGAACTCTCGACAGCTTCAGCTTCCAGTTGCATCCTGGTCTAGATTTTCGACTTCCAAAAGAAAGACTACATCCGAACTGTGGTGGGCAGAATTTGTTATTCTGATGGTGAAATTGGAGGAATTTAGTAATTCTGCATTACTGTTGTAACGCAGAATTGCTAATAAATTCCGCAGCTCTCCTGGTGGAATTAATCTGCAGTGTTTGGCTTTTAAACAGGCCTGGAAGAGGGAGCAGTCTATCTATGTTTAAAAAACACTGCAGATTAAACTTTAAACTGCAATAATCCCTCTTCTGGTCCTGTTTAATAACCAGTGACTGCACTGCTGTGCATCCCCCTCATTCCCCTTACATACTCAGAGTGTACAAGGATTATATACCCTGAGTATGTGAGGGCACCGAGAGGTATGCACAGCAGTACCAAATGGCAAATGCACTTACCGGGCATAATCCTTGGCACCTTTTATACTCTGCAGTAATTACTGCAGCATATGTAAGGGCGCCAAGGGGCATGCACAACAGTGCCAGTGCATACCCCTTGGTTTCCTAACATACTTTGCTGTAATCACAGCAGAGTATGTAAGGGCGCCCTGGGGTATGCACTGTAAGAGCATTTGGTATTTGGCAGAGCTGTTTCTTAGTGCAAAATGCATCCTTGCATCCATTTTTTCAATCGAGGGTGAATTTTGTGCTAAGAAAATAGCACCAAATGCCCACTTTGCCCTGTCGGGGAATTCTATAGAATCTCGCAGAATTTTAATGGAATTCCGCTGAATTCCAGGGAATCAAATTCCGCCCATTCATTGTCCGAATGTGGAACTCTTCACCGCAACTTTGTCCAATGGCTCCCCGATGATGACACGTCCTCATTGGACAATGCCTACAACCTTGCCCCCCACTGAACTTCTACATTCTAAGAGACTTCTGCTTCAAAGTTCTTCTAAGTGCGAAGGTAAGCATCAACCGGGGCCAATCCACATTTTTATCCGACTTGTGCTCCTTCGAGGTCAGCACATATATTTCAATTTTGACTCGGTCTCACGTGACTAGATACCCAGGGTTGCCGCTTTGATCTTTTGGGTGCTAGTTTTTACCTTAAACTGTAAAAAATCACAATTCCCGTTCTACTGATTGTTGTTTTGGTGTCAAATAATTTATTGAAATTTACTCTGGGGCATATTAGCAAGACCCACGTTAAAATTATCGCCGTTTTAGCGGCAGGAAACTGCCGCTAAAACGGCGATAATGGGCTTGCTAATATGCGTTATAGAATTCCAATAGAAGCCCAGGTTAGATGTCCTGCACATCTAACCTGGGCTTCTATTGGAATTCTATAACGCATATTAGCAAGCCCATTATCGCCGTTTTAGCGGCAGTTTCCTGCCGCTAAAACTGCGATAATTTTAACGTGGGTCTTGCTAATATGCCCCTCTATTTTTTAATTGTTGTGGGATTTTTGCTTATGTTGTGTTTTCACTATATATTTAGAAACAGACTTAAGCAAGAAGCAAATAGTAAAAATTATGCAGGCATACCGAATTTGAACGAACAAATGATAGACAATATGACTAAAATGTATCTAATGACTATTCCAGTGTTATTGTCACAAGATAGTTTTTTAATGCTTAATATATAGTGTTTAAAAATGCAGAGTTACAGCACCACCAACCAATGCCCATCAACACCTATAGAGGGGCAGGAATTATTCACAACAATAGCTTGTTGGAGTGAGTGGAAGCAAGAAGAAGAAGAAGACCTGCGCTTCCAATTCATGAACAGAACGGAAGGATGAAACGGTATTCTAATGCTCATCAAGGAGCTTGAGATTCGAACATAAAGAAATTATAACTCAAACCCATATTATTCAGCTGAAATGCTCAAGGTAACTGTACAAAAAGAGCACAAATCACTTCAACAGCTGAAGGCGACGCAAAAGTGATGAAGAAGATGATTTCACCATTGAAAGTCTGGCAGAAGGAACAATTCCTAAACTTCAATGCTAATTATGAACCTAGAGAAAACCATTGCAACTCACAAAAGAAATTTAAAACAATAGAGACATTTCACTTTTATTTAAGTGGTGAGGGAGAGTGGGGTGAAGTGTTGCGATGTGAAAGGAACAGAGTCATAACACTAAGACCCAGTGGGAAGGCAACTGATGAGCACAACACTGGACGTCATTTTCTGTGAGCTGTAAGCAGGCGCAAGAAGTAAGGGGGACCTAGGGCAGTAGAGGCCAGGAATAACATCGAGAGGAATGGTGGAAGTAAGCTCCTCTGCCTAAAGAGGACAACATGCAAAAGACAAAGGGGCATATTATCAACGGCCAGCGATAATTATCGCTGGCCGTGCTTAGCGATAGATTTCTTATCGCTGGCTATCTCTGGAAATTATCGCCCTGGTAGCGCGTTATTAACAACACGCTTCTCCAGGGCGATAAAAATTCCAGAGATAGCGAGGTTATCGCCGTTTTGCAGGGAACATCCCTGGTTTTCCAGCGATGTTCCCTGCAAAGCAGGCGATAACTCTGCTGATACGACCCTGTGGTCGTATCAGCAGAATCCACCCCTATGTTAGGGATGGCTAAGTCGGGATTATAGCAGACGTTAGATTTTGCGAAAACGGCCGTTTTCGCCAAAATCTAACATCTGCTATAATCCTGTGGGCTGCCTTGTAAATATCGCGATGTGCACATCGGCGATATTTACAACGTAGCCCATCTGGGGTACGCCAGTAACGCCCACTTTGCATCTCATTAGAGATGCAAGGATGGGCGTTGGGGGAAAGGGCGATAGTGCAGGGATTCACGCGATAGCGTGACCTTGCTGATTAGGCGATAGAATTATCGCCGCTTTCCGTCCGAAAACGGACGCTAAAGCGGCGATAATTGACTATCGCCTGGTTGTTAATATGCCCCTAAATGAGCTGCGAATAAAGTGAAATAAACCAAGTGCCAGCATGTGGCCCACTCTCTCTGAAGGAGGATATACTCTGCTCTTCTCAGGAGAGGTGTTGTACTTTTAGTGGGGCAGTTACAACACTTTTCAGCAAGATTGCTGCACCTTAAATAGGACAGAACCAACACTTCTGACCATTGCTATCATACATTAAGTTAAAAATTAGCAAGACATTTTACCTGAGCTAATGTACTTTTAACAAAAGTGATGGATGTCTCACAGAACTCCAATACTTTCAATCAGCACTTCTGAGAAGGCTGCTACAGATTCTCTGGGAAGAAGGCTGCACCTTGTAGTTTAACTAATGTATATAACACATGGAATTCTGCAATCTCCGAATACAAACCTGTCTCTAATTCCTTTACAATAGTCGACTTGTGATGCATCCAATCGCCTATTATAATGATATTACACCAGAACTCAACTGTAATAGATTAATATTGTTGAGTTTTGATGTCACAATGTCTGCTGCCAGCAGGCCAGGGAAAAGGCATGTCAGGTTACAGAGCATAATTAAAGCAGCTGTTTAAGGAACAAAACAAAACATTTCTTTTCTTTCTTCTACTGTGTTTCTATCTGTATACTGACGAGAGCAGAATGGAGATGCTCATGGCAAGATATTTATTTTGTGCACTCCTTAGGTAATTATAGAAAAGTTACAATCTTTCTAAACTGACTTGTGTTAAACTTATTGTAAAATCTTTTTGCACCAAAAATCTAACAACTTTTTTAATGTGTATAATTTTGCACTAGAGATTCTATTTTCATTTCTCATATTTGCAGACATGATGTTGCTTTCATGTGAAAGAGCTATGCAACAAACATTTAATTGGTTTGTCGTCAAGGTGATGGTGTGACCATGTATTACAAGGAATAAAGTACCCCTTCATGCATGATAAGGATATTGCGATTCACCTCAGAGTTCCTTAATCTTATAAAGGGACTTGGCCTTTGGCCTCCTACCTCAATATGGCCATTAAACTCCTTGTGGATTTGCAATATCCTTATAACGTATGACAAGGGGTACTTTATCCATATATAATTTGGACGTTGACTGGATACGCTCATTTCTCACAGGCAGAACTGAGCGAGTCAGACTCCCACCCTCCTCTTGGAACCAACAGAGACCAGATGTGGAGTACCCCAGGGATCCTCTCTCTGCCCCACCCTCTTCAACATCTAAATGGCCCACATCACAACCATCGTCAGAAACCACGGGCTCAACATTGTCTCCTATTCCGACAACACCCAGCTAATCCTCTCCTTCACCAAGGAGCCCAGCATCACCAGGCACAACTTCCAAGAAGGGATGAAAGCAGTTGCCACCTGGCTGAAGGACAGCTGCCTGAAACTCAACTCCGAGAAAACAGAAGCCCTCACCCTTGGCTCCACCCCCTCAGCATGGGACGACACCTGGTGGCCTCCTGCCCTCGGAAACCCCCCCACCCCGGCAGACTATGCACGAAACCTCTGCATCATACTGGACTCATCACTCACCATGAACCACCAGATCAACGCAGTATCCTCGGCCTGCTTCAACACCCTCTGCATACTCCAGAAAACGGTCAGATGGATCCCCTCCAAATCCAGAAAAACGGTCACACAGGCCCTCATCACTAGCAGATTGGATTAGGGCAACACTCTCTTTGCTGGGATCAACAAAAAACTCCTCCACAAGCTCCAGACCATCCAGAATGCTGCAGACAGACTGATCCTGGACATCCCCAGCTGCAACTACATCACCTAACACCTCCGAGACCTCAACTGGCTCCCCATCGAAAGAAGATTAACCTTCTAGCTCCTTCAATGCATACAAGGCCCTCCACAACATCAGACCAGCATACCTAAACAACCGCCTGTCCCTCCACTCACCAAAGTGAAACCTCCGCTTAGCCGACCTCTCTCTGGCCACCATCCCACGCATCTACAAAACCAGAACGGGTAGAAAGTCCTTCTCCTACCTCGCAGCGAAGACCTGGAACAACCTCCTCCTCCACCTCCAGCTCAGCCCTACACTGCTCCAGTTCAGGAAGGACCTCAAGACCTAGCTCTTCAGATGAACACAGCACCCTCCGGAGCCACCCCCCCCAGCGCCTTGAGATCCTCACGGGTGAGTAGTTGTGCTTCACAAACCCCTGATTGATTGATTGACTGTCTCAAGGAAGACAAGGATTGAGTTCATGTACAGCGAAAACTAAAAGAAACAAAATTAATGCCCACAACAGAGTTGCTTGCATGACTGATTACTAGTAGGTAATGACTTTATACTGTTCCATTTATTTTTCACAACATTTCAATGTATCCACCTCAAATTGTTTGCAGAAGCCACTGCATTTTTACCCTAACAAAAAGCTTTTGCAATATTTAAAATAACAGTTTAGTATTATGTGCCAAAAATGCTTCAGTTAGTTTCTTCCCTCAAAAACTTGGATGTTCCTGTTTTGTCTTATCGAACCTGTGGATCCCTGCCTTCACAAATGACCTATTTTGAAGAGAAAATGGATTCTTGTTGTTTTGCGTTATTGAACTTCTTGGCCAAAATGCATTATATTTCCCAAGTAGTCTCACTTATTTTGACTTAAATTGGAGTTAAATGGCCATGTTCAGGTAAAATAAAAGCTGGAATTGTACACTTTCACTGTAAAGTTGGTATTTATATTCTTCCTCTGGCAACCTGGTCTGTTCTTTCATTTATTTTATGCAATGAGTTCTTAAATCACCATTTTTGAAGATATGCATTTATAAAAAAGCTGCAAATAAGAAAAAGTATATGTATGGCATCACAATTGAGACACATATAGTGAATTGAAGAATGTCATGATGGTGATCTAAGTATACTTCATAGACTGAAAAGTTTGTTTATATTGTAGCTAATTTTGCATGTTTGAGAAACTAGGACCTACTTGCAGTGTCCCCCCAAATTTTGCCCACATTTTAACAACTAGATGCTGGTTTTCTGAGTCTGACTGCGCCCTGAGCTCTGCTAACCAGACCCACGGCCTGTGCTCTGAATAAAACTACATGGAAACTAGCTATAATTACAATTGGTACAGACAACCTACCTGTACGTCCCTAGTATATGTTAGGGCAGGTAGGTTTAGAAGCCCAGTGCACTTAATGTATTTAACCCTTTGGATGCTCAGGACGGCCAGGAGCCATCCTGAGCCACAGTGCTCGTGTGCTCAGGATGGCTCCCGGCTGTCCTGACTCTGGGCCCCAGAAATCTCTCTGGTGCGGGAACCAGAGGGATTTATTTTTCCCCAGAACAGCCTCGGGAGCTGGGAAAGAGCTTCCCAAGCTCTCGAGGCTGTCTATTTGGTTTCTGTGAAATGACGATCAGCGCGCACGTCGCGCTAACGTAATTTCTTAGAAACCAAAACTGAAATGAGCCAATAGGCTCATTTCAGTTTCACTTTCTACGTGCTCAGGGGCTATTGTAGCCCCCTGAGCACGTAGAAAGTCAGGAGAGGTATCATTGGAAAGGGGAGAATCTCCCCTTTCCAATGGTACCCCTCCCTAGTGGATTGTCCTAGGGGTGCAATCCCCAAGCAGGGATCAACCCACTAGACACCAGGGAAGGGGAGCAGCCCCTTGGGCAACGGCCTTTGCTCCCCCCAATTTCTATTTGGGGCAATTCAGTCTTTCTGCCCCCCCTTGGGGGGCAGAAGGGGGCAGTACCTTCCATCACAGAAATGTGAGGAATTGTGTTTTTCCAGAACTTTCCATCACAGAAATGGGAGGAAAATGTGTTTTCTTTTACAAAGTTTGAGGTTTGCAAGGGATTCTGGATAACAGAACCTGGTGAGAGCCACACAAGTCTCTCCCTCATGGATTCCTCTTGGTGTCTAGCATTCAAAAATATATAGGTTTGCTAGGTTTCTCTAGGTGCTGGCAGAGCTAGGGTTCAAAATCCACAGCTAGGCACTTTGCAAAAAAAGGGTCAGCTTTCACTGTAAAAAAGTGGTGTTTCCACGTTGCGTTTTGGGCCGTTTCCTGTCATGGGCACTAGGACTACCCACACAAGTGAGGTACCATTTTTATCGGAAGACTTTGACGCATGCGGGGTGGGTGGAATTTTGTGGATCCACGTAGATTCCAGAACTTTCCATCACAGAAATGTGAGAAAAGTGTGGTTTTTTTTTACAAAGTTTGAGGTTTGCAAGGGATTCTGGGTAACAGAACCAGGAGAGAGCCACACAAGTCACTCCCTCCTAGATTCCTCTGGGGGTCTGGTTTTCAAAAATGTATAGGTTTGCTAGGGTTCCCTAGGTGCCCGCAGAGCTAGGGTTCGAAATCCACAGCTGGGCACTTTGCAAAAAAAGGGTCAGCTTTCACTGTAAAAATGTGGTGTGTCCACGTTGCGTTTTTGGCCATTTCCTGTTGCGGGCACTAGGCCTACCACACAAGTGAGGTACCATTTTTATCGAAAGACTTTTGGGAATGAGGGGTGGGTGGAATTTTGTGGATCCACGGAGATTCCGGAACTTTCCATCGCAGAAATGTGAGGAAAATGTGTTTTCTTTTTACAAAGTTTGAGATTTGCAAGGGTTTCTGGGTAACAGAACCAGGAGAGAGCCACACAAGTCACTTCCTCCTGGA
Organism: Calotriton arnoldi; assembly: GCA_963921515.1. Taxonomy (NCBI): domain Eukaryota; kingdom Metazoa; phylum Chordata; class Amphibia; order Caudata; family Salamandridae; genus Calotriton; species Calotriton arnoldi. The sequence continues at coordinate 989,460 of CAWUFW010002494.1, read as the reverse complement.
TTACTCTGGGTGTCTAGTTTTCAAAAATGTATGGGTTTGCTAGGATTCCCTAGGTGCCCGCAGAGCTAAGGTTCGAAATCCACAGCTAGGCACTTTGCAAAAAAAGGGTCAGCTTTCACTGTAAAAATGTGGTATGTCCATGTTGCGTTTTTGGCCGTTTCCTGTCACGGGTACTAGGCCTACCCACACAAGTGAGGTACCATTTTTATTGGAAGACTTTTGGGAATGAGGGGTGGGTGGAATTTTGTGGATCCACGCAGATTCCGGAACTTTCCATCACAGAAATGTGAGGAAAATGTGTTTTTCTTTTTACAAAGTTTGAGGTTTGCAAGGGATTCTGGGTAACAGAACCTGGTGAGAGAAACACAAGTCACCCCCTCCTGAATTCCTCTGGGTGTCTAGTTTTCAAAAATGTATAGGTTTTCTAGGTTTCCCTAGGTGCCGGCAGAGCTAGGGTTCAAATCCACAGCTAGGTACTTTGAAAAAAAGGGTCAGTTTTCACTGTAAGAATGTGGTGTGTCCAAGTTGTGTTTTGGGCTGTTTCCTATTGCAGGCACTAGGCCTACCCACACAAGTGAGGTACCATTTTTATTTGAACACTCTAGGGAATGCGGTGTGGGTGGAATTGTTTGGATCCACGCAGATTCCAGAACTTTCCATCACAGAAATGTGAGGAATTATTATATTTGTTTTTACAAAGTTTGAGGTTTGCAAGGGATTCTGGGTAACAGAACCTGGTGAGAGCCACTCAAGGCACCCCGACCTGGATTCCTCTGGCTGTCTAGTTTTCAAAAATGTATAGGTTTGCTAGTTTACCCTAGGTGCCGGCTGAGCTAGGGTTAAAAATCCACAGCTAGGCCCTTTGTAAAAAAAGGGTCCGTTTTCACTGTGAAAATGTGGTGTGTCCATGTTGCGTTTTGGGCCGTTTCCTGTCGCGGGCACTAGGCCAACCCAAACAAGTGAGGTGCCATTTTTATTGGGAGACTTAGGGGAACACAGAATTGTAGAGCAACTGTTGTTACCTATTGGTTTTTGATGCATTTCTGCCTTCCAAATGTAAGACAATTTGTCAAAAAGAAGTCACTTTGAAAAATGACCTATAATTCACATGCTAGTATGGATACCCACAATTTCACAGATGTGCAAATAGCTTCTGTTTCTAAACTCTATGTTTTGCTTCCATTTCGGAAATACATAGGTGTTTTTGATACCTAGTTTTCACTCTTTATATTTTACCAAATGAATTGGTATATACCCGGTATACCATGAAAAACCATTGCAAGACGATGTTCGGTTATTGCCTCTAGGTTCCTAGGGTTCTTGGTGACCTTCAAGTCCTATATATCCCCACAACCAGAAGGGTCCAGCGGATGTAACGGTATATTGCTTTAAACATCTGTCATACTTAGAAGAAGTTACAAGTGAAAATGTTGGCACAAATGGCTGTTTTTTTCTATTCATTTTCAATTTTTCTTAATTTCAACTTTTAATTTCCATAAAAAAACCTTGAAGGATCTACACAAATGACCCCTTTATAAATTCAGAATTCTGTCTACTTTTCCGAAATGTATGGCTTCCTGGGATCCATTATTGCTTTCACACCCATTTCTACCACTAACTGGAAGGAGGTTGAAAGTAAACAAATTGTAGCAAAAATAGGCTATGTCGCAGTAAAATGCCAAAACTGTGTAAAAAATGTTGGTTTTCTGACAAATGTCTGCCTGTCCCTGAAAGCTAGGAAGATGTTGCTTTCAGCACCACAACCCCTTTCTTGATACCATTTGCAGGGGGAAAAAACTGATGCTTTCTTCTGCAGCACTTTTTTTCCCATTTAACAAACAAATACAAAAATAAAAATTGCTGTATTTTGGCTAATTTCTGGGTCCCCTCCAGGGAATTCTACAAACCCTGGGTACCTTTAAAATCCCCATAATGTTGGAAGAAAAGGATGCAAATTTGGCCTGGATACCTTATGTGGACAAAAGTTTACAGTGGCCTAAGCGCGAACTACCCCAAATAGCCAAACAAAAGGCTTAGCACAGGGGGAGGGAAGGCCTAGCAGCGAAGGGGTTAAGTGTGCATTACTGTGGTGCCTGCTGTCATTTTAAAAGCTATCCCTGCCGAACAGGCTGCTTTTAAAGCAGAATTATATGCATATTCGGCTTTGGACTTAAATGTACTTACAAAGTACTACTTTACCTTATTTTTACATATAGGTCACCCCTAAAGTCTCCCCCCTAGGTGTCCCAGGGGTACGGTGCCTTGTAACTATAAGCAGGGACATTATAAGAGAGGTTTTATATGCCCTGGTGAGGGAAAAACTGCCACTTCTGTTTTTCCCTATTGTAATGCATTGGCTCAATAGGATAACATGGAAATACTTTAATAAAGTATAACTATTGATAGAACGGAGCCAAAAATATAATTCAGGGGCTTAAAAGAATAGTTATGATAAATCCAACAACTTGCCATTGTTTGGTGGTTTGTTACAACTATTACAGAAAGGAAGTTATTGAACTTTTTTTTCTGTGAGCCAAAATCAAGTCTTCCAGCAGCCCTTCTCTGATTGGCCAGCCTCTGCCAGGCCGAGTCAAGCTGTCATAATGAGGTGTGAAGTGGCATGCAAGAGAAACAAAGGATTGCCTGTGGGAGGAAAACTGAAACTGCAGAAGCAGAAAGCAGGATGGGGTGGAGTAGCCAGACTGGCCTTCAAAGAGGGAATTACACTTTAGGACAGTACAGGCTCACCCCACATCCTGCCTCCCCAGCCACACAGGAGCCCCTATAATTGGATTAATGAAGGGGCTGGAATGGGGGAAGTAGAGAATCTTATCATTTTGGATTTTGGAAGAATAGTGCTTTCTGGGACAGGAATATGCCACACTTTTGAGGAAGTGGTCATACCTGAGGGTGGCCCCCTGAATCCCATTGGTCAGGGGCGTCCCCCTGCTTGACACTCAGGAACACTGAATTAATATGGGAGAGTTGCCAAGCAACTCAGATCTGTTGCCTGAAACAGTAAGGAGAAGAAGGAATGCCCTGCTGGAACCCAGATATGCAGCCAAAGGACTGCACCTGCTGCACAATCTGGTACTGCAGCCCATAGGACTTTGCTTGGCTTCACAAGTTTTAAGGAGTGGACTCCCTGAAAGCAATAGGTATACACGAACTGCAAGAGATCCCTGTCTGAAACTACAAGGAGAAGAAGGACTGGACCTGCTGCACACTTGGAACTACAGCCCTAATTACTTTGCCTTGCTTTAGAAGGTGGAAGAAGTGGACTCCATAAAAGCAACAGGTTAAAAGAGCTCACCTGCACCATCTCCACCAAGAAGTCCCCAGCCTGGAGTGACTCCAGTGGTCTTTTAAGGATTTGGCCAGGTGCATTCTGGGAATTGTAGTCCCAACATCCCAAGGACCATCTCAGAGCTTCAAAACCCCTGGATTGGTGTTGTGGGCACTTTGAACCCTCAAGGAGACCTTCTGAAAGAAGTTCCATAAGTTTGAGGACGTTTAGAGCAACTTTTGTAAAAGGTTCCATAAGTTGATCAGGTGCATTGTGGGAGTTGTAGTCCCATACCCTAAGAGGCAAGCCAGAGCTTCTAAACACTTGGCTGGTGCTGTGGACCACTTTCCTGCATCAAGAAACACTTCTGGAAATAAGTGTAAAGAACTCTTTCCTTTGTCCCAGTCCAGCATGACCTTTTTTAACTCTTTGAGCACTATTTGCTTCCAAGTGCTAGTTTAATGTTAATCTTTAAAAATTCATATCTCTGGTTCCCTACAGCCAAATGTTGTTGTTTTGGTGTTTATTTGTTCATAACAATATAACCTATGTTTGTAAATTAGTGTTGGATTTTTATTGTGTATTGTGTCTTACTTATTCAATGCATATATGTTTTTAACTGCTTTACACACCTGTCTCAAATGTTAAACCTGCCAGCTCGTTGCCAGCTACCAAGGGTTGAGGAAGGGAATAATTTATTGAGACCTTGACTGAACCTTTTATCGTGATTGTGTCCTTATTACTAGTGGTAAGTCCTTATTTATCCGTACTAATAAACCACTTTCCAACAGCATGGCTAAAATCTTTATTTGGACCTCATTTGCACTCTAATTGAATTTTCGTTTTATGCATTAATTGGTAAAACTCAACCATTACACCTGGCATCCTTGGCGTGGTTTTCCCCTTAATGTTTTGCCTCAGTCTTCTTGTTTTTGCTGACTTTGTTTTGCTGACCTTAGGACTCTGCACACTTTACCTCTGCTAACTAGTGCTAAAGTTCTTGTGCTCTCTCCTTAAAACATATTAGATTGGATTATACCCCTTGGCATATTTAATTTACTTGTAAGACCCTAGTAAAATGGCACTACCTGTGCCCATGGCCTGTAAACTAAATGCTACTAGTGGGCCTGCAACACTGATTGTGCCACTCACTTAAGCAGCACTTTAAACATGTATCAGTCCTGCCATTGCCGCCTGTGTGAGTGCAGTTTTAAAATGCCATTTCACCCTGGGAAAGTAAACCTTTTAATTAATTGATGTACGCGCACAACCAGTTATCATCTAATAATTCAAATAATGTTCAAAGTTTTTTTCAACGCTTTTTGATGTGCTCCTGGGGTAGTGTACTCCGGTCCTGTACGCTATGTCATATTATTTAACTGCGTATCCTGTGATAGGATGCGTCCCCATGGGCACTAAAAGACCCTATGAAGGGTTAACCGATTAATGTAAACTCTTTGATGTCCAATGTGGTAAGAACCAGTATTATTCCAAATAGTTTATCATCATTCTGATTTTTAATCCACTGTACATGTGTTTTTCAATTCATACATGATCTTGATATATACATTATTCTACGGCTACTCCATTGACGTTCCAATGCATTTTGGGTAAAATACCCTTCATCAGGGAACAAGAGCTGTAATTCAATCAAAACAAAATACTATGAGAAGACTTCCATAAGTCAATGTCCAAAAAATGTACTTTCCATCATGTTAACGTGCAACGAGATAATGTTGTCCTACAGTTAGTGATAAAATCGTGAGCTATTGTGAAGGTATATTATCCTAAGGTGCGAACTGTGAGTTCCGTGCCGAGGCATAACGGTCAATAATGATGCATACATTATCTAAGCATAATTGCATCGTTACCAAGTTTTAATGGACGTGCTCACGTGCAAGTGTATACAAAATAAACGAGATGTGCAAGCAATGTTTAGTAAACGTGCATTACGGTGCATAAATCTTGACTCGAAATAAACGAGATGCGTGAACGAACGTCGAGTATTGTGACTGTGATGTTAGTTTATACGTACTGAGGTGAATAAATTAAAAACGCTATACGTAAACGAGTCCGTACGTTCATATACTTCAATTGCTTGTGACTGCAAGGCTAACCAATGTAAGGAACATGCTCATGTGCGAGATACATAATACGGAATTACCGAAGGTGTGTTAGCAAATAAAAACCAAAGCGTGTGATAAACTTACGAGTGCCGTTTCTTGGTGTGGGTTCAATCGCTCGGTGGTGAAAGACGCTGTGACTGAGTATACCGGTTAAATGTACAACTATCATGGAAGTAGGACTACGGTCTATATCGTAAATGGCGGCCGTGTTGTAATGGTGTTTTGTGTAAACAAAATATAAAATGGTCATAATACTGACAGTAATTACTAGGAATGTGAATAATACATATAAACAGTACAGTGAGTGAAACGCAATTTGAAAACAAATGAACTTCAGAGGTCTGAATTAATAAGTCATATGCAAAACGAGTGTTCAATCTGGCAAACAATTAAAGGTAACATGAGTATTCCATGCGTTCATTCATTCCAAATGGTTTTAAAGTTTCCAATAGTTTAATCCAAGCATTTTCTCTTTGTAGGAGGTATTTGTTGTTATCACGACCCTCCACCTTTGTGATAACTTCCAGGATTAAAAAGTTTAGCTGGCTGACGTTGTGGTGATTTTCCAGAAAATGACTAGCAACAACTGATTTCAGGTTCTTAGTGCGTATATTCGATTTGTGTTCATTAATCCTGGTTTTTATTTTGCGTTCAGTCTTTCCAACATATGCTTGTCCACAGGGACATTTTAAAAGGTAAATCACATTCATTGCGTCACATGTGGCTGTGACACACAACGTTATGCTGTTTCCTTTTCGTGGATGTGTGATGATGGGTCCAGGGATTATATTATTGCAATTGTTGTCCTTCTTCGTTCCTGCTGTTATGCTCCTATAAAGAGAAAATGCTTGGATTAAACTATTGGAAACTTTAAAACCATTTGGAATGAATGAACGCATGGAATACTCATGTTACTTTTAATTGTTTGCCAGATTTAACACTCGTTTTGCATATGACTTATTAATTCAGACCTCTGAAGTTCATTTGTTTTCAAATTGCGTTTCACTCACTGTACTGTTTATATGTATTATTCACATTCCTAGTAATTACTGTCAGTATTATGACCATTTTATAATTTGTTTACACAAAACACCATTACAACATGGCCGCCATTTACGATATAGACCGTAGTCCTACTTCCATGATAGTTGTACATTTAACCGGTATACTCAGTCACAGCGTCTTTCACCACTGAGCGATTGAACCTGCACCAAGAAACGGCACTTGTAAGTTTATCACACGCTTTGGTTTTTATTTGCTAACACACCTTCGGTAATTCCGTATTATGTATCTCGCACATGAGCGCGTTCCTTACATTGGTTAGCCTTGCAGTCACAAGCAATTGAAGTATACGAACGTACGGACTCGTTTACGTATAGCGTTTTTAATTTATGCACCCCAGTACGTATAAACTAACATCACAGTCACAATACTCGACGTTAGTTCACGCATCTCGTTTATTTCGAGTCAAGATTTATGCACCGTAATGTGTGTTTACTAAGCATTGCTTGCGCATCTCGTTTATTTTGTATACACTTGCACGTGAGCACGTCCATTAAAACTTGGTAACGATGCAGTTATGCTTAGTTAATGTATGCATCATTATTGACCGTTATGCCTCGGCACGGAACTCACAGTTCGCACCTTAGGATAATATACCTTCACAATAGCTCACGATTTTATCACTAACTGTAGGACAACATTATCTCGTTGCACGTTAACATGATGGAAAGTCAAATTTTTGGGACATTGACTTATGGAAGTCTTCTCATAGTATTTTGTTTTGATTGAATTACAGCTCTTGTTTCCTGATGAAGGGTATTTTACCCAAAATGCATTGGAACGTCAATGGAATAGCCGTAGAATAATGTATATATCAAGATCATGTATGAATTGAAAAACACATGTACAGTGGATTAAAAATCAGAATGATGATAAACTATTTGGAATAATACTGGTTCTTACCACATTGGACATCAAAGAGTTTACATTAATCGGTTAACCCTTCATGGGGTCTTTTAGTGCCCATGAGGGACGCATCCTATCACAGGATACGCAGTTAAAAAGTAAACCTTTTGCCAGGCCCAAACCTCCTTTTTAATACATACATGTCACCCCTAGGGTAGGCCCTGGACAGCCCAGAGAACAGGGTGCAATGTATAGGAAAAAAGTAGTTCATTATTACTTAAGTTTTACATGTCCTAGTGTTAAAAAATGCTTACATTCGTGTTTCACTACTGCAAGGTGTACCTCTCCCATAGGTAACATGGGAGTTGTCCTATTACATTTTATAAGTGTAATTTCCAAATGGGAACAGGTTAGCAGTTCATGTTTGGTGTCTCTGGAATTGTAATGAAAAGTCCTAATGCTTGGTGAAAACAGATTTTGAATTACAATTTTGAAAATGCCACTTTTAGAAAGTTGCCACTTTCTTTTGCCTTAGACATTTGGTTCCTGCAACCGGTCTCTGTGTCACATGACTGGGTGTTGTTGACAGTTGGACTTTGTGTATTCCTCCTAGACAGCCACACACAATGGATAGCTTAAATATGACTGGATGAACCACCACAGTAAAGATGGGAGGCAGGAGCTGGGCCCCGCCCCTCTTACACTTGATTAGGCTCTGCCCTTCCGCTACACAAAGGGCTGCATAACGCCTGTAGTTAGTCTGGAGTCAAGGCTAGGAAGGCAGGGCACCTACGCACTTCTAGATGCTTCTCCCCTACTACAAAGGCAGAACTGGGTACATAATAGACCTCGGGCAGTATTACCGCTCTGGACCTGAGGAAACTCTGCCAGGAAGGACTGCTGTGCTGCTGAAAGTACTACCACTCTACCAGACTGCTGCTCTAAAGGACTCCTGCTCTACTGTGCTGTCCTGCTGCTCTCTTTTTTTTTGTCCTCATTTGCCATGCTTGTTTCCAACTGAAGCCTCCAAGCTTCCCTTCTGCCTCAGTAGTCTGCCCTATGTGGAAGCCTTCGAAAAAACAGCATTATGGAAAGGGGGTCTTGACTACCATGTCCTATCCTGGCTGAAATCATCGGACCCAATCGGCAATGTGCCAACTCACTCCCTTTCAAATTAAACTTGAGAATTATGCTCCATCATTCCTTTTCAACCAGGTAGTCAAGGGATCCCATAACTTGGCCACTTTTTTGGAAGAGGTACTATTCAGAATGGCTTGACTGAGTCAAGCCATTCTGCTTTTGAGGGAGCAATGATTGGATCCAATATTTACAGATCTGTCTTCTTCCCAACAAAATTAAATAGAACGTTAATGTGTTGCCATAATCCAACTTCTAGTGGCAACCCAAAAATAATTAATTCAAGACTTATCTGGATTTGAGTAGGCAAGCGGTCGTTCACAAATGTACACACATCCTTTCAGAAGTCCTGAATATTGGACATCATCAGCGTTCTTTAGGTCAAATTTCCTGCAGTATACCTCTTCAGAACCCTTCAGTTTCGCTAGCCTTTTTGGTGACCAGTAGGCTCTGTGAAGAGAAAAGGATGGTCCAGTCTGACATATGCTGGGTTAACCACCCTATATAATAACCGAAAAGATACCTGCCATAATTGGTTGAGACTTTTATTTGGCATTATTTCTCCCCACAAAGAGTTAGATGTACTCTGCCCATCCTCTGAGATATCTATAATTAGCTCAAACCAGGTTGCTACCACCTTCTTCCATTGTGGGCTCTTAATCAAGTGCTCTTCTAAGTTGTTGGTACTACTTTTATCTTCTTCCACAGTTTGGGACCAACTTTGGACACTGTCTTGTTGGTTACATGCTGAAACTGTTCCCAAGAGCAGAGCTTCCGCTCTTGAAGGATCTGGCCCCCTTCAGTAATGTCTGTTTCCCTTAAATTCACTGCCAGCCTATCTTCCAGACATTCTTGGGAGCCCAGGGAGTCCCATATTAGAGCATGCCTACTATAATATGACAGGTGTGCTACACACCGAATCTGGGCCCAGAGTCGGGCTGCCGCCTGCAACACTTGGCCAGGATAAAAGTGTAGAGTTTATAGTCATAATTCAGGAATGAAATTGGTCTATAAGATTCACAAGCCATTGGATCTTTTCCTGGTTTTAGAATTAAAGTGACTATTGCTTCCTCCCAGGATTTTGGGAGCGGAGCTTCTTCCTCCCAAATCTCTGCAAAGAGCTGGGTCATTACTAAGTATAATTTATCGCTTAGTTTTAAGTAAAGTTTATTAGGAAGGTCATCTGGCCCGGCCGCCGTACCTCTCTTACATTTATTAATCAGGGACAGTACATCACTGTGAGTTATCTCCTCATCGAGGGTTTCCTTTCCTTCCACTGAAAATTTCCCCACGGTCTGACCTTCCAACAAATTATTAACCTGTTCCTCTGACACGGTAAAGTCCTCTGTATATAGAGTTTAAAAAAATTCTGCAAAGGCTTGCTCCACTTCCGGCGCTTCTCTTAATCTATTCCCCATTATACTACACTTTATCTCACTTATCTCATTTCTTGCAAATCAAATTCTGTCTTAGTCTTCCATGCCAGGAGTTTCCCTGCATTCTCACTATACTCAAAGGGGTATATTCACAAGAACGTGTGCTAAACATCTCCAAAAAATGTTAACGCAACTTTACACATCGCAGCCGATCGTGGGAAAATAACCCCGTGTTAACCTGGAATTCACAACATGGCGGTACCATGCAATAGTTCCCCGAAAACGCGGCCAATGTCCGCGATACAACAACCGCGACCGTGATAAAAACACAAACCTCAACGCGAAAAAACATGCAATGGGCCAAAGCGCGATGAGGAAATCAGCGATAAGCAGCGCCAGGCCTGCAATACACACATGGCAGGCGGGAAAAACCACTATAAAAGTTGAAAAAACACACAAACACAAAATGACCAACACACAAGCACCATGGAGGCAGCCGGAGCAGGCGCAGAGGACGAGCGCAACCCCACAAGCACCCTGGACGACCAGCCTGGGACCTCGGGGACAGGGAAGGGCAAGGACAAGAAGAAGAGGAAGATGAAGTTCAGTCTGCAGGAAAACGGGATCCTGGTCACGGAGGTGATGGAACACCATCAACAACTGTTCGTCACCTCCAACGTGTCATTGGGCACCAAAAATGGAATATGGCGGGACATCATGGACAAGGTGAATGCCGTCGGAGAGCACAAGAGGTCAATGGACGAGGTCAAGAGGCGATGGATTGACATCAAGTGCAAGGCCAAGGAGAAACTCGCAGGCAACCAGAGGGCAGCAATGCAGACTGGAGGTGGGAGCCCAGCGCCACAGCTGGAGCTGGATGACATGGAGGAGCTGGTGTCGACAGTCATCAGTGTGGAGACAGTGGCAGGAGTCGGGGGACCGGACACTGCTCGACAGGACACAACACAACCGCAACATGGTGAGTGACCACCAGGTACTGGGGGGAAGGGTGGCGATGGCCACAATGGCACATATGCACAATCAAGCAGAGCACAGTGCACACCCACAATCACACTGGATCATGGCCCTGATAGACAGACTGTCACAATGCACAATGCCATGCTGTCTGAATGTGAACCTGTACCATGCAGCTACATACATGCGGACACATTGTAATACACTATCTCCCCTTCACATTGCAGGGGCACCGTCAACACCTCCTGCAGAGCAGTGCCAGACACTCTTCACTGATGACGAGGAGGACACCACCAGCATCGACACCCAAGCCCTCAAAGACATCATTGAACTCATCTGCCAATCACCTCCAGGACCAGGGCAGCCCAGCTGCATCGAGGAGACCCCACCCACTCCACAAACCACCCAGCAGGAGGCACCCACAGCCCCAGCAGTCTCCCAAGACCCCAGGAACAACACATGGCCTTCCAATGCCGTGTGCTGGAGGGCCAGAGGGAGACGGCTGAGCAGGTGCGGGTGGGGTTTGACCTCATGGCTACCAAACTGGATGCCATCCACAGGTGTCTAGGTCCCATCACGGACCAGCTCCAGTCCCTAATGGACACCCACGGCCCACTCCATGGTCTCCAACGAGCCCTGACTGACATCGCTGGAGTCATGACTCGGAGACAAGAACACCTGTCCGCCCAGAGTGGCTCCAGCAATCTCAGCCGTGAGATGGCACACATGCGGAGGCTCATGGAGGACATGGTGCAGATGGAGGCGGAAAGGATGGCAGCCACCGCTGCACATCAGTGAAATGTAGCTGGGATCTACCAGGCCCTGCAGATCCTCATCATAGCATTGCTGCCACAAGGCGTGGTGATGAGGAATGCTGCTGCCCCCACACCATCCACATCTCCGCCCCCTGGTGTGTCAGTGCCTCCCAGTGCGGCAGGCGTATCCACTCCGGCACCTGATGTGTCACTGCCACACAGTGCAGCCGACAATACTCCTCTGGCCCCTGATGTGTCAGTGGCACACAGTGCCGCAGCCGGTACTGCAACACCCACAGGTGGGTCAGAGCACACATCCGAGGACGAGGACATGGATGGGCTTGAGTTCAGAAGGAGGCACTATCATTCATGCCCGACACCTTGCCTGTTTCTGCTTGGTGCCGCACATGGCCCCATGACCTGCCACTGACCCCTGATACACTCCGCTGCACTCACCTTGGACCGCGACATGGACTGCCATATCCTGTTTGATGACCAATGACACGGCGACCAGACTGCGGACTGTACCCTTCCTCTTCCGCAGTACTTATCATCCCCGGATGGACTCTGGCTGGCCCTCCACGGGCCCATATTGTGTGGTGTGCTTGGCATGGCCCTGTACCGCTCCAGCTGCAAGACTCCACTGGATGTGCAATAAACATCCAGAAACGCACTGCTGTGTCATGGCTTTCATCATTCATGTATGAATGTGTGGATGAATGTAGGGACAGTGATTTCCCTCACGTCAATGATGCTCATCTAGTGGGATGCCAGTCACAGTGTGCTACATTGCCTATTGTGTTCCTCTTGCCGTGGACACTACAACAGGGACACACACATTAGTCACTCCCTTGTCCGGACATGGACTGAACCATGCCCAGAGCCCCCGAGTCATTGTTGCAAGCCCTGCGCTGGTCCGGCGTATGCCAGGCCAGACCACTCCGCTTACGCTCCGAGGGGGGGCCCACGTAGCTTCATGTCGCAGGCATACACGCTGGTGGTATGCAGGTCACTGGTCTAGTTGTCAGCATGTCACGGCCACTCCCTGAGGGCAGGTCTGCACACACACCACACCCATCCGGCACAGGAGTGACAGGCCATGTGACCCCGCCAATATAAGGGGCCGACGACGTCACATTCCCCACTGCAGGTGGTGACTGGATGACGGACACTCCACGGTTCTCAATCATAAAGGGCCCATGAGTTGTGGCGCACAGGGTTTGTCGCACCCGAGGCCTTGCGCCCATCACGGGCCTACCACTACGTGGCGCTGACTGGGGTTGCACAGGGTTAGTGGCACCCGGAGCCTTGCGCCCGTCACGGGCCTACCACCACGTGGCGCTGACTGGGGTTGCACAGGGTTAGTGGCACCCGGAGCCTTGTGGCCATCACAGGCCTACCACCGCGTGGCGCTGACTGGGGTTGCAAAGGGTTAGTGGCACCGTAATAGCTGAGCGGGTGTGCAGCCTGCAATGATGACGTGTGCACTGATGTGGTCTCTGCCATTGATGCCTCAGAACTCAGCGTCATGTGTGGGACCTGCTGGGCCATGGGGTGGGTCCGCATGATGTGGACCATGCCATGGTGGTGGGACCGGGGCCTGGAGCTTGCACGGGCACGTGGTGTGCCCACTGGTGGACACACCGTTGGCGGCAGGTGAGCAGTGGGCCCGGGGTGTTCAAGTGCGGACAGCCAGCGCTGGCAGGCGGGAGGGGGTAGGGTGCGGCTTCATGCGTGCGCAGGGACGGACAGGCGTTGTTGCCGTGTGCTGTGTGATGGACTCTGCCATGATTGACTCTGGCCTTGATTACAGATTGCAGACCTGGTGGCTTGCAGTGTATCCCGGCACGTGGTTGGAGACACACCGGTGGCAGCAGGTGAGCAGTGGTGCCTGGGTGCGCAGGGGCGGCGGTGTCTCTCTCTCTCCCTTCCTTCCCTCTCCCTCTCCCTCTCACCCTCTCTCTCCCTTCCTTCCCTCTCTCTCTCACTCTCTCTCCTTTCCTTCCCTCCCTCTCACCCTCTCTTTCCCTTCCTTTCCTTTCCTTTCCTTTCCTTCTCTCTCTTTCTCTCTCTGCCTTTCTTTCATTCTCTATTTCTCTGTGCCTCGCTCCTTTGATGTGCGCATGGCACACGTTCTGATTTTGTGCCTTATTTTCCAGGCTGTGACGTCGTGATTGTCCCGGATGGACCCGACAGGAGTCTTCCGCATTGGTGTTTTGTGTTGTGTTTTAATAAAGTTTTTGGTTGTGCTGTGTGACTGTTTCTCGTTCTTCTGGCCACACATGTGTGTTATTTTTTGACAATGTGGGTCATCATGCGATTTTTGTGGCTCTCGTGTCGTGCACGGTATGTGTATGTCCGGGGGAGGGGCCAGGGGGTGTTGGAGGTGGTGGCGGTGGGTGTTGTGGCCCTCATGGGTATCCGAGCTGCATGATCATTGTCTCCATGACATCTGTGGGTCTTCGGGTGTGGCTCTTGGCTGGGCTCCCTTTCATGCTGCAGGTAGTCGTCCTGCTTAACACCAGCAAAAGGCAGGTGTTAAATCACTGGTGCTACCGCGGCTTATCGCCTGTTTTTGGTTCGCATCGCAGATCTGGCAGTTTGTTGGGAAAGTGGTGTTGTGGTTTTTTCGTGTGTTTTTGCACGGGAACGCCTGCTCTGCATCTCATTAGGGTTAGTTGGTGGTGTCCACCGTGGAGATGAATTTTGGGGCAGTTATCGCGGGAATACTGGGGATGTCTGCAGTTTGCACCCGCTTGTGAATGGGGTGTTGAATCTATCTCCACTTTAGATGCGTTAAGGTGGAGATAAATCGGCGGTAGGTCCTTGTGAATATGCCCCAAAGTGTGCTAATTTGCTGGCTACGAAGCGTCCCCGGATCCTCTCTTCTAGAATAGTGCTTAGGCTAAGTTTCCAATCTTGGATTTCTTTCCGCCGTCTCTCAATGGAATCTTCATCATCAGTTAGCTTCCCACGTTTTGTTTCTAACACCACTCTCTCATTCTCCAAATCTTCAACCACTTTCCAGTATTGCTTAGCCTTTTGTACATAAAGACCAATCAAATCAACCCTTATATAAGCTTTGAACGTGTCCCAAACTATATGTTTGGCTGCTGATGTACTATTGCTCTCGAAAAACTCCATTGTTCTTAAAATGTCTAATAAAGCCTTATCGTTCAATAGAGAGCATTCTAATGTACATTTTTTCCATCTTTCTACCCGATTCTACTTTCAACTCTAAAGCCGCTGCAGCGTGATCAGACAGATGAGCGGCTAAATGCCTCACATCTTTGACATTCGCTCTAAGAGACTTATCTATTAAGAAAGAGTCAATCCTAGAATGGTGATTGTATTTTTTGTTGTGAAAAGTATACACCTTCTCAACACCATACTTCTCTCTCCAGATATCACAAAGGCCAAGTTGTTTAATCAGGGATCTAATGTAGGCGTGCATTTTGGAACAAAATATTGATCTGCTATTATTAGACCTATCCAAATGGCAATCCATCACCACATTAAAATCTCCAGACATAATAATCAGGTGCTGGGAGATGATCAACTCTGAACATACGGTTTGTAGGGGTTCTATATTGTCTATGTTCGGGCCACAGTATCCCACCAATGTTTAAATCCTGTCACATATTTTCGTGGTCACAATGAACCATCTACTCTTCTTATCCACTTTCCAATCTAAAATGGAATCCTCTGCTCTGCTCATTTTTTGGTTAAGATGATCTCTCCTTTCATATGACATGTTTGTTCTGAACACAACAATTGATGTACCCACTTCTGATTTTCTTAAAATATCTAAGCTTTCTGCTTTGGACAAGTGTGACTTCTGAAGTATAATAATTTGGGCAGGGGCATCCCTCAAATGTTGAAGAATTTTGACTCTTCTTCTCCTAACTCGGAAACTATTAATGTTCCAGGACAGAATTTTAATCCCCTTACTGCCTATCTCCATCTTGCCATCTGTAGTAACTCACTACCTTGGAGGACTGTTGAAGCAAAATTACATTTGTTTTTGTTTTTTCCCTCTATGCTCCCCACCCAGTCCACCCAGTCCACCACAAACCCCCCATCTCTCCCTCCCTCTCCCGGAGAACCTTTCCCCAACTCTCCTTGGCTAACCTAGCCATATTTGGCCCTACCAAGAAATAAATGAAATTCAACTAATATCACCAAAAAATTTGAAGAAGTACTAATAAAGACAACATATGAAAATACTAATATAACTAAGGAGGAGCAGCTACAGCTCAAAGGAGGCTATCTGACCCAGGCCTGGGCTTTTTTGTAAGAAACTCCTTCTCCTAATACTATAATTATACTTGATTCGACCTGAGCTTCTCAAGTAATGCATCTGCTTCTTCATGGTCTCTCAAATTGTGCATCTTATTATTGATCATCACCCAAAGAGTGGCCGGGAATTTTAGCTGGACAGACCATCCCACCTTTTTAAATTGTCCATTCTTTTTCCTAATTCCCACTGCCTATTCAAAGTGGTTTGAGAGATATCAGATCTGATCTCAAAGGAAAACCCCTTCCCAGTTAATGAGCCTCCTTTCAGAGCTGCATTCAAAATCTTATCTTTGATGGTATATGTGGGAAAGTTTACTAAGATTCTGCATGGCTTTACACTGTTCACATTCTTCCTGAAGGGGTCTCGTGGATCCTCTAAATATCCTGAGTCAGAATTTCTTCGGAGGATTCCCAAGTGCCGCTGGCCCGCAGAAAATCAACTATAAAAGATTTTATATCCTCCCTCTCACTTTCTTCAGGCACATTCAATACCCTAATGTTATTTCACCTTGCATTGTCCTCTAAAGACTCCAGTTTATCTTGGCTTTCCTTAAATTTCACCCTTAACCTATTCAACTCTTGCCTATCTTTTGTCATATTCTCTTGTAGTTCTGCTATTGAGGCTTCCAAAACATGTGTTCTTCGAAATAGGGATTCAAACTTCTCAGCAAGCCACTCGCAGACACCCTGAATCTCCTTTTGGTTAGCTTGAGACATGGCAAACACACTTCAAACCTCCTCTGCAAGGGATTTTATTAACTGTTCCAAAGAGCAGGCCTGGGACTCATACTCTGCGGGATTTGGTGAGAGTGAAACACTCAGGGATTTCCCCTCCAGGGTGACCGTAGGAATATCATGATTATGTTCCCATCCTGCTTCTCCTGGACCCATAGACATCTTACTAGATACTGGTCTTACTGAGGTAGCATTGTTAACTTCTATCTCTCTTCCCTTGCCTGCACTCTCAACAGAGCCATCTTCTGCTAGACATTGGTACCGATTTGGACCAGCCAGAATCTGAGGCACTTCTCTGTCTTCATACAGTGGTCTTGACACTGCTCTCTTAGTGTATCCCTGTGTTCCTTATCCATTATAGCAACAGTTGTCAACTCAAACCTTGAGTTTAAGACCTCCCCAGAGGAGGCTTATGGGGTGTCAGGAGTTAGAGGACCCTTCTCAATTTCGAGGCTTTTTCCGATTAGCTTGAAATAAGACCTGAGAGAGAGGGTAATTTTCAGAGTCCTAAATTTTGGGGGCGGGATTGCCTTACCCGTCCTCCCTGATTGAGGAGGCCAGAGTACCCCTTCGTGCTCTGAGGGGTGCACAATCACTTTTTCCCGCAACACAGGGGGGGGTTTCTTGCCCCCTTTGGGGCTTTTGCTTTTTATGGGGCTCACCTCCGATTTCCTTCCTTGAAAGGGTTATTCCTTAGGTGTATTAGGGTCACCACCAACACCCCTGCACTCCTAAATGTGTACCTATTTGGATTCTGTACCTTCCCCCTCATTAGCCAGTCCCTTGCCATCTTCCTACCTGAACAGCTTCCAACTTGGGACTCTCCTTCTCTCACCTCCTCCAAGCCTCCATCTACATTATCGAATCTCCTGAGTGTGTCCTGTTTTTTACTGTCCCATGTGCTGTGCTCCGACCACCCGAAGAAAGTCTAGGCAGCATCAGAGACATGTAGAACAGGATTGGGAAAGCGGTCTCTACCGCAGATGTACCACCCCCTCCAGACGACCCTGGAAGTAAGTCTGCGGGCTTTCCTCACTTCCTGGGCCAGCCTCCTCCAACGTTCTCCCTCCACTGAGTCTCCGGAAGCCTCCATGTACTCTGGGGGGATCACGCTGGACACACCCTCACTGCCAGCCACTCTCACACTGCACCAACACTGGTCTCGGTGCACCACTCTCAGTCCAAAAATGCCAGTAAGCAAAATTGTCAGCCCCTGAAGCTCCCTAGCCTCCACACAATCAGGATTTCATTTTCCTGCTTCACAATAAAAGCATATCCCTTTTCTCCCTGAGAGCGTGAGGATAGACACTAGCTGGCCACCATATTCTCCTGTTTCAACCTGCTGCTCTCTTGTCTGGGTGAAAAGGACTGGACCTGCATCTCTTGAAGCCAGCACCTAGAGTGACTCCAGGGGGTCGTTTGCTGACCTCCTGATATGAAGCCTCAGTGACACTGCAGGCTTCCAAAAATCTTGCATCTGCACCTGGAGTCTGCCATCTGTGAGTCTACCCTGCCAAGTGGTGCCACCCCAGTCCTGGACCCTTGGCAACAGGCTTAAGATGCTCTGCCAGCCTCTGTGGATCTAGCAGAACTGACGGATCTCCTCTGCTGTCCAGCGCAACCCCAAGCAGAGCTGATACATCGCCGCTATTGCTTGGATTTGACCAGTTGCAAAGGCCTGCATCACATCGTAGCCCATTGGAACCACCGCTGCATGACACATCCTCGATACAGGCCTTGCCTCCCTCATTGACGGCAGCCTTGATGATGACGCCAGACTCCGCATTGCAGACTTGCAGCTCTTTGGAACCGACACATCGCCCCAACTGTGAGCAGCCTCCATGACGCCGGACTTTGCATTGCAAGCCCTGACAACGGGATCCTCGACGAAGACACAATCCTTCGCATCGCAGCTTCGCTCCATGTTGGAACGGATGCATCGTTTCAGCTGCACAATACATTTTCGACAAGGATCCTTGCAATGCTCTGCAAACCAGGATTTAAAATATCCTGTTTAGTGGGACTAATTGGGTCTCTGTGGCCCTTGTGTCTTTATCCCGGTCCGGCACAGCCAGATATCCACAGTTGGCGCTTTTGGCGCTATTTTCACTAAAATCTTTAAAATTACATCTATCTGGTTCTACTGACTGGATTCTTGTTGTTTTGGTCTGGTTTTATATATTAAAAGAAGTTTGATTTTCTAACTTGGTGTGGGATCTTTTTTGTGCGGTGTTCTCACTTCATCAATGTTTGAAATGTTGCACAGATACTTTACACATTAACTCTAAGTTAAGCCTGACTGCTCTGTGCCAAGCTACCAGAGGATTGAGCACAGGTTAATTTGGGGTTTGCTTGTGACTTCATCCTGACAAGGATTCTGGTTGCTGCTTGACCAGGGCTTACACCCCAGCCAATCAACAACCCAATTATAAAAACAGGATTAACAAGAACGTTTGCTGTGTGGTATTTTGTTGTGCTGGTGATGTGTTCTGTTTTTTTGTTCTGTTCTGCTTTTGTCCTGTATTATTGCAATCTGATTTTGCTATGTTGCCCTACAGTTATTGTGCTGTGTTCTGTTTTCACTTTTTTGTGATGTGCCCTGTTATGTTTTAATGCGATACAAAAGGGGATGATGGACGGAACGTTTGAGCCAATCAAACACTCACCCCCAGTCAACTGATCTGGGTTTAATCCATCATCATTCTTTAGCTCACTCCACCACCCCAGTTCAGACATGGCCATATGCAAATCAGTCTGACCCTGTGCCTCATGGGAACAGTCCAGCCCGAACTGCCAAGCCATGTCTTCCCTGGACCGGAAACAAGCATCCTAGGACCGGTTTCTGGCATTTCAGCCGTCATCAGCCAGGCTTGCTTGAATCCAGTGGCAAAGTGAGCAAGGGACCCACGTCTGGGCATACCCCGCCAACTTAGGGCGACCAAAGCGATACAAAGGGGATGATGGACGGAACGCTTGAGCCAATCAAACACTCACCCCAGTCAACTGATCTGGGTTTAATCCATCATCATTCTTTAGCTCACTCCACCACCCCAGTTCAGACATGGCCATATGCAAATCAGTCTGACCCTGTGCCTCATGGGAACAGTCCAGCCCGAACTGCCAAGCCATGTCTTCCCTGGACCGGAAACAAGCATCCTAGGACCGGTTTCTGGCATTTCAGCCGTCATCAGCCAGGCTTGCTTGAATCCAGTGGCAAAGTGAGCAAGGGACCCACGTCTGGGCATACCCCCGCCAACTTAGGGCGACCAAAGCGATACAAAAGGGGATGATGGACGGAACGTTTGAGCCAATCAAACACTCACCCCCAGTCAACTGATCTGGGTTTAATCCATCATCATTCTTTAGCTCACTCCACCACCCCAGTTCAGACATGGCCATATGCAAATCAGTCTGACCCTGTGCCTCATGGGAACAGTCCAGCCCGAACTGCCAAGCCATGTCTTCCCTGGACCGGAAACAAGCATCCTAGGACCGGTTTCTGGCATTTCAGCCGTCATCAGCCAGGCTTGCTTGAATCCAGTGGCAAAGTGAGCAAGGGACCCACGTCTGGGCATACCCCCGCCAACTTAGGGCGACCAAAGCGATACAAAAGGGGATGATGATGGACGGAACGCTTGAGCCAATCAAACACTCACCCCCAGTCAACTGATCTGGGTTTAATCCATCATCATTCTTTAGCTCACTCCACCACCCCAGTTCAGACATGGCCATATGCAAATCAGTCTGACCCTGTGCCTCATGGGAACAGTCCAGCCCGAACTGCCAAGCCATGTCTTCCCTGGACCGGAAACAAGCATCCTAGGACCGGTTTCTGGCATTTCAGCAGTCATCAGCCAGGCTTGCTTGAATCCAGTGGCAAAGTGAGCAAGGGACCCACGTCTGGGCATACCCCGCCAACTTAGGGCGACCAAAGCGATACAAAAGGGGATGATGGACGGAGCGCTTGAGCCAATCAAACATTCACCCCCAGTCAACTGATCTGGGTTTAATCCATCATCATTCTTTAGCTCACTCCACCACCCCAGTTCAGACATGGCCATATGCAAATCAGTCTGACCCTGTGCCTCATGGGAACAGTCCAGCCCGAACTGCCAAGCCATGTCTTCCCTG
Organism: Calotriton arnoldi; assembly: GCA_963921515.1. NCBI lineage: Eukaryota > Metazoa > Chordata > Amphibia > Caudata > Salamandridae > Calotriton > Calotriton arnoldi. The sequence continues at coordinate 968,732 of CAWUFW010002494.1, read as the reverse complement.
GACCGGAAACAAGCATCCTAGGACCGGTTTTCTGGCATTTCAGCCGTCATCAGCCAGGCTTGCTTGAATCCAGTGGCAAAGTGAGCAAGGGACCCACGTCTGGGCATACCCCCGCCAACTTAGGGCGACCAAAGCGATACAAAAGGGGATGATGGACGGAGCGTTTGAGCCAATCAAACACTCACCCCCAGTCAACTGATCTGGGTTTAATCCATCATCATTCTTTAGCTCACTCCACCACCCCAGTTCAGACATGGCCATATGCAAATCAGTCTGACCCTGTGCCTCATGGGAACAGTCCAGCCCGAACTGCCAAGCCATGTCTTCCCTGGACCGGAAACAAGCATCCTAGGACCGGTTTCTGGCATTTCAGCCGTCATCAGCCAGGCTTGCTTGAATCCAGTGGCAAAGTGAGCAAGGGACCCACGTCTGGGCATACCCCGCCAACTTAGGGCGACCAAAGCGATACAAAAGGGGATGATGGACGGAACGTTTGAGCCAATCAAACACTCACCCCAGTCAACTGATCTGGGTTTAATCCATCATCATTCTTTAGCTCACTCCACCACCCCAGTTCAGACATGGCCATATGCAAATCAGTCTGACCCTGTGCCTCATGGGAACAGTCCAGCCCGAACTGCCAAGCCATGTCTTCCCTGGACCGGAAACAAGCATCCTAGGACCGGTTTCTGGCATTTCAGCCGTCATCAGCCAGGCTTGCTTGAATCCAGTGGCAAAGTGAGCAAGGGACCCACGTCTGGGCATACCCCCGCCAACTTAGGGCGACCAAAGCGATACAAAAGGGGATGATGGACGGAACGTTTGAGCCAATCAAACACTCACCCCCAGTCAACTGATCTGGGTTTAATCCATCATCATTCTTTAGCTCACTCACCACCCCAGTTCAGACATGGCCATATGCAAATCAGTCTGACCCTGTGCCTCATGGGAACAGTCCAGCCCGAACTGCCAAGCCATGTCTTCCCTGGACCGGAAACAAGCATCCTAGGACCGGTTTCTGGCATTTCAGCCGTCATCAGCCAGGCTTGCTTGAATCCAGTGGCAAAGTGAGCAAGGGACCCACGTCTGGGCATACCCCCGCCAACTTAGGGCGACCAAGCGATACAAAAGGGGATGATGGACAGAACGTTTGAGCCAATCAAACACTCACCCCCAGTCAACTGATCTGGGTTTAATCCATCATCATTCTTTAGCTCACTCCACCACCCCAGTTCAGACATGGCCATATGCAAATCAGTCTGACCCTGTGCCTCATGGGAACAGTCCAGCCCGAACTGCCAAGCCATGTCTTCCCTGGACCGGAAACAAGCATCCTAGGACCGGTTTCTGGCATTTCAGCCGTCATCAGCCAGGCTTGCTTGAATCCAGTGGCAAAGTGAGCAAGGGACCCACGTCTGGGCATACCCCGCCAACTTAGGGCGACCAAAGCGATACAAAGGGGATGATGGACGGAACGTTTGAGCCAATCAAACACTCACCCCCAGTCAACTGATCTGGGTTTAATCCATCATCATTCTTTAGCTCACTCCACCACCCCAGTTCAGACATGGCCATATGCAAATCAGTCTGACCCTGTGCCTCATGGGAACAGTCCAGCCCGAACTGCCAAGCCATGTCTTCCCTGGACCGGAAACAAGCATCCTAGGACCGGTTTCTGGCATTTCAGCCGTCATCAGCCAGGCTTGCTTGAATCCAGTGGCAAAGTGATCAAGGGACCCACGTCTGGGCATACCCCCGCCAACTTAGGGCGACCAAGCGATACAAAAGGGGATGATGGACGGAACGTTTGAGCCAATCAAACACTCACCCCAGTCAACTGATCTGGGTTTAATCCATCATCATTCTTTAGCTCACTCCACCACCCCAGTTCAGACATGGCCATATGCAAATCAGTCTGACCCTGTGCCTCATGGGAACAGTCCAGCCCGAACTGCCAAGCCATGTCTTCCCTGGACCGGAAACAAGCATCCTAGGACCGGTTTCTGGCATTTCAGCCGTCATCAGCCAGGCTTGCTTGAATCCAGTGGCAAAGTGAGCAAGGGACCCACGTCTGGGCATACCCCCGCCAACTTAGGGCGACCAAAGCGATACAAAGGGGATGATGGACGGAACGTTTGAGCCAATCAAACACTCACCCCCAGTCAACTGATCTGGGTTTAATCCATCATCATTCTTTAGCTCACTCCACCACCCCAGTTCAGACATGGCCATATGCAAATCAGTCTGACCCTGTGCCTCATGGGAACAGTCCAGCCGAACTGCCAAGCCATGTCTTCCCTGGACCGGAAACAAGCATCCTAGGACCGGTTTCTGGCATTTCAGCTGTCATCAGCCAGGCTTGCTTGAATCCAGTGGCAAAGTGAGCAAGGGACCCACGTCTGGGCATACCCCCGCCAACTTAGGGCGACCAAAGCGATACAAAAGGGGATGATGGACGGAACGTTTGAGCCAATCAAACACTCACCCCAGTCAACTGATCTGGGTTTAATCCATCATCATTCTTTAGCTCACTCCACCACCCCAGTTCAGACATGGCCATATGCAAATCAGTCTGACCCTGTGCCTCATGGGAACAGTCCAGCCCGAACTGCCAAGCCATGTCTTCCCTGGACCGGAAACAAGCATCCTAGGACCGGTTTCTGGCATTTCAGCCGTCATCAGCCAGGCTTGCTTGAATCCAGTGGCAAAGTGAGCAAGGGACCCACGTCTGGGCATACCCCCGCCAACTTAGGGCGACCAAAGCGATACAAAGGGGATGATGGACTGAACGTTTGAGCCAATCAAACACTCACCCCCAGTCAACTGATCTGGGTTTAATCCATCATCATTCTTTAGCTCACTCCACCACCCCAGTTCAGACATGGCCATATGCAAATCAGTCTGACCCTGTGCCTCATGGGAACAGTCCAGCCCGAACTGCCAAGCCATGTCTTCCCTGGACCGGAAACAAGCATCCTAGGACCGGTTTCTGGCATTTCAGCCGTCATCAGCCAGGCTTGCTTGAATCCAGTGGCTTTGTTCGCCCTAAGTTGGCGGGGTATGCCCAGACGTGGGTCCCTTGCTCACTTTGCCACTGGATTCAAGCAAGCCTGGCTGATGACGGCTGGAATGCCAGAAACCGGTCCTAGGATGCTTGTTTCCGGTCCAGGAAGACATGGCTTGGCAGTTCGGGCTGGACTGTTCCCATGAGGCACAGAGTCAGACTGATTTGCATATGGCCATGTCTGAACTGGGGTGGTGGAGTGAGCTAAAGAATGATGATGGATTAAACCCAGATCAGTTGACTGGGGGTGAGTGTTTGATTGGCTCAAGCGTTCCGTCCATCATCCCCTTTTGTATCGCTTTGTTCGCCCTAAGTTGGCGGGGGTATGCCCAGACGTGGGTCCCTTGCTCACTTTGCCACTGGATTCAAGCAAGCCTGGCTGATGACGGCTGGAATGCCAGAAGCCGGTCCTAGGATGCTTGTTTCTGGTCCAGGGAAGACATGGCTTGGCAGTTCGGGCTGGACTGTTCCCATGAGGCACAGGGTCAGACTGATTTGCATATGGCCATGTCTGAACTGGGGTGGTGGAGTGAGCTAAAGAATGATGATGGATTAAACCCAGATCAGTTGACTGGGGGTGAGTGTTTGATTGGCTCAAACGTTCCGTCCATCATCCCCTTTTGTATCGCTTTGTTCGCCCTAAGTTGGCGGGGTATGCCCAGACGTGGGTCCCTTGCTCACTTTGCCACTGGATTCAAGCAAGCCTGGCTGATGGCGGCTGGAATGCCAGAAACCGGTCCTAGGATGCTTGTTTCCGGTCCAGGGAAGACATGGCTTGGCAGTTCGGGCTGGACTGTTCCCATGAGGCACAGGGTCAGACTGATTTGCATATGGCCATGTCTGAACTGGGGTGGTGGAGTGAGCTAAAGAATGATGATGGATTAAACCCAGATCAGTTGACTGGGGGTGAGTGTTTGATTGGCTCAAGCGTTCCGTCCATCATCCCCTTTTGTATCGCTTTGTTAAGCCCTAAGTTGGCGGGGGTATGCCCAGACGTGGGTCCCTTGCTCACTTTGCCACTGGATTCAAGCAAGCCTGGCTGATGACGGCTGGAATGCCAGAAACCGGTCCTAGGATGCTTGTTTCCGGTCCAGGGAAGACATGGCTTGGCAGTTCGGGCTGGACTGTTCCCATGAGGCACAGGGTCAGACTGATTTGCATATGGCCATGTCTGAACTGGGGTGGTGGAGTGAGCTAAAGAATGATGATGGATTAAACCCAGATCAGTTGACTGGGGGTGAGTGTTTGATTGGCTCAAGCGTTCCGTCCATCATCCCCTTTTGTATCGCTTTGTTCGCCCTAAGTTGGCGGGGTATGCCCAGACGTGGGTCCCTTGCTCACTTTGCCACTGGATTCAAGCAAGCCTGGCTGATGACGGCTGGAATGCCAGAAACCGGTCCTAGGATGCTTGTTTCCGGTCCAGGGAAGACATGGCTTGGCAGTTCGGGCTGGACTGTTCCCATGAGGCACAGGGTCAGACTGATTTGCATATGGCCATGTCTGAACTGGGAGTGGTGGAGTGAGCTAAAGAATGATGATGGATTAAACCCAGATCAGTTGACTGGGGGTGAGTGTTTGATTGGCTCAAGCGTTCCGTCCATCATCCCCTTTTGTATCGCTTTGTTCGCCCTAAGTTGGCGGGAGTATGCCCAGACGTGGGTCCCTTGCTCACTTTGCCACTGGATTCAAGCAAGCCTGGCTGATGACGGCTGGAATGCCAGAAACCGGTCCTAGGATGCTTGTTTCCGGTCCAGGGAAGACATGGCTTGGCAGTTCGGGCTGGACTGTTCCCATGAGGCACAGGGTCAGACTGATTTGCATATGGCCATGTCTGAACTGGGGTGGTGGAGTGAGCTAAAGAATGATGATGGATTAAACCCAGATCAGTTGACTGGGGGTGAGTGTTTGATTGGCTCAAGCGTTCCGTCCATCATCCCCTTTTGTATCGCTTTGTTCGCCCTAAGTTGGCGGGGGTATGCCCAGACGTGGGTCCCTTGCTCACTTTGCCACTGGATTCAAGCAAGCCTGGCTGATGATGGCTGGAATGCCAGAAACTGGTCCTAGGATGCTTGTTTCCGGTCCAGGAGAGACATGGCTTGGCAGTTCGGGCTGGACTGTTCCCATGAGGCACAGGGTCAGACTGATTTGCATATGGCCATGTCTGAACTGGGGTGGTGGAGTGAACTAAAGAATGATGATGGATTAAACCCAGATCAGTTGACTGGGGGTGAGTGTTTGATTGGCTCAAACGTTCCGTCCATCATCCCCTTTTGTATCGCTTTGTTACGCCCTAAGTTGGCGGGGTATGCCCAGACGTGGGTCCCTTGCTCACTTTGCCACTGGATTCAAGCAAGCCTGGCTGATGACGGCTGGAATGCCAGAAACCGGTCCTAGGATGCTTGTTTCCGGTCCAGGGAAGACATGGCTTGGCAGTTCGGGCTGGATTGTTCCCATGAGGCACAGGGTCAGACTGATTTGCATATGGCCATGTCTGAACTGGGGTGGTGGAGTGAGCTAAAGAATGATGATGGATTAAACCCAGATCAGTTGACTGGGGGTGAGTGTTTGATTGGCTCAAACGTTCCGTCCATCATCCCCTTTTGTATCGCTCTGTTATGTTTTAATGGCGTTAATTTGCTTTGTATATGTTACGTTCAGGTGTTTACTTTAAATATGTTCATGAATGCTGCTGTATTTCCAGCAAGAAGCCGCACATGCTTTGAAAGGTCCTGTAACAAGTAACCATTTACCATTGTCTTATACAGTACAATAGAGCTGCTCCAGCTCTTCGACTGGTCAAGACACCAGTAATCCCAAAACTGTTGCAGAGACTGTGTTTTAACTTCTCCAGTGCACTATTTATGTCTATTTGGTAGAAAATGTTACCTGTCCTTTTTAAAACTAAGGTTCTAATTCTTATTTCAATAGCTGTTCATTAACCAGTGTTTCGTCTGATATCTACGTGAGAAACTGTATCTGAGCTATAAGCCATGGTTTCATTTCCTGTGTATTTTGCTTTATGTATTCAAATTATCTTGCTTGAGGCTGTGGTGGTGGTGTAATTTGTTTTGTAAGATCCTCACTCATTGCTGTCTTCTCTAACAGAATAAATATAAAGGTTTCATTACTGTAGCCGTCTCCTACAGAGCATCTGAAACATTTCATGCTTGTATAGAATTTACTTTGATTTTGGGTTCCAATTTGGTGTAACATTTCTTTGGAGAACATAGAGGAGAGCTGTGGTCTTTTACATATGCTTTGTCTACAGACAACTTTAGCTGCCTGTTGACAACATAGCTTTCATATTGAATATAAACTTAGAGTGGGGTTTGTGTTTGCCTCTTGCTCGTGATTTGTCTTGCTTGTCTTTCTCAGTACCCTGCTTCTGATTATTTGGTTTTGTTGAGTTTGTACTGATCAAGGGGCATTCCAGTCTCAACATGTTTGATTGGATGTGCTGTGTCCTTCCACTGCTGATGTCAGGACTTTGCGTTGCAGTCCATGGGGGGATATTGTATCCCCCATTCTCTGTCCCTTCCTGTTTCTCCTATCCTTCCATTCCCCATGCTCTCTTTTTTTTTTAAAGTACCCCCACTTCTTGTTTGCGCCTTCCCCAGATCCCTCCTACATGAGAATAGTGGATTTAGTATTATGTAACTCTGCTTCTTAAAAAAAAATGCACATTGCATTATATCTCTAGGCAACAGCAAAGCATATGTGTAATCAATTACATTTTATTACAGTTGTTCTAAATTCTATTGCATACAAACATTTAAAACTGTTGCAAAGTAGGAAAAAGGAATATGTTAGTAGGTAGAGGTGTGGTGGTGCCATCTTAGAATGATTTTTCTTAGAGTAATGCAAAAACCATTCCCTGATGCCAGTCACATATGTGTGCATGCAAAGTTGTCCATCTTTGTATGGGAATTTGCTCAAACTGTGGTTCCTTTTATTTTTAAGGACTAAATTATAATGGAATGCCAGGCTTTTGGGGTTTTCTGATTATTTAATGTTTGCTCATGCATTATAAAACTTTACTCTGTCAGTCTTCACATGCATTCATTCAGTTAGCTTTTTCAAAAAGTGCTATACACAGCTCATTTATATCGCATATTGCATTCAGGGGGCACAAATGAAAAGGGTTACTAGTTAACACAACTGGTATACCAGTGATGACCAAAAGTGGTATGTTCAGGGGCTACCACCGAAGCAGATGGTGCAACCATCCAACAGTCCACAAAGTGATTCTTGAGGGAGCTGATTTAGTCGTCTGATAAAATCTGGTAGAATTCTATGGAATCCGGACCCTATTCAAAATGAAACTACCTATAGAAGGGTAGCAAGCTGGTACCATCTTATTTGAGAATAATGAATATTGGTATATGGGTGCATAGGTGTTTGGATGATGCAGTCTGTACGCAGGCATCTGACTGGACCACAATGTTCAAGGATGAGGGTATTGCTGAGGATGTGAGATAGTACTATGGTTGGCCATCATGGTGGAGTAAAACTCAATCAAAGGTCAATCTGATGAAGTATGTTTTCAGTTTCTCGTGAAACTTACGGACATCTCTTCCTAGTTTTATGTGTGCAGGAAGGGAATTTCTAAGTAAGGAACTCAGTATATGAAGGGAACTGGCTCTAAATATTGGGTGTCGGACTATTTTGTTTTGCGAGGGTGTCCTCATATATTTCGAACCCTGATATAGCCAAAGCATTTTAGAGAACTACATCCGTGGGTGAGGCAGAAAGTTAATATATATATATTTTCCTTGATGAATAGCCAGTAAATGATTTTAAACGTTGTTGTGATGTGATGCTAATATCTCGGATGGAAGAAGAATTGTGTCCCAAGCCTGTGCACTCTGGGAGAATCACGGCTCTTATGTGAAGAATGGGAAGACTTGATAGTATTCCATGAGGCTGGAGAAGGTAGCAGAAAGCTTTACTTATACGACATTTAATTTGGGACGTTAACATGTCCAGGGTGAGCACCTTCTTGACAGGTGTTAGGTCCATGAGTCTGGGATGATTAATAGAGGAGATATGCTTTCCACAGGGTTCATCAGCAGGATCAAAGTGTTCTGCTCATTCCATCTGTAACACTTAGTACGCTGGTACTGCATGTTTAGGTTTAAGTCTTTATCCTGTTAAGTTCTGAACACGAGTTCTTTGTATTACATTATACAGGACCTCATAACTTTTATCAAAAAGGTCTATAATCCTTGTTGCTGCACCAGGTTTATTATGTGATTTCAAAGTATCTTTTCCAATGCACCTTTTCCCTTCAAGAGTCTTCAAGAAGATGTCAATGTGCTTTTTTTTGATTGAATTATTAGACTTCCAGAACGGATTCCCATTGATCCCTATTATCTAACCAGTGTGTGTCGATAACAAGCAGTAGTATCAGCCTTATGGAGGAAAATTGCAGTCCCACAACTTTGGCTGAGTGTTTGGTGGTATGTTGGCAAAAGGTAGTACCTTCCCACTTTTCCTTGTAGGAGTGTTGTGACTGTCTTTCATGGTACCCTCTCTGTGTGAAACCTCACCTGCTCTCAAATAGTGGCAGTACTTTCTTAAAGCACTGAGAGTTTAGTATTAGGTTAATGTAAGTATTTGGGGGCGTTGCTGCTTCTTATTTGTGGAGGATGTGTGTGGGTTTTCTGACCCACATTCTTCCTCTGCCACACTTATCATAGGAACTGGCTCATCCTTGTTTAGAGTGAACGGTAAGTAGTTACTGTAATAGTACGCGCACATCATGACATTCACTCCTCCCAATTGCCCAAGAACTCTCAGAATCAGAGCTGTTGTTCATGGCGTAGCCTTTTATTCACAAACCAGGTAATTCACCAGTGACCAACACGAGAGTAACAGTATCCTTTTTTTGTGATATCACATTATTTACAGCATCACTCTTTCGCGGCATCAACATGACAAAGGCTGCAAGGCAATTAGGCACGACATTACACTTGAACTTGGCCGTACACTTTAGTGGCCTTGACCTGTCAAAGGCAGTAAAGAAGGTATGCACCACATTACACTTGAACTCTTGAACTTGAAATTGGCCATACACTTGAACTTGGCCATATACTTGAACTTGGCCGTTTCGGCCCACCAAGCCCCCACTCTGCTGCGCACATTGTGCCAGCAGGCCCCAACGCGCTACAGCGAACAGTTGCACTACTTGAAGACCAGGGCCCCGCATAGCACACTGGCCCGCCCACCGGGGTACCTGCACTCAGGCAGCCTCCCCAAGGTTGAACTCAGTCCATACGTTGTGGGTTAGGGCAGAAGAGTCCAGGACCACCAGCAGGTCAGTCCCCCCTTCCGCCTACCCTCTGCACACGTGGATCCTACCCCCTCCTGGGGCCATCCAGTCGCTGAACCTCCATTGTTGTGCATCCCCCTTTGTTGTTAACTGTCAGCGTTCTGCCCTCGCTCGCTCTCTTGCCGGGTGGGTGGGTGGTCGACGACGCGCCCCTGCAACTTGCCGGAGGTCCAAGGGGACAAAGAGGCTGAAGATCCCAGGGCGCGGACTTAAATATCCTTACAGCACATCCCGATGACATCACCTCATCCAGCCCCCTTCCGGCCCCGGAGGAGGCCCAGTCCTGAGGCGCTACTAAGGGCGCCCCTTCCCTAGGCGCGGGGGCGCCCGTTCATAGTACGCGCACATCATGACATTCACTCCTCCCAATTGCCCAAGAACTCTCAGAATCAGAGCGTGTTGTTCATGGCGTAGCCTTTTATTCACAAACCAGGTAATTCACCAGTGACCAACACGAGAGTAACAGTATCCTTTTTGGGATATCACATTATTTACAGCATCACTCTTTCGCGGCATCAACATGACAAAGGCTGCAAGGTAATTAGGCACGACATTACACTTGAACTTGGCCGTACAATTTAGTGGCCTTGACCTGTCAAAGGCAGTAAAGAAGGTATGCACCACATTACACTTGAACTCTTGAACTTGAAATTGGCCATACACTTGAACTTGGCCATACACTTGAACTTGGCCTTCTCGGCCCACCAAGCCCCACTCTGCTGCGCACATTGTGCCCAGCAGGCTAACACGCTACAGCGAACAGTTGCACTACTTGAAGACCAGGGCCCCGCATAGCACACTGGCCCGCCCACCGGGGTACCTGCACTCAGGCAGCCTCCCCAAGGTTCAACTCAGTCCATATGTTGTGGGTTAGGGCAGAAGAGTCCAGGACCACCAGCAGGTCAGTCCCCCCTTCCGCCTACCCTCTGCACACGTGGATCCTACCCCCTCCTGGGGCCATCCAGTCGCTGAACCTCCATTGTTGTGCATCCCCCTTTGTTGTTAACTGTCAGCGTTCCGCCACAGGGTGAGAAGCTCCCTGGTGCACTCGCCCTCCCCACCCCCCCGGCGCTGACTGTGCTCCACCGTAACCCCCATCATAGTCTGTATAAAGAGCTCCTGCCCTTTTGTTGACAGATGCATCCCATCCTGATGGAACAGCTCTCTTTTTCTAGCTGGAGCAAGTTGTGCCGAATTGTGCCCATCGTGGAACCTGATACTATTCTTTTGATCGAATGGTTCGGCTCCAACCGCAATCTAGGGAGGCCGAGTCACTCAATGCCTCCCCATTTCCCGCTAGAGTGGGCTTTCAGCTCTGAAAGGAAACAGATCAGAAAACCACGTCTCCCCCTGTTCCGGGTTCTGCTGCCACCAAAGTGGGACCCTAGCCCGCAATTTCCCTGCTTATTTCTTCTTGGGGGTGCCTGACACCGAAACCAAACAGCCAAACCACGGGATGTTAGCCGTTACCGTAGGCCCTCCTTCCTGTTGTCCCCACAATTGGATAGATTAATCCGTATGCATCACCTCCGCAAGGAATGTCTCAAATCGTCTTGCATAACTACAATGTAAAATTAACATACTCCAGGGGTGTGTCCCACACCGAATATGCGGGTAACCATTAAGTAAGGAATAAGGAAGCGAGATGAAAGAGAAGGCTATCCTCCCGAACCGGTGGAGTATCCATGGCCTCCCATCTATGTTATTTGTGTTGCCCACCCTCATTCCTCGCTAATGACTGCTGACTCTTAACCGGAAAAGAGACACTCTGCCTGAATTATTTGGCAAATACGTAACGCTGCCCCAATGTTTATAATTTCTTAGTAATTCCACCCATTGCCTGTGGATTCTGTCACACCTACATCGCTACCCGTTATTGGGATGAGCACTTAAATTACATTTCGTTCCCAAGGGCCCCTCCCTGTTGATTGCGTTGTACACCCTCAGTCCTCACTAAGGACTGCTGACCCTTGAAAGGAGAAGAGAAACTTTGCATATACATATTTGGTAAATTAAGTAAAACTACCCTAAATATTGCGTGATTTCTTCTCAATTCCCCACATCGCCTGTGGATTATGGCACCAATCAATTTATACTTGTTATTTGGAAGAGCTTTTAATATGCATTTCCTTTACTTACTGGGCTAAGCTCGTGGCCGAACCCGTGGAGCCGGCTAACAGAAAAAAGTGCTTCCGGTGTAGGTAAACCCACTCGTTGCCACCACTGTGGTTGTTATGCTAATTCTGGAAACCCAATCCACATGTGCTTCTCCAAAGCACACATGCCGCGTAATGGCGGTATGCCCTTATTTGCCCCGCATGTATGTTATGACCATTCGGTAAGGCCTGTGTGTTTGAGCAAACTTTTACTTCAACTGGATGTTCGTAAGGGGGCAAGCTCCTTATGGCAATGCCAGGAAACCTTCCTGGGTGATAATGCGCTTAAACCAAGCCACACAACAGCACGTATAGCCATAGATTGCAACATCCTTGCTGGCTCTTTGTAAGCAGGAAAGCTCCTTATAGCAACGCCAGGACACCTTCCTGGGTGATAATGCGCTCACCAAGCTGCACCACACAACGGTAGCCATAGCTTGCAACATCCTTGCTAGCTCTCCGGGGTATTGTCCTGCTCTGGGATTCATTGGTACACCCTGGGGAGATGATCTATCCATAGGCTACCCATCCCCCGACTCCCTAGAGAAAGGGGTTTGTCCTTCTTCCACCCGAGTGAAGCCAGTAGCGCCCCGCGCAAACCTTGCCAGAGCAGCTACAGGTGTGGCTTGTGATGGCAGGTACTCAGTTGTGATAATTTGTATGGAGGAAGTTCCCCAAGCACTATTGCGCAAGTTCATGTACCAATCAGGACAAAAACGCCAACCCAAAAGGAGTAAGAAAATAAAGTGGCAATGTTAAGATTCAATAACACCTTATCCGAGCTTCTGCCTCCCTCCTTCTCTTGACCGTCAACAATGCAATGTAATGGTTGTCACAATTCCATTCGAGCTGCAGTTGGATAATAACTGCCATGACTTCTTGTACTTAAAGTACCCGTCATCCAGTGATAACTGTGGAGCGTTGTGACTGCATAGACCCGGAGCCTCAAATACAACTCCTTTTAATCCCACAAACAAGCATCATTACCACCTATGTTCGCCATTAAACCGGCAACTAACGTGCCCTCTAATACTGGTTTACTTCCTCCTCTACTCTAGCTCGGTACTTTCCTACATTTTCACGTGGCCCACTAGGTTAGTTGTGAAGAAACAACACTACTGCTCACTTACCAAAGCAAAGTCAAGACTGACTCCCATGAACTTTTGTTTCAAATTAGCGCAAAAGCTTAAATGAAAACAATTTCAAAAGTAATTGCCTTGCCAACCTGATTCCACTTCCTCAACCCAGACAGGGAACCCTGGACCCCAATGAGGCGCTATAATCCTCTCCATGCACGTGGTAGGTAAGCAAGTCAACTTCCACTTACGACAAGCGTTGCAGTTAAGACAATAAATCAATCGTAACTGGGACCTCGTGGGCAAAGATCACTGTATCCATTTACCACGAGCATTCTTTTCAAGAAACTAAAAATAATAATCATAACTGGGGCCTGGAGGGCAAAGATCACCACATAGTTAGGGGGAGCTAGGCCGCTGCTCCACCCGTATAGCTTTCCACTGCCTCGCGCCGCGAGCCGCATCTCTCCTGCCACGGGCGCGGCCCCCACTTCAGCACGGCCCCCCAATTCCTTTACCGCGAGTTTTCACAATACTAAATGCACTTAAAACAGTGTTGTCGGGATAACAAATTGCGCTAAAATGCCACGGGCGCGACCCCCCAATCCTTTGCCGTGCGTCTTCACCATACGAAATGCACTTAAAACATTGTTGTCGGGATAACAAATTGAGCTGAGCACGGCCCCCCCCCCCAATTCCTTTACCGCGAGTTTTCACCATACGAAATGCACTTAAAACAGTGTTGTCGGGATAACAAATTGAGCTAAAAATGCCACGTGCGCGGCCCCCCAATCCCTTGCCGTGCGCTTTCACCATACGAAATGCACTTAAAACAGTGATGTCGGGATAACAAATTAAGCTAAAATGCCACGGGCGCGGCCCCCCAATCCTTTGCCGCGCGCTTTCACCATACGAAATGCACTTAAGACAGTGTTGTCGGGATAACAAATTGAGCTAAAATGCCACGGGCGCGGCGGCCCCCAATGCAGCGTGGCCCCCCAATCCTTTGCTGCGCGCTTTCACCATACGAAATGCACTTAAAAGTGTTGTCGGGATAACAAATTGAACTAAGATAGTGCTCTTGTAACGTAAGTCTAACAAATTGCATTTTATTATCTCACCGATAATCTTAACTGCGTTTGAACCGGTGCCCTTCAGGTTATAAAAATCATAATTTTATCAGTAGAGTGCATATAAGGCCGACTTCACTAACAAGTCAGAATACCTGAACTGGCGAGGTCCGATTCACAAAGTGTTTTGTTCCTGTATGTTAAACTTTTGTGAGGTTATACAATAATTTCATCAGTAGATGAAATGCGTTCCCCAGAGACAGTAACAGAACTTACGAGCCATCCCTCAACTGCTTGACACATTCTACCGAAAGAAAAATGTCCTTAACTGAAAATGGCAAAACCGCAGGTATTTAACACTGAGAATGCCATGCAAATTTATATGCTTTAAGTCGTGTCTGTGTATTCTCACCGATAATCATAACTGCGTTTGAACCGGTGACCTTCTGGTTATACAATCATAATTTCATCATTAGAGTCATATAAGGCCGACTTCACTAACAAGTCTGAATACCTGACATGTAGAGGTCCGATTCACAACGTCTTTAGTTCCTGTATGTTAAACTTTTTGTGAGATTATACAATATTTTCTTCAGTAGATCAAATGCGTTCCCCAGAGACAGTATCAGAACTTACAAACCATACCTTAACTCCTTCACACATTCTACCGCAAGAAAATCTTCCTTAACTGAAAATGGCAAAACAACCGGTATTTAACAACTGAGAATGCCATGCTAACTATATGCTTTAAGTCGTGTTTTGAGTTTGAATTACCTAATCAGTATCAGTACATGTTGCTGTATTGACCTCCGCTGTCTTAGATGTGATTTAAATATGTGCCTATGAGGCCGACTTCACTAACAAGTCAGAGTACCTGAACTGTAGAGGTCCGATTCACCAAGTCTTTTGTTCCTGTATGTTAAACTTTTTGTGAGTCCAATGGGTACTCAGAAACGTTTCCATAGCGTGTACACAATCAGGACGGAATTACCCCTGTTAAAGACCAAAGCAAATCGGTTTACTGTTACTTAACAGCACGCAATCCTCATGAATGAGGCCCCTTCCCATATCTCCACTCACTACCATCACCGCCGCTCGGAGAACGAGGTCGCCTGCCTGACCTTGCAGCTCATAAAACTGATTACATTTGTCCATCAACCTCTCTCTCAATTGCGCCCATCCTCAGATTTGCAGTCGACCGCCCTATCAATAGAGCCACACCCCGTGCGAAATACGGGCACAGCCTCCTACCGGTAAAGCAGCTGCACCAAATTGCAATAAATAATACCGATCCCGATCATAGTACAATAGCTGCCTTACATTTTGATAAAATACCGACAGCCAATATTAAATACCGCATTATTAAATTTCTTATTCCTGCCTACGCTGACACTCGAACCCGGATCTCCCGGGCCAAAGGCACCAAATTGCAATAAATAATACCGATCCCGATCATAGTACAATATCTGCCTTACATTTTGATAAATTACCGACAGCCAATATTAAATACCGCATTATTAAATGTCTTATTCCTGCCTACGCTGACGCTCGAACCCGGATCTCCTGGGCCAAAGGCACCAAATTGCAATAAATAATACCGATCCCGATCATAGTACAATATCTGCCTAACATTTTGATAAAATACCGACAGCCAATATTAAATACCGCATTATTAAATTTCTTATTCCTGCCTACGCTGACGTTCGAACCCGGATCTCCCGGGTCAAAGGCGACCGCTCTGATAATTGAGCCACACTCCCGTACGGGATCAGCCTCATTCCCCCGGCCTCTTCCCCCACCTACTGCTTGACCAGAAACACAGCCCAAACTTGCGATACATAATGCCCACAACCTTTATTAACCACCCGCATCTCATTATCCCCCACATTGCTATCACAACCCTACATGTGCGGCTGCATTTCCAGGCAAGTTAAACCCCCTTAAAAATTGCCCGCATTAAGCGCCTCCCCCTATCTGTAACTGCCGACCACTACCGCCACTCGGAGAACGCCCACGCGCCCCCCCCAGTACCTTACCGCTATTCTCGGCGCGAAGCAAGTTCATTTAAAACCAACCACACGCAATCATCACGCATTAGGCGCGAAGCGAGTTTATACAAAAATACTGTAATATACACCTAAAACTCAACGCCCCCTAATGCGGGCGACACACTACGCCTGGGCCCCCTCAAACCTCCCGTGCCACACTCTGCACCACGCCGACGGGTAACCAGATCCATGTCGACAACGCGCCCCTGCAGCTTGCCGGAGGTCCAAGGGGACAAAGAGGCTGAAGATCCCAGGGCGCGGACTTAAATATCCTTACAGCGCATCCCGATGACATCACCTCATCCAGCCCCCTTTCCGGCCCCGGAGGAGGCCCAGTCCTGAGGCGCTACTAAGGGCGCCCCTCCCCTAGGCGCGGGGGGCGCCTGTTCATTCGCTCCTTTTGATGGTGATATTCCTGTGAATGGTGTCAGATGGTGAAACACAGCATGGGTCCAGAATTCCCAACACTCCTCAGTCCTTTGTATCGACCGACTTGACTCCTCCTTTACTGTATGGAGCTGTCCTACCACCCAAGGGCCTGAAATAATTGTGAGACTTAACAGTGTCGTTTAGTTTCTAGGAATCCCCCAGGGCCGGCGCGTTTTGAATGGCCCAAACTGAGGTCTTGGTGTCCCTACCGCTTCCGGACAGGATATGTCAGCCATTAGACCAGCTAGCGCTACAGTGCCACTACCACCTATCTTACAGTGGTGTAGGTAGTTTCTGGCAACCACTGAACATGACAACCCTGATTCCTCAGTGATTGTGGAAAACAGTATAGTACAGTTTGCTCAGACACTCGTGCTTGCTTACAAAGAAAATGCACAGGATGGCGACTAGGACGTTTCAATAAGTATTTATTGGTCCAGCGACAGCCTTGTGTAAAACATATGTGCTGCGAATATCAGGAGACAGAAGCATATAAAAGAGATTGCTAGTACCAATATAGTAAATAGTAGATACATTTCTACCATAGTGCTAATAAGATGAACATAAGCAGTTCAGATAAAAACAGTAGCACTTGCATATTCGTAAAATGCGCGCCCTAAGTAATTTGCCTAAATGTACCTATCCTAGATCTGTATGTATAGCATGTATATGCGTGTAGCTATGTGTATCTGTAGCCAAGAAACTCCTAGGGAAGAACCAGCCCCCTCACCTGATGGTTGAGAATGACGGACCCCGTCTCTGCTTCGAGGATGACACCCCGCAAGGGATGTCAGACCGGTGCGTGTCGAAGATTCAGCATGCAGGACCCCGTGTCAGCTTGAAAGGAATTCTCCTCTAATTTGTAGGGGGGAGTGAGGGTCTTTTATACTAGAGTGGTCACTCCAGGGTTTTTTCTAGAATTCATATGTTTTTAAAACAATCATGGATGCTTTGAAAACAATCATAAATGTTTTGAAAACAATCACCAATGTTTTTCTAAACAAATGCGATCATGCACAGCTGGCTGTTGGCCAAGGATGAAAAAAGTGGTGACCCTTATACAGAATAATTCTGCCGTGCCTGCGGACATGTTTATGTATGTCAGGTACAGGGATTATGATAGAATACTAAGAGCCTGGTGTCGAAGAGACAGGAGCAAGCTACTAGGTAAAAGGTCACCTGTTTAGAATCATTATTGTCGTGTGGATAGGACAAATGTATGTAATAGGGTATACATGACAGGACTAGCCTAAAGGACATGACACCCACTCGTCATCAAAAGGTCAACAAGGTCAGCTAGATAATGATAAAGCTTAAGGCCATTAAAAAGCATAAAAATTATTTACAGTAAAAAAATACTAAAAAGCACTTTGAAAAGCCTGAAAAAATGTCCATAAAATAAAAGTAATTTTTCCCTAAAAAAGCATTTAAAAGGACCTCTGAACTTGTATATGTTGTTTTTATTGCACTGAGCACATTGAAAACCATGAAGCTCAGTTAGAGTCGAGAAGAAAAATAAAACAAAGTCACACACGACCTTCAATTTGGTAAATGTTTAAAAAGTTGCCAAATGGTTCCCAGCACAGGAGAGTCCAAATTGTTTATGAATCCTGCGCTGAAGACTCAACATTGCTGAACATTGTATCCGCAGGTGGCAATCCCTCCAGAGCTTCCAGTATCGTGTCGAGTGAGCAAAGATGTTCATCTCTGGTTCCCACAGCAGCCGCCGGGGAAGAATTAGATGCCTGCATGCCTGATAAAGATGCCTGTAGCTCTGGAGCAGAGATGATTTCCCTTCCAACAGGAGCAGAAGCATCCAATGGAGGCTCCAAGAATGCCGTTATCAACATGGGAATACGCTGTGGACAACTGCACACGTGGGCCTTTAAAGGCGCCAGTAGCACTTCTATGTCCGGCGACACAACCAATGGAAGTGTCAGACACAGGTCCAACACGCAGCCAAATCCGCAGAAGAGGCAACGGAACACAGGCAGGACACAGTCTAGCCAGACAGGTCTGAAAGACAGGAACCAATGCTCACTCAGCTCTCGAAGCCGAGGCGTAGTCAGGTAGAACACCATATGCTCACGACAACGTCGTTCCAGCAGTGTTCTCTCCATGTCTTGAAGGATTGAGACGTCCATTGCGAATCAATAGGATTAAAATCAGAATGCCCGATACTGATAGCAGGACCAAAGCAAGCCCTCCAAAAACGCTTCCTAGTACGGAGTGTATGAAAACTAGGCCTGGGTGGCAAATTCCGTTCCGCTCGCGGAATTTGCGAAATTTTGGCAATTCCGCGTTCCGCGGAGAACGCGGAATTGCTGAAAATTCCGCGGCGTAGCGGAATTTTTTCCTTGTTTGCGCTTTCAAAATGCGTGTTCGCGCGCGTGGTAGCGACTTACCGGGATCCCTGCGTTCGCCGACAAGTTTTCCTATCCATTCGCGTGATCCCGCGAGAGTGTGCGATCGTGAACACGTCATTCGAAGGCGCCATTGGACATCTGCGTTCGCGAACAGGAAACACGCATCGCGAGCGGGCGGGACAAGTGAAACAAGATGGCCGCGCCAATTGGCGACCGCATGGGCAAGTTTGCGAGATATTTCCCCCCGAGCACGCAAACAGCGTCCCCGAACAGGAAAAACGCATCGCGAACGGGCGGAACAAGCAATTCCGCGTGCTCGCGGAATTCTGCATGCTCGCGGAGATTTTTTACTGTTTCACGGAATTTTGCGTAACGCGACTACGCAAATTCCGCCCACCCTTAATGAAAACTGGAATTACTCAGAAGATGGTCTGAAAGGTGGTTAAGAGACCTGATCCAAGACACTTAAAAAAGTGTACGATCCCACTCGTATCAGACATGTTAAAGGTACGATGAACCATTTCTCCGAAATGGATCTGGAAGTTCATAAGGACCAGGGCCTGTATCCCTGCTGAAGATCTTGCACCCTGGAGATCAAAAGTCTCTCGGGCTGAAGTTAAGGCCACATTTTGTTGAAACAACATGGCTTTCAGTCTGCTCAACGCATCAAACCTTATACTGGAAACATTCAATGAAGGCCACAGTGGTGCCACCCTAACTGTGCGAGCCGGGGAAACAATACTTGCTTACAGCAAACAACCCTGAAGCTGACTGAGACTAGATATGCGATGCCTGGCGCCATTCCACAACAGCCTTGATCATTCAGCACTAAATAACTTCCATTCGAAAGTATTTAAAAAATCGGATGAATCACTGCAGCTGGGGAGCCTTTCAAGTAGCAAGATAAGTTTGCTTCCGACGCATTACATGTTCCATGAAGCGACACTTCTTTGCACACTAAAGACCCACTTAAAGCCTTCCCACAGTCAGTACCACTTAAGAAAACTTCAGTGTCCTTATTTCTGCACCTATATCCAAACGGTAACTCCCAAGTGTCCTGTATGAACCCTTCACCCACACTTCATACTTGCCTGCTTGGATGTATCTAAGGCAGTATTGGAACTGAAATGTTGTGATTGGCAGTGTGATATAGCCATGAATTAAACATTCCGTTGACGGTGACTCTGCTACTGTAAAAGGTAACTTCTCTAATTTTTCAATGAGCAGCATGGTGTACTTTGCATCTCTGCCTGCCAAAGTCAACTGTCTGTCGGTCAGATTGTAAGCAAATCTTGTGGAATATTATCTGTAACGGTATGAGGTAAGCTCTAAATAAAGCCTCTGTTCCCTTAACCTGCCAATCTTTCATCCCCCAGATGGATTTTGTGTCTATCGTGTCCCTCCAATAGTCGAAACCTTGAATAGAGAGTTGGGAGATGAAAAGTGCTGAATATATGAGTTTGGTATTGGTCAGCATCATTTTCTTCGCAGTTGCATTTTTCTGTACTAGCTTATAGTAGTATGCCATTGGGTCTGATGTATTGAACCCTGAAAAATATGCAAATTTCTGTACGAATGTGGCAGAACTACCTTTTGGTAGTGTCGGGCAATGTTCCCATTGATGGTAAGTGTTTACAGTGCGTGGAACACTAGCTCTGTGCAAAAAGTGATGACCATAGTGCTGGTAACAATACATACTGTCAAAGTAAGTTGTATCTTCGTGCAATTCCCTGTAAGAAAATGCAGCAGATTGTTCTAAATCTGAGAGCATAGTATTTACAGTCTCAATGTCCCAATCATCAGAGAGTGTACTCAGGGTAATTAAATCATTCATTGAAATTTTAAACACGTGTGGAATTTTCAAATGTTCAGTAGGACCAAATACATCATATGAAACTCTATCCCAAACTATGCCATCCGGTACTGGAACTGCTGAAATGTTCACTAGGGACAGGTCTCTCTGTTCATGGTGTGATGACGTATGTGGTTTCAAGACCAAGTCCACAGGTTGTACCGCAGAGCGTTGTGGGAGGTAATTTCCATTCAGTAGTAGGAAAAAGACAGTTACTATGCCAATTCAAATTAACAGGAACCGGATCCCTACTGCAAAGCAAAGATGCAGCCAAGGGGACACAAAGTAAGTCTTTTTCAGCCAGAGATAGAATTGTCGAAATTGTTCTTTTTAGAAATGGGTGGTGTTTGTTCAGGTTCACTTAGATCTGAAGAAAAGTCATCAAAGTTGATGAAGTAGGCAGACACAGTTTGATCTATGTTTGGGAGCTCAGCAGTGTTTATAGAACTGGCAGTTGCTTCACAAGCACATTTATGTAAATTTTATTATTCAGCCGAATTGCAATTTGCATTTCAGTTTTATTTGAATGTTGTTCTGTTTCAACAGGTGTAATTCGTACTCCGTTATTAGATACTCCTGCATTTTGCGCAGGTGAGTCTTGAAACGTTATTAGTCTTTCCATCTGAACTTCCTGTATAGTAGCGAGAGGAGATCTGTGGCTACTCAGGTTTCCACGCAGCCTGCTGTTGAGAATCGGCCACATAAGTGTGGTTTGATCAGATGAATGGAGACAAATCTTTTTTCTATTTTGCCGGCAAGAGGCGGAAGAAGTACTGTTCTTGTACCTTGAACCGCCAGGACAGGTACAGGTGTTCTGTAGGATGGCTCAATCTTTTCTCTGACCCAGTCCCCAATCTTCAGGACCCAGACAGGTCACTTCCCCAGTGGCGGTGCATTTTACTTGGATGTTGCTTTGTAATGCCCGTAATCATTGAGTTCCTGTCAAACAGCCAAATGATCATTCAATTCAAATGGTTTTACATCCGCCACTGTGCTGGTACAATTGAGGTCAGGTACCCACATTCTTGTCCCAAACAGGATCTCATAGGAGGTACGTCCTCCCAAGGATTTTCTTGGTATATTGTTTAGTGCCCTCTGGAATCCATATAGGTGATTGACCTAAATACAGCCCGCACCTAATACCCTTGCTGTTAAAGATTTCTTTAGGTCCCAGTTTTCCTCTCCACCACAGAATTTCCCTCGGTATGTTAGGGGGAGGAGTACCACAAGGACTAGCCCATACTTTGCATGGCTTCCTTGTAAGCCTGAGAGCTAAACGCAGGGCCATCGTCGGAATGTAACGTGTCAATTGCGTAAGTCCCGAAGAAGCCTCGCAATCCTTTATAACAGTTTGAGCATCAGCCGAGCGCTGAAGCAAAACCCATAGAAATCTAGAGCATGAATATACAGCCACCAAGATGTACTTGTAAGCCCCGTCTGAATTTAAGGGGCCGCAGTGATCCAAATAGACACATGCAAGAGGTCCACTTGAAATGAGTAATGGTGTTTGTGGTGGCCGTGCTACAGTGGAACCTTTCATCTGCTGGCAGATGTCGTACTTCAAGACATAAGCCTTTGTTTGTTTGGACAAACTTGGCCACCAGAATCGCCGCTTCAGTAACAATACTGTAGCGGTGACTCCTGTGTGTGCAGAGCGCAGACCCTCGTGTGCAGCTATAATTAAACCTAATCTGCGATCCATGTTTGGTATTACTCTATTTCCCACTCCTGGAATTTGAGCATACAGTGTGTTTTGCGCATCTAATTTATAGGAATATTTGAGTCGAAAGCCTTTTGGGACCGCACTGCTGTTCTCTTTGAGGCATTGACAGCTATCAGTATGTCTCCATGTATCCTCTCGCTAGAACGAGTGATTGCAGCAATGGCAGCAGTTCGCACTGTTGCCTTGGCGGCTTCATGAGCCAGTGAATTCCCTTCAATGTGTACATCAACACGTTGATAACTCAAGGTGTGAATAACTTGAGCCTGTGGCCGGCATGCTTTCAGCTTTGCCACTTGTTCCCATAACAATGTATGTTTAATTGTGCAACCCTTGGAATCTCTAAACCCATTCTGGCCCCAGTAATGAAGATATTCATTATAGGACTGCACACAATAAAGTGAATCACACACTATCAGTGTGGAGAATTCCCGATCCATATATTGTAGTGCTAGTATCAGGGCTTTATGCTCTGTCAACTGTGCTGTACAATCTCCTAGAGAATGCGTAGTCGTATTGCTGGGATGGAACTTACCATCCCGCATACGTCCCTTCACTATCGCACATGCTGCGCTATACTGCTGTTTACTTCCTATGGCAGGCTGAGCAGAACCATCAGTATAAATGATGTATTCATAATTCACTAGAGGCAAAATTTCATTCAGGAGAGGGTATTCTTGTTTGTACTGCAGGAACACTTGTGTTTTTAATGTAGAATCGTATTTGTAATCTACATCTGTTGCAGTGAGAGAATTAGCCGATTGTATCCATCGCGGATGCAGTGCTTTTGTATTTGGAATGCTTGCTTTGGTAACAGCTTCTAAAGTTGGTACCGGGGTTACAATGATTATGCATTTCCCCTGTGCTAGTGCTCTTTATCTCACTACAGCAGTCTGTACTGCGGTCAATATTTTTTCAGTTGCCGCAAATCTTATTTCAGCATTTGTGTATAAATGTAATTTGTATGCAATTGGGACAGTCTGACCTTCATTGAACGTGATATATGTATATCCTGATAAACCCGGGACTACCCAGATCACCAAGTTAGTGGTATTCACAAATGTGTGCAAATGTTTAGATGCTATCATGTCAGCCTGAACTGAACGGAGAGTATCTGTGTGTTGCTGTGTCCACTGATGTGGTGTGAAATCAGGTCTAATTAAAACGTAGAAAGGTGTTACTCTTTCTGCATAATCTAGAATGTATGTTCTGCCAAAATTTTGAAATCCTAATATGGATTGCAAACCTTTGAGAGTCTTTGGAGATTAGAGCAGCGCACACGTCTCTAGAAAGTTGGCTGCCAGGCTCTTGCCTTCACTTGAGAGCTCATATCCCAAAAACAGGACATTGAGATGGGCAATTTTTGATTTTTTGAAATTAAATTTGTAGCCCAAATTGGCGAATCCCACAATTATGTTGTTTACCCTGCACAAGTGTTCAAATAATTCATCGTTCGTCAGATAGAAGTCATCTACATAGGACACTGCCTCCTCATCGCATGTTTGTAATATTTCTGACACTCTTGCAGAGAATAACCCCGGGCTGTTCTTACACCCCTGAGGCAAACGACAAAAATTTTGCTGAGTGCCTAGGTCAGAGAATACTGTCAAATATCTGCTGTCTGGAGCTATATTTTGGCAGAAGAATCCATTCGAGATAAATAATGTCATTTTGTATTTCTTCTGCACAGTATTGTTCATTAATGCGGCACTGTGTGCATTTTGTACTGCAAATGTTCGTGTGCATGTGTTTAAATGTCTGTAATCTAAAACTAGATGATATGTGTTGTCAGGTTTCATTACTGGAAACAAAGTATTGTTCATCGGGGAGGTGCAAATCTCAATCACACCTTGGTATTCAAGTTGGTCTAGGATTTCTTTGACCTGTCTTTTTGCATAATTTTTAATAGGGTACTGCCTCTGTGAATTTGGAGTGGATTTTAATGGGATTTCATGGTGAATAGACTCCACGTTCCATCCTACATGGTTGCGGTATAATGCCGGAGCTAGCGCTTGCGCCCACTCCTGCGCATATGAATGTTTTAGACGATTCTGGAACGAGATCAGAGAAAGTAGGCAAAATGAAGCTTTCCCCCTTTGGGCAATCCATCACAAACTCAGACGGACAATCTTTTTCTGCTAGCAGTATGTCATATCCATATGTTAAGTTCTCCCAAAAGAGACCTTTAACCTTTCTTGAGATGTCCCCCTCTATTTGGAGTGTAATTTTGTACAGTCTATGCAGGACACTAACTATTGTATCAGGTGTTTCCACCGTGATGTGTTCATTCAATACTGCTGTCACCAGAAAATCCTTCTGGTTCTGGTGAGCTATTGTTACTTCTGCCTCGCTGTCTAGCATAGTCAGAGCCCATTCCCCATTCGGAAGCTGAGTCCTATGTATTAAGCCTGCTACTTTCTTCTTTTTGAATTGAGATTTCGTTTTAGGTTGCTCTTCCTGTTTGATAACATAATCTGAATTTCGATGTGTTTCCCTTTTTGTCTTTGGTTGATCTTCTTGCTTTTGTTCTGATCGCCCGTCCCTCTCCGAATTTTTTGATGAGCCCTGAAAGGAACGAAAGGCACGTGTATCAGTGTCCTGATACCTGTCAGGTTTCTTAATGTTATCACGATTCCTAAGGTTATACCTCTTTTCAAAGGACTCCGGTTGGGAAGACCCACCCCTTGATCGTGAATTCTTTTCTGTATTGATATTTTTAGATTGTTTGTTCTCCCATTTCTTTTTAGAAGATAGGTGCTTGCTTCAAGTTGTCCTTGTTGGGACTACCCGCCATTTGTGGCTTTCCTGCTTTGGTTCCCAAATTATCTCTACCTAATGCAGCATAGGTTTCTTCGATAATTTTTGGTAATTCTCGCTCCTTATTTATAGGTGCTAATTCCCTTAGGCGGCTATGTATGGCCACTGCTGCTGACTCCCCCTTTATGTTGCTCAGCATTATTGCAGAGACTTGGGCAAAGTTACGCATTAGTTTCATTCTTAAGTCCAGGGCGGGACCTGTCCCGTACCCATTCTGTATCTGTTTCAATACCTTTGGAACGACTGCTGTGGAAGAGATACCGTGTATTCTGATGTATACTGCAGCAAAAATTGTTCCCCAAGTGGTACAATCCTCAATCAAGGGAACCATCTACATTGGCAAGCAAATGGTTAGCATTCTATGTTTTTCCTGTGGACCCGTATGGGGAAATACTGCTTCCAGCTGTGCAATTTTATGTGCTATCCAGAACGGAATTTGCTCCCATTTAAACGGTATTGTCCCTATTACTGAATTCAGTGTCTGTTGGTTAATTGTAGGTGTGGTCTGATGCGGACCAGCTGGAGCATTTCTCGCAGGTTGGACTGTTAATGTCCGCATGACGAACTGGACAATGTGCCTGTTTAGCCTAACTATGTCTTTTTATATTGTACATACTTCATCCACTGGTAGTGTATCTATCTTGGGATGTGGAGTGTATGTCGCTAAGACCGGCCAAGTCCCTCCTTCTATACTGAGCTGACCGAGTCTCACGACAGATGTTGTGTGTGGAAGGGCGCCTTTAAACCAGTTTCTGTGTTGTTGGTAAGTTAAAGGGACTTCAATGTCTTCGTATGGAATGTATTCTTCTGGTGGTATATGTAATTTAGTCTGTGGATTTGCCTGCGGGAACTGAACCCAAGAATAGAATACCTCTGATCCGAACACCTCATGTGCCTCTATCACGAAGGTAACACAGCCACCTGTTGCGGGTACGCTGTGTTCTATCAATTTAATAGTTACTGCATTTCTACAGTTCTCTGTGATGTTGAGAGCATTAGCAAACTCTTCTTCCCCATTCCCTGAACCACTGCTCATGGACTCAGTTATTCTCAAATGGAGAGGAATAAATGGTTTTTAGAAATGTTTGGGTTTTTGCACAATGTGGGAACCTTCTACCCTTACAAGCTTGTGAAACCTTCAGCCAATACACAGAGAATATCTGCTCAGCTTAGGCGGGTTTCCCTTCCCTTCCCACTTCAGACGTCTCTGAAAAAGTGTGAATAGGGCTTTCTGAGAAAGCACGACTGAACTACTTAGATTTTCACTGTTAATATAAGAACCAAACCAACATTGGCAGCGCCATGTCGTGTAGTTCCTAGGAATTCCCAGGACCTGCGCATTTTGGATGACTAAAACTGGGGGCTTGGTGTCTGAACTGCTTCCGGACACCCCCACAGGATATGTCAGCCGTTAGACCAGCTAGCTCTACAGTGCCACTACCACCCCCCTGTATTCTACAGTGGTGTAGGTAGTTTCTGGCAACCACTGAACATGACAACCTTGATTCCTCAGGGATCGTGGAAAACAGTACAGTACGTTTCGCTCAGACACTCATGCTTGCTTTCTCTCAGAATATACACAGGATGGCAATTAGGACGTTTCAATAAGTATTTATTGGTCCAGCGACAGCCTTGTGCAAAACATATGTGCTGCGACAATCAGGAGACAGAAGCATACGAAAGAGATTTCTAGTACCAATATCGTAAATAGTAGATCCATTTCTACCATAGTGCTAATAAGATGAGCAGGAACAGTTCAGATAAAAACAGTAGCACTTGCATATTCCTAAAATGCGCGCCCTAAGTAATTTACCTAAAATGTACCTAGCCTAACCTGGATGTGTAGGTGTATATGCGTATATGCGTATAGCTGTGTGTATCTGTAGCCAAGAAATGCCTAGGGATGAACCAGCCCCCACACCTGATGGTTTAGAATGAAGGACCCCGTCTCTGCATCGAGGATGACAACCCACAAGGAATGTCAGACCGCTGCTTGTCGGAGATTCGGCATGCAGGACCCCAGTGTCAGCTTGGCAGGAATTCTCCTCTAATTTGTAGGGAGTAGTGAGGGTCTTTTATACTAAAGTGGTCACTCCAGGGTTTTTCTAGAATCAATATGTTTAGAAAACAACCACTGATGCTTTTCTACACAAGTGCGATCATGCACAGCTGGCTGTTGGCCAAGGATGAAAAAAGTGGTGACCCTTATACAGGATAAATGTGCCGTGCCTGTGGAACATGTTTATGTACATCAGGTACAGGGATTCTGATAGAAGACTAAGAGCCTGGTGTCGAAGAGACAGGAGCAAGCTATTAGGTAACAGGTCACCTGTTTAGAATCGTTATAGTTGTGTGGATGGGATGTTGTATGTAAAATGGAGTATACATGACAGGGCTATCCTAAAGGACATGACAACAGGGCACAGTGTTCCAGCATGTTTATAACATCAGTGAGGACCATTGTGAAGATGAAATGATCTAAGCCTAATGAGCCACCCCATAACACAGGCATATTCTGTTGGCATGCACTCAATGTTAGACTCAGTGTGGGCCGTTTGCCATGTGGTGGAGATCCAAATTACCCAATTTAAGGGAGATATGGGTGCTGCCCTTGTAGCTAAGCAACAAAAGTATTAGATTGGTTATGTAAAAGTTGAATAAGATCGGGAGGAGGGCTAATTGTTGTGGAACTCTACATCTTACACAGGTGCTTTTGGAAAGAAAGTGTCACAGTTTTGCTTGCTAGATGAGGTAGCTGAGAACATAATTCCACCTAAAGATTTAAGGTGTTTAATCAGCAAATTGTGGTCAATTGTATTGAAATCTGGCGAGCGATATAGGAGGATAAGTGTGCAAATATAACTTTAATCTTGAATGCAGAAATATTCCAACACAACAATTAAGTAGAATCACTTCACTATGGCAGTACAGTTAAAAACCTAACTCAAAGTTGCTCAGTGAATATTACACTCCGTATGCATAGAGAGGTGAATGCATACCATGGATTACACTGCTTTTATAAAGCAGGGCAGACTCAAGATGACCGTGCCATTGTATAACAATTTGGAGCTGGTAATCGCTCATTTCAAGAGCAGTGTTATTATTGCATATTTGAGGTTGTTGAAAACTTGATGAAATTAGAAATAGGAGGAGCAGTGCAGTCAGTCCTTGTGATGTATGTCAGAGTTGTGAAGTTTAATGCTTGCAGCTTTACATAATCTTTATTTAATTTCACCAGCTCCACAAAGTGAAAACCTGTCAAAGTTTAAAAAAGGGCAATCTAATGGAACGGTGCATGACAACATGAAACAATTCCCACGGCCATGTCGACTCGTCACTCACTTTCCCAATTCCTCCATTCACAGCTGCTTCTCCCTCCTCTGTGAAGTCCCTTTACCTAAGGCAGACATTTGGCAGATTCTCAGATTTTCCTGCTAAGGGTAGCCCTGAGTATTAGTGGGAAAAATGACAAGACAGGTCCATGCATCATGTGCCTTGTCCTTCTCAAGCAGGAAACCTGGCTGTAGTAAAGCGGTGCCTGAAAAGTTTAATCTCACCTTCTTAAAGTTGGGCAACTTTTGAAACCTTTACCTGCCTATGTGTAGGGCAATGTTTCTTAACCGTACGAAAGCAGATTAATAATTGGCAAGGATGGGAGTCCACCACAAGAAATAAAGACACAAATGTGTTAAGGTAAAACAAATTCAACCATGAACCCCCTGGTAGCAAAGGCACAAAGCAGACAGACTTACATTAGTGAAATGTGTAAAATATTTAGCAGTAAAATAACAGTTAAAAAGTCAAAGGACAACACAATCAAATTCCTACATCCAATTTAGAAAGTAAAGGAACATGTAATAAGCAAAATGACAATAAACAATAAAAATCTAATAATGCAAACCAGAGATATGATTTTTTTAAGATTTAAGGCAAAAAGTGCCAAGAAAAAGTAAAGCGCCAATCAGAAGTCACTGTTGGTGATGGACTGTGACCTAGATATGATTTGAGGCTGACCACGAAGTGAGGATTGGATGCCCCAATCGGGTTCGTTCACGTCAAAGAGTATACCTTCTACTTTGCCCTACTTGAGCATTCTGACTTCCATTTCAGAGGCAAAGTATCCATCGAAGTCCTCTAGAAGCCAGAAAGCTGCTGGGCTAGGTCCTGCTGAAGGACGTTTAATCAGGAAAAGCTCAGAGCAGGAGAAATTCAAATTTTACATCTGATATAATCCTAATGTTGAGCAGATACTTTACACACCTTTGCCCTTGATAAGATTTCCAGCTTTGGACTTCATTTTTTTGTATCTCAAAATCCTCCAGCATAACAAACCTGAAGCTGTATCTGATGACGTCCTTTTGAAATTGGACACCTTTGCAGCAGGGTCCCGCTGCTGCTCTGGATGTCTTGGAAGTCCATACTTTTCAGGGGTTCTGGAGCAGCTCCGCTTGATTACTTCTGACACTCTCAGGACCACAGAGACTTCACTTAGGGGCCAAGACACATTCTGCAGAGGCAACCAGCAGGGTCCAGTTCAAGTTCAGTTGGTTTTGGTCAGCTGGAGAATTTAGAAAAGTAGGTCTCTTGCTTCTTGTTGTCTCCCTGAGTAGCATAATCTGTCAAAGCAGGTCTAAACTTGCGGGCCCCCGCACAGGTTTCAAACAGTAGGGCCAGTACTCTTCTTTTCTTCTGCAGGTCCAGTGTTCGGATGAGCTGTGGGCGAGGTGCCAATTTTGTAGGATTTACTAGACAGTGGGTGAGGGGGAATACTGGACATTCCCCAACCAATGAGAAACAAGGTTCCAAGTGCATAAATGCCCACTTGTGAAGCACATCCTGTTTGCCTCATTGCATACTATGCCACAGTGTACTACTCTAAACAAAGTCCAAGATGGCACAACCTTTCTGCCCTCGGAGGAGGCTTGTGTGCCATCCAGGGGTGTGTTTAGGGAAATTATCAATCCCATCCTACTCAGCTACACCTAACTGGTCCCTTTCCCACTGAGCTGGTGCCAAACTTGCTGCAGAACGCTTAAGGGATAAAAGGCTTCACTTCTCCATGTCTCTCTTTCCACTTACCTATGAATGGGTAGGCCTCACCGTGTTCCTTTTAAAGTTTTTGAAATTCCCAAACCCTCCCCATCTTCCCTTCCAGAGTTAATAAGTGTCATTGTTGGGCCTGTCAGCCTTAGGGTGGTCTTCCTCCTCCTATTGTTGCTAATCTCGTTTGTGTTGGCCTTAGGACTCTGCACACTCAACCTCTGCTAACCAGTGCTAAAGGGCATGTGCTCCCTCCATAAAACATGCTAACAATGTCTCATTCCCAATTAGCATATTTAATGTACTTATAAGTCCTTAGTAAGAATTACTACATGTACCCAGGGCCTGTAAATTAAAAGCTACTAGTGGGCCTGCAGCACTGTTTGTTCCAACCACTTAGGTAGCCTTTTAAGCATGTCTCACACCATTGCAGCCTGCGTGTGCAGTTTAAACTGCCATTTCAAACTGGCAAAATAGACCTTTTGCCAGGCCTAAACCTTCCTTTTTAATACATATGTCACCCCTATGGAAGGCCCTGGACAGCCCAGAGGGCAGGGTGCAATGTATTTAAAAAGTAGGACATGTGCTTTTAAGTATTGCATGTCCTGGTAGTGAAATTAATTTTTCACTACTGCAAGGCCTTCCTCTCCCATAGGCTACATTGGAGTTACCTTATTACATTTTATAAATGTAATTTCCAAATAGGAATAGGTAACCATTTCATGTTTAGTGTCTCTAGAATCCTAATTTAAAATCCTAACTTATGGTGAAGTTGGATTTTAAATGATATTTTTGAAAATGCCACTTTTAGAAAGTTGGTATTTTCCTGCATTAGCCATTTAGTGCCTGTAGCCTGTCTCTGGTCACATGACTGGGTGTAGCTGACAGTTGGGCCTTGTGTATTGCTCCTAGCCAGCTGCACACAATAGGGAGCTTAGGTGTGCCTGGAAGGGCCATCACTGGCAGGATGAAAGAGAGGAGTTGGGCACGGCCTCACTTACACCTGAATTGGCTGTGTCCTGCCTCCACATAAAGGGCTGTATACGCCCTGTAGTCATTCTGGACCCAGGACAGGGAAGGCAGGATGCCTGGGGACTTCAAATGAATACCTCTAGACGCTTCTCCCCCACTTCAAAGGCACAACTGGGTATCAATACTGGACCTCAGGCACCAGCACTTCAGTGTACTTCTGTACCTGTGGATACTCTGCCAGGAAGAAGAACTTCTGTGCTGCTGAAGGGCTGACACTCTGCTGACAACTTCCTTGCTGTGCTGCTATTTTGCTGTGCTGACCTGCTGCCCTCCTGGCTGGGTGAGAAGGCCTGGACCTACATCTCTTGAACGCAGAACCACAGAGTGACTCCAAGGGCTAGTTGGCTGGCTTCCGTACTTGAGCTCAGAGATAGAAGGCTCCAACAACCTTGCACCTGTACCTGGACTCTGCCATCTATGAGTCTACCCTGCCAAGTGGTGCCACCTCAGCCCTGGATCCTTGGAAGTGGGCTTTAGGTGCTTTGCCAACCTCTGTGGAATCAGTGGAACTGACGCATCTCCTTTGCTGCACGGTGCAACCCCGAGGAGAACTAACGCATCTCTGTTGCTGCCTGGATTGGACTTGTTGCAAAGACCTGAATCACCACCACAGCCCGCATCACATTTCGGAACTGCTGCTGTGTGACACATCCTCGAGACAGGCCCTCACATCTCTTGTTGATTACAGCTTTGACGTCGACAAAGGACTCTGCATCGCAGCCTTGCCGCTCCTCGAAACGGACGCATCTCCCACATGACACAATGCATTCCCAACAACGGGCTTCACATTGCAAGCCCTCATCGATGGGATCTTCGACGGTGACACAACAGGACCTTGCACCACAGCCTCGCCGCATCTCAGAGCCGAAGCTTCGCTTTGGCTGTGTGATGCATCTTTGACACAGATCCTCGCAACATTAAACAAACCAGGATTTAAGGTACTTTGTTCAGTGGGCCTAACTGGGTCCTTATCGCCAGCTCGTGCTCCATCACCGTTGGCCTAAACGTACGACTTTGTCCCGGTCCAGCACGACAAGATATGCACAGCTATTCTGCTTTTGGAGCTATTCTGGCACTATTTTTACTAAAATCTATAAAATTGAATAGCTCCGGTTCTACTGATTGGATTTTTTTCATTTTGGTCGTTTTATTTATTGAAAACTACTCTATTGTGGGCTGCTTCTGTGGTGTGGTTTCACTGTGTTACTGTTTGAAGTGTTTGTAATGTTGCACAAATCCTTTACACATTGCCTCTCAGTTAAGCCTGACTGCTCTGTGCCAACCTACATATAACATGTGCTTGTGACTTCACGCTGAGAAAAAATGTTGTTGCTGATTGATAAGGGTTTCACCCCCTTCAACCAGTAACTCAATTTCTTACAGTCATGTACCTCACACCCAGGTCTTTCTACCAAAAGGCCAAAGCCATTGTTTGTGCGCTTTAGCAGTTTTTCGCACCTCATTAAGAAGAAACACTGACAGGCCAGTTATGCTGGTTAGTCTACTGGAGGGTCCAGCAGACAAAGTCTACAAGTTTAAATGTTAATTTTCCTCCTAAATATTTATTAGAGATCCCATTGCACCAATGAATTTGATTTTTAATAAATAACAAAAATAGTGTTTGAATATTTCCCGGTAACTTGTCTCAAACAAAAGTTATCGGAGTTATGATTTTGTTCCGAACTTTGGTTTTTCTCGTTGGACAGTTACAGCCCTAAACAGTGAAAATAGATTATGGGAGCTAGTCACTCTGGGTACATGCCAGCTCTAAATTATTTTATGTAGAACTTTAAATATTGAGCACACTACCTGGTGAACTCCAAGGCCTACTTAGTGGTGACTTCTTTAAAAGTAGGATTCTTTCCTGACAAAAAAGGTCATTTTGACAGGTTTGCCTCCATGTTTAAAAGCTTCAAGAGTCAGGCTATGCTGGTAGGCCTGAGGCCACGTTTCGTTTGCCAGTCTAGTGGACAGCAGAATCGGTGATGCAGTTCGTGGGTGACCTTTAGTTTCCATGCCATTGGTGTATTTTGGTGCACTACATGCTATGGCCTTACTGTAAAGTTAAATACATCAACTAAGGATTGGCCAACTATGTCATGTCTTTGGTGTCACTGCACACACATTGGGCCTGGACAGCAGTGCCCCAGTGTACAGGGTTAAAAAAACAGTAACGCCAATAGGGGTGACCATGCAAAAAGAGGCACTTTCTCAAACTGCCTACCCCACAGATGAAAGGTGATTAGCAACTCAGCCATTCTCTTGGTAGTTGTCCACCTCAAGAGCTTTGGACCTTCTGTCATTGTCTGGCATTGACAATACTGCCGCTCCGTCAAGCAGACCCCAGCTGGGAGAGGGCTATCTCTGGCAGCAGGTAACAGTATCACATGGTGATGTGGTTCGTTATCTCCTCTATGTCAGACATCTGTCTCCAATTGGGGGACAGCTCTGCCCAAAAGACAAGCAACCATCAGAAGCCACTAACAGCTGTCAGTGTCAGGAACCAGGCCAGTGGTCTTTCACTTGACAGGTGGATACTGAATCCCATCATTTAGGTAGGCCTCACGCCCAGCTGGTGCACTGGCAATGAGTCATTAACTTGTTTCTAAGATCTCTCAGACCTTCAAGATTTCTCTGTATGGAAGCTACTACCTCAGGATCCAGATAGTCTCCTTCTACTCTCACTTCTATCCCCTCAGGGGCGACAGCCTGAGCCTTATCACTTGTCTGGTAACCCAGGACTTCTAGAGCGGCCACACAGTCTTGCTCAAGGGAAACACACTGTCTGTGTCAGGCATGGGTCTACCTGGTCCAGTCCTCCTGTTTCCTATCCCCTGTCTTTGGAACAGCACTGACCGCACCTCCAGGACCGATGTGGCCTCACGAGTGCCAGTCTTGGGTCCCTTTACTAACAGAGCAGGTAAACCCTGCCACTCTGGTCTTCGGACTATAGGTGATATCCACCTCCTACTTCTTACTTGTCCTCTGCTTCTCTCTATCCTAACCTTAGGAACAGTAACCCCAGAGATCAGTGGTTGGCCACCTACTGGTTCACTACGCACCAGTGGAAGATCCCTGCCAATGATGCAGTGTATGGACAAGCAGGGACATACAACTGCCATTCTTTGGGCAATGAACCCCCTCCATTCTGGAGACCTGGCAGCCTTTGCCCCAGAGCAGTCAGATGTCCCCCATAGCCACTCCTTAATGTGCAAATCTTTCCTGGGTTTGCCCATTATCATAGCCATGCCTCTGTCTGTGTCCAGGGAAGAAATGTCCTTCCATCTTGGATTTAGGTAAGAGGGCCACAGTGGGATAGTCTACAGCAAAGTACAGAGGAACTGTTGTAAAAGTGGGTAGGGTCACC
Source organism: Calotriton arnoldi (assembly GCA_963921515.1). Taxonomy (NCBI): domain Eukaryota; kingdom Metazoa; phylum Chordata; class Amphibia; order Caudata; family Salamandridae; genus Calotriton; species Calotriton arnoldi. The sequence continues at coordinate 934,364 of CAWUFW010002494.1, read as the reverse complement.
TCTGAGAACTCTTACCACATTGGCTATGGTGTGGTCAATAGTTGTCGCCATCCACAGGCTGGAATTGGGTATAAATGTGGCAGCCCCATTATCCTCCTCAGACTACTACTGGACATGAGAAGAATCTGAAGAAGTACTGCCCTTCTGCCACAAGAACCTGAAGGAAGACGTGACATGAATCACTTGAACCCAGGACTTCAGTAGTGACTCCAAGGGTCAGTTGGCTAACCTGTTTGAGATACAGGTATACAACAAGCTTCCAGAAGCCTTTTCATGATTTCAAGCTGACCGGTCCTTACTGGACCTGACATGGTCACCTCTACTGGACTTTGTGGGAGTGAGTTGACCCCCAAGCACAGTACTGTAACCAAGGTCCTGGATCCTGCCTAACTTAAAATCGTCACCAAGCATTAATGCTGAAAACGTTTGTCAACATCTTCACTGGATTTGACACTGAGCAGCACCCTATTGATGACTTCCCCGGGCACATGAGGAGCAATACTTGATCGAAGGCATCCCCAGACTCGATGCTGAGCAGAATCTGAGTAGATCAACAACTTTTGTTGACAGCTTCAAAGGGCCAGACTCTGAGAAACCTCAGATCAACTCTTAGACCTTGCGTAGCAGTTCGCCATCATTGTTGAGTGCTTCCTAGGATCCATTGAGCTTCCTTGCCCCACTGAAGACTTTCTACTTCCACGAAAGTTTGGAAGCGAGAAGGTAACTTTGCAATTGGGATGAACCGGGTCCGGGTATTCCACCCTCCATCTCAGTAAGCCTTAAGGCTTACCTTTGTCCTGGTCCAGCATGACCAGTTGCCCGTGGTAGGCACTTAGTGCTTTTTGGGACTATTTTTTAAATTCAAACTTTAAAAATGTATAACTCTGGATCTATTAATTGGATTTTTGTCATTTGTGTCATTCTGCTTATTAAAATAATATATATGTTTCTAAATTGGTTTGGGATTTTTCCTGTTTTGTCTTTTCACTTTATTACTGTTTGGGTACTGCATATATACTTTACCCATTGCATGTAAGTTCAACTTGGTTGTTCTGTGCCATAGCTACCCGGGGGTTGAGCACATGTTTAATAATGTGACTTTTGTGATTCACCCTGACAAAAATATTTTGAAGTGGTTTTTTACACACCCTCATCTGATACTCCAATTTCTTACACTTGTCCTATTTTCAGTTTCCATAACTTGCTTTCTTCTTGTGTCATTCCCTCACTGCTCTTTTCTGACATAAATCATGTGAACAAGAAGGTGGCTGATGCACGGGAAGTGGGGAGACTTCAAAGCACGCCCTTGAAGTACACAGGCCCCCTTTGATCCAGCCCTGTGTCCCGACTATCAGTAGGGGGTAAACAGCCCTTTGTGTGGGAAACAGGACACTGCCTAATCAGTGTAAATATCAGCTCCCCCCTCTCTTCCTGCCCAGGAAAAGCTATCAGAATGCAGATGAGTTCTCTGTCACACCTACCATCCTGTGTTTGTGGCTGTCTAGAGAAAATGCACAAAGTATAGCTGTCACCCACCCCAGATGTGTATTGGAGACAGGCTGCAGACACACATAGCGAAGTTAAGAGCAGAGAAATGCCCACTATCTAAAAGTGCTATTTCGTAAATAGTAATGTTAAATCCATCTTTACCAGTAAAAAGGATTTATCATTACCATTCCAAAGATATGAAACATGATGCAGCTACTCCTTTCTAATCAGGAATTACAGCTTAAAAGTGTTTTAAGGAATTCCCAAAGCTAGCCTATGAGAGCAGAAGTAAAACATGAATTTAGCAGTGTGTCACTACCAGGACAGGCACAACTTAACAGTACATGTCCTACCTTTTAGTTACACAGCACCCTGCCCTCAGGGCTACCTAGGTTCTACCTTAGGGGTGTCTTGTGTGTAATAAAAAGGGGAGTTTAAGGCTTGGAAAGTGATTTTAAATGCCAAGTTGAAGTGGCAGTAAACTGCACACACTGTCCTTGCAATGGCAGGTCTGAGACAGGTTTGAAAAGCTACTTGTGTGGGCGGCACAACCAGTGCTGTAGTCCCACTAGCAGCCTTTAAGTTACAGACCCTGGGTATAAGGTATACCACTGTACAAGGGACTTATCAGTAAAACTAAATCTGCCAATCATATATACACCAATAATACCATGTTTAGGGGAGAAGCACATGCACTTTAGCACTGGTTAGCAGTAGTAAAGTGCACAGAGTCCTAAGGCGCACAAAACGATACAGCAAAAAGAGCAAGTAAGTAGGCAAAACGTTTGGGGGAAGACTACCCTAAGGATGATAGGTCTAAAATGTGCCCCCCGCAGCTGAAAGTGGAAAGATCTACACAACCTCTAGGGGGTTCTCATCACTAAGGTGGAAAAACCTAGATAGGCCATCAGCATTGGAGTGGTCTACCCCAGGTCTGTGTTCCGTCCTGATGTCCATACCCTGCAGTGAAATGGACCACCACAACAATATTGGACTCTCACCCCTCATTCGCATGAGCCACCTGAGGGGCCTGTGGTCAGGCTGAATCAAGAGGTGAGTGCCAAACAGGTATGGCCTCAACTTCTTTAGTGCCCAGACCACAGCAAAAGCTTCTCTCTCTATAGCACTCCACCTCTGTTCTCTGGGGGGTAACATCTTGGAGATGAAGGCTACAAGTTGGTCCAGGTCCTCTTCATTTTACTGTGATAAAACTGCCCCTAAGCCATGTTCTGAGGTATGTGTTTGTAACAATAAACTCCTTGGAGAAGTCTGGGGTCCTGAGCACAGGGGCTGTGAATATGGCCTGCTTCAGGGATTCAAATGCAGTTTGGCATGCCTCTGTCCAAATAGCAGTTCTGGGATGCTTCTTAGAAGTCAGCTCTTTCAAGGGGACAATACTGGTACCATAGCACTTGACAAGCGTTCAGTAATAGCAAGTGAGGCCCAAGAATGCTCTGACCTCTGTCTGGGTGTTGGGGGGGTCCCAGGCCATGATAGTCTCTATCTTGGCCTGAAAGGGCTGCACCTTATTCCTGCCCACCAGGTGTCCCAAGCACACCACAGATCCTTGCACTCTCTGGCACTTCCTGGCCTTGATAGTCAGGCCTGCTTGTTGCAGAGCATGAAGCTTTTCCTGGAGGTGAAGATAAGCAGCTGAGAAGGCCTCCATACCAGCAATGACCTGATTAACGAACCTCTGGAAGGTAGCAGGGGCATTTATGAGTCCAAAGTGCATCACTAAAATTGGTAGTGGTCCTCTGAAGTGGAGAAGGCTGACCTCTCCTTGGCACCTTCTGTTAGGACGATCTGCCAGTACCCTGATGTAAGATCAAAGGTACTTACGTACTGGGTAGCCCGTAACTGGTCAATGAGCTCATCAGCCCGTGGGATGGGATGAGCACTTGTCTTAGTCACTGAGTTTAGCCCTCTATAATCCACAGAGAACTTCAGTTCAGGTGTGGTGCCCGGTGGGGCAGCTTTTGGTACCAGAACCACAGGGCTGGACTGGGGGCTACTGGAAGGGTTCTATCACTGACAAATCCAGCATTTTAGAGACTTCACTCTTAATGCTGGCCCTCACCTTTTCCGACAACCTGTAAGATTTATTCTTAACAGAGAGGTTGTCCCCTGTGTCCACTTCATGGGTACACAGGTGGGTAGTCCCAGGAATAAGGGAGAAAAGAGAAGAGAACTGTCCCAAATTGGTTGCAGTCCTTCTGCTGTTCAGGAGTTAGATTGAGGGGAAGGATTACTCCTTCCACAGACCCCGATTTTTCCATGGAGTCCTAGAGGTTAGGGAGAGGTTCACGCTCCTCCTCCTCTTCTCCAACTGTCACCAAAGCATGGTGATCTCAGGCCTCTCAAGGTGGGGTTTTAGGCGATTGATATGAAGCGCCCTGTAGGTTTGCCTGGGGGTCTTAAGGTCCATCAGGTAGGTGGCCTTACCCTTCTTCTCAATCGCCTCATAGGGCCCAGTCCAACAGTCCTGGAGGGCCTGGGTTCCACAGGTTCCATCGCCCACAATTTCTGCCCAGGCTGCATTTCCACAGTGGTAGAATTTTTGGTCATACCACTCTTTCATCACAGAGTGACTGGCTTCTAATTTGGCTGACGTTTGCTTCCACAACTTAGCCATTTGTCTCCTGAAGGCCAGCATGTAGCTCACTACATCCTGGGGAATCTTCCTGGCAGCTTGCTCCCACCCTCCCTTCATCAAACTCTGGGTGCCTGTACAGAAGTTCAAGGGGGCTGAAGCCCACTTCCTTCTATGGTACCTTCCTGTAGGCAAATAACAGGCATGGGAAGAGAATGTCCCACTTATTCCTCAGGGACACAGGTAGGCCTCTAATTATGCCCTTTGGGCTCTTGCTGAATCTCTCAACAAGCCCATTTGTTTTTGGATAGTGAGGAGTGGAGAACTTGTAGGTTACCCCACACTCCTTCACATGGACTTATGCCCATGTCAGACACAACTTTTTTGGGGAAACCCACTCGAGTAAAAATCCCCATCAGGGCCTCTCCCTCTGCAGGTGCAGTCATGGTACTCAGAGGGATGGCCTCTGGGTGCCTAGTGGCATGATCCACCAGAACCAGGATAAACCTGTTGTCTGATGCAGCTTGGGGATTCATAGGCCCAAAAATGTTGATGCCCACCTGCTCAAAGGGTGTGCCAATGACAGGCAAGGTATTGTTATGTTATGCTAACTTCATTTCATATAGAGCACAAATCACCCCGGAAGGGGTATCTAGGCAATGAAAATGGTCATGGGCAAAAACTAATGGAGCTCTGTTGAAACAGAAACATCTTCAGTATTTTTCTGAATTTATTGTAATCCTTGCAGAGATGAAGATTAAGGGGTGTGTTATTCCAGTACACAGGAGCCAGATAGAAAAAGACTCTGCCACCACACCTCGCCAGTCGAATACGAGGTACAGTCAGCAGAGCTTTGTTCATAGACCTGAAGTTTCTGGCTGGGGAGTAACGTCTGAGTTTCAGCTTCAGGTAACTAGGTCCTTTACCCATCAAGGCATTGATGTGTCAAGCAGTACATTTTGAAAATTCTTCATTACCTTACTGGCAATTAGTGTAGAGCTTTCAGCAGTGGTTTAGAGGCAGAGCACGAGGTAAATTGGACATAAATGTCTTATTTGCTGAAGGCAATAGAGCACTGCCATAGTCCAGTCTGCTAATTATCAGTGTCTGGATTAATGTTTTTCTAGCTGCGATGGGAAGAAATGGGAAGGCTTGTTTTGAATCAAGTGCCCGTGGTAGATAGAACTTGTTTTTTCATAGATAGAGCTTGATCTATTTTCACTCCAAGATTCTTAACTACCAGCCTAGGGGTGGGTACAGCACCTAGTTCTGGCAGTCACCAGTCCTCTGTGTATCTAAGAAGTAAAACAAACTGCCTGAAACCATTTTTTTTTCCTTTGGCGGAGTATCTCGCCATATTTAGGGGATGGTTACCTCATCATCCATGGAGTCATAGGGAGTGTGTGTATCTATGCGCCAGGACTATTAGGTAATCAAACATCAGACATGATTATATATTATCAAAAAATACAAGAATCAACAATCGGGCAACAAAAGTTGGGCTGTACATCACTGGCATCTCTGGTTCGTAGCTTATCGCTCGAGGATACAAGGCAGGACTACCTTCAAAGATAGATAAAAGAAATGGGCCAAGGAACAGATCTGTCTCGTTTCTCTGGTGAATATCCTCATGAATGTCATAAAACGCGTGCTCAGTAGAAGCCTGTTAGCAGTTTTCTATCTGGTGTGTGGCGGCAGCCACACTCTTCATCTGTGGGTGATTCTGTATAGTCGACTCTTGTAGCAAGCATTGACGGAAGGTGCTCTTTGCCATCACTGTTCGATTTATCTTATGACCACCTCGAAGTCCATACATTAAAGAATTGATGGATGTCAAGACATGCCTTTCTCCTATCCCCTTACGCTGCTGCATCTGAGCACAAGTTTTATGACATTCATGAGGATATTCGCCGGAGAAATGAGAGGGATCTATTCCTTGGCCCATTGCTTTTACCTATCTTTGAAGGTAGTCCTGCCTTGTATCCTCGAGCGATAAACTACGAACCAGAGACACCAGTGGTGTACAGCCCCTCTTTTGTTGCCCGAATTGTTGATTCTTTAAGCGCCCTGAAGAAGGTGTGACCATATTTCCAGGTCTTCACCAAACTGCGCGTTGGCGCAGGTCTTATGAACAAGACATGATGACAATAATGTTTCAAATGCCACAATTATCAAGTACAAATAGGAATTACTTGAAGGACATATTCATGTAAATAAACTGAATTTTGAAAAACAATCGCGACCACTTGTTCTATGTAATTACCGCGCTTTAGTTTGACGTCTTGGGTTCCCTTTGCTGCACCGAGCTAGTCCAGCTCCTGTTTCCGGTGTGCCCCGAGTTTCAGCTTTTATGAGGCAGCTTCAGATACTGAGATGCTCGGGGAGAATCTCCGCACTGCCAAGCAGTGCTGCTTTTGCAGCGCTTAAAGGTATACTACATGGCGGTAATGTTTTCAGCGAGTGTTCTGTTCTTTTAATTGGTTGAATTACAGTTTTGAAACTGCTCCAGTCAGGTGCAATGGTAAGTATGAAGCCATGTTTGCACTGTTTACCATGTACTAGGCACTTCTAGGTATGTTAAATATGCCATTTAGGGTTATGCTAATTCAACCATGTTAAAAGGGGGAACACAGGCACCTTACCACTGGTTAGCAGAGGTAATGTGCAAAGAGTTCTAAAGCCAGCAAAAAAAGATAGGGCAAAAATCTGGGAGTACACCACAGACAAGATGGTTGTTTCCTACAAGTACCTTTAACACAGACTCCATGTTGGGATTCATGTGATGTTCAGCTTATTTATTATCTCCCAAAATGCAAACCACAAGATTTAACGACAATTATATGTTCAGGAGTTCCTCTCTTAAATAGTGTGTATTTTTGATTAGATGTTGAAGGATGAAGAAATGGTCTACTATTAGCAGACCTTTGTGAAAGCCTCCTTGATAGGGTGTAGTGTCTTGGAGGTGTTAAGAATTATTTTGGTGAAGATAACGTCTGAGACTAATCAATCTACAAAATGTAAGACTTTGGGATGCATCTTTCTTGTGGAGTGGGACCGTGACAATAAACTTAGCAGAAAGAGGGGCACTTCAAAGTAGACACATTGATGGTAGAGCTAGTTCACAGTAAGGGAAACCACAGTAAGTGCAGGTGTTTAAACTACTAATTTGTAAATACACTTGGGCCTGTCACTTATCGATCTTTCAGTTTTTTAATGGACAAATGTATTGAATTTCTTGCATGCCAGAGCTGTCTATGAGTATGAGTTGTGGCTTGAGCTGGAGAATATGTTTGTGGGTCTGTTCTTTTTTTTTGTGTTTGAAAAAGCTTTATTTTGAAAAAGGGCAAGAAATACAAAACCAGCAAACAGATTGAAACATAGTACAAATAAACACGATAGAAGAAGTTGCTAGTATATGAAAAGCAACAAAAGCTCTTTTTAAATTTTTTTCTCTTTTTAAGGGCATGGGGAAGAGGGGGGAAAGTCTTACACATTGATATAATGAGATAATGCATATTTACAGTGGAATGTGATTAGAATTTCAATTAATAAATAGAAGCGATAAGCCAACTATGGTAAAAGCAGAGAATAGAGGAAATAAACATTCACGGAGGTTTAAAATTTTCAGAATGTAAACGGGGTTTATCAGCCAAAGTCAAATTATCTAAATGAATCGTAAGAGGCAACTAGAAAAGGTCTCTATTAACCATTGATTTACATGAGGATGCGAAAGCAATGTCAAGTCGATGAAAATGACAAAGACTATTCCACCAGTGTTGGATCTAGAGGTTTGTAAGGTTTTTCCAGTTCAGAGAAATGTGTTGGAAAGCTAGAGAAATCATAAGGTCAAAAAGACCATGACTATGAGAGGGAATGTCTAAAGAATCAGATAAACTGCCAGAGAAGAGAAGAGGAATGGAATAAGGGATAGAAAGATGGAACAGACGAGAAATGTAGGACCAGACTTTCTTCCAAAAAGCAGAAACCGAGGGACAGAGAAAGAAAAGGTGAATAAGATCAGCCGTTGAAGAGCCACAGGTCCAACAGTTAGAGACAGTGGAGTGAGAAAATTTAGCGATAGAGACAGGGGTGAGATAAAGTTTATGATAAAGAAAAAACATAGATTGAGTAAGAGAGGCAGAGCGTGAGATTTTAAGAGAACGGGACCAAAGTTTGTCCCAAAAGGAGATGGTCCATTCGCACCCCAGGTCCGATTCCCAAGAAAGTTCCAATTTATTTTTTGTGCGTTCTAAATTAGGAGCGGAAAAATATTTATAGATAAGGGATGCTTTAGGTAGAGAAAGGAGTATCTTAAGAAGAGAATTTTGAACTACAGGAAAAGATGAGGAGGGGAGAGAATAGTAAGTGTCTAGAATAATTGTGGTAAGAGTAATGAATTTCTGTAAGAAGGATCGAGGGCAATGAAATAAGAGTTGGAATTGAGGGAAGGAACAGGGAGATAACCCATCAAATAGGTCTTTAACCCAAATTATACCCTTCAATCTCCAAGATTTCCCAAAAATGGTCCTGTTGTTAATGAGAATAAGGGAATTGTGCCATAATGGAGACTCTAGAAAAGATTCTCTAGAGACGGGGTTAGAATGTAGCAAGGGTTTCAAAAGGGAACAAGTGTGTTTAAACAGGGGAAGGGAGGTAAAGGGATTTTTGGCTGAAAAAACCATAACTTTTTTAAGAGAGAAGGGTAATGATAAAGTTTGTTCAATAGATAGCCAGAGGGGGGTGAAGGGGGAGATTTCGGAAAGGAGCCACTTCGATGCCTGCCGCAGAGAAAATGACTTATGATATAGACGAAAGTCAGGAAAGTTTACACCCCCATTGGACTTTGGCGTGCGGAGAGAAGATAAAGAAATCCTAGCCTTCTTGTTCTTCCAGAGAAACTTAGAGAGACAAGAGTCGATTTGCTTAAAATAATAGGAGGGAATGTGGACGGGGAGCATAGAAAGAGTATAAATCAGTATGGGGGTAACCATCATTTTGATTGAGTCTAAACGACCCCACCAAGAGAGAAAAAGGGGGTTCCAAGAGGAAAGTAATTTGTCAATTCGAGATATAACGGCAGACATATTTAATTTAACAGAAGTCGCGATAGAATTGGAGAACGTCATACCTAAATATTTGATTTTTGAGTTATTCCATGCGAAACCAGTAGAAGAAAAAGAGTGGAGTAGGCAAAATTTAGTAAGAGGAAGAATTTCAGTTTTGTCTGAATTAATTTTATAGCCAGACACAAGGGAAAAGGAAGTAAATTCATGTAATAAAGAAGGAATAGAAGTTTCAGGTGCAGAAATGAAGAGTAGAATATCATCCGCATAGGCGGAAAGTTTCAGGTGATGATCCCCATAAGAGAATCCTGAAATGGAATCGTTATTACGAATTGAAGATAGGAACGGCTCAAGAGCCAAGACAAAGAGAAGAGGAGAGAGGGGGCAACCTTGGCGGACACCGCGTTGAAGAGAAAAATAAGAAGAAGTATGGCCATTGACTAATACTGAAGCTCTAGGGGCAGAATATAATAATGAAATAAGAGAAATTAACTTGGGGCCAAAGCCGTGCCATTTCAAAGATGCAAACAAAAAGGACCAATCAACTCTGTCGAAAGCTTTTTCGGCATCGACAGAAATGGCCGCCAAAGATTCGGAAAGGAAGGAGATTTTGTTCAAGACATTAAGAAAAAGACGAGAATTATCTGAAGTCAATCTACCCTTGACAAAGCCGCACTGCTCCTTACCAATCAATTGGGGCATAAGAGGGTCTAGGCGTAACGCAAGTGTTTTGGCAAACAGTTTATAATCAACATTAACTAGTGAGATTGGGCGGTAATTTTTACAAAACATAGGATCTCGACCTTCTTTATGTATAAGACAGATTGTGGCTTCCTGAAAAGTGCCTTCCGTTTTACCAGCTAAAACAAATGAATGGAAAAGATTAAAGAGTTTAGGAAGTAATAGGTTAGAGAAGTGGAGGTAAAATTCAACAGAGAATCCATCTGGACCAGGAGTCTTACCCTTCTTTAGAGAGTGTAAGGCATTGGATAATTCATTAAAGGATAAATCTGACTCAAGGTTCGAGAGATTTAGACGAGAATTAGACGGAATTGGAAGATTATTAAGATATGTTTGGATAAGGGAGGAAGATGGAGGAGATTCTGGAGTGTAAAGGTCTTCATAAAAACGTTTAAACTCATTAAGAATATCCTGGTTTTTGTAGATGAGAGAACCATCTAAGGAGGAGATAGATTCGATCAGAGTACGATCTTTGCGTATTTTCAGATAATTCGCAAGAAGTTTTCCTGCCTTATTACGACCACCATAGTAGCGAGCGCTACTGCGGAGAAGTATTGAGGATGCATTATCAGTCGAAGATTTATTGAACGCTAACTTGGCTCGTATCAAATCTGTTGGTATAGTATCCATAGAAGAAGTATAAAATTTATGTTCTAAATCCTTAATATGAGCTAAGGAGACTTTTTGTTGTTGAAGGAACCGTTTCTTTTTTTTGTATACAAAATCTATAATAAAGCCTCTCGCAGTAGCTTTAAAGGAATCCCATAGAATATGAGGAGGGGTATCAGGGTCACTGTTAAGGTCAAAAAATTCCTTGGTAAAAGAATGAAAAGAGGAAGAGAAAAAGGGGTCAGAAAGAAGGTGATTATTAAAACGCCAACGGGAGGACCTGGGACGCGGAGGGAGCAAGTCGAGATCTGTCACAATTGGGGCATGATCAGAGATGACAATAGGTTCGATAGAGGAGGATATTAGATTTTGAGAGAGAGATTGAGAAAGAAATATATAGTCTAGACGGGAAAGAGAGTTATGAGGAGGAGAGAAAAAAGAAAAGTCTAAAGTATCAGGATGGGAGAGTCTCCAAGAGTCAACGAGGTGTGTCTGAGAGATAGTGTTAAGAAAATGTTTATGAGTTTTGTGGGGAGTGAAGCGAACTTGAGATTGGCGGTCAAGGAAGGGATCGACTATTTGATTGCAATCGCCTCCTAATATAAAGAGATCATCTCTGAACTGTATACATTTCTGAGTAAGCAGAGGCCAAAAAGTGCAATCAGGCTGTGTAGGACCATATATATTAAAAACAGTTAGAGGAACATTATTGATCAACATTTTAACCAACAACCATCTGCCCTCTGTATCAGTTTCTTGTGAAATAATCTTACAATTCAAATTCTTATGGCATAGTAATATAACACCGTTTTTCTTATTAGTGGTAGGTGAGAATAGAACTGAACCCACCCAACCTCTTTTTAATTTTAACGCCTCAATGTCTGTAAGATGGGTCTCCTGTAAAAGAGCTAAATCCGGGTTATAAGAGGCCAAATGAGAGAGTATTCTCTGTCTTTTAATTGGATTAACAAAACCTTTCACATTCCAGGAGATAACTCTGAATGCAAAAACCTTGAACGGACATAAAACACAAAATATGCATCACCAAAGGCATGAAAGATAAGGAAGGGAGGGAAACAAGATAACCAATAGGAAAATGGGAAGTGTAAGACCAAAGAGGGAGAAAGAGGATTAGAAACAATAGGAAGGGGGAAAGGAAGGAAGGAGAGAAGAAAAATAAAAGAAGACAGCACATGTCAAAACGACGACTGTAATACGTACCTTAAGGAACAAGAGACAAAAACGAGATGCGGCAAGGGACAACGGAAACAGCACACCCAACAGGGGGGCAACACACCACACCAGGAGATCTATACAATAAACTCGATCAGGAGCGGGGGTATGAAGTAGGGATAAAAACTAGAGATTACGGTGAACCTGTAAATATAAATAAAAATATATATAAGAAAAAGGGGAACAGATAATGAAATTAATTAAGCCATTACGGACCAGAAATAGAATAAGAAGAAGAGGAAGTAGAAGTAGGAATATTTAGGAAGGTGATAAAACAAATAAAGAATAAGATGATGAAGGACAGAGAGAATAATAGTATGAACAGCAAGGGGAGCAGGTAGTATAGTAAAGTGTTTAATAATCACAGAAAATAAAAAATGGAGAATATGAGAGAGAGTAGGATAGGATAAAGTCAATAATGTACCTGTAAAGGAAATAGATGTTAATGCATAGTACCAGTAGGGGAGAGGAGGAGGCAATAAATAATTAGAATAACAACTTCAATATAATATCACAATGAGAAAAAATATAAAAGTCAAGATCCAGAGGAAGAAGGGGTAGTTTCCATTGATGCAGAAGAATGGGACTGGATGAATCTGCGGAGATCAGCTGGGTCCTCAAACGTGGAAGTTTTGTTAAGGAAGGTAACTTTAAATAGACAGGGATGAAACAAACCATATCTTGCACCCAAGGAGCGGAGAGCAGGGCGAAGATCCAGAAATTCCTTTCGACGTTTGGCAGTCACTGAAGAGAGATCTTGGGAGATGAACACCTTGGTGCCGTGCCAGGATAGGTTCTTTTTGGCTATGGCAGCATTAAGAACCAACAGAAGATCAGTGAATTGTAAAAATAAGATAATTATTCCACGAGGGTTGGCAGGGGCAGATGAGGAAGAAAGACGAGGACCCAATCTATGGGCTCGTTGTAGGTTCAATTTGGTGGTAGCAGGGAGGCCCAGAAACTGCGGTAGAAAAGATGCAAAGTACGTAACGGGGTCATCCCCTTCAAGGCCCTCGGGAAGGCCATAAATGCGTAGGTTGTTGCGACGGTTCCTATTTTCCAAATCTTCAGTCGCCCTCTTCAGATGTAAGATTTCCTTCTCCATCGAGGATATTTTAGAAGATGAGGCCTGTACTTCAGTGAGATGATGTTCCACCACAGTCATACGGGACTCCATAGAAGACCATTTGTCGTCCAATGACTGTAAACGACCGGTTGTTTCCTCCATAAAAGGACGGAGAGCGCGTAACTCCTCCCAGACCATGTCCAATGACACCGGAGAAGAAGATTTAGGTGGTGAAGGAGGATCTTGCTTAAGCCTCTTGCCGGTGGTTGAAGGCAACGATGCTTTAGATGCCATACTGATGGAATTTTTTGTGAGAGTAGAGCAAGTCTCCTGAGACGAAAGTCCAGATAAACAAGAGAACTTATTGGAAGTAGAAACGTTGGCTCCAAAAGAGTTAGGGTCATGTACTTCCACTGTTCTTGTGTTATGAAGTAAACGTCTACTCCTGCCCATGAAGTGAGGTAAGGAGAACGCAGAAAAATGATGACGTTACACTGGAGAAACAGTATTCCAAAGGATACACCCAAATCGACGAAAAGCAATTTCCCCCGGATAGTGATAGTCAGGTAGGGGGAGAAAATGCATAAAATTTGTAGAAATGTCAAGAAAAAAGGGCGTAATGAAGGAAGAATGAGGAGAAATCCCGCATAAGTAGAAACAAAATGGCGGCCGTTGATAGTGCAAAGCAGTCACCTGTATAGAATTATTTCAGCAAATTATTGACCATCTCTGTAAAAGGCATCCCTGGAAAGCGCCAACCTTCCGATTCAAGATTATGCCATTTTGGTGGCAAAACGAGCAGTGAAACCGCTCCGAAAATGCGGCAAAAGTCCGGTGCGAAACGGAGCTACGACGCTAGGCGGCCATTTTAGGTCGCGGTGCGCGCGCCTCCCTTGTGGGTCTGTTCTAATGTATCTGCTGCCCATTCATGTGAGAAGATGATCCGAAATTGGTGGACTAACATATAGTGTGAAAGCATGTTCGAAATCTGTGTGCCCTTCACCTCAGCATCCCATGATTCTGCCTTCCTGATCATTTTGGGCCTTTGGGGCATGCTGCTTGGCAGAATTCTTCCCTTTTCTTTGTAGGAATTCCTCTTTCTTTTTGAGATCGAGCCTGAGCCAGCGCAAAATCGCTGCTCTGGCGATCTGTTGTAGGTAGAGTACGGAGGAAAAGCCTCGCCCATATTTTTCATTGGCTTGTGTCTTTGTCCTCTATAAATGCTGGCGTCTGATTCCTTAATAGGCTTGCTAGTCCCGCCTTAGTATGGCCATATCGTCATTTGTATCCTCCCATGGCTACTGGCCTCTTTACTTCGGTTCTTACACAAGACATGTTATTTTAGTGTTGCAAGCTCTATTTTGTTTATTGAGTTTGTACTACTTGAGGCACGACGACGTGCTTTGTTTACATTCAGCGCACTGTGCGCGCTTTCACTTTCGAAGCTGCCGGGACAATCGCGACCACTTGTTCTATGTAATTACCGCGCTTTCATTTGACGTCTTGGGATCCCTTTGCTGCACCGAGCTGGTCCAGCTCCTGTTTCCGGTGTGCCACGAGTTTCAGCTTTTATGAGGCAGCTTCAGATACTGAGATGCTCGGGGAGAATCTCCGCACTGCCAGGCAGTGCTGCTTTTGCAGCGCTTAAAGGTATACTACATGGCGGTAATGTTTTCAGCGAGTGTTCTGTTCCACTCCTCCCAGCCCATTGCACACACACTTTAGGCAGCACTACCTGCGCCGCTGCTGTCCCCTGTAATCCAGACTTGTTCCAGTCACTTCGCCTCTGACCACACCCCGGAGCAGGAGAGGGTGGGGGAAGAACCGGGTGTGCTGTGAGAGGCGGAGCGGACATTAACACTATCGTCCCTCTTCAGAAATCTTCAGTTTTCGTGCTGCTTCCCCCTGGGTCTCTCTGAAGGGAAACGGAAGGTCTGGCATAGGTGGTGATAGCATTCAGCATTTGAAACTTAAACAATGTAAACACATGTCAGTGGCAACACCCAGCCATTCTCCACAATAATTACTTAGCTAAGAATGCCACACAAGGCTTACATGAATAGGTAGAGACTGGCACTGCACAGTGCTGGTCAAAGAAGTGAAAGGTAAAGCATGCTCTCTTTGGGAAAAATAAACATTACGTTTCCCTGCAGGCCTTTAACACATGTTAAGCCACAAAATATAGTTGGCTTTCTTTTTCTCACAGCTTTTTCACAAAAAGAAATTATTTATTCACACTAACCCAAGTTACAATGCGGTGCGTTTTGCGATTTTTGCTTCACATAAAAATAAGCATCTGTTTGTTGTCACTCTGGGGGAAGGTCAAAGTACTCCGGTTTCGGAATGTTGAAATCTGTTTCTCACTTAAACGTTCTACTGAGCTGCGTTGCTATAAAAAAGTGGAACCGAGTCCATTATTCACCACAATACAAATGTGGTTAATTAACTCACTCCTCTCTACCCACAACCCCCAATCCATGTGTCTGTTTTTTGGTTTTATTTTCATTAAAAAAAGACTGGCAGGAATGGAATCCTATTACTCTTCCATGTGTCTCTGCTGCTGTCTCGCTCTCAGCATTGCATTGCAGCTGCCTGAGAACCCAGCTCAGGAAGAGGAAGGAGGCAGGGGCATGGCATCTCCCAGTGCTGTCTACAGTCATTATCCTTTGCTAAACTACGAGCAGGGCACAAGTCCTAAAAAAAGAAGTGGGGGGACTAACCTAGTTAATCTGTTTGCAAGTGGCATCGCAGCGCGTGGCATCGCAGCGCGTGGCATCGCGGCGTGTGACATCACGGCGCGTGACATCACAGGAACTGGCATCACAAGAAGTGATATCAGATCTTAAGCCCTCACATATATGCTTAGCAGGTGTATCATGAGTACATTTGAGCACATTTCGAGTATACTTGCAAACCCTCCTGATTTAGGCAGAAGATTCACACTTTTGTAGGCTACATATAAAACAATGGGGCATATTAGCAAGGGCAATATCGCCGCTTTAGCGGCACTTTTTGCCGCTAAAGCGGCGATATTATTATCGCCCTATCAGCAAGCTGTCGCTAACAGTTGTTAGCGACAGCTTTCCCGCGAAGGCGAGCGTGTTGGGTGCCACTTTGCATGTCAGCGATATTTATCGCTAATGACATGCAAAGTAGGCGTTCCCGACCACAAGACCAGGAAAACAGCCGCTAACAGGCCTATCGCCTATTAGCAATGAGGCCCTGGCCCCGGTTAGCGACGTTAAAAGTCGCGCTAACCGGGGTCATCGCTGGATTTTTAACACCTGCCCAAAACCTGACTTGTGCATACTTAACATGGGGGGGTGGATTCTGCTGATACGACCACAGGGTCGTATCAGCAAGGTTTCCCCCGTCCCCCATGCAACATCGCTGGTTTTGTAGCGATGTTGGCCCATTTCTCCCGCTATCGCTGGATTATATATCGCCATGGTGCTAACTGTTGCTAATACAGCGTTAGCGTGGCGATATATACCAGCGATAGCAGGCGATAATTATTTTCGCGCTAAGCGCGCTCTGCGATGTTTATCGCAGTTTCTTGCTAATATGGCCCAATGTTACCTTTTGTCAGCGTTAAGCTTTCTATAGCCATAGTGCTTTAAAAGAAATAGTGATATTTAAATCATTACAACGCCTCCTCAAGGATAATAAGTGTATATAAATGCAATTTATTTTGTGCAAATACTGGGAAAGATCAACACATCTGACTTCTAACAGTGCATGCAAATCTCCTAAACAGAGCCTGAACAAAGTGAAAAGCTGCCTCTTTAAAGTATGTGTGAAGTGCTAACAAGGTGTGAGCCTTTGTTTCTCCTCTGCTGCATTTGCATCAGGTGTGAGGCTCCTGACTGCTGCCAGCCAGGAGACTCCAACAAAAGGAGGCTTGATGACCATTGAGACTCGGCCTTTGCTATGGCCGAGTATCCCAGCAGGAGTCAGAAATAAGAGAGCCCCGTCCCCGCCTGCACGTTGTTGTGATCGAAAGCAGACAACAACGTGCAGGCGCTGCTGAATGTGTCCCAGTGTTTGGAAATTACACCGGGACGAATTCAGCATCTTTTTAGTGGGGCCCAACTTCTTGGCAGGGTGGACGGCATCCACCCTGTGAAAGAAGTGGGGGGACGCCGTCCACCCGCGTGGACCCCCGACTCGTGCCCTGACTACGAGGTACTTATGGCACACTCTTCTCTTTGTCTTAAACTGTGCTGCAGGAATCGGCACTCCAAAGTGCTTTAAATAACTTTAGAAATCTGCGTGAGCTACACTCATGAACATATGGCCCAGGCTTGCCGATTGTTGCTTCACCCACTTCCCCTCTCATCTCTCCCACACTCCCACTATACACACTCAACTCACAATACCACCACCCTCTCTCATTCCTCTCTCACTACCTCTGTCCTCTCTATACTTCCTACTCATAAAAACTACCTTCCTTTACCTCCTTATACTGTGCATTAGTTCACCTTTGACCTCCCCCCTCTAGGTGCTTCTTCCACTTGTCCCTCTAACTCTCTCTCGTACTCTTTCTCACCCATCTCTCTCGCTCTCTCATGCACTATTCCCGCCTCTCTCATGTGGTTGACTTCAGGTCTTCAAGCACAGTTTCTGTCCTGTAACTTTTGAAAATTTCCATCCCTCAACCCTACACTCTCCTCCTCTTCATATGGTGTCTTCTGCATACACAAAACCTCCCTCTTTATGCGTCTGTGGCCTGCTCTCCCATTCCTTCTCACACACTATTTATGCTCCTCTGTCTCAAATTCTATAATCGCTTCCTACACACCCTACCTATCCCGCTCATTCTTCCTTTCTGTCTATTCTCTGCAGCTCTCACCACTTTTTAGTCACCATGCCACATAATTCCACTACACAACTGCTCTACACGACACACAATTACACAACTAACAATTCCAATACAACCCACTTAATTCCACTTCACACCATATACATCCACTACACTCCAAAACAAAACACATTTGTAAAAAATATAATCATTTACAATGCCACTAGCTCTAACTTACAATTGCGAGACCTATGCTTGTTGTTATAAGCACTGTATATGCTTACCTTCACTTCTTGATGTCCTCCTTGTTTTCAGCCTGTTCTTTGATTGTTCACTTCCTTTTATGATTGCTTCCTGGCTTGGTGCTTTTTATTGCCCAAGCTACACATTCATCTAGAAGTGTGCCGTACAGTGTCAAAATGTTGTCTTGGTTATTATTAGTGTTAATTGCCTCGTGTATGGCTTAACTCGTTTGTAGTACCTCTTGTGACACCTGAAATGTTTTCATTTCTTCTTTGTTCATTCTAGCCCACTTAGATTTGGTGTGAGAGCCTGAGATGTCCATATTTTCACTGAATCCTCAAGTTGCTATACTCAGCGGTCTTCCCATAATAAATGCAACAATTGTTGGATTGTGGTCACTTTCTACCCTTTAGCACAGTGGTTCTCAACATTTTGATTTCTGTAGACCCCCACTTAATCAATACTGGAACCTGGGGACCTCCACTGAATCATTATTTGCAATCAGGTGACCCCCCGCTAAGTAATTACTGGAATCAGGTAACCCCAGCATAAGCATTTTCAAAACTTTTAACTGCAAAACAATAAAGAAAAAATACAGAAACAAGCATTCATCAAACAAATATACAAATGATTAAATATTGTATTTAATTCACAAACAGATATTAAAAAATCTAAGTTTGAATGGGAAGGGTGGAGCTTTTCTAAATTCAAATGAGGCAACTCATCTTCCATACTATATTCTGTTTGATGCATTTGCTCTTCTGCCATGAATCAATCTGAGGATACTACGTTAAGTTTTAGCTTCCAATTATAAATTCCTTCACATTTTGAGTATGTTTTAAAAAAAATTCAGTTGTACATCATGTTTCCTTATTTATATACAGTTTATTAAGCTGTTGAAAATATCTAATTTTCTAAGCAAATGCGGACCTTCTGAGTAGGCTTGGCGGTCCCCCAGTAGTCCCGGGACCACAGGTAAAGGTTCATTCTAGCCCACTTAGATTTGGTGTGAGAGCCTGAGATGTCCATATTTTCACTGAGTCCCGGGACCACAGGTAAAGAACTACTACTTGGCATACGTGCGCTTCATTGAACTGTAACCATGCTCATAGGGGCCTCGGAGATTCGGCCGTTACAAAAAAAGTGGACTGATGGCAGGTCCAGAGGTGCAGAGTGGATATCAGAAAGTAGGCTCATTCTAATGTAAAAGGCTTCCAGGTTTCTCCATTTCTATTAGCTCCATCTACAGGGTGGCCAATAATTGTGTTCTCCTCATCTCCCTATAATCTTAGACATCCCCTCATGAGCCATCTATTTTTGCATGCTTTTAAATCAGCACAGTTTGCAATACATTGAATAATTAAGTTACAATTGTTGAAATTTACTTCAGCAACCAAATACAATAGGTTCTGTCTGGATAGTGGAAAGAATCACCACTTTAGGAAGGAATAATTTAGAGCTGTTGGGTAGAGCATGATAGTCTTTGTGTTGTAATCGCCTGCCGACTTTCTGTCACCTCTAGCAGTCTTTCTCATTTCTGCCTCCTCCTTAGAGAAATTCTGATATAGTAATCTCGTATTCCCTTTCCATGAACCAGTTTAGTTTGATGGCATTACACAGCAAATTATCATTTTCACAGAATCAAACAAATTAGAAAACGGTGTCTAGGTGCTATATTATTCTGCGTATTAATTGACAATTCTGTAAGCTATTCCTGTAGCAGGTTTCCTAATGATACATTGTCAGAATGGTTTCTACAAGAAATTTTCCATCAAAGTGCGCAATTCTACATTTGAGCTATTTTCCTTTTCAATTCCTTCCAGTAGACCTTTGACTTTCATGGAGTTTGATCCAGACCTACTCTATGAGTCCACACTTGCATGTATCAGAGATGAAACTGGGGTGATGAATGTTGGAACGCGTTCTTCTCTCTGCTGAACTCGCAGAGGCAGCTGGAACCCAACAATCCCCAGAAACCATCCAACGAGCACTGTACCAGAGACACCAGTGCTTATTCGATGACCTCAAGGGAAGGGGGTTTGGGAACACACAAAAAACTAAAATAAGAAGTTAAAATAAAAAGGCAAAATAAAGAAGGTAACAACTGGTGCGCGTTCGTGCTGGTGTAGAATGCAAACGCTGGGTCATAGAATCCGCCTGGAAGAGATGCACTGACCCAGACCCTGGAAGGGAAGAGGAGGCCAGCTCCTGTTTACACAAATACACCGGGAACCTAGAAACAACTCAAATGACATTCATGCATGCCCTTCTATATTGAATCTGGCGGTGCCTTAGAGTCATGCACAGTCTCAGGAAACATATACATCATTGAATAATAAATAAAACACACACTAAGAGATATATTTATATATAGGAAATAATCCTCAAGACAAATTTGACATGATCACCAAAATGATAGTTTCCTAAAAGGTTTAGGGGCGTTACCAAGACCTTGGCCAATAGGAAACTGAGGCAAAACAAGAGAAGGAGCAATTTAAGCAAGAATAATAAAATAACATAGGTTGCGCGCCTTAACAACTAAATTCTACATCAAACAGGACTTGCATGCAATGAGACAAAGTTTTCACTGGGCACGTAAGAAATTATGTCTTCCAGAGATAGGAAACAATGCTTGTAGCCCAACCTCGGATCGAGGAAATCACAGCAACTGTCAACAAAAAAGGATCAAATAGGAAATGCAGTTCGAGGACTTAACTGGCGATGGCAGGACTCGCTGCCGCCAGGAACCGCCAACTAGAGCCTTCAGGAACGAGGAGAAGAGCCGCGGGACCACTCCGGGTAAAGGTCTTAATGAAAAGTGTACGCAAGATGGCCCCTGCAGGTCCCGTAGCATGAGCCCCAGCCGCAGAGGCCGTCCATGCTGTGTAGCCGAAGCGCGCCGGTCCAGCCGCTAAGGGCCTGCCTGATTCACCAGAGAGCGCGCAGCCCCAGCCACACAGGGCCAGCAATGTTCGTCCGGGATATGTGCTGTCTGAAAAGGAAGCAGATAAGGAAAATACAGCAAATACAGCCCTATCACGCCACACCACATGCCACAGGCAGTCACGGCTCCTGGAGGGAGTGCTGCGGGGCGGTGGGGAGGGGCAGGGGAGGGGCAGGGAGGGGGGTAGTAGATTCCGGCATACGGCCGAACGGAGTTAAGTACATAAACAAAACTAATTACATTACGCGTGCCGCATCGCCATTTGGCGTTGCAGCGCGGCAATGTAATTCGTTTTATTTATTTATTTATGTACTTAACTCCGTTCGGCCGTATGCCGGTGTTTACTACCCCCAACCCTGCCCCTCCCCTGCCCAGCCCCACCGCCCCGCAGCACTCCCTCCAGGAGCCACGACTGACTACAGGTGAGGTCTATAGCCAGTGAGGAGTGACATGCTGATGCTGGAACTGTGTGCTGATGGTGTGCTGACGGGAGGAAAAGGGAAACCGGTTAGAAGCCCAAGCAGACTTCTTAGGAAACCTATATGTTACATGCTGAGGGCCCCCCTGCCTGATGACCCCAACCATACTGGAGGGAAGATGACAATGCACAGCCCGGGGAATCCTGACAGCATGTTTTCCAGCTTACCCAGATTCGCCTCTCTGAGGCCATGAGGTGAAGCATTGGCCTTATTTTCTGTCTTGTGATTGGTGATTTAAATAACATCCTATAGCTTCTTACTATGCTGTGACATCTTCTTTTTCTGACATCAAATCCGAAGGGTTCCTGAAGCAAGCTGTCACCTTCACTCAAGGTTATTTCTAGAAATAGTTTAATTTCTTATGATCCGCATGAGTACCTTTTACAGGACTATGGTACACATAAGTAGAATTGCATGTTCAGACTTATGTCAGCTATATTTGTGAACAGCAAACATATCTACGGGAAATTACACTATGCTTAAATTATATTTATTGGGACATTGTGTCAAAGGAAACGTTTATGAATAAGAAATAAATAGAACTATGCTAAAATAAGAAAACTAAATGAATACATTTAGTACAATATGCCTTTTTGACAATGCCTTTGTTAATCTTGCTCCTGAAGATTACTACATCGCTGTTTCTGCATTAATAGGAAACCAACCATGAGGACATTAAAAGTGGCTTGGCAGGGGAATATGGCTCATTACATCGCGATGTTACAACGCGTTCGTTACAACGACCGCGTTGTTAGTACGTGATGCATTTACATTGCAAGTCATTACAACGACTTGCACTAGGGGGCGCGCTGAACTTAGGAATAGTATTAATTACTATTCCTACTCCAGTTTGCGCAACAGTAGGGAAGGTGTTGGAATTCATTTCCAATACGTCAGCGCCTTCTAGTGCAAGTCATTGTAATGACTTGCGATGTAAATACATTGCGTACTAACAACGACCGTGTTGTAATAGTAGCACGATAAAATGACAGCATTGTAAACGCTGTTTTCCGTGGCAGGGCCATACTGGAAAAATTCTTCCTCTTGGAAATTCAGCCACTAATTAACAATTGCGGAAATTCAAAACTTTTGCTTAGTTGATTCCCTTTCCAGATAGGTATACATTTTTTTTTTTATTTCAAGGAGGCAGTGTTTCCAAGAGTCAAAGCAGGTATAGTTTTCACCTTAGAATTGCAAATCCATGTAATGCGTCTTTTTATCAGTCAATTGATGAATTTTTTAGGTTCCCTTGCAAGCCAGTTAGATCACCCCTGTTAAATAAGATATGTCTAATATTTAAAATTCACATATAGAAACAGTCTGGTTTATGGGGATAGCTAATATGTCTTTGTAAATTAAAATCAGAGGGGATCTAGGAATTGCCAAAACGTGATCAGAAATATAAATGCGTTTTCAACCAATACTCTTGTCAAGACCTTCCTGTGTTGTGAAATAATCTACCTCATTCACAATTTCGAAACCAATCAAAATAAACGTTTCCTTCAGTCATGAAGTACAGCATTGCTTGGTGTTTTTCGATTGGGGGTCCAGTTACCACTGCTTTATTTAGCTTTTGAAAGGATATTTCTCAATCCACGTTTTCCATGGTAAATATTGATCTGTTGCCTTGTTTAGTCCCTCTACCACCCGCTGATCTACATCTAGAACCCTCGCCCTAAGTTTGACACATCTTGTTTTTTGGGTTGCAGAGGGATCAACCAAGGAAATCAGGGCATCTTAAACATTCACGAACAAACTCGGTGATGCATTATCCATCTGGATCTAAGGTCTACATGAATGCAGGAATTCACCAAAGCCTTTTATGAATCAATGGGTTGAAGACAGAATTATTTTATTAGAAATCATAAAATCCACGATTTCTTTTACAATGGATCCAACACATTAGCTCTCATTTCGATTTCTCCAGTATATTTCATAATGCTAATACTATGATGTGCATGTTTTCCCTGGTGCTGTCTTACCTCTCCATTTTGAGTCTGCAACTTTCACATTTTTCCAGTTTTCCGAGCTGAAAAAACTAAGAATCATGCAGTTTACAGTGCATACATTTCACTTCATATTAACTGCGAAATGTGTGTAAAACTTGTAATGTAGATTCAGGCACAAACAAGTCCCAAGTCAAAGTCAGCATTCCTGACAACACGGAATCAGGGTTCACATTTTTCCAGTTTTCCAAGCAGAAAAAACTAAGGGGCATATTCTCAGGAACGGGTGATAACCATTGCAAAAGTTACTTAACGCAACCTCCAACATCGCGGGAAATTTACTTAGTGTTAACCAAGTATTCACAACACGGCGGTACCATGCAATAGTCACCAGATAACGCGTCAAATGGCCACGTTAAAATCAACGCCACGCCACAAAAATGCAAAACACAAACGCAAAAAACGCTGCGATGAGGCCAATCGCGATACAAAAAGCAGCGAAAACCAGCGGCAGGCCTGCAAATCCCACGCGTCTGTCGGGAAAATGCACTATAAAAGCAACAAAAACAACACACCAGAAACAATCCAAAGTGCGTAGCAACATGGATGCACCCTGACCCAGCACAGAGGCCAACGCAAACCCCACAAGCCCCACAGACCACCAGCAAGGACCAACGGGGTCGGGGAAGGCCAAGGAGAAGAGGGAGAGGAAGACGGGGTGCAGTCTGCAGGAAAACAAGACCAGCGTCACGGATGTGACAGAACACTACCAGCAACTGACCCACAATCAGACTACCTTGAATGCAGCCGGAGTGTCGAGGAGGCCAATGGAGGAGGCCAAGAGGCGCTGGCATGACGTGAAAACCTAAACCAGGCCCAAAGCCGCTGCCAACAGGAAGGCAGCAACGGCGACAGGAGGTGGAAGTCCTGCGCCACAGGAGGAGCTGGAGAAAATGGAGGCCAGTCATCAGTGTGGAGACGGTGCAAGGAGGTGGGAGTACGGACACAGCTCGAGAGGACCTGACACAACAACAACAGGGTGAGTAACGAACAGGGACTGGGGGGACGGGGGGAGATGGGCACAATGGCACACATGTACAAGGATGTGTAGCACACTGCACACCCACAATTACCCAGGGTCAAGTCCCCCATCCCTGTGGCACACTGCAGCACACACACATGGCAATCACAGCACATCCCATGACAATGTGGCACAAAGTGCAACACCGACACTGCAGAACAGGGGACACAACTGGGTCCGCCCATGCGCAGAAACAGGCCAATCACATTTGACAGAGCAGGGAACTGTGAGATGCATATGTACTGGTACAACCTCACATCAGTCATGTAGTCCAAATGTCCACTGTCCTCCCTCAAATTGCCAGCACCGCCCAAACAGTCACAATGTACATTGTCACACAGTCTGCATGTCTACAAGAACAATGCACCAACATAAATGTCAACACAATGTCAACATGCATCTCCCCTTCACATTGCAGAGGGACAAACAACACCTCCAGCAGGTCAGACCAGACAACCCATCAGTGATGCCCGAGACGACCACCACACCTTCGACACCGACGCCCTACAATAGCCCATGGACATCCCACGCAACCCACCACCAGGACCAGGGCAGACAAGCTACTCAGAGGAGAACCCAGCCCCTGCAACAGACCACACAGCATGAAGCACCCGCAACCACGGCTGGCTCACAACACTTCACCCACCCACACTTGGCACCCCAATGCCAGGTGTCAGAATGCCAAAAGGAGGTGGCCGAACAGGTGCGGGTGTGGTCCGAACCCATGGAAGGCGAACTAGATCACATACGTGGGTGTCAATTACCCTTCAGGGACCACCTACACCCCACAAAGGAGACCCACACTGCCATAGAGACACATGCAGATGCACATTCCCAGTACAGAACCACGCCCAGGGGCACGCACATATCAGTCACACACCCACGTTGACTCTCCGTACGACAGCCCAGTCCACTCCCCTTATGAATTGAGTGGGTGACAACAAAGCCACATGTCCAAGCTCTAACCCGCTGCCTGCGGTGACATGTCTGCGTCCGCTGTAGACAGCACACTGTAATATCGTAGGGCCCAGGGCCCTCATGCATACAACAAGACCACAGGGACACACGCAGATATTATGTTGAACTGGCTATGGGCTATGTGCGCCCGGCCCCTTTATTGGCAGGGCCACATGTACAGTGACGCCTGTGCTGGATGTGTGTGGGGTGAGCATAAGCCAGCATGCACGGAGTGCTTGGTGCTGGCAACAACTTGAACAGTGGACACCAGTGCAATGGAAACAGAAAACACCTGCATAACAGAGTCAACTGCTGAGCAACATGGAGGGAGCCGGAGCAAGTACAGAGGTCACCCAACATACAAACAGAAGTGTCCGTGAGTTGCAGTGCACTGAGGTTGGGGCACTAGAGCTGAGCGCGCTCATGTGATGAAAATGACTAGGATTGTGTCCATTCGGGATATTCCTGATGCAGATGCAGTGGGGTGTGTTAGACCTGCATCAACTTCCTCATCAATGTCCCAGGTCTCCCACACTGCCGGAGGTGACATTGCTGCGCAACCTCTCCACAGCACAAAACTCAATCAGTAACGGTCCATGGGTTGCAGTGCACTGAGTCAGTGGCACCTAGAGTACTGAGCAGGGGATCAGGCAGATGATGGCATCCACGACAGGTCTGAGCAACTCCGTTAGTCTGCCAGTACCACTGTTTCGACTCTGGCAGATGGTGGTTGGAGTTGGCCCTGGCGATGGTGCCATGTGCCTCCTGCAGTGATGCGACGTCCGGGCCGGTCAGGACTCGATTTGATGTGTGAGCCCTGGTGGTCCGCAGTTGAGGACGGAGGCAGCGGACAGCGCAGGGCCACATGCACATGGCGTCGATGACCCCAAGACCACCGTCACAGAGGTCATCCAATATTCATTCAGGCAGGGTTCCTGACTTGAGCTGCACAGAGTTGGTGGCCCCGGATGCACAGCGGCAGGCACAGGCACACCGCCACCGGATGGTGACTTGCGGTCTACTGAGGTAGGGCCACGCAGACTGAGCGGGTCCCCGTCGATGTCGAAGGTGAATGTGGCGGAGGGTTGCGGGGGACAGTCGAAGGTGTCCTCCAGGGCATGATTCAGAGGGCAGAAGCTATCCGGAAGCAGCAAATGGAGGAGTGGAAAGCGACTGCCTCGTTGCCAACACCAATTCAGCATCAGCTGCATGAAGATGAAAACTACCCCCTAGTCCATAGACCCAAACGCCACCAATGTATGACCAGAGAGTGTCCATGAATGTCGGGGAACAGACTTAGTGGCACAGGGGCTGAGAGGGGATGCAGTCTGCGATGATGCCGGTACACTGATATGTACTCCGGCATTGCCGAATCAAGACTCTGTGACCTACTGGACCGCAGTGTAGGCCGGAGGCAGCAGTCAGCAGTGGGCCACAGCCACGTTTCGTAGGCTTGCGATGCATAGAGTTAGTGACATCAGGGCAGTTGTCGGTAGTGTTCGATCACCTCCGTAACGATGATCCTTTTTTCCTCCCAAATGCAGCGCGTCATCCTCTTATGCCTCTCCTTGCATGCAATGATTCGTACTCTGCCCTTGAATAATCAATGTTCAGTTCCAATTCTGTGACCTACTCGAGCGCAGCATAGGCCATGAGCAGTAGTCCGCGTGGGCCCACAGAATCTTGCGGCTGTGATGTAACACTAAGACCTGTTGGCACCACATCGAAGGGTGTTTAGTGACATACACTCAGCCATGATTTATGTGCTCTGCCATGGTGTAATCAAGACTCAGTTCCAAATGTTTGACCTACTTGTCCGCTGTGCATGCCGGTGGAGTACGTCAACGAGAATGGATTACTGCGGGCCTGTGTTGCGGAGGCCGTGATGGTCTGAGGAGGCTGCCAAGGTCGCAGGCCTCAGGCTTGGAGATTGCACCGGCACGTGGTGGGCCCTCTTTGACACACGCCGGTGTCGGAAGGTGGACATTGAGGCGTGGGTGCGGAGGGGCGGGCAGGACTGGTTTGGGGACCAGCGTCCCGGGGTGCAGCAGGCGCACAGGATCGCTGGCGACACCGCTCACAGCGTCGGCCTCGTGGCGGGGTGAGAGGCGCCGCCCTGGCAGAGATGTTGGGCATTCTGGAAGAGGACCATGCCCAGAGTTATGTGCCTTTTATTCACACCCCTACGCTGGCCTGGCGCACGCCGGGCCAGCCCACTCCGCTCACGCTTACGGGGGGACGTCACAAGTTACATTTCCACGATCTTCCTCACTGGCTGGGGTGACATGGTTGCGTCCACTGTCCACTACACTCCAAACACCAGCGGTGTGTGTCGACATGGATATGTGTGTGGTCTGCATACTGCAGTCTGGCCAGCACATCCACACCACACTTGGCATTGTGTACATTCTCATTCATCGATCCCTTGCCTCCTTCGCACATGCCTGGTCCCCACCTCTTCTGACATTCTGCTATTGTGTGTCCGAGGTGCCATGCCGTTGATGGCTCATGTACAAGGCTGGCCCAGGTTCCCACAGTGAGTTGTGTTGTCATGTCTGGTGGGTGTGCATGTTGTATGTGAGCTTGTGACGTGTGCATTTCCTGTGTTGTGTATTGCATGATTGTGGCGTTGAGATGTGTGGTGTGTGCATTTGGTATTGGTCAACGAGCAGTGTATTTCCGTGGGTGCCATCCTGGTGGCGCAGGTTGATGATGGACTGTCGGGAGGTGCAGGTATCATGCACACTGCCTGGGTGGTTGGCGGCGGCGTTGGCGGGGATTCCACGGTGGTCCACTATTGCCTGCACATTGGTGGGATACGTGCGCTTTCTGTTGCGCTTATTGTGTGCAGTGTGGCCAGGGGCCACTAGTAGGACATGTGTGCAGTCAATTGCCTACTGACAGGTGCGGGAAGCCAGCTGTGGCGTACACGCCTTGCTTGGTCTCCGGCTGTTCCTGCACAGTGTGTGTGAAGTATGGATAGTGGGGTACCAAGCTGATGGTGTCATCCATGACCGTTGTGGGGGACATGGATTGGCCCGGCTGTGTGACTCCTCCGTCTCAGGCGGATGTTGGTTGGAGGGTACCAGAGGCCAATACGTGCAGCACGGCCAGCAGCTTTGTCTGCGGTGGGATGTTGGTTGTCCGCTGTGTTGGTACCATCAGCCTGTGGGCAATGGTGGTCAGGATGCGGAGGAGGGTCGACATTCTCTGGTGTTGGGTCTATGAGGTTGGTGCATTTTCGGAGTGTCGCTGCCTTTGTCTGCGCTGCCTCAGTGTTGGTCCGGGGGGGGGGGCGGTGGGTGTCCGGGGGGGGGTCCTGGGGGTGGTGGTGGTGGGTGTTTGGGGCCCTCTTGGGTGTCCGGCCCGCATGTTCAGTGGCTCCATGACATCTGTTGGTCTTCAGGTGTGGCTGTGGGATGGGCTCCCTTTTGTGGTGCAGGCTGCCGTCCGACTTTACACCAGGTCAGAGCAGATGTTAATTTCCTGCTGCTAACACGCATTATCGCATGTTTCGTGGTCTTTTCGCAGATCTGGCTGGTGGTTGAGAATGTTGCGGAGTGGTGTTTTTGCAGCTTTTTGCACGGGTACGCCTACTCTGCATCTCATTAGCGATAGTTGCCGGGGTCATCTGTGGCGATGTTTTTTGCGGCTGCTATCGCGGGTAAACTGGTGTTATGGGCTGTTAACACCAGCTTGTGAATGGGGCGATGAATTTATCGCAACTTTGGCTGCGATAAAGTGCCGTTAACTCGGCGATAGCTCCTTGAGAATATGCCCCTAAGAATCATGCAGTTTACAGTGCATAAATTTCACCTCATATTAACTGCGAAATGTGTGTAAAACTTGTAATGTAGATTCAGGCACAACAAAATTCCACGTCAAAGTCAGCATTCCTGACAACACGGAATCAGGGTCTGTATGGACCCAATCCTGGTTACTACAATCTCTACTCAGAGGTGAACATTGATTCTGTACTGTGTGTCCAGTCATCTACTGATTCATTTACAAAAAGGGCTTACTTCAAAACTATTTCTGCTACTCAACTCCATATCCTCACACCCTAGCAAAAGATACATTTAGCCAAAAGACTGCCTCCTCATCTAACTAGAGCAATGTAACACCATCTTGATAGACCTCCAAAATAAAG
The DNA here is from genome assembly GCA_963921515.1 of Calotriton arnoldi. Classification (NCBI taxonomy): domain Eukaryota; kingdom Metazoa; phylum Chordata; class Amphibia; order Caudata; family Salamandridae; genus Calotriton; species Calotriton arnoldi. The sequence continues at coordinate 904,970 of CAWUFW010002494.1, read as the reverse complement.
ATGCTGGATTATGGTTCAAGAACTGAGTGGTCGTTTTAACACTCGACTACTCAAAGTGGCTTTTTGTAGTATTAAAAACATTCTTATGAAGCAAAAGATTTTAATTAAGCCGGCAGGACATTTCCCCCATAACTTGTAGAAAAATTATACAGCAGAGGATGTCTCCGGATTCTCCATTCTGCACAAAAGTCGAAGTCACAATGTTTGTATATGTCTGGTGATGCCTGTGCACTAGCAGCCAGGAGGATAGAAACTGCTGTCTTTAGTAGACCCACAGCTTCACGGTGGCACCCTAGTCACCAACATGTGGGATACTGTACATGCTCTACACCCAGTAAATTCCTTGCACCTGACTCCTAATTTTTTTTCTTTTATTTATTTTTTTTGCTCTAAAGTGCCTTGTGTTTAACTAGGAAAAATAGAACAATATTTGCATACACGATGCAAAGATGCGCTTGCAGCTTTAAAGGCTAATGATATATTGGGCAATGCCTTTGAAGCACGAGTTGTTCATTGCAGTATATTTTATGTAAAATCCTGACCTCGTGCTGAGAAAAATTATGGTATAATATGCACATGATAATGCAGCCAATGATGTGTAGTCGAGATGTAAGGAGACTTAACTACTCCAGAAAGATTAATACTAGCTTTAGAGTGCAAGCTCGCACGCCGAACAAAAATAAATGTATATACCATTTATAAATGTACTGTATACTAAATACACAATCATAATTCTGCTGTGCATGCAATATCTTTGGACTAAAATAAATGCATTGCAATTTGAACATCATCATCATTTCCAAGTGTTTCTACAGTAGTTTATAATTGTGACTTTGTTTACTTTTGACACTGAAGTAGATGCACCCCAGATATGCACATATATTTGAAATCGCGGGCCCTATCATGGAGAGCTGCACTGGCTGAGGTAGAGCCGAGAGCCTGTTTTTTTCCGTTTGAGCTATCTAACGTTACTACACTTAACTTGGAATTTATCACAATTCTTGCATGAAATGCAGGCATCACAAATCGGGAAACAGTGAGCAGCGATTGTACTAAGGTTCATGCATTAAACTCCAGGGGTGTAACGCAAGACCCTGCTGCGCACAGGGTCCCCAAACCTTCATGGGCCCCACCAACCCTGCAGGGCGGTCCTATTCAGCTAGGTATGGGAGACTCAGGAGCCCCTCTTCACATTCTGCATGGGGCCATTTTGGGTTACGCCAATGAACTGAGAACATTTCCAAGTTATATGCATGAACTTTAGCCACCACACACGCAAATAAAAAACAGGCAAGCAGCTAAGCACTGAGCCAGTGCAGCTCTTCATTATGTGACCCATGTTCTTATTTGCAATTATCACTCCAAGGGGCATATTAGCAACGAACTGCGATAAAGATCGCAGGGCGCGCTAAGTGCGATTTAGCTTAACGCCGGCTATCGCCGGATCAGATCGCCGAGATATCACGTTATTTACAACGTTTATCTCCACGGCGATGTGAAATCCGGCGATAGTCGCTGGAATGCAGGATTATCGCTGGGAATCCAGCGATAATCCTGCAGCAATAGGGGAATCCTTGCTGATAGGGAGATGTGGATTTAGCCACTCAATCCACCTCCCATGTCACAGATAGGTTAGTCAGGAAAAATGCAGACGTACAATAACGGCGATAACCGCCGTTAGCTGGTTTAAATATCGCTATGGGTGTCCTGGGCCGTATTGTAAATACGGAGAAGGACAATTAGCGATCATTTTTAATCTGTTTTCGCAGGGAACGCCTACTTTGCATCTCATTAGAGATGCAAAGCGAGGCGTGAACAAAACGGGAGCTGAATCAAGGAAACACGCGCTAGCGTGCCCTTGTAAATAATGCGATATAATTATCGCCGCTTTTCGCCCAAAAACAGACGCTAAAGCAGCGATAATTATATCGCCAGCCCTTGATGATATGCCCCCAAAGTGTTAAACAGGAGCAGTGCAAGTGTAATTCAGATTTTACTAACTACTAAGGAACGCCTTGGTTTTATGAAAGACATTCAGGCATATAGGGGCATATTAGCAAGACCCACGTTAAAATTATCGCCGTTTTAGCGGCAGGAAACTGCCGCTAAAACGGCGATAATGGGCTTGATAATATGCGTTATAGAATTCCAATAGAAGCCCAGGTTAGATGTCCTGCACATCTAACCTGGGCTTCTATTGGAATTCCATAACGCATATTAGCAAGCCCCTTATCGCAGCTTTAGCGGCAGTTTCCTGCCGCTAAAACGGCGATAATTTTAACGTGGGTCTTGCTAATATGCCCCATAGTTTGCTTCATCTCTTGCGTTATTAAACAGGAGCAAGAGCCACCCTTAACATAACTAGCCGGGAAAAGAACATTGACAAATGAAAAGATCATAGAAATGTCCAAAGTCCTTGAAGTGTCCCAGTCCGGCTTCCGTTTTTCGTTCAGTGCAGAAACGGTATCAGCCTCTGCCGTGAACATTCTGATGCCTCTTGATGAAGGAGAAGCTGCAGTGTTTGACCGGTATCTCGTGTTGTTCATCTGCGTCTCTTTGCTGACATCGGCATAAAAGATCGTGCTTTAAGCTGATAGCGTATTTTTTGGGATGCCATTTTAAAGCAGTCTCCTTGCCCCGTTTGCTCTCAGAATGCAAACGCATTTTTCGTGCAAGGTGCCACAGGCATAGCCATACCTCCGACCATTTCAGTATCTATGTAGCTCCTCTAGCTACCTCCCTTAAAACCTTTGGCTTTCTTTAGTTTCTATTCATATGTAGATAACACGCAATCAATACTATTGCTAAATGTGAACGCTAGGCACCTTCAGTGCTGCTTCAGAGAGTGCATGCGTGTGGTTGTCAATTTGACGAACACTAATCCTCTTAAACTGAATATGTACAAGAACAAACGTGTAGTCCTCGGAAAGCAACTTTCAAGGACTTATAGCTGGTGGCACTTACAGCTCGGACCTCTCCAGCCCCAACTAACTGTACATCTACCATGGCATCTTCGCAGTCCATGCAGACAAGCTCTCGAGTACCTGTTTCTTTATAATGAATGCAGTCAAGAGCATCATCCATTTTCTACCTGCTACTCACAGAAGAACCGTTGTTCAATTGCCCATACACTTGTGGTTGGAGTACTGCAGCTCTCTCTATCTTAGGCTGCCAAACAATCTCCCCCGTAGACGACCTTATTGAGACCTTATTCTTGATCTCAATAAGGGAACCTGTCTTCCCTTCTCTGGCTGCCTATCTGTGAAATGGATTTATTGAAAGCCCTATATCTTTGTAAGTAACCTCTGGAGTCACCGGTATGCGTATGTCAGGCAAATCCAAACAAGTCCTTACTTAAACAGATCCTAAGTCAAACCAGTGAGGAGAACAAGACAGACGTTCTTGAGAATCTCTCTGCTGACATCAGACATTGATGCTGCCATAAAAATGTCATACAATACCTGAGAGCCTACATACGATGCTACAGCTGAGAGATATTATTTGTCTCCGTGTACGTCATAAAAGCAAAATGGTCCTTCAGTATGGTTTGCAAAACATGGATCTGATGGCATAGCTGGAGGATCAGGTTGCACTTCTACAAATCATGTACTGAAGTAGAGTTCCCCCTCCAGTGATCTATGAGAAAAGAAGTGAAATCCCTGAGATATATCAATGTGCATGCACCAGCAAGCAAGGAGAGCAGCAAGTCCTTTTAACCGGGTAACAGCCCAGGCGTCTGGCAATGCGTTTTGAGTTCATACATCAGACACCATTTAAGCACTGGACCTGCATAATACTACTTGCTCCTGCTTTTGTTTGGACAGAGCAGGGAATTTCAAAGATGTTGAACTCACAGCGAACCGAAAGCATGCAGAATGCAGAAACCAGAAACATCACACCGTTTACACAATCTAAAATCCCACATGCAGTTCAGAAACCAAGAGAACTAACCTGGAATTTGTGGGAAAAGTATACTTGAAAACACAAAACTTGATTAAAGCGAAGCTTTTTAAATGTTATGATCTCCCAAAAACTCTATAGGGTTACCAAAGTTGACAAGGAAAGAAGCAAAAATTTAAGAGCCAAAACACAACCTAAGCCAACAAAGACAAACAGAAACCGTGGCACCCATTGCAAGACCAAAGCCATAAATGACTTATCAGCACATTACCATATCCTCCATAATATTCACAGAGGTTGCTAGTAGAAGGAGTGAAATAAAAGGATTTCTGAATAACTATCTCAGAAAAATTGCTCCAACCAGTGCGTAATTTGTGAAAAAGAAATGCAGGTGTAAAGAAAAGGGTTTTTTGGAGGACGCTGCCTACTACCCCACTGGCAACAACCACTTTCCCTACTGACACCACCCACCTCCAACACTGGCCCCACCTTGCCTACATTATCTGTCTAATGTTCATTTGCCACCCCTATGTCAGAAGAAGTAGGTAATATCAGCATTAAATAGTGTACCTAGCCTTCCCTTAATTTAAATTTGTATGTTTTTCAGAAAGACTTCTTTCAACTTCATTTGGCATGTATAATGTATATATATATTTAACATAGTGTACTGATGTAAACCCTCACAGAACAAGATAGAAAGCATTACTCTTTGATGTAAAATGTGAAAGAGATACCCATCTACTGGTTGAATTGCACAATGAGAAGTCTGGTAGCAGTCCCGGCTTCTCCACTTGGCCTAACTGTGTGAGCCTAGACAATTACTTTATTTCACACTAGCTCAGCATGTGACCCATATGAAAACCTCTCCTATATATGCCTAACATAATGTAATGGTGATTCATCTATAATAATAACATAGGCCACATATAAAGTTTGCATAACATTTGACTTGTCACACTCTATCCTCTCACTCTCAGCAGATCCCCCACGAAGACCAACTTCCACAACTGCATGAAGAACGTCGCTGACTGGATGAAGACCAACTGTCTGAAGCTCAACACTGACAAAACCAAAGTGCTGATCTTTGGCAACAACAACTCTCCTTGGAATGACACCTGGTTGCCTGCCGAACTCGGACTGTCATGTAGTTCATAGGAGTCCCCCAGGACGTGTGCATTTTGGATGACCTAAACTGAGGGCTTAGTGTCCCGACCTCTTCCGGACACCCACACAGGATATGTCAGCCGTTAGACCAGCTAGCTCTACAGTGCCACTACCACCCGCTGTATTCTACAGTGGTGTAGGTAGTCTCTGGCAACCACTGAACATGACAGCCCTGATTCCTCAGGGATCGTGGAAAACAGTACAGTACATTTCGCTCAGACACTCATTCTTGCTTTCTCTCAGAGAACACACAGGATGGCAATTAGGACGTTTCAATAAGAATTTATTGGTCCAGCGACAGCCTTGTGTAAAGCATATGTGATGCAACAATCAGGAGACAGAAGCATCAGAAAGAGATTGCTAGTACCAATATAGTGAATAGTAGATACATTTCTACCATAGTGCTAATAAGATGAACAGAAACAGTTGTGATAAAAATAATAGCACTTGCATATTCCTAAAATGCACGCCCTAAGTAATTTGCTAAAATGTACCTAGCCTATCCTGGATGTGTAGGTGTATGTATGGGCAGCCAAGAAACCCCTAGGGAAAAACCAGTCCCCTCACCTGATGGTTTAGAACGAAGGACACGGTCTCTGCGTTGAGGATGACAACCCGCAAGGGATGTCAGACTGCTGCTTGTCGGAGATTGGGCATTCAGGACTCTAGTCTCAGCTTGGAAGGAATTCTCCTCTAATTTATAGGGGGAGTGAGGGTCTTTATACTAAAGTGGTCACTCCAGGGTATTTTCTAGAATGGATATGTTTTTAAAACAACCATGGATGTTTTGAAAACAGTCATAAATGTTTTGAAAACAATCACTGATGCTTTTCTAAACAAGTGCGATCATGCACAGCTGTCTGTTGGTCAAGGATGAAAAAAGTGGTGACCCTTATACAGAATAAATCTGCCGTGCCAGGGGGCATGTTTATGTATGTCAGGTACAGGGATTCAGATAGAAGATTGAGAGCCTAGTGTCGAAGAGACAGGAGCAAGCTATTAGGTAAAAGGTCACCTGTTTAGAATTGTTATAGTTGTGTGGATGGGATGATGTATGAAAAATGGAGTATACATGACAGGGCTATCCTAAAGGACATGACACCCACTCCTCATTAAAAGGTCAACAAAGTCTGCTAGGTAATGATAAAGCTAACACTATAAAAAGGCATAAAATCATTTAAAATAAAACATACTAAAAAGCACTTTAAAAGCTTCAAAAAATATCCAAAACAGAAAAGTAGTTTTCTCTAAAAAAGCATTCAAAAGGTCCTCTAAATTTGTATATATTGTGATTATTGCACTGAGCACCTTGAAAGCCATGAAGCTCAGTTAGAGCTGAGAAGAAATAAAACAAAGTCAGTTTCGACCTTCAATTTTAGTAAATGTTTAAAAAGTAGCCAAACGGTTCCCAGCACAGGAGAGGCCAGATTGTTTTAAGAATCCTGCGCTGAAGACTCAACATCGCTGAACATCGTATCTGCAGATGGCAGTCCCTCAAGAACTTCCAATATCATATCCAATGAGCAAAGATGGTCATCTCTGTTTCCCACGGCAGCCGCCGGGGAAGAATTAGATGCCTGTACGCCTGATACCGATGCCTGAACCTCTGGAGCAGAGCCGATAACCCGTCCAAGAGGAGCGGAAGCGTCCCTTGGAGGCTCTAGAAATGCCGTCATCAACATGGAAATATGCTGTGGACAACTGCACATGTGGGCCTGCAAAGGCACCAGTAGCGCTTCTATGTCCAGCGGCACAACCGATGGAAGTGTCAGACACAGGTCCAACACGCAGCCGAATCTGCAGAAGAGGCAACGGAACACAGGGAGGACACAGTCTAGCCAGACCAGTCTGAAAGAGAGGAACTAATGCTCACTCTGCTCTCGAAGCCGAGGCGTAGTCAGGTAGAACGTTCCAGTAGTGTTCTCTCCATTTCGTGAGGGATTGCGACGTCCATTGCAAAGCAAGAGTATTAAAATCAGGATGCTGCTACCGAAAACAGGACCAAAGGAAGCCCTCCAAAAATGCTTCCAAGTACGGAGTGTATGAAGGCTGAAATTACTCTGAAGATTGTCTGAAAGGTGGTTAAGAGACCTGATCCAAGTCGCTTAAATAAGTGTATGATCCCATTCGTATCAGACATGTTAAAGATACGATGAGCCATTTCTCCAAAATGGATCGGGAAGTTTGTACGGACCAGGGCCTGTATCTCTGCTGAAGACCTTGTAACCTGGAGATCAAACGTCTCTCGGGCTGAAGTTAAGGCCACATTTTATTGAAACAACATGGCTTTCAGTCTGCTCAGCGAATCAACCCTTATACTGGAAACATTAATTGAAGGCCAAAGTGGTGACTCCCTAACTGCGCGAGCTAGGGGAAACAATAATTGCTTACAGCAAACAACCCTGAAGTTTACTGTAACTACATATGCGATGCCTGGCGCCATTCCACAACACCCTTGAACATTCAGCACTAATTAACTTCCATTCGAAAGTAATTAAAAAAACGGATGAATCACAGCAGCTGGGGAGCCCTTCAAGTAACAAGATAAGTTCACTTTTGATGCATTACACGTTCCATGAAGCGACACTTCTTTGCACACTAAAGGCCCACTTAAAGCCTTCCCGCAGTCCTTAACACTTAAAAAAACTTCAGTGTCCTTATTTCTGCACCTATATCTATAAGGTAACTCCCAGGCTTCCTGTATGAACCCTACACCCAACGCTTCATATCTGCCTGCTTGGATGTATCTAAGGCAGTATTGGAACTGAAATGTCGTGATTGGCAGTGTGATATAGCCATGAATTAACCATTCAGTAGATGGTGACTCTGCTACAGTGAAAGGTAACTTCTCCAATTTCTCAATGAGCAGCATGGTGTACTTTGCATCTCTGCGCGCCATAGTCAACTGTCTATCGGTCAGATTGTAAACTGAAAACAAACTTGTGCTGTTAATGTATTTCCATGGCACGTGGCCTGAACGCAATGATTGCAGCGTCCAGCTTAAAAGCATAATGGAGCGCAATTGAGATTGCCCATGTTGTAGAATAGACAAATCTTGTTCTATTATGTCGATTGCCGAGGACACAATGTTGCCCAATTAATAAATACGTGAGTAAAGTGTGGTCATACCATTGTCTACCACAGACAGGGCCTTTTCGAGGTTAATCCTATCAATTTCACGTAATCTCTCAGCAGCATCCTGTTGAGAGACTTTCCACAGTTCATTGTAGATAGCATACAAGAAGTGTTTCTTACGCAGTTTCTTGGGACCTAACAAGAAATCCCTAAGATCCATGTTGTCTGATAGAAGGGACAAGTGTTGTTTCACCTGTTGTAGTGTTGAGGTTTTCAGCCATTCTAGGCACAACTTCCCAACATTATAAGAAGTCACTACCCCTGGGTCGTCTGTGTGTACATAGCGTGGGTCAGGCCTGTGGATAATAAACCCTCTGGTGGTACCATTGACTCTTGCTTGACACCTATTTGTGTTGATAGGCCAAACCAACCATCCTTTCCAATTGGGAGCTGAAGAATTGTATGGACCATTCTGTAGCATTGCACCCAGTGCCTCCTCACCAATCAGTGTGTTATTCAATATACCATCATTAGGTATCGGTAAGGGGATGCGTGGTGTTTTCAGGTCTTTAACTTTTGCAAACCCGTAGCAGGTAGTCTGTTGCACTGTTCTGTTCAGGAATATTATCTGTAACGGTATGAGGCAAGCTCTAAATAAACCCTCAGTTCCCTGAACCTGCCAATCTTTCGTCCCCCAGATGGATTTAGTGTCTATTGTGTCCCTCCAATAGTCGAAACCTTGTATAGACAGTTGGGAGATGAAAGGGGCTGAATATATGAGCTTTGTGTTAGTCAGCATCATTCTCTTCGCAGATATATTAGTCTGTGCTAACTTATCGTAGTATGACATTGGGTCTGATGTATTGATTCCTGAAAAGTATACAAATTTCTGTGCGACTGTGGCAGAACTACCTTTTGGTGGTGTCGGGCAATGTTCTCATTGGTAGTAAGTGTTTACAGAGCGTGGAACACTAGCTTTGTGCAAAAAGTGATGACCATAATGCTGGTAGCAAAACATGCTATCGTAGTCTGGTGTATCTTCATACAATTCCCTATAAGAAAATGCAGCAGATTGTTCTAAATCTGAAAGCATAGTATTTACAGTCTGAATGTCCCAATCATCCGAGAGTGTACTCGGGGCAATGAATTCATTCATTGAAATTTTAAACACGTGTGGAATTTTCAAATGTTTGGTGGGACCAAATACATCATATGAAACCTTATCCCAATCTATACCATCCGGTACTGGAATTGCTGAAATGTTCACTAGGGGCTGGTCTCTCTGTTCACGGTGTGATGACGTATGTGGTTTCAAGACCAAGTTCACAGGTTGTACTGCAGAGCATTGTGGCAGGTAATGTCCATTCAGTAGTAGGAAAAATACAGTTACTATACCAATCCATATTAACAGAAACAGGATCCCTAATGCAAGCCAAAGATGCAGCCAAGGGGACACAAAGTAAGTCTTTTTTCAGCTAGAGATAGAATTGTCGAAATTGCTCTTTTTTAGAGATGGGTGGCGTTTGCTCAGGTTCACTTGGATCTGAAGAAAAGTCATCGAAGTTGATGAAGTAGCCAGACGCAGTTCGATCTATCTTTGGGAGCTCAGCAATGTCTGTAGAACTGGCAGTTGCTTCTTGTGAAGGCACGTTGATGTAAAGTTCATTATTGAGCCAAATTGCAATTTGCGTTTCAGTAGTATTTTGGTATTGTTCTGTTTCAACATATGTCATTTGTACTCCGTTATTGGCTACTCTGGCATCTTGCACAGAGGAGTCTTGAAACATTATTAGTCTTTCCATCTGAACTTCCTGTATAGTAGCGAGAGGAAATCTGCAGCTACTCAGGACTCCACGTGGCCTGCTGTTGAGAATCGGCCACAAAGTGTGGTTTGATCAGATCAATGGAGACTAATCTTTTTTCTTTTCGGCCGGCAATAGACGGAAGAAGTACTGTTCTTGTTCCTTGAACTGCCAGGACAGGTACAGGTGTTCCGTAGGATGGCCCAAACTCCTTTTTATCCACAATCTTTTCTCCAACCAGGTCCCCAACCTTTGGGACCCTGACAGGTCTTGCCGGAACTGGTTTCACTTCTGCAGTGGCGGTGCGTTTTACTTGGACGCTGCTTTGTAATGCCCGGAATTCATTGAGTCCCTGTACAACAGCCAAATGATCATTCAAATCAAATGGCTTTAAATCCGCCACTGTGCTGGCACAAGCGAGGTCAGGTACCCACATTCTTGTCCCAAACAAGATCTCATAGGGGGTACGTCCTCCCAAAGATTTTCTTGGCATATTATTCAGTGCCCTTCGGACCCCGTATAGGTGATTTACCCAACTACCGCCCACACCTAATACCCTTGCTGTTAAGGATTGCTTTAGATCCCGATTTTTCCTCTCCACCACCGAATTTCCCCCAGGATAGTAGGGGAGGAATACCACAACGCCACACCCATGCTTTCCATGACTTCCTTGTAAGCCCGAGAGTTAAGCGCAGGGCCATGGTCAGAATATAACATGCCAATTGCGTATTTCCCGATGAAGACTCGCAAATCCTTTATAACAGTTCGAGCGTCAGCCGAGCGCTACAGCCAAACCCATAGAGATCTAGAGCATGAATCCACTGCCACCAAGATATACTTGTAAGCCCCGTCTGAATTTAAGGGGCAGCAGTGATCCAAATAGACACATGTGAGAGGTCTGTCTGAAATGAGTAATGGTGTTTGTGGTTGCCGTGCTACAGTGGAACCTTTCATCTGCTGACAGATGAAGCACTTTAAGACATAAGCCTTTGTTTGTTTTGACAAACTTGGCTACAAGAATCGACGCTTCAGTAACAAAACTGTAGCGGTGACTTCTGCGTGTGCAGAGCCGAGACCCTCGTGTGCAGCTAGTATTTAACCTAATCTGCGATCTGTATTTGGTATAACTCTATCCCCCACTCCTGGAATTTGAGCATACGGTGTATTTTGCGCATCTAATCTGTAGGTATATTTGAGTGGAAAGCCTTTTGGAACGGCAGAGCCGTTCTTAGAGGGGTTGACAGCTATCAGTATGTCTCTGTCTATCCTTGTGCTAGAACGAGTGATTGCATCAATGGCAGCAGTTCGCACAGTCGCCTTGGCGGCTTCATCAGCCAGTGAATTCCCTTCAACGTGTACGCATTGTAAGACTGCAAACAGTAAAACAAATCGCACACTATCAGTGTGGGGAATTCCCGATCCGTGTACTGTAGTGCCAATATCAGGGCTTTCAGGTCTGCCAACTACGCTGTACAATCTCCTAGACATTGCATAGTCGTATTGCTGGGATGGAACTTGCCATCCCGCATTCGTCCCTTCACTATAGCTCATGCAGAGCTACATTGCTGTTTACTTCCTATGGCAGGCTGAGCAGATCCATCAGTGTAAATGATGTATTCATATTTCTCTAGAGGCATGATTTCATTCGGAAAAGGGTATTCTTGTTCGTACTGCAGGAGCGCTTGTGTTTTTAATGTAGAATCGTATCTGTAATCTACATCTGTTGCAGTGAGAGAATTGAGCCATTGTATCCATCGTGGATGTAATGCTTTCGCATTTGGAATGCTCGCTTTGGTAACAGCTTCTAAAGATGGTACCGGGGTTACAACGATTATGCGTTTCCCCTGTGCTAGTGCTCTTTCTCTCACTACTACAGAAGAAGAGTGTCCAAGCCATCACGTTTAAATGCTGTTATTTAACAGACTAAAGACCATTCAATCAATTATCTATACTTTAAGCATTTATTTGCTATGTCATTCTCTTTTTTTAGTAGTAGATCCACATTATTACTTGAGTCAGACACAAGTGTATACTTGAAAATCAGTACACGTTATACCCAATAGCGGCCCGTGGTGGGAGTGCTGCCGGGCGGTGACGTGGGGCGGGGGAGGGGCAGGGTGGGGGGTAGTAAAGTACGGAATACGGCCGTATAGAGGTAAGTAAACATATAAATAAATAAAAATAATTTCGTTGCGCTCGCTGCATCGCCAAATGCGATGCAGCGCGCAACGAAATTCGTTTTATTTATTTATATGTCTACTTACCTCTAGACGGCCGTATTCCACACTTTACAACCCCCCACCCTGCCCCTCCCCCACCCCACGTCACCGCCCGGCAGCACTCCCACCACGGGCCGCTACTGGTTATACCAATACATGTGACAAAACATAACTAAAAAACAAAACATAAATCAACATTGTGGTTTGACGGAGCAACAAAAAATTGCAAACAACAATGAACAACAATGATTGCGTACATTAAAAACCAGTCTGAATTTGCAATACAATAGCAGCAACTGGACAATCTTTGACAGTCAGATTATCTAAAATATTAGAGGTGCTGCTGTACACGGGGAAAAGCGGTGACGCCTAGTAGATAAGGATTTTTACAACATTCCTACTGAGGCAGACTTAAATAAATGCAGGGATCCCCATGTTGTATAGTGCCGACGTGTTTCGATTCCCAAAATGATTTAGGGATTTCTCTTCAGGGCGTAGACTGGATTATCTAAAGAGTAAGGATGGTGGATTATTAGAATTTTTTTTTAGATCTCTAGATCTCCTGAACGCTAAGCATTCGAGATTGTTTATCATGTAAATACCTGATACACACACACCATTGAAACTGCACAACGTATTTGCAAGAAAGAAGCTGATGAATTGGAAGAACTCACTCAAGCGATTAAGGATAACCACACTGTGAGCAAAGCCAAGACTTTATTGGAAAAAATAGAAAAAGAACTTACAACTATCAAATACAACACAATCAATTTCAAATCAGCAAAATTAGAGAAGGACATTAAAACCTTTCATCTTGAATCCGCTCTATCCGTACTTGAGGGAAGACTTTTATACCAAAGCTGAGTCACGGAGAGCCCTCACGGAGTATCAAGGTAGATCCAGGAACAGATTCCTAACGTTTTCTGAGACATCTTCCTCTGAGTCAACGAGCGAATCAGAACTGGGCGAAGGCCCATCGAACAGAAACCAAGCAAGACAAAGTTCTTTTTTAGAGAAAGGCCAGGCCCAAAAAAAAGTCAGGTTCAAGCCACAACCTTGGGAGATGCGCACACAACGCCAATTTTACAAAACCTTACAACATCAATCATTGTAAATTTGTCCAACAAACAACTCACTAAAGATGAAGAACAAGTCCTCCAACTGGGGTTGAAATTTGTGCCAACATCTCGCACAGATCTTGCCAGATTAAAAACTGAAGCAATGGAATTTTTCAGTAAAATCAGACTTAAAGATATTCCAATTACCCATGAACCATCTGGGTTGGCCAACAAATCCAACTTTATTCCACCAACACATACCATCCCTAAAGAGATTTTAGCCTTTGAGCAGGTTGTCCTTTCCTCCATTCAACAATTGGAACAGAAAAATTCTTTCAGTAAAAACAATTTGACCAGTCCACAACAAAGAGTGATAAAGGCCCTGAAGGAAGATGATTCCATAGTAATCAAAGCGGCCGATAAAGGGGGAGCGGTGGTCGTTTGGCCAAAGGACATGTACTTGAAGGAAGGAAGAAAGCAGGTTCACAATCTCATGTGGTACAGACCAACTAAAGAAGACCCTTCTCGTGAACTTAAAGAACAAATAATCCAAATAGTCAAGGCTGGCTTTGAACAAGGGATCTTAGGTACTAAAGAGCACAAATTCCCTATCAAGAAACATCCAAGGACCCCAGCCATATACTTCCTTCCAAAGATTCATAAGCAACTACAGGAACCCCCGGGAAGGCCGATAGTATCGGGATGCGACTCAATCATGGAACCCATTTCCAAGTACGTTGATACATCCCTCAAACAGTTCCTTACTGAGGTCCCATCGTACCTAAGAGACACCACTGATTTTATCAACCAGGTGGAAGGCACACGGTTTGATCAATCACAACATTGGCTAGTGTCCTTCGATGTTGTTTCTTTATACACTCAGATTCCATCACAACATAGGCTAGTGTCCTTCGATTTCCTTTCCTTATACACTCAGATTCTGCAGGACGAAGCACTGGAGGCGATGGAATTTTATTTGGACTCTAGAACACGACTGCACCGGGTCCCCACGGGATTATTCTGCAATTTGCAGAAGTGGCACTTAAGAAGAATTTTTTCAGGTTTGAGGAGAATTTTTACTGCCAAATCAACGGGACCGCCATGGGTTGTCCCTTCGCCCCGGAAATGGCTATACTCTACATGGCAAGATTTGAGGGCAAGTACATTCATAACAATAATCCTTTTGCCAAAAATCTTACCATATGGTACGGGTACATTGATAATGTTTGGTCCCTGTAGGCTGGCACTGAAACTGAATTAGATGGATTTCATGAATGGCTTAATCATCGACACCCGGATATTCAAATTCAATTCACTTTGACCAAAAGTCAGACGACATTAACATTCCTGGATGTCGAGGTCATACCCCATCAAAATACACTCATTACCACGCTACATAAAAAACCAATGGACGAAAATGCAATTTTGCACTATAACAGATCTCATCCTAGGAATGTCAAGGCCAATCTACCATATGGAAAACTACTCAGGATCAGGAGGAACTGTTCTCGTAAGGAGGATTTTGAAATTCATGAGAACGCCTTTTGTGAACAGATGAAAGACCGGGGTTACCCCAAAAAATTGTTGAAGCATGCACTTAAAAGGGCATGGTGCATGCCAAGAGAGTGTTTACTCACCAAGAAAGAGAGGCCCAAAATGGAGAGAATGGTGTGTGTATCAACATATGGACCGCATACAAACAAATGTCTTACCATTATTTTGAGGAATTGGCATTTAGTGAAAAATCTGGACATCGGACTTGATGCACCTCTCTTTGCCATGAGGAAAAGCATGAGCATTGGACAGCGGATAATTAGAGCTGAGCTAGCTCCTTCCAACAAAAATCAGGACCTCAGAACATATTTGAAAATGAAACCACTGCAGGGCCATCATAAATGTGGCAATTGCACGGGATGCAGCACCCCACTGGAAGGCATTGAATTCATACATGATAACATCAAGTGGACAAGAAAGCAGTTTTCGAATTGTAAAACCAAAAACGTCAAATACGCAATCACTTGTCCATGAACAAAAATCTACATTTGGAAGACCACCCAGGAGATTAGACAACGCATCGTACAACACTGTTCAAGAATCAAAAATAAAGTAACAACAGCACCAATGGTTAATCATTTCATCGATTTAAAACACGAGGAACGGGATTTTAAATGGACCGTTTTATCGGTCATTAAACATTCACCGAGGGGTGGTGACACTGAATCATTACTACTAAGAAAAGAAGCCTACATGATAGCAAGATTTAACAGTATCACTAAAGGGCTAAACGAAATGGACGAATTGGGTAAATATTAGGGTGATTGTGCCCTTTCCGATACCGATGTCGTTCCTCAGAACTCATTCATCCAGAATGCACCTTGTTGGGCTATCGGTATTTCAGTGTCTGAAACCTGGAAGTCTATTGCAATTACAAAGAGAGAACGAGACCGACGATACCACTCTCTTTACCTCCGAATCAAGTAAGCATGTGAGGCTCCCCGACCAAAAGTTAAACTAATTGGGTTCACAAGCTGCCTTTGACCAACACGCTCTTTTTCTACATTACTTTCACAGCGCGAGAGCGGTCTGCGAGTGAGAAGCAGTCCTGTGATAAGTTTTTACATTCAACGGATGCAAGTAAGCCTGAATTGTCAGGAATTCAAACCCTGCACTTCCCATAGCCATCTGGGTTCTTTCATGTAATTTGACTCTCTTAATTTATCGCCCACAGTGCGTTCTTGAAATGAAGTAACATTGACTTGCCAGCTGCTCGTAAAACTTACAACAAGGTCCCAACCGGTCCGTTTAACAAGATTTCAAATGTAAGTTCCCTTTATGTGCTCCTTTTTGGAACCATATGACAGTACTGTCAGTGACTCTATTTACATTCCAGACTGAGCCACCAACAAGTTTTCCTTGGCGCACTGGGACCGCACCCTAGAGATTTAGTCCTATCTCTTTATCAGGTATTTATATGATAAACAATCTCGAACGCTTAGCTTTCAGGAGATCTAGAGATCTAAAAAAAAATTCTAATAATCCACCATCCTTTTTCTTTAGATAATCCAGTCTACGCCATGAAGAGAATCCCCTAAATCATTTTGGGAATCGAAACGCGTCAGCACTATACAACGCGGGGATCCCTGCATTTAATTAAGTCTGCCTCAGTAGGAATGTTGTAAAAATCCTTATCTACTAGGCGTAACCGCTTTTCCCTGTGTACAGCAGCACCTCTAATATTTTAGATAATCTGACTGTAAAAGATTGTCCAGTTGCTGCTATTGTATTGCAAATTCAGACTGGTTTTTAATGTACGCAATCATTGTTGTTCATTGTTGTTTGCAATTATTTGTTGCTCCGTCAAACCACAATGTTGATTTATGTTTTGTTGTTTAGTTATGTTTTGTCAAATGTATTGGTAATGTATTGGTATAACATGTACTAATTTCCAAGTATCCACTTGTGTCTGACTCAAGTAATAATGTGGATCTACTACTAAAAAAGAGAATGACATAGCAAATAAATGCTTAAAGTCCAGATAATTGATTAAATGGTCTTTAGTCTGTTTAATAACTTTAGCAGCATTTAAACGTGACGGCTTGGACACTCTTCTTCTGTATTATTAAAAGGCCCTGTCCAGCTGCTTTGGGCCAAACCTCTTCTTGGCTATTACGCTTTTTCTCACTACAGCAGTCTGTACTGCGGTGAGTATTTTTTCTGTTGACGCTAATCGCATTTCAGCATTTGTGTATAAATGTGATTTGTATGCAATTGGAACTGTCTCACCTTCTTTGAAAGTGAGGTAAGTATACCCTGATAAACCGGGGATGACCCGGATCACCAAGTTTGTAGAACTTACACGTGTGTGCAAGTGTTTAGATGCTATCATGTCAGCCTGAAGTGAACGGAGAGTATCTGTGTGTTGCTGTGTCCACTGATGTGGTGTGAAAGCAGATCTGATTAAGTCATAGAAGGGTTTTACTCTTTCTGCGTAATCTAGAATATATGTTTTGCCAAAATTTAGAAATCCTAAAATGAATTGCAAACCTTTGAGAGTCTTTGGAGGTTGGAGCAGCACGCACTTTTCTAAAACATTGGCTGCCAGGCTCTTGCCTTCACTTGAGAGTTCAAATCCCAAAAACAGGACATTGAGATGGGCAATTTTAGATTTCCTAAAATATAATTTGTAGCCCAAATTGGCAAATCCCACAATTATGTTGTTTACCCTGCTCAAGTGTTCAAGTAATTCATCGTCCGTCTGAAAGATGTCATCTACCTAGGAACACAGCCTCCTCATCGCATGTTTGTAATATTTCTGACACTCTCGCTGAGAATAGACCCGGGCTGTTCTTATACCCTTGAGGCAAGCGACAAAAATTTCGCTGAGTGCCGAGCTCGGAAAATGCTGTCAAATATCAGCTTTCTGGAGCTATGTTTTGGCAGAAGAATCCATTCGAGATATCTAATGTTGTTTTGTATTTCTTTTGCACAATATTATTCATTAATGTGGCACTATGTGCATTCTGAACTGCAAATGTTTGCGTGCATGTGTTTAAATGTCGGTAATCTAAAACTAGACGATATGTATTGTCAGGTTTCATTACTGGAAACAAAGGATTATTCATCGGGGAGGTGCACGTCTCAATTACACCTTGATATTCGAGTTGGTCTAGAATTTCTTTGACCTGTCTTCTTGCATAATTTTTTATAGGGTACTGTCTCTGTGGATTTGAAGTAGATTTTAATGGTATTTTGTGGTGAGTTGACTCTACGTCCCACCCTACATGGTTGCGATATAATGCCGGAGCTAGCGCCCACTCCTGCGCATATGAATGTTTTAATGATTCTGGAACGAGGTCAGAGAAAGCAGGCAAAATGACACTTTCCCCCTTTGGGCAATCCATCACAAACTCAGGCGGCCAATGCCTTTCTGCTAGCAGTATGTCATATCCGTATGTTAAGTTTTCCCAAAAGAGACCTTTAACCTTTCTTGAGATGTCCCCCTCTAATTGAAGTGTAATTTCATACAGTCTATGCGGGACACTAACTCTCCTATCAGGTGTTTCCACCGTGATGTGTTCATTTAATACTGCTGTCACCAGAAAATCCTTCAGGTTCTGGTGAGCTATTGTTACTCCTTCGGCGCTGTCTAGCATCATCAGAGCCCATTCCCCGTTCAGAAGCTGAGTCCTCAGTAACCTGGGCATGTCTAATTTTTAAGCTAGCTACTTTCTACATTTTGAATTGAGGTTTTGTTTTAGGTTGCTCTTCCTGTTTGATAATATAATCTGAAGTGCGATGTGTTTCCCTTTTTGTCTTTGGTCGATCTTCAGCCTTTTGTTCTGATCGCCTGTCCCTCTCCAAGTTTTTTGATGAATCCTGAAAGGAATGAAAGGAACGTGTATCAGTGTCCTGATACCTATCAGGTTTTCTAATGTTATCATGATTTCTAAGGTTGTACCTCTTTTCAGAGGACTCCCTTTGGGGAGACCCACCCCTTGATCATGAATTTTTTTCTGAATTGTTATTTTTAGAATTTTTATTTTCCCATTTCTTTTTAGAAGAAGTGGGTGCTTGCTTTGAGTTGTCTTTGTCTGGACAACCCGCCATTTGTGGCTTCCCTGCTTTGGCTCCCAAATTATCTCTACCTAATTCAGCATAGGTTTGTTCGATCATTTTTGGTAATTCTCGCTCCCTATTTCAAGGTGCTACTTCCCTTAAGTGGCTGTGTATGGCCACTGCTGCTGCCTCTCCCTTTATATTGCTCAGCATGATTGCAGAGACTTGGGCAAAATTACCCATCAGTTTCATTCCCAAGTCCAGGGCAGGTCCTGCCCCGTACTCATTCTGTATTTGTTTCAATACTTCTGGAACAACTGCTAAGGAAGGAGTACCGTGTATTCTGAAGCAAACGCCGGCAAAGATTGTTCCCCAAGTGGTACAATCCTCAATCAAGGGAACCATCCCCATTGGCAAGCAAATAGTTAGCATTGTATGTTTTTCCTGCGGACCCGTGTGGGGAAATATTGCTTTCTTCTGTGCAATTTTTTGTGCTATCCAGAACGGAATTTGCTCCCGTTTGGAAGGAATTGTCCCTATTACTGATTTCAGTGTCTGTGGGTTAATTATAGATGTGGTCTGATGTGGACCAGCTGGAGCATTTCTCGCAAGTTGGACTTTCAATGTTCGCATGACAAACTGGACAATGTTTTCTGTATAGCCTATGTCTTTGTAAATTTTACTTACTTCATACACTGGTAGTCTATCTATCTCGGGATGTGGAGTGTATGTCGTTAAGACCTGCCAGGTCTCTCCTTCTATGCTGAGCAGACCGAGTCTCACGACAGTTGTTGTGTGTGGGAGGGCACCTTTAAACCAGCTTTTATTCTGCTGGTAATTTAACAGGACTTCAATGTCTTTGTATGCAATGTATTCATCTGGTGGTTCAACAACAATATATGTGTGGAACAATTTAGTCACGGGATCTGCAGGCGGAAACTGAACCCAAGAATAGAATACCTCTGATCCGAACTTCTCGTGTGCCTCGATCACGAAGGTAACACAGCCACCTGTTGCAGGTACGCTGTGTTCTAAAAATTTCATAGTAACTGCATGTCTGCAGTTCTCTGAGATGTTAAGAGCATTTGCAACTTTGTCTTCCCGCGAGCCCGAACCACTCGCTTTGTCAGGTATTCTTAAAAGGAGAAGAATAACTAAGAGGGTCATTATGATATCTGGCGGATCGCCACCGCCCGTATGGCGATGGCGATCCACCCGCCATTCTCGTCCGCCCGCATAACATTTCCCCCCCGCCATATTACGATGGCGGTGGGGACCCAGGCGGACGGAAAGACCGTCTGCCAGTTTTCCGCCGGTCGACTCGATGACCGGGTGGAAAAGGGCTCTAACATGTTGGCGGTGTCTGCAAGACACCGCCATCCATATTAGGATGCAGGTGGAGATGTGCCTTCCCATGGCGGCATTGCCGCCATGGAAAGGCATGTGGTCTTTGCCTTTGGGGGCCCGTAGTGGGCCCCCATATAGTTGGGGGGTGGGGGGTGCACATGGGAGGTACCTATGGTACCCCCCTGCATTGGCATGGACAGAGTGGCAGGCACCGTGCGGTGCCTGTCACCTTGTGCATGCCTATGCACGACGTCTATTCCCAGCATTGCGGCGGCGGGTGAGCACCGCCCGCCGCAATGCTGGGAATAGGGCTTGCCCCCGCCACGGTGGTGGTGGCATCCTAATATCAGGTGCGGGACCGCCGCACCCCTTGCGGACGGTCCTGCATTCCGTTGTGGTGGCAGGCGGACTTTGTCCGCCCGCTATCGTAATGATGCCCTTAGGGTTTTGCACAATGTGGGAACCTTCTATCCTTACACGCTTGCTAAACCTTCAGCCAATACACAGAGTATATCTGCTCAGCTGAGTCAGTTTTCCCTTCCTACTTCAAACGTCTCTGAGAAGGTGTGAGTAGGCCTTTCTGAGAAAGCACAACTGTACTACTCAGATTTTCAACGTTTATATAAGAACCAAATGTACGTTGGGCGCGATGTCGTGTAGTTCCTAGGAGTCCCCCAGGACCTGCGCATTTTGGGTGACCTAAACTGAGGGCTTGGTGTCCGAACCGCTTCCGGACACCCCCACAGGGTATGTCAGCCATTTGACCTGCTGGTGCACAGATAGAATATCGAGTTTTTTATTTCGACCTACCAGAATATCCAGTTTTAAATATCGTAGGTCAAGAATATCGACATCAAGAATATCGTGGTGCAGAATATCGACAGTAAGGTAAGAAATATCGTCTTATTTAATATCGAAGACAGTAATATCGTTTGTAAAAATATCGTTGTTAATAATATCGATGTTTTTATTAGTGTTCTGTAATTTAATATGTGTGTTAAAAGTATGCAAGTAATTTTTTGGTATAAGTGTAGTTCATTTTTTTAATGTATGTGTTAAATTTTTAGCAGTAAATATTTTTATGTGAAATAATTTTTGCGTAATTTAGTTTTGTAGCGGGTTGTGGGTTTCTAGGGGAATAGGGGAATAGGGTGGGAAGTAATTTAATAATAATAAAGTAATTATTAATGTTTATTCATTAGTATTTATAATTAATTTATTATTAATTAATTATTAATTGGTTATTAATTAATAATAATTAATTAATAGACAATTATATACATTGTGTCATTTTTTTTAGGAGCGGGTTGTGGGTTTATAGGGGAATAGGGTGGGAAGTAATTTAATAATAATAAAGTAATTATAAATGTTTATTTATTAGTATTCATAATTAATTTCTTATTAATTAATTATTAATTGGTTATAAATTATTATTAATTAATTAATAGATGATGATATAAATTGTTAATTTTTTTTAGGAGCGAGTTGTCGGTTTATAGGGGAATAGGGTGGGAAGTAATTTAATTATAATAAAGTAATTATTAATAATTATTTATTAGTATTTATAATTAATTTATAATTAATTATTAATTGGTTATTAATTAATATTAATTAAATAATAGATAATTGTATTTATTTTTTTATTTTTATAGGAGCGGGTTGTGGGTTTATAGGGGAATAGGGTGGGAAGTAATTTAATTATAATAAAGTAATTATTAATAATTATTTATTAGTATTTGTAATTAATTGATAATTATTAATTGGTTATTAATTAATATTAATTAAATAATAGATGATTTTATTGATGTTAATGTTTTTATAGGAGCTGGTTGTGGGTTTATAGGGGAGTAGGGTGGGAAGTAATTTAATTTTAATAAAGTAATTATTATTATTTATTTATTATTATGTATAATTAATTTATTATTAATTAATAAAAATGTGGTTATTAATTAGTATTAATTAATTTATTGATAATTATATTAATTGTGTTTTTTATGAGTGGGTTGTGGATTTATAGGGGAATAGGCTGGGAAGTAATTTAATTATAAAAAAGTAATTATTAATATTTATTTATTAGTATTTATAAATAGATTATAAATAAATAATTATTAATTGGTTATTAATTTTTAACAATTATTTAATTGATAAGTATGTAAATTGTAACCCTCTGCTATCCAACACTTTCCCTACTGTTGCACTCACTGGAGTGGGAATAGTAATTTATTACCCTACGCTATCCAACCCTTTCCCTACTGTTGCACTCACTGGAGTGGGAATAGTAATTTTTACCCCTACGCTATCCAACACTTTCCCTACTGTTGCACTCACTGGAGTGGGAATAGTAATTTTAACCTTACGCTATCCAACACTTTCCCTACTGTTGCACTGTCTGGAGTGGGAATAGTAATTTTATCCCCTCCGCTATTCAATATTTTCTCTACTGTTTTAGTTAATGTAGTGTAAAATGTATTTTAAAAAGATTAAAAATATTGTAATAATTTAAAGGCCCATTACGATACCCGGCGTAAAAAAATCCGCCAGGCATGAAAGCGGCAAAATCCGCCCGCACACACCGTCTGAACACCGACCACGCCATTACGATTACACAAACCGAAAACCGCCATCGGCGGAAAACCACACAAGATACCGCCCGCCCTCGTCCGAGTCGGAGTCAAACCGCCCGCCACGGACGGAAACACGCACGACAACACAAAACCGCCCGCCCTCACGCCCGACACACCGCACGTGATATTACGATCGCACCGCCATGAGCGCGGGTAAACCACAAATATACCGCCCGCCAGCGCAAACAACGCCGATGAGAATTGACACGGCAGAAGCCATGGCGCCCACGTCCCTGCACAGAAACCATCCGCTGACAAAAACAATCGCACACAACATGGCCAACAAGTCCACACAGCAGGGCACGCACAAATACACAAGCACAGTACACATCCCGAAAACACCCCCCGGACAAACAAAAAATACAAAGGCCAGAACACCAGACACAACACACCTGAAAACAACAGACCATGAGGACACACCCACATAGGTAAGTACAAAAGCAGCACTCCCACAGACCACAACCCCTTGCAACATTGCAAACTAGAGAGGAGAGGAGAGGACACAGTGACACAGCAAGGACAGCAGCACACCACAGAAACGCACACATCACCACCACCACCACCACCACCAAACACCGGCACCACAAACCCCCTGCACATTACACAACACACACCGCACCAGCACCACAAACACCATGGCACCACAAAGAATGCCCAAGTTCACGCCCATTGAGCTGACGGTCATGGTCGACGAGATTATCAAGGTGCACCCACAAATCTATGGGAACCTGGTCCAGCACACACCACTAGCCACCAGAAACAGAATGTGGAACCGGATCGTAGACCAGGTCAATGCAGTTGGGACCCTGCCCAGGAACAGAGTTGAAATCAACAAACGGTGGAATGACGTCAAGAGCCTGGTCAAGAAGAAGGAGAGCAAGAACAGAGAGCTGGCTGCTGTCACTGGCGGAGGGAATCCCGCGCTCTTCAAGACCTTCAAAGCGTGGGAGGAGAAGGTGCGAGTCATTATACATCCGGAGATCCTCGCCGGATTACCAGGGGGAGTGGAGGCTGGTAAGTACAAACTAATGTATACCAGCACACCGCTATGTACTCACATGCACTACCACCATGCCACAGCTCCCAGGGACAAACACCCCCATGTCCAGCACACAATACACAACACATCACACACACATGCAACAGACACCACCACACACAGCCCAAACCTAACAACTGAGCAGCCATGCCCCATTCGGGTACGCAGAGTCACCTGGGTGTGAGGGACACAGAGAACCGCTGCTATTCCAACTGGACAGGGGACAGCATCGCACAACCAGCACGCTACACCACTCCACATACTCACCGACAATACAGCCACGATCCTGTTGCAGATTGGACATCAGTCATGGCAAGATGCTGTTGCGCATTACGTGTGCGTCATGGGCCGAGCCTGGGAACTTTGCACACACGTGGGTTATCACCATGTCCGCAAGGCACACCACTTGCACATTCAGGGAGTGCGTGTGCTTCCTGTTGCGGTACAGGTGCTCAGTGGCCTGTGGTGGAAC
The DNA here is from genome assembly GCA_963921515.1 of Calotriton arnoldi. Classification (NCBI taxonomy): domain Eukaryota; kingdom Metazoa; phylum Chordata; class Amphibia; order Caudata; family Salamandridae; genus Calotriton; species Calotriton arnoldi. The sequence continues at coordinate 880,714 of CAWUFW010002494.1, read as the reverse complement.
AAGGCCAACATGTGTGCAATCAATGGCACCAACGACGTGTGGGATCCTGCCAAGGGCATAGAATGCACCCTTCACTGCCGCCAATTCACGAGCCCTGGGGAATCTGATGTACCTGTTTCGGTACAGCATCATGGCTGCCAGTACATCCCTCAGCACCTTGCTGAACATGGGCTGGGACATCCCTCCTCCACTGCCCACTGTGTGTTGGAATGACCCAGTGGCGAAGAAATGCATGGCGGCCATCACCTTAGCCGTGGGGGTGAATGCTGTCGGATACACCCTGCGGGGACGGAGATGGGGTTCCAACATGGCACACAGTCGATGCAGGGTTGGCCTGTCCAGCCGAAACTTCCTTATGACCTCAGTATCCTCCATGTCCGCCAGCAATTGGTATGGGCGGTCAATGTTCGGTCTCCGCCTAGGGAAGATGGCAGTGGACACATGTCAAAGCAACACAACACATAGCAATTTCACATTCACATCACTGACATGACTGAGCAAGCACATGAGTCACAGCCCAGCTGTCAAGCAGGGACGGCACGGCCACAATACACTTACACAGGTCTCCCACCAATGGCAATGGCTAGTGATGCAAACCACTGCCATGGTCAGGCACATGGGGATCTAGGCCCCAATGACTTGCGGGCGTGCTGATGGGGACTGACTGCATATTCGTCAAGCGGCAACGCCACGGCAACATGAATGTCTGCTGAGCATGGCACTGCTTCCGAGGCTGGATGAGTATGGCACACGACGACGACGATGTGGGCACAGGCTGAGCGGCCAAAACAAGTGGGACCTGTGGCACGAGGGGATATGAGACAGTAGTAGGTGCCAGCACTGCACCCTATGTACAGCACTGTATGGATCACACCTCCCGAAACATTGACAGGTGTCCACATTGACAGCCCCATGCCAAGACGGCTGTGTGCTTGCAGTCACACGTCACAGGTGAGAGGTTACATTGCACGTGCCAGGTGGCAGACGTACATAGTGGGAGCTATCATGTGTGTGCATGTGTCTCCTGTTCAGGATCCACCAGATGGGCGCTGACTCTGTACTGACCATTGGACACAGCATGTTCCGTGGAAGGCTTGTGTGTGTGGGATGGTGGCACTGGATGTGCCTCCGTTGGGTGGGGGGCCATGCACAGGGCGGGTACGTCGATGATTGCGCATTGTTGGTCACGGTGGGTGCACCCACTAAGATGTGTTGCCCTGTGTACAATTCCTATGTCCGCATGATGATGGACTGTAGATGTGGGCAGACTACACATTGGTCGATGTGCTGTCTATGTGCATGTGCCTTCACACCAGGCACAGCTGCCCCTGCACATGTGACCCCAGCTGGACTCGCTGCTGGGTCTGTGGAGCTGATGCACCTTCTGTGCGTGGGGCGGACAGCTCACCTCACTACCCTCATTGCGCATGTCATGACTTTGCCGCAGGTGACATGGATCATGGAGGGCCCACATGTACGCGTGGGTAGGCTACACATGTTTGTTCACTGGTCGCCACCCCCAGTCAGTGTTTCGAATGGGAAGGTTGTTGTGCTGGTGGTATATTCGATGTGGCGGATGGGCGGGCCTAGGTGCGGGCTTACATTCCGGACATGGGGGTAGTTGGATTGGCGACTAGTTGCAGTACACACGGGACACGTCTCTTCCTTTCCACATCTGGGTCATCCCTTGTACTCACTGACAGTGATACAGTCATCTTCGCCCCAGCCCTCATGTCCTCCCCTCGCTCCCCCAATATGCATGTGCACCTGCGAGGCTAGCGCTTGCACAGGCAGCCCCAAGCTCGCACCAGAGAGGGCAAGGAGTGTATGTGTGGGTCCAGTTGCACGAGTGGGCTGTCTCAGGGTATGATGTGTGGCGGGACGCCGTCCACCTGCGTGGTGCCCCAAATGGAGACCCGGCCTGCATGGACTATGCATCACAGTCTTCGCCTTCCGGATCCGCCACCTGCGACACCCAGTGGCTGTGGCTGCCCTTGCGGCCAGGCCGCGTCCGTCTGTGACTGATGGCCCACACATTCACTCTTTGGCCTCTCTGGGGAGGGCTCGGGGTGAAGGCGCACGCGCTTGCACTTAGTCGCAATGGCATGTGGCGTGGTTGGTATAATGGGCAATGGATGGGATGGTGCGAGCCACCTCCCGTGACGTCAGTGCTGCTCGTGCTGAGGTGCGTCCCCCTACACTTCCATTTGACTTGTGCCATGCTACACGTTGAGGTTCTATTGCCTGCGTGATATGACCAGGAGGAGCGCGAGGAGACCTCTCACACACCATGCTCCACTGCCATCCCGTGCCCTGTATCGCCTGTGCGTATTGAATATGTTGGGGTTACACCTGGTCGACTGGGGCTGTGTGTGCCTTGTCAAGGGGCATGGCGGGCGCACAACAGGATCCAGCTAGTCCACGGAGGGTGGGCTGACGTGTGCGCCTGGTTCCGCATTGTTCGTGTGCCCGGCTGCTGTGCACACACGTGTTCACTTCCCCCAACAGGTGTCCTCTCACAATGCCCAGGGAAGCGGTGGTGTACTGTTCATGACCCCTCCCAACACGGCGTGCTCCAACTTGGCATGTGCGCATCTACCCGTCGCACCCACCCACCTGAGCACTGCATCCATACGACTTCACACGACACGTGTGTCTTCCACAGTTGTGCTACTCATTTGCGTTGACATCCAATACCAGTGGACTACATGGTCATGTCACGACTGCCGTGTACTTCACATACTCTCATCCTCTCTCATTCGTACTTGTGAAATGAGTCAGCGGAGACAGTTTTGGTTTCAAACATTATATTGAGTCTTCTGTCCTCTGTGATGCAGTATAGTGGACACTACTGGCAGCGGAATACATGTTGAGGATATACTGAGCATGATTACAAATGGGATAGGGTGTGGGGTTACATGTGATTGGCTGTTGCATGTGGGATGTGGGCTTCAGAGTTACATCTGCTTGGCCAAGGCTGTGCTAATGTACATTTACGTATAGCTGCGGAGCTGCGGACTTTGACACAGACGGTATACAAGTAGCCTACCAGACCGCTTGGCATCATGGGCACAGTCCATCTCAGTTCCATGTGACAGGTTTGCTGCGGTTGTTCCTCATGCACGCGTGCATGTGAGATGACATCAGGGCATGTGCTTGCGTGCATGCAGCGGCGTGCCACTTGTTGTTGCAATGTGGTGGTTACTGGACATGTCACAGTCACTGGGGTCGTGTTGTTGTTGTTTGCACTTGTCGTCCGTGCAAGGGTCCTGGTATGGGATTCCCGGGGCGGGGGTGGGAGGGGTGCAGCACCCACAGACTCCAGGCGACCTATTCATGTCCACTGAGCGGTGTGTGTGTCCATGGGCGCTGGATCCATGTCGTGTCCTGGTTGTTCGTGCAGTTCCGTCCATGTGGGTGCGATGCACAGACCCCATGCCACTGCCTCCCACGATGCATGCGGTGTTCCTGGATGTGATGGGGAACAGTGTGCATGTCCCGGTCATATCCGATGTCATGGCGATGTCGTTGATGGTGTGGTAATTGTTGCCGGTCGTTTGGTATGGCTGTTGTGGTGGTGACTGGCCAGTCCGTGCGGAAGCTAAGCATGGGTGCGGGGTTGGACATCATAGGTCAATCGGGGAACCTGCGTTGGGGTCCGACGAATTTACAGGTTGTCAGGTATGCGATGCCGTCCAGCAGGGCTTCCATGTCATTGGTGGTGTTTATGTTTGCCAGCCAATGTAGCGGATGGTGGCTGTCAAGGTGTTGTTCGTAAGTTGTCCCTTGGAGGACCATGATGGGGCATGCTGGGTGACATTCGATGTAGCTGTGCTCGATGATCCATCGTGTGGAGGCACAGTGGTCCCATTTCAGTGCGGGTGCGATGTTGGCCACATACGCCATGCCCCCATAGGCAGAGCAGGCCCTGTCGTGTGCGTCCAGAGGGAGGAGTAGTGCTAGCAGGTCCGCCTTTAGACATGCCGGGTTGGAGAGACACATCTCCACGGGATGCTGGTAGGGACACCTCCGACAGTAGAAGACGGGTATGACGCAGCTGAACAATGTGATGCGGTAAGTCAGTCGGTAACTTACGTTCAGCAGGGACAGGAGTTCGCATCCCAATATATGTATCAGGTTGGTTTTGTACAGCTTGACCTGTCCGGCGTAGTTGGGTAGGTGTGTTGCGGTTGCCATTTTGCAGCGGTGCGTTGTGGTGGCGTGCTCCGGCTGTGTGTGCAGTCTGCAATGTGCACGCTCCGAGGTTGCTGTGAGCTCTGTGTAGTCGTAGGGAGACAGGACTTGTGTTCTGTTGGCTTGTGCGGAGGACACGGGCCCTCATCCCACATGCTTCGCAGACAGTTCAAGGTCAGTGATGTGTGACTCCTTCCAATTAACTTGCATGGGGCCGACATGGGGGAGTGTTTTCTTTATTCTTTCCCGTCCGTTGTGTTCTTCTGTGATATGCGCTATCTGCCCTGTGGTCGGTCTCCTCTGCATGCCTGTGTTGGTCTTTTATTGGACAATGGCTGTATTCACCGGCTTCTTTCGTAGGGCTATGGTTTCGGAGTTGGAATGGAAGGTCATTCAGTGCTGTCTGCTCCCCTTGTGTGGGCAGCAGGCTGCCTTTCCGCTCTGCGTTGGGCCTTGTGTGTGAGTGTTATTCTTGGGCCACCTGTTGTCGGTCCCCGGGCTCTTTGGTGTTCCGTTTTGTATGTCTTGTTCATATGTGCAGGGTGGTATGGGTGTTTCAGTGTGGTACTGGCGTTCCTCTTCCCGAAGGGGCCCTGCTTCTCCTAGTTGGTGTTGCCGCCGCTGTGTGCTTCGCCATGTTTGTTGCACTGGGGTGTGTCCTGCTGTTGCGTGACTTCACTGACATGTGTGCGTCGGTTGTGTGACGTTGGGTGTTGTCCGTGAATTGGGCGTTGGGGACATGTCTGTGGCAGGCCTGTCACGTGTCATGTGCATTCGGGGTGGGGCTGGTGTGTGTGCTGCTTGGTTGTGTCCCTGTGTCTGTGTGCGACGCATGCATGGCGCTGCGGTTGGCCTCTGCGTTGTGCGCATGTGTGGCAGCGTCATCGCCGCTTTGGGGCCGTGACGGGGTGGTTGGTTCCTAGTCCCAGGTGGTGTGTACACATGTGTTACGAGATGTTACAATTTGGCCTGTGTGTCATATGTGGATGCTATGGTAGATGTGTCGTGTACACGCGGGGGGTTGTCCGCTTTTCCGCCCTTGCACTGTGTGCGCTGTTTGCGTGCACTTGTTATATGTGTGCCTACCTGCGTCTTCGCGGTACATTGCGTCCTTGGTGGTGCATCAGATAGAGCATAGGGAGGGCCTGCAGTGCTGGATTCATGCTCGGGGGTGCCGCTTCTTTGGTGTCCGTGCTCGGCGTTCGTGTTACCGCTTCGGTTTTACGTACGGTGTCTCTTAGCCGTGGGTTCAGTTTGTGTGCGGCATCGTAATTTGTACGCCGGGTGGTACGTGTTTCGTCGGACGGTGTGTGTCAATTGTGCTGCGCTGCTACGTGTACGGGCGCACTTTGATGGCGGACGGTGTCGCTGGCTTGCCGGCGGTGTTTGGCTGACTTTTCGCATCGTAATCGGGCGGGCGTGTGGACTGCTGCGTGCAGGCGGTAACTGGTGGTTTTTGCATCCGCCAGCACGGCGGTAGTGCTTCCGCCCGACATCCTAATGGGCCCCTTAATTAGTTAGATATATTTTTTAATTTTAATTTATATTATTGGTGTATGTGTATATATATGTATTTATAATTTTTAATATGTTCTAAAACAATTTATAAGTTATTAAAATAATTATTTAAAAATGTTATTAAGTAAGTATATATTATATTTTTTATATATATATATATATATATGAAATGAAATGAAATTTGTACTTGTAAAGCGCACTGTTACCCTAGGGTGTCCTGGCGCTGTACGCATACCGCTGTGGAACCCTTCCTGTCTTTTCCCTGTGAAATGTCCACTCCTGGGCACCCCCAAGGTGAAGCCAGGCATCCCAGCGCTGGTGGGGCCGTTGTGGAGATTAAGCAAGCTATTGCCCAGAGTTGCAGAGTGGGACCCATGATTAGAATAGGCACAGAGGCGAGAATTATCAGGTCTGAGGAAATTGAGCCCAAGACCCGCCGAGGCGGGAATTGAACCCTGGTCCCGGGTCAGATCTTGCATCAGGGTCTGCCGCTCTAACCATTGAGCCACGCTTCTCCATGTTTAATTGATTTTAACATTATGGGGTCGATTCCGATCTCGGTCGGAAGGCCTCCGAATCGGATTCGGCTTTACCGGATCCGAGTCGGAGGCTTTGTTTCCGACCGAGTCGTACAGAGGTCTGGACGCCCAAGTACGATGCGAATGAACGCGAAATCGCCGACCGAATCGTTTCCGGGTCCGAAACACTCCGTACGACTCGTTCGCACTCGATTCGTACCGCGCAATGGAGACGTTTTACGACCGAGCCAGTACGATGCATGATCCGGACAGCCTGATCGAGTCGGAGCCTCCGACACATAAACGCTCAGGGAAGCGGACTTCGGGGGTCCGTGCCGGACCCCCCTTCACCCGTAGCCTTACGAGTCGGACACAAGGGGCGACCCAAGGGTCCCCCCTATACATGCATGTACGGTGCGGATGGCACCAACGCGTACCCACTACAGGGGCACCCTTTTGCGCAACGTACCCATTCAGTCAATGGAAGCCCATGTACGCGTCGTACGACCGGCTCCAATTGAATTCAATGGGAGTCGACCGAACCGAGTCCGTCAGCATGCGGCTGCATCGTACTCGCTCGCTTGGAGCCAAGGGGCACGAATTGGTCGGAAATCGCTCCGGGAACGAGTCGGACGGAACGGTTTCCGACCAGGATCGGAATCGGCCCCTATATGTATAACTTATAATTTTAAACATTTTTAAATATTTTTAATTATGTTTATTTTCATTATATGTATTATTTACTTTTTTACATTATTTTTTATACATTAAAAAAAAATGATATTTTTAACTACGATATTTTTAACAATGATATTTTTAATCGATATTTTTGTACTTACCATTATGTAGATAGGACTTCGATATTCTGGACATCGATATTATTGCGTCGATATTTCTGTAGGTCGATATTTTGACTCTGGATATTCTGTCAGTGATCCAGACCTGCTAGCTCTACAGTGCCACTACCACCCCCTGTATTCTACTTTGGTGTAGGTAGTCTCTGGCAACCACTGAACATGACAGCCCTGATTCCTCAGGGATCGTGGAAAATAATACAGTACGTTTCGCTCAGACACTCATGCTTGATTTCTCTCAGAGAACACACAGGATGGCAATTAGGACGTTTCAATAAGAATTTATTGGTCCAGCGACAGCCTTGTGTAAAGCATATGTGATGCAACAATCAGGAGACAGAAGCATCAGAAAGAGATTGCTAGTACCAATATAGTGAATAGTAGATACATTTCATCCATAGTGCGAATAAGATGAACAGAAACAGTTCAGATAAAAACAGTAGCACTTGCATATTCCTAAAATGCGTGCCCTAAGCAATTTGCTAAAATGTACCTAGCCTAACCTGGATGTGTAGGTGTATGTATGGGCAGCCAAGAAACCCCTTGGGAAGAACGAGCCCCTCACCTGATGGTTTAGAACAAAAGACCCCTTCGCTGCATCGAGGATGACAACCCGCAAGGGATGTCAGACCGCTGCTAGTCGGAGATTCGGCATGCAGGACCCCAGTCTCAGCTTGGAAGGAATTCTCCTCAAATTTGCAGGGTGGAGTGAGGGTCTTTTATACTAAAGTGGTCACTCCAGAATTTTTTCTAGAATCAAAATGTTTTTAAAACAACCATGGATGTTTTGAAAACAATCATAAATGTTTTGAAAACAATCACTGATGCTTTTCTAAACAAGTGCGATCATGCACAGCTGGATGTTGGCCACGGATGAAAAAAGTGGTGACCCTTATACAGAATAAATCTGCCGTGCCTGTGGACATGTTTATATGCGTCAGGTACAGGGATTCAGATAGAAGATCGAGAGCCTGCTGTCGCAGAGACAGGAGCAAGCTATTAGGTAAAAGGTCACCTGTTTAGAATTATTATAGTCGTGCGGATGGGATGATGTATGTAAAATGGAGTATACATGACAGGGCTATCCTAAAGAACATGACAGGACCCACTCCCACACTGACAGACCACGCCTGTAACTTCTGCATCATTCTGGATGGCAAGCTCACCATGAAGCATAAGATGAATGCAGTCTCCCCCACCTGCTTCCACACTCTCTGCATGCTCTGAAGAATCTTCAAGTGGCCACCCATCAGCACGAGGAAAACCGTCACTCAAGCCCTAGTACCCAGCCGGCTGGACTATGGCACACACTGTATGCAGGAACCACCCCCAAACTTGTGAAGAGAATACAGATGGTACAAAACTCAGCAGCCAGACTGATCTTCAATCTGCCCAACTGGACTCACATCACCCCACACCTTAGGAACCTCCACTGAATCCCTGTCCAGAAAAGATGCAAATTCAAGATATTGGCACATGACTACAAAGCCCTCTATAACTGTTGTAGGGATTCTGCACATACACAGAGCTATGCACAGGATAATAGGACCTTGGAGTATAGTGGTGAACCAACCATGCACATTAGTACCCACAATCCCAATCCGACTAGCTTTAGCGTCTCATTAGCAGCGAAGCTACCAATGATTAGACAACCCAGAACACGGTCTCTCTCTCTCAGGACTCGCGGGAGCAAGAACACCCTTTTATAACTCACTCATACTTGTCCACAACGTGCGTAATAAGAGACACTGTATAGTTTAAGATGTTTATTTCAACTATCGTGCTCTAAGATACAGTACACGTGCCAGTACTATCAGCATAATGCATAATGATAAAATAATAAGCATAGTTACAATTCCATAGAATACAAACGGGGAAAGCATTTCATAAAGCAGTGGATATAGGGCTAAATGGCCTTACCACCCTCCCCGTGCTATTAACTAGTTTATTATAAAAATAGAAGACCTCTGGGCTTTGGCAGGCGGCCCCTCATACCTCAATCTCTAGATGCAAGGTTTACATCATCAGACAAGAACAGCTCTTCTCTCTGGAAAGGTTTTTCTCCGAGTGCCTCAAACAGCGAAATCACAATATTAAAAGCACACGAATTTCTCCAGTGCAGCTGTATTTTGTGTTATGTCTAAGTGCGAGGGGCTGACCAGATCAGCAAGAACAAGGGACGTTGTTTTTTGACCTTGTACATGATGTGCAGACGAAACCCACAGGGAACAAGAGAAAAGGTGAAAGGCAAAAAGGCAGACAGTTCTAATATAGCCGGGCACAAGCAGAGGCTGGAAAAACAAAGTCACAGAGTAACGTGTGCATAAAGGCATCATGGCAGCCAGGCCTAAGCTAACTTAGCAATGTAGACAATGAGGCCACAAACCACACTACATAACCTAGGATCATCATGCATCAACCACCGCCTGAACTCCCACCAACTGTTCAGAGACCTTCGCTCTGCCACACTCACCCTCCCGCAGACACTGCAAATCTGCAGAAGCCGCAGCAGAGGACATTCCTTCTCCCACCTTGCTGCCAAGTACTGAAACAACCTTCCACTCCACCTCCGTACATCACCCACGCTGGCGGATTTCAGGAAGAAACTCAAGACCTAGATGTTCGACTGCAACTTAGTGCCTGGATACCCTCACATGTGAGTAGCAATGCTATACAAATAATGATTGATTGATTGCTCTCTATCGGGCTGTGGTGGGAATGAATGCTTCTAAGTGCATGGAAACATCACTTTTGAAACATTCCTCTCAAATGAGTGATTTAGTGTAATATACCTAAGTAAACAGCTGCCACATGTTGAAGAAATATACTCAGTTGAATATTGAAGAGTCGTTATCATATTCTCCATCAGAGGCATCTGCACATGATAGCATGGCGACAATACTAGAACAAACTTGACAGGATTTAAAACATACTTAACAACGAGGCAACAAAGGGGATTCTTAGAAAACAAATATTTATGAGTGTATTTTAAATAACTGGACTGGTGCCTACAGAAGCCACAGAATAAGTGCTGATACCCCCTCCGCTCTCCTTTGCTCTCAACGCTCAAATGAACCACCGGCTGAAACCATTTAATATGTAATGTTAATACATTGCCATTTTAACAAATGTGCCACCCCTCTCTCCTTCTGCTGAGGAATCTACAAGTCACCTTAAAAATAAGGTTTGCTTTTAGTTAGGTCACAACACCGATTTTCATGTTATGTAGTATAAGAATATCCTACTTGTCAGGAGGGTAGGATGGACTGGCTCGTTGACTAAGCAGCTGAAGGGGGATTGGTTTGTTATCATCAGTTGTTGTCTATGTTTAGCTCACTGCCTGGTCTTCTCCAACAACCGACAGAGCCAGATGACCAGGGGCAGTAATCTCATTCCGCTGGATTCTTTTTTTTACAAACATTTACAACCTAGGGAGGAGTCTGCACCCCAGCGATTTTTGCCGAATGCCAGGGTGGATGATGGTGAACCACCCCTTGCAGTTACCAATAGGTTCTCCATCCTGTCGGGATTAGCAGATACTGACTGACCATCATCTAACAGTAGCCCATCCGAGGGTCACGAGAACCTGGTCAAATCTTGCCCTGGCCCTGGAAGATCTTTGTCCTTGGTTACTGCTAATGAGATAGACTCTTTGATTTAATCTTCTGGAATGTTGCTGGCTATCATTCAAAGCTACAAGATTAGAAATTTGATTGAGTACATCTCTAAATTCGATATAGTGATGCCGCGTGAAACTTGGACAATGGAAGATATTGTTTGGGAAGCCTGTGAGAGTTTTTCTGACCCTGCTATTGTTACACCTGGGCACAAAGCACGGGGAATAGTGACAATATCCTGTATTTTAAATGTTTTTAAGGTTGCTCCAATTGACTTTAATCATCAAGGGATATTTATTTTGTGGGTGATTCTTATTAATAAGTTACATTTTTTGTTATTCATTTTTATAATCCAGTTTGTGAGCTATGCTGTCAGATCGACACTCTATTTTATAATCTGATTACTTTAAAGGATACATCAGTTGGTGTATCTAATAAATTTCATGCTATAATAGGTGGAGATTTTAATGCTAAAATAGACACCAATATCACTATGCATGATCCATTTGCGGTAAGGATAACCAAACATATCGTTAGGCTCAGGTTGTTGATCACAGGGGGCTGAAACCTCCACAGGCCCCCCAAATTTTGGATTAGTTAATACAGCCGAAATTGTGGGTGATCTATTTAAACAGACACCCACTTTTGTTGGCTGGGGTCAAGGCTCTGTATTTGACTATATTTTTATTACTAAGGACTTGGGTCTGCTGATTCTCTGGGGGGGGGGAGTAAGTGATAATGAACATAGGGACCACAATGCCATCTACCTAATGGCAGACAAACATACAAGCCTCTGAGGCTGACAGATCTTGGAATAAAGGATAACCGGAGTGGGTTGGTGAAGAGCCCATATTCTGGCTGTGTTGACCCCCTTGGGGGGATCTGACCTACTCCTGATTATTGAGTGCTTGTTAGCAGATAGCCCCCACCATCTGAAATTCTATCATCCTTTGGGAAACTGAATAATTCTATTAGAGACCTTATTAACAGTAATCATAGACCAGCAAGGAGTCACTATCTAGGTTGGATAGATAGCACATGCAGAGCTGTGCTATCTACTGGTAGCAGCCTCTAGGCTGGAATACAAACAATCCATTACAAATAGGGAGATTGGGAATCAAGGATGAAATGGGGGGATTCTTGTTCAAGCATGTAAGGAGAACTATACCTCGAGATTTTGGGACAATATCAATAAAGGGAACATTAGTACTTCTAGGACAGAGGTGTCCAATATGAGTCTGGAGGGTTGGTTGGGCCATTTCAGGCAGGTTTACTCCTTTGGGGAAAATCATGGCAAAAACGAGGTGGTTGCAGCTCTAAAGTTCCCCTTAGAGAGTAGATTTGACCTTCAGGAAGTCATAGCAGCTATTCTAGATAGTCCATACAAAAAGGCATTGAGCTCAGATGGGGTACTGATGGACCTTTATAAAGAGAACATCCATTTTTGGGCACCCATCAGCACCAATGTTTTTAATGCCGCAGTCTCCCAGAAAATACCTGCCTCATTGCAAATGGCTTGCATAATACCTGTTTTTAAGAAAGGCAACAGGAAGAATCCCCAGTTTTATAGACCTATTTCTCTGTTGGACTTAATAGTGAAGTTTGTGGAGCTTATTGTTTTACATAAGATTGAGGTTTGGACCAAACAAAACAATATCCTTAGCTTTGTGCAGTATGGGTTTAGAGACGGTCTTGTGACCCAAGAATAGTGTCTGAATTTACATCTTTTGATAGGGAAGTGCACAATTGCTAAAAATAGCTTAATATATCTTGCTTTTATGGATCTTAGCAGCACCTTTGATGGGGTAAATCACTCTACACTTTGGTGCATTTTATCCAAGTTAGGTCTGTCCCATCCAATAGATGAATTTCTACAGGCTATACATGCAGGGGCCAGTTCATCAGTTAGGTATGGTGTGGAGGGCGAGTGCTCCAAATCTTTTAACTTGTCCAGGGGTGTTTGCCAGGGATGTGTTTTAGCCCCCATTTTATTTCTTGTATTTATTAGTGGGCTGTACTCCTTTTAGGTCAACCCAGGGGAAGGATCTTCCCCTTCTCCCCCTGACTCAGCGCATACCCATTACCATACCAGCTGTGGACCCGTTGCGGTGCGTAGCTGTGTTTGGTGCAGCAATTGACACCGCTGCCTCCTGGGGAGGGCCAGATGAGGTTGTGGCTGTGTAACATTGGGAGAAAAAGACTGCAAGGTGTGAGGAAGGACGTGTTTGGGGGCTGTGGCTTGCACCCAACACAGCTTAATAAACAGATAAGTATCCTGTCATGCTTGCAGCCCCTGTGGCTGGGGCTGGAGTGGGGGGACTGTGGAGGACCCACAGGAGAGAGGGGAGATACCTGGCCGGGAACCTTCTTTGGGTGAGATGATGACTGCCATATGAGACCTAAAAGGAACGATCAAGCCTAAATTGGCATGCAGTCACAGTAGATGTTGCCCTCCTCAGGGCGGACTGTCAGACAATAACAGAAAAGGTGACAGTGGCTGAAACCAACATTGTCTCCTTGCAGGTCACCACTAAGTCCCTCAAAGAGAGGGTGCAATGCATGGTGGTGTCCTTGCAGGTCACCACCAGATCCTACGAAAACAGAGTGCAATGCCTGGTGAAGGAGTATGTGCTCATGGTGGCTAAACTTGAATATCAGGGCCAGACGGAACAATGTTCGGGTCGTTTGGGTCCCCGAAAAGGCAGAGGGGCCCAATGTGGAGCTATTTTTGGAAGACCTTATAACAAAGCAACTCAGGCCAAAGAGACTCTCCCACTTTTCCATGATAGAGCAGCACATAGGGCACCCCCAAAGTCATGGACCCACCGAGAACCATTAGCGCAAGAGCATTCAATCATAAAGATTGCAATGCCATCCTACAGTCAGCCTGCATGAAGGACAATGTACAATTTGAAAATGCCACAATATACTTCTTTACAGACATTATGCTGCAGAGGCAGCAGTGCAGCTTTATGGAGGTGAAAAAAGCACTACGGGCAGCTGAATTTAAATAAATGATGCTGCTCCCAGGCAGGCTTCGAGTCATCGCGGAGGGAAAAGACTGGCACTTCGTCACGCTGGAAGAGGTCTGGGACGAGCTAGAAGGCTGGCGTGCCCCAGGTGGCCGGAGCCAGGGGGCACAGGTTGAAGATGCCTGTGCAATGAACTGATCTTCTTTCACTCAGAACACCTGGAGGCGACAGTGGATCAGGAGGAGCTGTGAGACAGTGGGGGTGCTTGCGGACTAAACATTGTAATGGATGCGGAGTGGCACTTGGTACAGCAGACTGCGAGCCATTGAGAAGCAACAAGGAGGGGGCAGCGCAAGTGTCACGTGGCTAGGTTAGGCCTGGGAAGAAACACTACCATTTTACATGTGCCTGTTTCTTAAGTTGCCTTTTGACACACATTCACTTGCGTGACAGTGTAGGATTAGTTTCTCTGAAACAACATTGATTACAATTCCACTTCGTAAGTATACTATCACAACACCTTGAACATTTAGTACAAGACCTAGACACACATTGCTCAAATGTTGTTGTTTGTTATTCGTCCATGAGGCGACATGGCTACACAAAGACAATAAACAATGTCAGCCTGCCTGAAACCTCGACACGGAAGCATGGAGGATTCTATTAAAAATACACACGCAGTTCCGTGCTCAAATTAGAGGAGCACTCTGCTGACATTGCGAGGTTGTCGCTGTGACCAAGACGGGCACCTACATACCTTGCCTTCAGGTAATGGGGACTTAGAACATCCAGTAGGGGATTCTTGACAGAACACCCGCCTAGGCAACTAGGGTAGGGCGCGCATAGTAAGAGTACACTATACCCTATACTTATGTGCCAGAATATATAAACTGATTTAGCTCGATGGTGGAATCGTTCATTCTTTTCACTGTCCTTACATTGCTAATCACTTTATTCTGCTTCTGACTATTGATTATTGCAGCTCATATATCACTATTGCAGCAATTCTACTGATGGCCAGGTCTCTATGAACAGACCAAGGACTTATCCACCACAGGCACCTCTACTGATTTCCAACAAGCCTCTGGTTTGTGTTTATCTGGGCTGTTGCGGCCCCTTGTCATTAGATGGGGCTTACAAGTACATCTTGATTGCAGTGGATTCCAGCTCTCAATTCCTGTGGGTACGGCCACAACATCGGCTGATACCCCAACTGTTATAAAGGATCTGGTAGTCTTTATCAGGACATACGCAGTAGGCACACTACATTCTGACCAAGGTCCGGCTTTCTCCTCCAGGGCCTACAAAGATGCCATGGGAAGGTTGGGTGTGACCTTGCTGTATTCTTACCCACACCATCCCCAGAGAAATGAGGTCATGGAGAGAAAAAAATGTGACTGAAAGTGATCTTTAACAGCTAGGGTACTAGGCTCAGTTTGCAGTTGGGTTCATCATCTATATGGGGTCCAGAGGGCACTTAACATTCTGCCTAGAAAACCCTGGGTGGTTGGACTCCCTATGAAATACTTTTTGGGTTAAAAATGTGGGTCAGAGACCTCGACAGTTCCAGCAAAGTGGCGGCAGAAACACCATTTGATCGAAACGAACGTCTACCTGTTTTACAGTAACTGAACAGTTTCCGGGATGAACAAAGCAACGTCCAAGTAAAACTCACCCCCACTGGTGAAGGAAGCAAGTACCAGCAAGGCCTGGCTGGATCCAGAGGATTAGGGATCTGGTCAATGAGAAAACTGTGGACAAGAAAGAATTAGGGCCATCCTACAGAGCACCTGTACCTGTACCTGTCCTTGCCGTTGAAGGTACCAAACAGACCTTCTTCTGTGTCTTGCTGGCTGCAAAAACAAGAGATTCAACTCCATTGACATGATCAAACCACATTATAGGGTCGATCCTCAACAGTAGGCCAAATGGACTCCTGGGTAGTTACCTGCCTACTCTCTCTACCATACAGGAAGTTCAGATGGAAACTGATGAAGCATCCTCTCCTCAACTGGAGATAGCAATAACAAGCAATGAAGTATCTCTTCTGCCTATTCCTCCAACAACTATTGTACAATCAACTAGTACAAAAACACAGATTTCAATTAGAAATTTTGACGCAAATCCCGTTTACATCAATGTACCACAGATCAAGTCATCTCCCAGTTCTATCAAACCTCCGGAGCTGCCAAAAATAGATCGACCTGCCTCTGGCTACTTCATCAACTTTGATGACTTTTCCTCAGATTCATCTGATCTAACAGGACTGCCACCTCTACCGTTTCGGATGAGACTACATGTTTTCTATCTTTGGCTGAAAAAGGCATACTTTGTTCCTTCATGGTTACACCTTTGGATTACAATTGTTTTACTTTTCCTGGTCTTTTGAATTGGTTTTGTAACAGTCTTTTTCTTGCTTCTTAATTGCAACTATCTCCCAGAACGTCTGCAGTTCAACTGGTGAACTTGGTTCTCAAACTACAGTCGTCATCACACAAAGAATGAAGAGACCTCTACGTGGTGAACATTTCAGCTGTTCCAGTTCCTGACAGGATTGATTGGGATAGGGTATTGTATGATGTGTATGGCCCAACAGAACTGTCACAAATACCATAATTGTTTAAATTATCTTTATGGTTTAAATCTCTTTATTGAAATTTCAAACAAACACAATTATAAACATGTAAGTTTGGCTATCATGTCGTCAATATTGCATAGCATGGTGCTCAAACAGTCTAGATCAGGTCTGCAAGCCTAATATGGAGCTCGTTCTAAAACAGGAAGACCTTACATGTAATAAAGTGAAACAGGGAAAGGGAAAAGAGGAAAAAGGCAGTGTAAGCCCCCCCACCCCCACCCTCCCTCACCACCCCCCACTCGTGTTCCATGTCCACTAACTAACCCACATAATACTGTATCTGGTCTTAATCACTTCTCTGGCTGTCGTGTATCTGAGAGGCGCAATAAGCAGAGGTATCGGGGGCAGGTGACCTCGCGGAACTCAGAGGCCAAGAGAGACAAAAAGGGTTGCCACAGCTCAGCATATTTGGACCCCTCTCCTGCTATTTTTAATGTCAGCTTCTCCATACCGAGAACATGCCACAAGCGGTGTAGCCATCCTACAAGGGTTGGGATGTGGGAGGTATGCCAATGTGCGAGTATATTTTGTGTCGCCGACCCTAGCGCAATTGCCATCTGGTGTCCTCTCCGGGATCGTAATGGATAGGTCAAAGGGTTGGGAAGGCCTAGAAGGACATATGCTGGGAATCGGGGAATTTCTGTATTGAAGTGTTTATCTACTTCGTCTATTACTTGTTTCCACTAGGGCTGGATATGTTCGCACTCCCATAAGAGGTGTACCAAAGTTCCTACCTGTGCACAGCCCCGCCAACATGTTGCCTCCCGTGTGGGATCCATAGAGTGAAGACGCTCTGGGGTATAATACCAGTAGGTTGCTTCCTTCGTGAGGGTTTCAGTCAACCCCATGTGATATGCAGAATGGCGAGCCCTGTAGTATATCCCGTCCCATTATTTATGGCTAAGTGTTCTGCCTAGTTCCCTCTCCCAGCGTGCCCGACCGGAGTTGTAAGTGTGTGTATAACTGGCCTGCAGCATCTTGTACAAGTCGGAGATTAGCTTTTTATCGGATGTGCGAGTTATAAGCCACCGTTCGTAAGTGGAGAGACGTCTATCGGCCGTCGAGCGGACCTGATCGTGGAGTGCCCAGTGTCGTGCTTGCATGTAGCGGAGTATCTCCGTTTCAGGTAGCTCAAAGTCCTGTTTAAATTTATGGAATGGAATAACCCCTTCCGCGTCATACATATGATACAGAAATCGGCAGCCCGAGGGCCTCCACTTTGCAAAAGCTATCGTGTCCATACCCGGGCCGAAATCGGGGTTGTCCAGCAAGGGGGTGAGCGGGGACGGAAAGGTGGTGAGATCATGTTTGATATTAGTGTAGTCCCATACCTCTAGTGGGACTCGTGTAATATATGAGGCATAAAGATTGGAGGGTCTATGACGCTTGCGGAGAAAGGGGACTTCCTGCAGGGGTCTGGCAGCTACTGCCTGGTCCTGAAACAACCAATGTTTCTCCGATTCCCAGCGGCTCCATTCGACCAGGTGGCGCAGCAGGGCCGCCTGGAAGTACAGCCGAAGGTCCGGGATCCCAAGACCACCTTTTTCTGGGGGGAGCGTTGCCAGCATCCGTTTGAGTCGTGGCTTCCGCCCGTTCCAAATGAACTGAGCAAGTTCTGATTGCGTCTGTTGTATCCAGCCCGTGGGCAGTCGGAGAGGGATAGTACGGAACAGATAGAGGATTTGTGGTAAAATGGTCATTTTGACCGCAGCTATTTTGCCTAGCCACGAGAGGGGGTAGTGTTTCCACTGACCGAGTTCTCGGCGAATCTTCTGTCGCAGGTGTGTGTAGTTGGTGTCAACTACTTTCGGGAGAGAAGAAGCCAGCTAGATTCCCAAATATGGGATCGTGTCCGTCGTCCATTGAATGGGCAACAGGCCTTGAAGATGTTCACGCGTGTGTTGCGTCAGGGAGAGATCCAAGGCTATCGACTTGTCCATATTTACTTTAAACCCTGCAACCCGTGCAAAGATTTCCAAGTCTGTTAGGCACGCTGGCAGCGCACGACTAGGGTTAGATAGTGATATCAACACATCATCGGCGTAAAGACTGATTGTATGGGTATAGCCGCCAAATTTGATCCCGGTGATCGCTGGGTTATGGTGCACTCTGGGCTAATGGCTCCATATAAAAGGCAAAAAGAAGAGGCGACAGAGGGCACCCCTGCCTTGTGCCTCTCTCAATGGGGAATCGGGAGGATGTATGTCCGTTCACTCGGACTGAGGCTGTCGGGAATTTGTAGCAATTCAGAATGTATGTGCGAAATTTCTCCCCTATCCCCACTCGTTCTAGAACCTGCTCTAAATAGGGCCAGTGGACTCTATCGAACGCATTCATATATTCTCCCTGTGTACGCGTGGCTTTCTTTATGAGGTGTAAAGCCCGTTTCGTGTTATCAGAGGTTTGCCGTTCCGGGATGAAGCCTGCTTGATCCGGGTCAATGAGGCTAGGCATATGGGGCGCTAGGCGGGTGGCTAGGATCACCGTGTATAATTTGAGATCTATATTAAGAAGGGAAATGGGGCGATACGCTCCGCAGTTGGTCTTATCTTTCCCAGGTTTGGGAATCACCGCTATGGAGGCCTCTAGGAGATCTCCTGGGATCGCTCCGGGGGCGGCGAAGGAGTTTAAAAGCTGGATGAGGAGAGGGGCAATCAGGGCACAGAAAGTCTTATAGAAGACAGCCGAAAAGCCATCTGGCCCGGGGGCTTTCGCCAATTTAAGGTGAGCGATGGCGGCAATGACCTCTTCTGTTTGGATGTCTCTGTCGAGGTAATCCGCCTAAGCTTTAGTCAGGGCTGGTAGGGTGACTGAGTCAAGGAAGCCAGTTCCATCCGAGTTCTCTAGTGGGGAGCAGGCGTAAAGGTTAGCATAAAAATCGCGGAACGCCTCTGCAATATCGCCATCCTCCGACACACGTCTGCCATCCTCTCGTCTGATCTCTTGGACCCCCTGTTTCTGTCGGGTCTCGTGGAGTTTGTGGGCAAGAAGGCGCCAGCATCTATCCCCCCTGTATAATAGGCATGTCGCAGCCGTAGTGCTGCAAACTCTGCCCTATCCTGGTCAAGCGCCGCGAGTTGGTGTCGCACAGCTTTCAGTTGACGCCATACCCGGGGGGCTCTCGTCCTTTGGTGCATCTGTTCCAACTCTCTGGTTTGTTGAGTGAGTTCTTCCTGTTTGCGCCTGCTGTCTACATTGTCTGCTGCTGAAATGGCTATCAACTCGCCCCGTATGACCGCCTTTAGTGCTGCCCATTGTGTTGCAAGGGTTGTGTCTGTATTAGCATTGTGAGAGAGGTAGTCGGTGATGGAGCGCTGTATATGTTGAACCACCTCACCGCGGTGTAATATAGTGTCTCTAAGACGCCATATCCTGAAGGGCCGTTGAATGGGTGGGAGGGTGAGAGTGGCGATTACCGGTGCATGATCTGAAAGGGAGGCTACTCCTATTTCGACCCCAGTCGTTAGCGCGTATATGGGTGCGGATGCTAAGAGGTAGTCTAGCCTAGCGTATGTTTTGTGTGCATTGGAGTAGTAAGAATACTTCTGACTTTGGGGGTGAAAACTACGCCACAAGTCTCTGAGACCCAGGTCGTGCAACCGGGCTAGTCCCTCTGTGGAGAGTGCGCCTGTTGTATGTGTGCGTTGGCAGGATCTGTCCATAGTATTATTGAAAACTAGATTCAAGTCTCCCCCCAGGAGGATGTTGCGGTCTGTCGTAGCTGTTGCTTCAGTGAGGGCGGAGTGCAAGAATTGTTCTTGGCCGTCATTCAGGGCGTATAGGGAGCCAATGGTGAATGTTGAGTTACCTAAAGCAAATCTATAAGCCAGTAGTCTGCCCCTTATTTCTGCCTCCTTATGTAAAACCTCCCCTTTAAAATGTTGAGCCACCAAGATAGCCACCCCGGCTGATTTAGTTGGTCCTGAGGAAAAAAATTGGGTTGGGAATTTCCGGGACCGGAGGCGATGACAGTCCTTGGTTAAGAGGTGGGTCTCTTGCAATAGACATATATCTGCTTGGGCGTTTTCCAGACATAATAGAACCGCTTTGCGCTTCACCGGGTTATTAAGACCCCGTACATTTAAGGTAAGTATTTTAAGCGTGTTGGCAGGCATTTATAGTGACAAAGAAACCGAAAGCTTAAGTAAAGTGCCCCTGCTGGTACTACAGAATCGAGAAGCGATCATTTGTTTCAGAGCATCATTTTTGTATGGGTCTACGCTATCTCTAAAAGGAAAGTGGACATGGAACACCGGAACCCCCCCAAACAAATCCCTAACAGAATAACAATTAAAATAGAAAAAGAGCAACATATTGTCCATCATCTGTTGGTGAATGGAAATGAGGAAGTTTAGAGTAGTCTTATAGGGAATCGAAAAGCTCCCCTCCCGCCAACGGCCCAGAACACAAAAGAACACTGTTAGCTGGCCATTCGTAGTTACAACGTTCAGTCTGGTTGGGATTTGGACAGTTCCGTGGAGACAGTCTCGAGAGCCGACTGCTGTCCCTTTATTATCTCTCCAGGAGGAGGCCTCTTGGTGCGGCGTCTCCATCCCTGTTGGCACCATCGGGGCCTAGAATCAGCTGCATCCATCTTAGGACTCTCTGCGCCGCTCTCTTCTGTGGGTGGTTCCACACCTAGCAGTCGACAAGCTTCCGACAAGGAGCGTAACTGGTATAGCTTATTGTCCATGCGGAACACCAGGCGAAATGGATGGCCCCAGCTGTAAGGAATGTTGCGTTGCCGAAGATGTGCAGTGATAGGTTTGAATGTTCTCCGTTTCTGCAAAGTGAGTGCAGACAGGTCTTGGTATAGGGCCGGTGCCTGATCGCGAAACATCAAGGGGTGCATCTGGCGTGCTTTTTGGAGGATATCTTCTTTGGTGCGGTAGTCTTGAACGCAGACCAGGATGTTATGTTATGTTATGTTAATCGAACTTATAAAGCGCTCTGTTACCCGAGGGTGTCCTGGCGCTATGCACTGCCTGCTGAACCTGAGATAAGTTGACACAAGGATTATTGGTCAAACAGCCAAGTTTTGAGACCCTTCCTGAAGGAGAGGAGGTCTGTGGCACTCCTCAGTTGAAAAGGAAGCTCGCTCCAAGATTTGGACGCACTGTTAATAAAGCTTCTGCCGCCCCAACCTGCCTTCTTAACAGTGCTAATTGTGACTTTCTTCGCCCCCAATGATCGTAGCGCTCTCCTAGGAATGTACCACTGGATTTTTTGTTGTAGGTAGTCAGGACCTTTACCATTAAGGGCTTTAAAAACGGTACACAATACTTTGAAGCGTATTCTGTGTCTGACAGGGAGCCAGTGCAACCGTTTGATCTCTTCCTTTACAGATGCAAACTTTGAGGTCCCTGACAACAATCTGGCTGCCGCATTTTGGACCATCTGAAGCTTGTTAATAAGTTGTTTTTGAGCATTCATGTAAAGCCCATTGCAGTAATCCAGCCGGGACATAACGAGGGCCGAAATTACTGTTTTGAGGCCATTAATATTGAGATAGGGCTTAACCTTGTTTATGATCTTTAGAACATAAAAGCAGGCCGAGGTAACTGAGCTAATTTGGTCACCTAGTGTCAACTTATTATCCATTAACACTCCCAGGTTTCTGGCTTTCTCAGTAGGTGTGGGGCATGTGCCAAGGTCAGCCGGCCACCAGTCTGGGGTCCACAATAGCGGATTCTTCCCAAATTTTATTACCTCTGTTTTATTAGAGTTGAGCTTTAAGCAATTTTCCGACATCCATCTGGAGATGGCAGCCATACAGTCATGGAAACGGGCACCAGTTTCCTTTTCAAAGCCCTCCCTTAGTGACAACACTATCTGGGTGTCGTCAGCATAGGAGGTCAGCTGACAGCCGAAAGACCTGATCACACCAGCAAGGGGAGCCACATAAACATTAAAAGCGTTGGGCTGAGGGAGGAGCCTGTGGGACCCCACAAGGAAGGGTGAAAGGTTTAGAATGACAGTTATCCATGTCCACAGTTTGTATTCTATCAGAGAGAAATGACTGCAGAAGTTTCAGAGCAGACCCCCTTAATCCGGCCCCAAACAAACGGTCCATCAAAACTTTGTGATGGACCGTGTCAAAGGCCGCGGACAGGTCTAACAGGATCAATACTGCACTTCCTCCACTATCCAGGGCCTCCCGAATTTCTTCCGTAGATTTAATTAGGGCAAGCTCAGTGCTGTGTTCTGCTCTAAAGCCATATTGTGTTGGATCAAGAGTCTGATTAAGTTTAAGAAAAGCATTAAGTTGAGTATTCATTGCTTTTTCCAAGGCCTTGGCAGGAAGCGGGAGACGAGATATAGGCCTATAATTATTGGGGTCACCTGCATCAAGGTTCTGTTTTTTCAGGAGGGGGAGGATGGAGGCGACCTTCCACTTCTTAGGCAACGTGCCAGAGCTTCGTATCTCGTTCAATAGGGGCATGAGAGCCGAGCCAATGACTCCTGAAATTTGTTTTGCTAAATATGCTGGACAGGGATCAGAAGGGGCTCCCGAGCGAATAGAATTCAGAATAGTGACAGTCTCAGGAACCGTGAGGGGTTGAAAGTGCTCTAATACGGCAGAGGTTGTAGAACTGTCTTGGCCGAAGGTAATTGACTGTTCAGGCTCCTTATTATCTGCTAGGGAGAAGGAAGAAAAATAGATTCCACCTTAAATTTGAAGAAGTCGGCTAGCTGATCGCAGAATTTAGGGCTACAGGAGCTCTTAGGGGCAATAGGTAAGGTTAGTTTTTGAGTGTCTTGAACAGTTCCTTGGAATTTGATTTGGCTTGATCTATTTGATCCTGAAAGTATTTCTTTTTGGTTTCCAGCAACATCCCTTTATAGATGGCGATGCTGTGTCTATAGGTATCCTTATCTAGCTTATTGTATTCTCTCCTCCAAGCCCTTTCTGACTGTTTACAGTTCAGTTTTTGAGCTTTAAGCTCTTCGGTGTACCAGGGGGCCGAAGGTGTAACACGTTTTGGAAACCATTTTTTGACAGGGGCGAGTGTATTACAAGTGGACTCAAGCCATGAGGTGTAGACTGAGGTAGCCTCTTCAACTCCAGCGGGGAGAGGACGCAGATGTTTCCAAAGCTCCTCTTCCAATTTGGAACTGTCTACCTCTTTCCAAGCTCTGGTCTCAATCTCATTAGCGATAGTTGGCGGAGTTATGGGATCAGCGGGTGGGTTTAGTTGAAACAGAATCGCCCTGTGGTCTGACCAAGGCAGCGGGAGTACCGCAGTACAGACAAGGTCCGAATTATTTGAGAAAATCCCATCTAGGGTATGTCCCTTATCGTGGGTAGGATTACCCACCAGCTGCTTAAAATCTCCCACTCCCATTATTTGCTGTAGACGGGACGTGTCGGGGTCAGATGCGGCCTCCAAGTAAAAGTTAAAGTCGCCGAGCACCGTAAATGATTTAAGGCATAGCCCTTCCTCCAACAATGAGCCCAACAACTCCAAGAAGCCCCCTCTGGGGCCAGGAGGTCGATAGAGCAGGATACCCTTCAAAGTGCTAGAGTAGACAGAGTGAAAGCTGAATGAAAGAGCCTCACAACAGGGATTAGAAGCCTTATAAAAAATAGGCTTTAAAGAGTCATGGTAAATAACAGCCAGGCCTCCTCCCCTTCCGTGAGGTCTGTCTAGCGTGTGGTAAAGAAAGCCTGGGGGGATAGCTTCTACCAGATCGGGTCCTGAGGATTTATCGGTCCAGGACTCCGTGATAAAAGCAATTTTTATCATCCGCTCCTCCAATAGTAGGGCACACTCCGTACTATGTTTAATTAAAGACCTGGCGTTAAATAAGATACATTTTAATGGGCCAGCATCGGCTACCCTTAATTTCTTAGAATGAGTAGCAGATAGATCTTTCACCGGGATATCTAATAAAACAGGATAGGTGATATGGCAGTTGGGGCAAGTATTATTATTAATCTTACTAGCATGCCTCATACTCATAGTTGACCGAGGACAGTTGGAGGTTTCTTTCTGGGGATCTAACAGCCGTAGCTCTTCACTAGAGTACACCATGATTCCTGAGGTAAATTGACCAGGGGAACTCGCCCTGAGCCCGGTTCGCGCGCGGATGGGCGCAGACGGGCTTGCCTTAGGCGCGCCTTTGGCGCGCCGGCGGCGCGCCCGCTGCGCGCGTCCGCTGCGCGTCCGCGTCAGCGTGCCTCTTAAGTAGGCAGGCGATCAAACCACTAGAGTGTAAGCCTTCTAAGCAAGTGTCCGCTTATACAACCCACTTCCGGTTCCCTCCCTCCTCCATATGCAGTGTACTCAAATTCAAAACAGTAAAAAGTAGGTTTAAAAACACATCGGTTTAAAAACAAATGAACTTAGGCAAAGTTTGTGAGGAGCACCTCCTGGGAATCGGGTCTGGCGTGAGGTGAGTCAGGCAGCGCTGCGCGTCCGCGTCAGCGTGCCTCTTAAGTAGGCAGGCGATCAAACCACTAGAGTGTAAGCCTTCTAAGCAAGTGTCCGCTATACAACCCACTTCCGGTTCCCTCCCTCCTCCATATGCAGTGTACTCAAATTCAAAACAGTAAAAAGTAGGTTTAAAAACACATCGGTTTAAAAACAAATGAACTTAGGCAAAGTTTGTGAGGAGCACCTCCTGGGAATCGGGTCTGGCGTGAGGTGAGTCAGGCAGCGCTGCGCGTCCGCGTCAGCGTGCCTCTTAAGTAGGCAGGCGATCAAACCACTAGAGTGTAAGCCTTCTAAGCAAGTGTCCGCTTATACAACCCACTTCCGGTTCCCTCCCTCCTCCATATGCAGTGTACTCAAATTCAAAACAGTAAAAAGTAGGTTTAAAAACACATCGGTTTAAAAACAAATGAACTTAGGCAAAGTTTGTGAGGAGCACCTCCTGGGAATCGGGTCTGGCGTGAGGTGAGTCAGGCAGCGCTGCGCGTCCGCGTCAGCGTGCCTCTTAAGTAGGCAGGCGATCAAACCACTAGAGTGTAAGCCTTCTAAGCAAGTGTCCGCTTATACAACCCACTTCGGGTTCCCTCCCTCCTCCATATGCAGTGTACTCCGGAGCCCGCGGGGGGCCTACTCTGTGCGCTCGATCCAGGCATAATTCTGTCTCGAGGGGTCTACCCAAGATGTGATTGAAGAGTTCCTTCGTATACCTAAAAAGATCTTTCGTATCGTCGCCCATCTTCACACCTCGAATCCGGATGTTGTGCCGCCGAGAGCGGTTTTCCAGGTCCTCAAGGTGTGTCTGGAGGTCTACTTGCTGGTCGTGAATCCTGAGGACCTCCTGTTGCAATGCCGCGAGTTCTGTGTCTCTCCCGTCGCTTTTGTCCTCTAGTTCGGCGACTCTCTCACCGATCCCATCCATGTCTCTGCGGACGTCTTTAATCTCTGCGGTAAATTCTCGTTTAAGTGTGTGGATATCCTCCCTCAGTGCGACAAACATGGATTCTAAAAATGCCTTGGTGATCGGTTCCATACCTTCATTTCGCTCGGACACGGAGTGGTCAGCGCCTGTTGCCATGTCGGTTGTCTGTTGACCAGCCTGAGCTTTCGCAAACAAGTCCTTCAGGGTCCTGTCCTTGCGCCCCCGAGACGTGGACATGTCGCGTCAAGAGCAGGGGCCAAGTGTTACCCTGGGTCAGCCGGATCTACCCCCGTCTCCGTCTGTGCTACCCTCCGAGCCTCGCGGCTGTGCGCAGTAATTGGGCTCCTTCTTTCCCCTTGCTGCTGTGCGCTTGGGCCCTGAAAAGGTCTCCGCCGAGACCCCGAAACCACCTCCCCTGGGGGCCTCGGGCTCTGCGATGCCCGATTCTTCTCTGACTCACGGCGCTGGCGCGTCTCTTGGCCTAGAGGCCGGTAGGGCAGAGTGATGTCGTAAAGGTTCTCTGCGCGGGGCCCCACTGTAGTCGCTCCCACTTTCCCCCGCAGGTCACCTTGAGGAGGCTCAGTACCTCGGCTCTGTGTTATCCGGATCGTCTCTGCGGGAGGCTCACATGTCGGCCACAGCGATCTCCCCTGTCGTTCCTCCCCACCGTTTAGGCGCGCCTGAAGTGCAGTGCTTGCCTGAGTCAGTCCTTTGGCGCCGCAGCTCTGGGCGATGGTGCTCCTCGTTCAGTGGGGGCCCATCAGCTGTTGGCTCTGGCGTGGTGATGTTCCCCTAGGCCCTTAGGGCCCTTACTCGACGTCGGGCTCAACTATCCCACTCAGGCGTGCTCCCCGATAATCGGCGGATGGTGCGCCCTCTGCGTCCCCTACGGGGTCCCCGATATCACTCCCTGTGATGGGCTCGCCGACTAGGTCGGTTCTTCACCGGACAAGGAGGCCCGGACCGGGCCGCTGGGCTGTCAGTAGGCTGCTACCCCTCCCCCACGTGCTGTAAAATGGCAGCCGCCTCCTTTCTTGTGGAGCTATTGAGGGGGTGTCGGGTCTTCACTCCCGACTCTGGGGCCGATTCCGATCTCGGTCGGAGGCGCACCCAATACCATTCGGTCGGGGAAAAAGCCATGCGAGAGCCTGTTTCACGACCGATCCGTACAGCACACCGAACGAGCAAGTACGATGCGCACAACAGCAAAGAATCCGGCCGAGCCGTACTCACCCAAACCAGGTCCTGTTCTCCGACCGAGGCGAATCCGGAAACGCCGAATCGAGTCGCACGGAAGGGAAAATGCAGCCCCGTCCGGCCGGACAAGTACGATGCGCTTCCGTACGCGCCGAACCCGTCGCTACGCACGGCACGTCAAAGCATCCGGGAGAGGCGCACATAAGCTCCGATTCGCGCCACAACACGATCCACGGCTCCGAGACGAACACGCCAGCGACGAGGACGAGGCGAAGCGACGAGGACGACGGCGAAGCAACGAGAAGGACGAACGACACGAACCAACCATGAATCCCTTCGTCCCGATCATACCAATATTCTACATTTACTACCGGAACAGGCACGGACGCGTACGGCGCAGAAGGTAAGTCAGACACCAACCACAAAACACATACAACACGTACACGACACATCACACACACACACAGGGATGCAGAATATACTTACACCAGCAACAGCAGCACCATAGGGGCGGGATGCCCATCACCAATGCCACATATGCACACAGGGGCCTGAATGCGCACCACCACCCCTACCCAGGGGGCAGGATGCCTACCACTACTACCACCCTCACCCAGGGGGCAGGATGCCTACCACTACTACCACCCTTAGCCAGGGGGCAGGATGCCTACCACTACTACCACCCTCACCCAGGGGGGGCAGGATGCCTACCACTACTCCCACCCTTAGCCAGGGGGGGCAGGATGCCTACCACTACTACCACCCTTAGCCAGGGGGGCAGGATGCCTACCACTACTACCACCCTTAGCCAGGGGGGCAGGATGCCTACCACTACTACCACCCTTAGCCAGGGGGGGCAGGATGCCTACCACTACTACCACCCTCACCCAGGGGGGCAGGATGCCTACCACTACTACCACCCTTAGCCAGGGGGGCAGGATGCCTACCACTACTACCACCCTTAGCCAGGGGGGCAGGATGCCTACCACTACTACCACCCTTAGCCAGGGTGGGCAGGATGCCTACCACTACTACCACCCTCACCCAGGGGGGCAGGATGCCTACCACTACTACCACCCTTAGCCAGGGGGGCAGGATGCCTACCACTACTACCACCCTCACCCAGGGGGGCAGGATGCCTACCACTACTACCACCCTTAGCCAGGGGGGCAGGATGCCTACCACTACTACCACCCTCAACCAGGGGGGGCAGGATGCCTACCACTACTACCACCGTTAGCCAGGGGGGGCAGGATGCCTACCACTATTACCACCCCCACCCATAGGATACACAACCAGCACACCACAACCTAGGGAATGCAAGAAGAAGACATCCCCCAACACCATGACAAGCGTGTGTAGACTGTGTCAAATGCCTACAACACCGAACATGACTTCTAACATACAATGTGACCCCCTAGCACATGTGCCACACAAATATGTGTGTGGCACACACAACGCAAGCAGGCCATGACCATTGTGGCAATGGGGTCCAAACACCCATCATCACAGTGACCAAAAGGTAAGTGTGGGGTCCATAGCTGCAGCACATTTTGAACATTGTGGCAATGGGGTCCAAACCCCCATCATCACAGTGACCAAAAGGCAAGTGTGGGGTCCATAGCTGCAGCACATTTTGAACATTGTGGCAATGGGGTCCAAACACCCATCATCACAGTGACCAAAAGGGAAGTGTGGGGTCCATAGCTGCAGCACATTTTGAACATTGTGGCAATGGGGTCCAAACACCCATCATCACAGTGACCAAAAGGGAAGTGTGGGGTCCATAGCTGCAGCACATTTTGAACATTGTGGCAATGGGGTCCAAACCCCCATCATCACAGTGACCAAAAGGCAAGTGTGGGGTCCATAGCTGCAGCACATCTTGAACATTGTGGCAATGGGGTCCAAACCCCCATCATCACAGTGACCAAAAGGCAAGTGTGGGGTCCATAGCTGCAGCACATCTTGAACATTGTGGCAATGGGGTCCAAACACCCATCATCACAGTGACCAAAAGGCAAGTGTGGGGTCCATAGCTGCAGCACATTTTGAACATTGTGGCAATGGGGTCCAAACCCCCATCATCACATTGACCAAAAGGTAAGTGTTGACAAAGTAAGAGGTGCAACTGCCAAACTGCATCAATGATTCCTGGTCACAGAACAACAAACACATCAGTGGCAAAGTAGTGTATGTGTCCCATTGCAACATAAATTGGGGGAGCCAAATCCTGCAGTGCAAATAAGACATAACTTTGGCCATGTGCAGACAAACAACACCCATGGGGGCTGACACCGTCAACAATCATCAATGACACAATGACAGAAGTGACCATCCGAATGCAGACCCACATATTTGCACCAATGGGCACACACATGCAGATACCCTGTGGAGACTGCAGATGTGAGGCGAACAGATACCATACCATGGCAGCAATGGGACACACAATGAACAATTAGCACCAAATGAGGGCTCCCGTCCCATCAGCCTGGTCATGGAAGTGCCAACGGAATCATCAGCACAGATCCAACACACTTGTATAGCAATGTTGCACTGACAACACAGATGAGTCCTTCCCCATTGATGCCCAAACCTGCATGTTCACTGGAGATGGCCACACGGTCAGGGAAGTAGACAAATAGAACAATGGCAGGCACAACAGATGTGCAGGGGTGGAAGCCACAGATGTGAAGTTGCCAATCTAAGTAGGAAATCTCATTGCCAAATACTGAACACATGACACCCTCAGATGCTGCTATGGATGACATGGATACACCACAGGATAGGACACATTCCCCCTGGACCACATGGGTTCCTACACAGTAACACTTCATTATCATGAGACCAAATATCACCATCACTGCAGCAAGGGCATTGTTAGCATCATCAACATCATGTACATCAGAAGCAAAAGCACTAGAGAACAGAAAGTTGCTTTATTCAGCATATGTGGCATTAAAAGTAGAAGTCCGGTAGAACATAAACAAAGGCCAATGGCCAGTCCATCAACAAAGTCACAACTGGGTGACAGTGGCAGATGCCACCCTACACATGCCTGCACAAAACCAGGGACAATCCACTAGGAGGGGCAACCGGGGGGGGGGGTAGGCCAGGCAGCGCAGGGACAGGATCAGGGCTCACCAGGAGGAAGCAGGGAAGGGGTGGTGGGTGCTGAAGAGCCACTGACAACTGCAGTGGAGGTGTCTGACATGGTGTGTGCCGGCACAACTGGGGGGCATGGCTCAGATGTTGTGGGTGCCGGCACGACTGCAGTGGACCCTGCAGATGGAGTGGACAGGTCCGCCACTGCAGTGCCCAAGTCAGACAGGGTGGTAGTGGACTCCATTGCAGTGCCTACCACCAGGGGAGGAGAATGGGGAACAGGCAAGGTGGGCTGGACAGAGGGGGAGGACACCCTCACCACATCAGTGGCACAGACAAGCGCAGCGGGGGTGTGGTGCCGGGAGAGCAAGTGGCAGGGGGAGAAGGCCGGAGCCTCTTGGGGATGGTATATCTGTGGGTGGGGGAACCTGGGGCAGGGTGTGGTGGGGGCACCTGTGGATTGGGGGCCTGAGGGATGGAGGAAGGAGACCTGGTGCTTGAGCTGCAGGGCGGCGGCGGGATCTTGCTCTTAGCACTCCGGGGGGACTTGCGGGTGGGGACCTCAGTCTGTCTGCGCCTGGGGGAGGGTGTCCGGGGGCGAGGGGCACTCTGCTCCGTGTGGGGGGCTTCCTCTTCCCCCTGGATGCTGGGGCAGCTGGATCGGAGGGGAAGAGGCCGAGGTCACTGAGGAAGAGGCGCTGGGTCTTTGGGGTTGCAGGTGAGGCAAGGGAGGGTGCTTTGGAGGGAGAGGCAACTGAGGACTGTGCAGTGCCCGTGGATGCGTGTGTGTGTACCAGGGCCCCATCCCCTGTGAGTCTGGTTTCAGTCCCCTGACTGTGCGTGCGTGTGCGTTTAGTTTGTGGCGTGTGTGTCTGTGTGCTGGATGTGTGTGTGCTGGTGTGTGCCTGTGCCGGTGTGTGTGTGCTTGGGACGGGCAAGGTGCTGGGGAGTGTGGATGGAGCAGAGGCAGGAGGGGTGAGGGACTGTCTGAGGAGGGACACTGCTGCCATCAGGGAGGAGTCCATGGACCTGTTGCCCCTCTGTAGGTCAGACATGCCCGATGAGATGCCCTCCATGAACGACACCAGCTGAGTCAACAGTGCGGTGTGCGCATGGAGGACACTCAGCATGGCTGTCTGCCCTACATGGAGCTGGCGAAGGAGGTACACAGACTCCTCACTCAGGGCAGCAGGGGACACAGGGGCAGGGGGTGCGGTGCCTGGGCCAAAGGAGACACGCTCCCGAACATGGGAGCCTCCACGGACCTTGGGAATGGGAGCCGATGGGAGGGCGGTGGTGGTGCTGGTGGTGGCGGGGACAGCAACACTAGCTGGGGTGTGGTGGCTGCTGACACCCGCCTCCACAAGGGAGTCATCCTCCGAGTTGCTCTGGTCCTCAGCTGAGGTGGATGGTGCTGAGGACTCCTCGGTGTGGCTCCCCTCGCCCTCCGTGCCACTGGGTCCCTCCGACCACTCCTCGGCTGCTGACCCAGTCTGGCTCTCTGGCTCCTCCTGGTCCGTGGAGCTGTCCCCTTCCGTGGCCGTGGATGTATCTGCAAACAATGGGGAAACAGACAGACATCAGTCACCTGCACCAAACGCACACACCACTGTGAGCACAGCACATCACAGAGCAAGCCCTGGCATCATTAGTTGTACATTGCTAAAAGTGCCCTAACTGAACAGGAGAAGCCAATTGTCAGTCTGATGCCAAGCATGGCACTCACATCCCACATGGCCTTGCACCCATCTGTCTGGTGTCTGTTGGATTGCAACACCCCAGTGTGGACACATGCACCAAGTACACAGTAGTTGGACAGTGCAGAGGACACGGTGTGGACACATCACAGCTCTTGCCACTGAGTCAGTACAGGTTTCCGGATGAAAGGGATGCCCAGAGTCAAATAGGAAATGCATGTGATGCATACCAGCGACAGACACCATGATGCACCCATGTCCTGATAGCCAGCGCCACTATGGTGTGCATGTAGCACATGTCACTCCCCTGCAGGACCACAAATAAGTTGACACATGCCATGGCAGAGGCATGACTGCTAAGTCATACATCACTGTCTCAGTGATGTATGACTTGGCAGCCAGACAACAACACTATGCACTGTGTCACAATAGTAGGTCATGGGGAATGCAAGTCCTGGAGCTGCACAAGTGCACATGTACATCCCCCACACAACACATCATCTCAACCCTCATCTGTCCAGGTCACACCTATTGGACATATGGGAGACCTGTGACACTACCCTCTGAACCTGAGCCCCTCACAATTTGCTGTGAATGGGGAACAGCTGCCTGAACATCACATTCGCATACCCCAGTCTGCACGGGCAGCTGATCAAACACCTATGTGACACACAAGTATCGTCTCCTATGGTCACATCTCCAGGGGCATGCTGAGCCCCTACCAAGAAACACCCCAGCAGTCCTGGCAACTAATCCACAGCACACTGACACAGAGGCAGACACCGGAGGGGTCAAATCACTGTGCACAATGTGTCAGCTGATACACGGGAGTGGGAGTACAGAGTGCATTGCATGGCCTGGAGTAGGCATGACTGTCCTGCTCCACATGAATGAGGGATGTGCCCTGGACAGTGGATAGCTGGCTATGTATGTGTGACACACGTAATCTGCACACTCCTGGGGCCCAAACATTGTTCCCACCCGCTGCATGGGCGTGTGCCACATACCCCAGGCACATGTGGTGGCTCAGCTCAGCAAGTGGACCGCATATCAAAGCAACACGCAGATCACATGTCCAAACCCAGGCGTTGTGTGAACAATGGACCCACCCATGATGCCCACAACAGAGTTAGGGAAACAGATGCTGTCTCCCACCTTTAGTGAAGCAAACTGCAAGGACACAGTCCCAAGTGACACAATTCCCTGAATGTAAGGGCCACACCTGGGTATCAGATGAGCAGTGGGCAGTGCACAATAGAGGGACATGGCTCCTGGACAACATGACTGCTGCACTGTGGCAGTTGAACCAGGCCAGAGGAGGGCACAAAGCATGTAATACAGAGTTCACAGTGCAGTCTTTGACTCACCCCCTCCTTGCTGCTGTCTGGCCTTCAGCTGCCCATCCAGGTCTGGAAACACCACCGCCAGGATCTGGAGCATGTGGGGGGTCAGGGTCCGTGTTCCGCCCCTCCTGCGAGGAGGCGACAGCTTCAGCTGGACCCGTGCAATCCTCCGGGTCCAGCCCCGAAGGTCCTGCCACCTCTTCTGGCAGTTGCGGATCCGGCGCTTGTAGACCCCCACGGACCGGACAGCCCGGACGATGTCCTTCCAGATTTCCTGCTTCCGATGGGCATTAACCTGTCAGGATGACAAAGTGAAAAGGCCATTACCACACATGCAACATATCCGTGCATGACACAGTTGCATATACATGTCTCAATCACAGGGGCACATGATGTACACAGGCAGTGCAAAGCTGACCATGGACAGTTTGCCAGACGTCACTACATGGTATCATTGCATGGGAAGTAAAACCATGTTCAAATGCACTGTCACTGCACCATACCTGTCCAGTGCAAGTCACTACACACTATGGGGGGTGACAACTACTCAGTGAGCCTGCTAGCCAGTGGCGTGCAGACTCTCAGCCTTGCCAGTCACACAAAATGCACATTCAGAAAGGCAGTGCACAGAACACTCACCTGCTCCCCTGGTGTCCCATACAGCTTGCTGTACTGTGGAAGTAGGCTGTCCAGCAGGGCCTGGTTCTCTTCAAGGCTGAAGGCTGGGGCTCTCTCCACAGTACGTGCCATTGCAGGGTCCAGAGGGGCAGAGACAGCAGCAGTGCAGTGGCAGATGTCGTCCTGGAGCATGTAGTGCAGGCAAGTGAGCTCTCAGGGGAACAGCCAGCAATATATATGTGCTGGAGAGGCAGATACTGTCCCTTGTGTCCAAAGTGATAGGTCCAAGTCGTTTGCATCTTCTGAATCTGGCCAATCCATGGAATAGCAGCACCAAAACACGCCCACAGCATCCTTCAAATCCTCAACTTCATGACATACATGATTTTGCAACATTGTTGTGGGTGACCAACTGAATTTACAGCAACCGACTCGTTCGAAATTCGAAAACGCGTCCGTTGCCAGGCAAGCCCATTGTCAATGGGTGCGCACCGATCGGTCCATTGCGGTACAACGCGCACAGGGGTACAACGCGTACCCGCACACATTGAATGCAATGGGCCGGCCGGAGGCACCGATCGGTCCATTGCGGTATCAACGCGCACAGGGGTACAACGCGTACCCGCACACATTGAATGCAATGGGCCGGCCGGAGGCACCGATCGGTCCATTGCAGTTCAACGCGCACAGGGGTACAACGCGTACCCGCACACATTGAATGCAATGGGCCGGCCGGAGGCACCGATCGGTCCATTGCAGTTCAACGCGCACAGGGGTACAACGCGTACCCGCACACATTGAATGCAATGGGCCGGCCGGAGGCACCGATCGGTCCATTGCAGTTCAACGCGCACAGGGGTACAACGCGTACCCGCACACATTGAATGCAATGGGCCGGCCGGAGGCACCGATCGGTCCATTGCGGTTCAACGCGCACAGGGGTACAACGCGTACCCGCACACATTGAATGCAATGGGCCGGCCGGAGGCACCGATCGGTCCATTGCGGTACAACGCGCACAGGGGTACAACGCGTACCCGCACACATTGAATGCAATGGGCCGGCCGGAGGCACCGATCGGTCCATTGCGGTACAACGCATCACTGTACATGTGACTGGCATATGTCAGCATGCCTGTCTCAGATGGACATATGCCAGCCACAGATAGCTCCCAGGGAGTGAGGGGCACACCTACATCACGACAGCCTGTCCAAACCTTATCATGAGGCATGTAAGGATGCATTTCCTATTGTGTGTATGTTGGTGTACATGTTGTCCTGTGGGTGTCACCTGTGGGCAGCCACCCCCAGGCTGTGCACGTGTTCATGGGGACAGGATCCTGGGTGTTACGTGTACGTGACCACTGTGATGTGCAACTGTTCATATCTGTGCATGTGCCATGGTCACATTTCACAGTGGTGTATGTGTATGTCATGTCACATACCCCGTGAGTCCCATGTGGGACGGTATGTTTGAGCCAGGGTGTCCCAGTGGCACAATAGTGATGGTCCTCCACAGTCTTTGTGCATGTAGTGTTTACAATGTCTCTGATTTCATGTGCACAATGGGAGACAGTCTCCACATCCACGTTGTGTGTGCATGGACTCTGATGTTGTGCGTGTGTGTCACAGACGTCCATGTCTGTCCTGCCGTGGCAAGTGGGGCCACTACCTGTGGGGGTCATGGTTGTTTTGCTGTGGTGTATACATGATACTCCATGTAATGCCAGTGTCCATGTGGCATTACAGGGTCCCTGGGAATGTACCTGTCGTTGAGCTGTGGTGCCTGGGGCACATCTGTCCTCACATGTCACTGTGGGGGGTTATTGTGACACGGCAGCAGGAGATGGGAACTGTGACACGGCCTCATGATATCCAATGGGCCAACCTGGGACTAATTGATGCCACCTGTTGGACCGTGTTGACAGATGTTGGCCATGTATGTACCATACATGTCCTTCCGGTACTGCACACTTCATGTAGTTGTGCCTCATAATGATGTATGTTGGGATCTTGAGTGTGTTCAATGCCGCATATGTGGGGTGATTGACAATCTTGCTTACTTCTCCTCTGCACTGCAGGGCTCCTGCTGTCCATCGGCCATTCCCAGACCTGGCAACGATGGTGGAACGGGACAGCATCCGACGGTACCGCTTCACCAGGCAGCTGATTGAGGATTTGGCAGTGCAGTTGTCCCCACATTTGCAGCCTGGCCGGCCGTATCCTACAGCGCTGACCCCCAAGGTGAAGGTGATGGCAGCCCTACACTTCTTTGCCACTGGTACCTTCCAACATACTGTGGCGACTGCTGGTGGGATGTCACAGACCATGTTCAGCCGTGTGCTCCGCGATGTTTTGGCGGCAATGTTGCTCTTCCTGAACCGGTACATCTATTTCCCTAGACTGCGACGACTCACTGACGTGAAGAGTGACTTTTATGCCCTGGGGAGGATGCCGCATGTAATTGGCTCCATTGATGGGACACATGTGGCTTTGGTACCACCACAGGCCCAGGAGCAGGCCTACAGGAACCGCAAGCACTACCACTCGGTCAATGCACTGGTGGTGTGTCTTGCAGACATGACCATCACACACGTGTGTGCCCGTTTCCCTGGTTCAGCACACGATGCCTTTGTGATGAGGAGTAGTCGCATCCCCAGGATGATGGCACAGATGCAGAACCAGCGTGCCTGGCTTGTCGGTGTGTACTGACTTTGTGCCATTGTGTGTGATCTGATCTGTAGTATTCCGCCCACTTTTCCAAGTCAGCTAATGTGCACTTGTCTGTCCGTAGGTGACTCGGGATACCCCAACATGCCGTGGTTGCTGACACCCCTCAGGAACCCTGTGACACCTGCCCAGATGCGCTACAATGAGGCACATGGTCGGACCAGGAGAGTGATTGAGCGGACCTTTGGTCTCCTGAAGAGCCGCTTCCGCTGCCTGGACAAGACCGGAGGGTCCCTCCCATATGCCCCTGCGAAAGTGTGCAAGATTATCATCGTCTGCTGCATGCTCCACAACCTGGCAGTGCGGAAGGAGTTGCCTCTCATCCAGGATGACAATGACCAACATCCGCCACCTGTGGAGGATCCTGGCCTGGACCACGATGCCAGTGACGATGATGATGATGATGGTGACGGTGATGTCCGCACACAGCTCATCACCAACTTCTTTAGCTGAATGTGAGTATCCTGAGGTGTCATGTCAATGATGTGAGTTGGCATGATGTGTGGGTGGTGCTCTGGTGCTGTTGGAGTGTGTCCATGGGCTACTTGACTGGATGTGTGTTGCGATGTGTGGTGACAGGTGGGCTGTACTCCCCAACAGTGTTGACATGCTAACTTGGTTCTGGGTGGGTATCTTGTAACATGTATTGTGCATGAGTTTTGCTGTTCTGTCCTGTACTCCATTGCTTTTGACTGTGTGTCATTTCTGTCCTTCGCAGGGTACTTTCAGATTCGTTTGGTCAACTGTGTCCATTGACGGCGTGATTGCACATCCAGGCTGGTAGCTGTTGTGTCCCTACAGGTGATGTGCGCCACACCCATGGACTTCCTTCCGTCTACAGTTGTTGACTGTGTGCCCGCTGCCAGGTGGGGTTACCTTGCATCTGTAGTGGTTACGGCATGTTGCAACTGTGTAATAAACCTGTGCTTCACTTTGTGATGTGCATTGTCTGTGGTCACACATTTGACTGCCATTTGCTTACTGCACCTGTGGGCTACTTGACTACAACTGGGAATGGGTGTGGTGTCTGTGCATTGCACTGTCATCCCTGGCAACATCAGTGTAGGCAATGAGTCAGATGGCCTAGGTGTGTATGTGTTGTGTAGCCCTGGTGGTGTGTCTCCCTCATGTGTGTCACGTTGCCTGTACTCACATGCCTGTGTTGTCCTTGCTGTTGCAGTTCGCATACACAGTGTAATTTTGCAGTTCATCATCCCCATAACAGCACCCACGTTGGAATCACGACAGAGGCAAGTATGGTGTATTAGTGTGTTTATTGTGATACATTTGTGTTAATAGTGCATAGGATGGGTTGTGCTGTACATAAATCTTGCAATCCCAAGTTCCTAGGTGAATTGAAAGTCCGGGTAGACAGGATCCCCAGTATCGGGGCCACAGTTGTCTGACACATTGGTCCAACTTGTAATCCCCATGCAATGTGTGGGAGTAGTGTTGCCGTCAACAGGGTGAACAGTCTGTGCACAAAGGCGAACATCCAGAACAGGTTCAGGCTTCCTGGGAGTTGCGCTTGGCCATCGGCCTCTCACTTTTCCCTCCTCGGACGACCCCTCTTCTTGGGGGCGGGCCCCTCAAGTACAGGCTGCTGCGGTGCAGGGGACTCTCCGCCAGAGTCCTCCTCCCTCCCTGTGGCAGTTGCAGTTTGTTCGGCACCAGATGTTGTTGGCACACAGGGAGGTGTGGACTGGTTGCTGTTCATCTGGCGGAGGCATTGTAAAATGTCCCTGTGCACCGCCGTCATCTCATGCAGTGCATCCCACTTGGACTCCACGCGGGACATGTGTGAGTCCACACGGGACATGTGTGACTCCACGTGGGACATGTGGGAGTCCAAGCGGGCATGATGGGCAGCCTGCTGCTGTTTAATGTCTCTGAGGAGCCCCACTACCTGGCTGAGCTCTCCGGTGCTGGACTGGTACGCATCAGCTATGCGTACCAGTTGTGGGTCATCATGCACACCAGCAACGTCTGCAAGCAGCGACCTCTGTCTCCCACCCCTCCCACCACCCCTGCTGACATGTGCAGTGTGTGCAGTGGCACGCACAGATAACCCTGGTCCACCTTGGGGGTTGGTGGTGGTGGTGGTGTCCATGGCCCCAGGTTGGTCCAGGGTCACTGTGCTGGTGTTGCTCCTTGTTCTGTCCATGTCGGCAGGGATGGTATTCGTGGTGACAGTCGTTGGAGGGGTGGGTGCAGGGGGTGCAGCTGGTGGTCCTGCTGGTGCTGCAGCTGGTGGTCCTGCTGGTGCTGCATGTTGACTTGCACCGGATGTGCCAGGTTGTTCTTCATCGTCCGAGGAGGACAGAGGCTGTACGACGCCAGTGAGCTCGGCATCCTCTTGAGCCTGGGACTGGGACTCCTCAGCGTCTGCTGCTGTGTCCCCATCATCACCTGTTTTTGGGAGACACAAACAATGTATGTCATGTTTCTGCAGGCATCAATGGTTGACACACATGACAGTTGTGACTGTGCCTCTGGGTGCGGGCCTGTACATTGCATTGTCCTAAGTCGTCACAGTCAGGGGTTGATATTGGTGTGGCACATTGTCCTGCATTATTTGGGCATTTCTATGTATTTTCTGGGGTGTGAACATGGTCTGCATTGGTTGTGTTTGGTTGACAGCCGGCCCTCCTTCCCACCCACCCAGCCAGTCAGTTATCCCACCATGGAACGTGCTTGCGTTGCAGGGAGTGTAAGTTGTCTCTCAGGATGTCAGTCAGTGGTGTCCTGCTGTTTGTTGGTGCACAGTTGGCAGCAGGGCCTTGTGCTCCCCACAGCAGTAGCCAGTGTCAGCCATCTTGTGAGTCCTTCTCCACTCCCTGTGATGTGAGCATGGTTCAGGGTGGTGTTGATGGGACAGTTGTGGGGGTGACCAATATCAGTGACTACGACTCCCATCATGCTATTGCCTCCACCCCCTTCCCAGCATGCCCATGCTTCCTTCCTTTTGATTCTGCTTCCCTGTGGGGTGGGCTGGCTGTGCTGACAGGATGGCTGGGAGTGTTGTCCTGGCAGTTGTTTGGCTAAGAGTCCCAAGAGTGTCCCTGTGCTTCACACAACATAACCCAGGGTGGTGGTTCTTTGTGGGATCTTGTGTTAGGATGGAGGGCATTGCATTCTACCAGGTGGGTACTGTGGAGTTTGTGTTGGGGGGTGTGAGGGGAGGTGCTTGTGACTATGGTCAGTGCTGCAAGTCCCCCTTCCCACCCAGCCAGCCAGATATCCCACCATGGAACGTGCTTGCATTGCAGGGAGTGTAAGTTGTCTCTCAGGATGTCAGTCAGTGGTGTCCTGCTGTTTGTTGGTGCACAGTTGCCAGCAGGGCCTTGTGCTCCCCACAGCAGTAGCCAGTGTCAGCCATCTTGTGAGTCCTTCTCCACTCCCTGTGATGTGAGCATGGTTCAGGGTGGTGTTGATGGGACAGTTGTGGGGGTGAGCTATGTCTGTGACTACGACTCCCATCATGCCATTGCCTCCACCCCACTTCCCAGCATTCCCATACTTACTTGCTTTTGTGTGGAGTTCAGTGTGTGTGGGTGTGAGAGCAATGGCAAGATGGCTGACAGTGGTGTCCTGCTGTTGGTTGGTGTGCAGTACCCAGCATGCCCTTGTGCTCCCCACGACACAGCAACAGTGTCAGACATCTTTGATGGGCCTTTCCACTCTCTGTGGGATGTGCATGCGTGAGTGTGAGCTTGCTGGGCCATGTGGTGGGGGATGTAGAGCTGTGACTACGACTCCCATCATGCTATTGCCTCCTCCCCCTTCCCAGCATGCCCATGATTCCTTCCTTTTGACTCTGCTTCCCTGTGGGGTGGGCTGGCTGTGCTGACAGGATGGCTGGGAGTGTTGTCCTGGCAGTTGTTTGGCTAAGAGTCCCAAGAGTGTCCCTGTGCTTCACACAACATAACCCAGGGTGGTGGTTCTTTGTGGGATCTTGTGTTAGGATGGAGGGCATTGCATTCTACCAGGTGGGTACTGTGGAGTTTGTGTTGGGGGGTGTGTGAGGGGAGGTGCTTGTGACTATGGTCAGTGCTGCAAGTCCCCCTTCCCACCCAGCCAGCCAGATATCCCACCATGGAACGTGCTTGCATTGCAGGGAGTGTAAGTTGTCTCTCAGGATGTCAGTCAGTGGTGTCCTGCTGTTTGTTGGTGCACAGTTGCCAGCAGGGCCTTGTGCTCCCCACAGCAGTAGCCAGTGTCAGCCATCTTGTGAGTCCTTCTCCACTCCCTGTGATGTGAGCATGGTTCAGGGTGGTGTTGATGGGACAGTTGTGGGGGTGAGCTATGTCTGTGACTACGACTCCCATCATGCCATTGCCTCCACCCCACTTCCCAGCATTCCCATACTTACTTTCTTTTGTGTGGAGTTCAGTGTGTGTTGGTGTGAGAGCAATGGCAAGATGGCTGACAGTGGTGTCCTGCTGTTGGTTGGTGTGCAGTACCCAGCATGCCCTTGTGCTCCCCACGACACAGCAACAGTGTCAGACATCTTTGATGGGCCTTTCCACTCTCTGTGGGATGTGCATGCGTGAGTGTGAGCTTGCTGGGCCATGTGGTGGGGGATGTAGAGCTGTGACTACGACTCCCATCATGCTATTGCCTCCTCCCCCCTTCCCAGCATGCCCATGATTCCTTCCTTTTGACTCTGCTTCCCTGTGGGGTGGGCTGGCTGTGCTGACAGGATGGCTGGGAGTGTTGTCCTGGCAGTTGTTTGGCTAAGAGTCCCAAGAGTGTCCCTGTGCTTCACACAACATAACCCAGGGTGGTGGTTCTTTGTGGGATCTTGTGTTAGGATGGAGGGCATTGCATTCTACCAGGTGGGTACTGTGGAGTTTGTGTTGGGGGGTGTGTGAGGGGAGGTGCTTGTGACTATGGTCAGTGCTGCAAGTCCCCCTTCCCACCCAGCCAGCCAGATATCCCACCATGGAACGTGCTTGCATTGCAGGGAGTGTAAGTTGTCTCTCAGGATGTCAGTCAGTGGTGTCCTGCTGTTTGTTGGTGCACAGTTGCCAGCAGGGCCTTGTGCTCCCCACAGCAGTAGCCAGTGTCAGCCATCTTGTGAGTCCTTCTCCACTCCCTGTGATGTGAGCATGGTTCAGGGTGGTGTTGATGGGACAGTTGTGGGGGTGAGCTATGTCTGTGACTACGACTCCCATCATGCCATTGCCTCCACCCCCCTTCCCAGCATGCCCATGCTTCCTTCCTTTTGATTCTGCTTCCCTGTGGGGTGGGCTGGCTGTGCTGACAGGATGGCTGGGAGTGTTGTCCTGGCAGTTGTTTGGCTAAGAGTCCCAAGAGTGTCCCTGTGCTTCACACAACATAACCCAGGGTGGTGGTTCTTTGTGGGATCTTGTGTTAGGATGGGGGGCATTGCATTCTACCAGGTGGGTTCTGTGGAGTTTGTGTTGGGGGGTGTGTGAGGGGAGGTGCTTGTGACTATGGTCAGTGCTGCAAGTCCCCCTTCCCACCCAGCCAGCCAGCCAGTTATCCCACCATGGAACGTGCTTGCATTGCAGGGAGTGTAAGTTGTCTCTCAGGATGTCAGTCAGTGGTGTCCTGCTGTTGGTTGTTGCACAGTTGCCAGCAGGGCCTTGTGCTCCCCACAGCAGTAGCCAGTGTCAGCCATCTTGTGAGTCCTTCTCCACTCCCTGTGATGTGCGCATGGTTCATGGTGGTGTTGATGGGACAGTTGTGGGGGGCAATATGTGTGACTGCGACTCCCATGATGCTATTGGCTACACTGACTTGGCCAGCATACACAGAATTCCTTCCTTTGAGTGGTCTTCACTGTGTGTTGGTGTTGTTGTGGTGGCTACATGTGTGGATGTGTTTGTTAGTTCTATTTGTGCCACTGCCTAGCTGTAGTTGTGGTTGTGTTTGTACATGTGTTGGCACAGTTGGATGTGACTTTTTTGATGGCATGTGTTGTGTTTATCTGACTGACATACACATTTTGGGATGATTCTGTTCTAGTTGCTGTGTAATTGCTATGAGTGCATGGTTTGACTCTCCCCTTGACAGTGATGTGTGTGTTTTGTGGCAGTATATTGTGTACATTTGTTGTGTACTCACCAGGCTCTGGGATGTCCTCTAGTCCATATACGCTCACTGGCGGAAGGATGGCCCGCACCTTCTCCTCCCAGGGCCTGAGGTATATTGGCTTGGCAGGAGGGCCACTGCCGGTGTGTTGGCTGTTGATGTAGTCTTTCTTCAGCATGTCCCGTACCCTCCTGCGCACGTCATACCACCTGTTCTGGATGTCCGTCTTTGTGCGCCGACATGGTGATTGGGCGTTCACCCTGTTGATGATCCTCTCCCACATCTTGGTTTTCTGCGACATGGGGGTCTGTTGGACCAGTGTGCCAAACAGCTGTGGCTCCACCCTGAGGATCTCGTCTACCATGACTTCCAATTCACTATCTAGGAACTTGGGATTCTTCTTGGGGGGCATGGTGATGGGTGGTGATGGTGGGTGATGTGTGTGTTGGTGTGCAGGTGAGGGTGTGTGAGTGTGTGTTTTGCTGGGTGTATGTGAGGTAGGTATTTGTTGGTGTGCTGATGGTGTGTGGCTTGTGTGAGGGATGAGCTGTGGGTGTGTGGTTGCTTTCTCTTGGGTGCTGGCAGTGGAATGGCATTTGCAAAGGCTCATTGTAGTGATTTGTGTCCTTTATATAGGTGGAGTTGTGGGTGTGTCTTTGTTCTCTGTCCCCACCCCCCCCCGTATTTATTGGCTTGGTAATCGTTCACGCTGTGTTTGTGCAGTTTTCTATGCTGCGTACGCGTCGGTCGCGGTGTATTGTGTTGCTTCGGCTCGGTTTTGTATGCGTGTCGGTCGTACGGCTTGTCCTCCGTCCGACTCGCTCGTGGTTTTCGCGCCTTGCATCGTACTTTGCGGTTTGGAGTTCGCGTGTATGTTTCGGTCGGATTTGTTCCGGGTGCGTGTCGGTCGGTTGGATTCGCGTGTTTTTCCGGCCGGATTGCTGTTTTCCGTGCGGCTCGGTCGGTCGACTTAGTTTCGGTACGTGTCGGTCGGATTTTTCGCGCCTTGCATCGTACTTGGCGTGTCGTGCGCCACGGGTACGTGTCGGTCGGTATTTTTTCCGGATCCGAGTCGGTCGGTGCTTTTTCCGGCCCGAATCGGAATCGACCCCACTGTAGGGAGACTTCTGCCGTTTAGTGTATCGCGGGCCGGGACCCCTGGGGTGCACTCAGATCGGGCCTACCTTCGCCTCTCAGTGTCCCGGTATCTTCGCACCAACGGTCGGCGGCCACCCGGTCCCACTGCTGCCTTCACTCCGCGCTGGATCGTGGGTAGTGTCACCGGCCACCCCCTGGTGTCGCCGCAACCGGAGGGCAGCGGTATCGTCCCTTGGGAGGATAGGCTCTGCGGGTCACTCCCTTGCAAAATGGTGGGTGGAACTCCCGGGCCCTCTCTCGTCCACCACGGTGTCTCGGCCGACACGCTACTCCTGCTCCGCCTTCCGCGCTCACTTCTACCACGGCCCAGGACCCTCCACGTCGGCCGCTGCTCTGGCCAGGTCTCTCGGAGCTAGCTTCTCCGGCGTCCGGGCAAACCGCCTTGCCGCCGATGGCCTCGGAGCCTCGCTTCGTGGCTCCGCGGGCAGGATACACCTTCAGCTGCCCGTCTCGTGTCTTGAGGATTTCTGTCTTATGGGCTCATCAGACTCATGCCCCGCAAGCCTGCAGCCAGGACAGCCCCGGTGCTGGAGCCAGCAACAGCTTAAACGGCCAAAAGCCGGTGCTTTAGCGGGCCGTCGGCGGGAGCTCCAGAGCAACACGTCTGCTCACGCCGCCATCTTGGCCACGCCCCCTAAATTATCTTTAAATGACATTGTCACCCCTAGTACTATCTCTGATAATTGGGATGTAGACACAGTGCATGAAATGCTAGAAGATCTAGGGCATTCTACTGTTTT
Source organism: Calotriton arnoldi (assembly GCA_963921515.1). Classification (NCBI taxonomy): domain Eukaryota; kingdom Metazoa; phylum Chordata; class Amphibia; order Caudata; family Salamandridae; genus Calotriton; species Calotriton arnoldi. The sequence goes on along the minus strand of CAWUFW010002494.1, from coordinate 836,402 downwards.
CTCATCTGATGAACTGTAGGAAGGCACATCTAATTATGATTAAATGTTCTGTTTTCAACGATACAGTCATCATTTTTCGCATAAAACAAGTACTCCACGTTTTTTATTACACACAATGGGAACATTGACCTACACCACCACAGGGTAGTTCAAAAACATTTACACATAAGTTTGTTTGTTTTTCTGGTTATGATACATTAGACCCAGTGTCTTATTACTATAAACTTGCACCATCACCTGCAAAGAAAAATATGCTAATTAACACCAAGCTGATTTATTCCGCTTCCTTTGTTTCCCAGCTGTCCACACAAGGGTTCGACTTTTGAGGGACACTATTGATGTAAATTCAATTTGGGGGACAAAGGATTGGCAAGCTCAGGGAAATAAGGCTTTGTTTAGAGCATGCCTTATACCACAAAAATGATTTTCCTGAACAAAACTGTGCAACAAACAACATGTCTTCGCTTACCTAGGATAAGCGTTTTGAGCACACCATGCATTCCAACATTTGCACATTTTGAAAACTGGCAGCAGTTTACAAAATACAATGAGGAACCACTAGACTTCAGGCTGCACAATGGCATGTACAATTCATCAGATACCAATTGGAGGGATGGCCGTTAGATACTAATGAAATGCAAGCGCAGTTCTTAGGCAACACTGAGGGCTTTAAGATCAGCAGGCCTGACCTGCGTTGCGTGCAGACAGAACACTTGGGGTTGGTGACAACTTAGTGTGTTGGGAAGTTGTGTCTTGATTGGATAAAAAACACTTGCCCCTTCTTTTTTATGACCTGGAACTATGGGACTTCTTGCTAGGTCCTTGAAAACCAAATCAAAAACCCTTCTTGCATGCAATACACAATTAAATATGGAAAGTTTCTCAGCAGGAAGCTGCTGAAAGACTGCATGAGATTAACAGGGATAATTTAGAAAAGGCTCTAGCAGTGGTTGACAATGGCATGACAACCTTGTCTTCTAGAATGTACTCCCTGGGTAACATAGTGTCATTGGCAATAGACAGTATACAACATGACATGTCCGTATTACCACATGGGCAGTTGCTACATAGATCCATTCTGCTTTTGAGTTAGACACTTCAGATACTTTGTTCTGATCTCATGCATTGACGACATATTAATGTCACAAGCCTGTTTTTACCTTACCAACTCACAAAACAGCAAATATTCATAGCACACAAAGACTTGACATACACTATGTTACACATAGGAAAATGAGAGAAGCTGCCGTTCACTGTTGCTGAAACACCTTTCACGGATTGGATAATCCATGGGTTTATTACTCTGCTGATTTCAACATTTTATTTCCAATACTGCTTAGATAAACATCAAGTGGGCAGATATGAAGCATTAGAGGAAGGATATGCACATGAGCGTTGGGAATCACCTTTCAAATTCTGGTGTCAGAATAAAGAAACTGAAGTTTTTCTCAGTGGTTCCGGCTGCAAGAATGCTGTAAGTGGTTCCTAAGTGTGCAAGGAGGTTTTCCTCCATAGTTCTTGTAATGCTTCCATAGCAAACTTATCTGGCTACTTGAAAGGTTCCCCAGTGGCCATGATTTGTCACACTTTCATATTACTCTAGAATGGGAGTTATTTGATGTTGAACTCTCAAGGTTGCTGCAGGATGAGACCGTGCATAGCCTATTTTGTCCCGGTTTCATCCATGGTCACTTGCTGTACACAAGTATTGTTTCTGCCTGCCCGTACAGTTAGGGAGGGGAAGCTTTGGCCTTCGATAAAGCTTTTGAATGTGCACTTTGATGACCTGAGCAGACTAAAAGCGTTACTGTTTCAGAAAGATATGGCCTTAACATCCACAAAGGAGACGTTTGATCTTCAATTTGCAGGGTCTTATTCTGAGATACAGTTGCTAATCTGCACCCATTTCCCACAGTATTTTGGAGAATTGGTGAACCGCATTTTCAACATGTCTCATATTGCAGAGGTAGCACACTTATTGGGAACTTAGGCTCTGCTTTGGTTAGTACCTTCCAGACAGTCTTTGGAGTCATTCCATCATTCATTCACTCAATGCTGGGAAGTGTTTTTGGAGGTCTTCCGCTGGTCCTGTTCCTGATTGTCAGGGTTGTGATTCAAATTTTTCTGCCCTGCAATGGACGAGTTATGCCTGCAAATGCAGAGTAAGGCAAAAACTCCGCCAACCCGTCGCCGGAGCAGAGTTTACCGGCGTGCTAACCACCAGTCTCATCAATCCCACTGTGGGGGACTTACTTGTGGCAACAATAGGAGTTCTTGGCCTCCAATGACCCTCAGCAGCCAAGGGGACTTCATCCTCCAAGCAGTAGTGCACCAGAAGGCTCCTTTGCAGAGTGTGTGAGAACGGCTTCAGGGCCTCCGACAACGTCTCAGCAATCCCGTGTGGGGGACTTACTTGTGGCAACAATAGAGGTTCCTGGCCCCAATGATTCTCTACAGCCAAAGGGACTTCATCCCCAAACCAGTAGTGCACCAGGATGCCCCTATGCAGAGTGGTTGTTAAAGGAGGCGGGCCTCCGATGACGTCTTAGCAATCCAGTTGTGGGGGGACTTACTTGCGGCAACAAAAGGAGTTCTTGGCCCCAATGACTCTCAACAGCCAAGAGGACTTCAGCCCCCAACCAGTAGTGCACCAGGAGGCCCTTTTGCAGAGTGGTTGAGAAAGGGGGCGGGCCTCTGATGACGTCACAGCAATCCCATTGTGGGGGATGTACTTGTGGCAACAATAGGGGTTCTTGGCCCCCCAATGACCCTCAGCAGCCAAGGGGACTTTATTAGAGGTGGCTGAGCAATGCTCTGCCCACTCACAAAACTCAGTGGAATTCCGCTGAGTTTTTTGGCAACTCCATGGAATTCCACAGAGTGAAACTCCGTGAGCTCTGCTCAGGCCTACCCATATCAAGATTGAAGGGAACTGGCACTACCATATGTGCTCCTGTGCAATGTTTCAGCGCACTCCTATTTCAAGAATTAAATGAGCATTGGTTCTTAATATTTTGGCCCATGTAGCTTCACTGCGTGCAGCCTGTAGTCCACTGTCTGCTGTGCACTTTCATGTGTGCCTTGGACTTGTGCCTAGGAACGCAATTGGTTCAGCTTCTGGACATGGACGTATTGGTAGACCCTTTAAAAGACCATTGTATTGCTGCCTTTTGCATTTATCATTTCTTCTGAACAAATTCTACGAGCCTACCTGAGATGCTTCTGCTCCTGGTGAGTTAGATCTTCGCTCTGGTTCTGTGGATTTACCACTGGCTGTGGTCACTCCTTCAGTGGCTGCTGTGGGAGTAGGATAGGAACACATTTGCTCCATAAACCTGCTCCGAGGTGTATCTGTGGGATCATCATCTGCTGGGAACAGAAATGTTTTGTCTACCTCTCGGAACACATAAACAATTGGCTATTCCATTTGGTAGGTACTTTTTCATTCAACCTGCTTTTTAAAATCCTAAAAATTCCTTTTCAAATTTGATTTGATTCCCTTTTACTTTTTTTCATGTTTGGCTTTCTGTATGCTTTGTTTTTCAAACTGTATGATTGCATTTATTTTAATTTTAGCATCCTTTATATGAACATATGCTGTAGTGTTGCTCTGGATGGCTTTCTTATTATCAGATAGCTTTAGTTGAATTATGTCCGAGGAGTGGGTGTCATGTGGCTAGGTTAGGTCTGGGTAAAAAACACTACCATTTTACATGTACACATTTCTTAAGTTGCCTTCTTTTAGACAAAATAACATTTGACACATATTTGCTTGCATGACAGTGCAGAATTAGTTTCTCAGAAACAACACTGCTTACATTTCTACTTCGTAAGTACACTATCATGACACCTGGAACATTTAGTACAAGGCCTAGACACACATTGTGCAAAAGTTGTTTTTTGTTATTAATCCATGAGGCGACATGGCTACCACAAAGACAATAAACCTCGTCTAGTCGCTTGCTTTGATATCATCGCTGCAACATAACTAGTTGTCTGCAAGCACTACTACCATTTTGTTCTCGAGCACGTCTCTTAGTGTCTATGATCTGTGCTTCGAGCTGTAATAGAGTCTGCCTTTTCTGACGTTTAGCCACTGTGCAGTGATTGATGTTAAATCCCCGAATGGTTGGTTTAATTGCTTCCTATAGTGTAGTGGCGGAGCATGTCAGCTCTTCATTAAATGAGAAGTATTCTAGTAGAGCTTTGTGTAGGTTGCTTTTGTAAATAGGGTTGTGCATGTGCCAGGGTGGAAGTCGCCAGCGGAATGGGAATCGCCTGGGGCCGATTAATAACCTTAGTTTAATGGGGGAGTGATCTGATAAACCTCTAGGCAAGATCTCTGATTTAACTAATCTATGGATGTGTTCCCTGGTGATAATCATTTAGTCTAGTCTAGAGAACGATCCATGAACGCTGAGAAGTATGTGTAGTCCGCATCTGTGGGCTGTAGGGTCGTCCATGAGTCTGACCAGCCCAGTGCCTCTACCATGGTTCCTATATGAGATTCCCTTGGTGTAGAGTGTAAGGGGGTGTGACGCCATCTGTCATGATCTGGGTGAATTACATTGTTCCAATACCCACCAATCAATGCAAGGACATCCGGTAGCGATCCCCAAGTGTTAAGAATACGTTCAATGGATGTTCGGTTGAGGGGCGGGGGCGTATAAGCTACCCAACACTATAGGTTCACCACTTATCATGCCTTGAATGAACAGATACCTGCCCAGTGTATCAGCCCATGTGCGAGTATGTATGAAAGAGATTCTTCAATATTGCGACTCCCCTGGAGTCTCTGGTAAAGCCAGAATGAAAGACATGCGTAAAACAAAAGCGGTCCAAACATGGGGCCTTAGTCCCCATTAGGTGGGTTTCTTGTAGGAGCAGGACATCAGCCCCTGTACGTTTCGCTTGTTTGAAGATTGCACCTTGTTTGATCTTGTCTAACAGACCCCGTACATTCCATGTTACTACCGCTAGTTCCCCTGTTGGAGTTTGACTATTCTGATGTGCCTTCCTCTTTTTTTGAGAGCCACTCTTCATTTCTTCCTAAGTTGGTTAGCTTGGTGATCTTTCTTGTGATCATAGGCTAGAGGTCATACTGCATTTTTTGTAGTGGTCTTCATTCTGGAGATGCCTTAGTATTTCTTGGTCATATGTGGGTCCTTTCATGATGACTATTGCTTCGCCTTCGTACGCCAGCTTGATGAATATGTCCAGGCAGGATTTTAATCTCAGCAGGGCATTGTGTTCCTCTTTAGATAGGTAGTTTCTGGTGTATTCACCCTTCTTTTCGATGGCATCCACATCGCTCAGTAACATTCTTTCAAACGTCCGTAGATTTATGGGCATATTTGAAGTTGGTGGATGGAAACTAGATGGTCCCTTTTATCCCGAAAGGTTTCAAATCTTGTGGTGTCGTCTGATTCGAAAAGAAGACTTTCAAACACATTTTGTTGAAGAACTGTAATGCTTCCAGTCTTATTTGCTTGGAATCTGGTTGGGTAGTTGGGACGAAAGAAAATCCTTTGCTCAGTAACCTTGTTTCTTCAGGGTCCAGTTGTCTTTTGGATGGGTTATATATGGGGATTAGTTCTGGTACCCCCATCTGTACGTTTGTCATTTCATGGTGATTTTCCCTGCATTCTGATTCTGCTTGAACCATCTCCTGCCTCAGTTTCTTCCACAGCCCATTCCTTGAACTAAAAAAGTACCCAGTTGGTTTGGGGCAGCACGTGTTGATGGTTCCCATTTGCTTGAGCTGTCGGAGTATGAAGAGGTGTCTGAAAACGAGATAAACTTTCTCTTGCTTCAACCTTGAAACTGAGTTAGTTAGTTTTCTTGTGTTGTCCGGTTGTTTGTAGTATTCCTTATTTAGGTATGGATAAACGTTTCCCAGGGCAAAGTTTGTGATATCCGTCTGCAATTTAGTGCATTTGAAATCTGTAATTTCTATCTTGTTCAGAAGAGCTCTAGCCTCTTGTATGGCAGTGTTTTTAATAGGGTGTCCTCTAGTTCTTTGATGAGTTCAAGTTCTTTCTTAGCCTCTCCACATTTTTAATAGACTGGAACATCTAGTCCCAGGAGCACTTTGTGCCAATGTGGCTGAAGTCGCCGATGTATTCTGGATCTTCAAAACAGATAGCAGCCACATTTTTCACTTGTAGTCCTAAGGTTATTGTTCCTGCTTGTTAGAAATTGGTTTTATAGCTGGCCAGAGTATGCATCTAAGCCAGGCAGAACCCATTATTCTAGTCAGGGTTAGGGAGTTGCACACACAAAATAACCCTTGCTCACCCCCTTGGTAGCTGGCAGAGCAGTCAGGCTCATCCCAGAGGTAATGTGTAAAGTGTTTGTGCAACACACACACCAGTGACACACTAGGCACACCACAGGAAGGGACTCCACACAAGGATATATAAGAACATCCTTTGTATTATACATAAAACACATTAGAATACAGTCACATAAATCACTGTGCCACTAAGCACTTGTGATAATAATGCATATAAAACACATGGTTCATCAATCACCTTGCCAACCTGGCAATCGTCATCATATCACAGGTAGGGCAATAACATAATGACACATATACTGCCCATATCATAAGCACATATTATGCCTAACCTCCCAGTTCATTTAAACAGTGAACACTTAAAAGCTGCACATGTCATGAACACATCACGCTATATGTGGTCTTACACCAGGGCCTGACAAGACAGTAGTTAGATGCAGATCATAAATCACCAAGTGTAAATCACCAAGTGCCATTGTACATGAGGCACCACACATTACCATAAATGCGTTGGTTATTCCAACATCATAAAGACAATCACAGTACATATTATGCTGCTCGTGCAGCGAGACAAAGTTTAATCCTCATAGAGCGGGGCTCTCCCTCTAGGTGTTCACTGTGATGCCTGTGAGAACAATGCCTCAACAGTGAGTGAAAGTGCAGCTGCCCGCGTTCTAGCGATGCGCAGCTCCAGCAACGAGGTGGGGGAAGAAAACTGCTCAGGTCCCCACCTTGGTTCAGCACAGCAGTGCTAACTGTTCCTTTAGCACATCGTCCGGGTGCACTACTACAGCTCTGGAGGCAGGGCCGCAGTGGCGGTATTTTTTAGCATTGGGGTCAAGCGGGACCTCTATTGAGGATTCCTTCCTGTTCGGCTGACTGGCCTGGGTGCAAAACAAAGGGGCCCACATCAGCTGGTGCACAGGTGGCAGGACTCTTCCTCTGTCCTTCCGCTCGTCCCCTTGTTGCCCCCAGCTCACCTGAGGACGCACGGCACTGTCCGGCAGTGGACAGGGCTGGAGCTGGGCAGTGCTGCTGTGGAGACCGCTTCTCTCTCTGCCTACGCTGAACTCTGGGAGGCGGGGCTGAGCATGTTTGGAGAATCCGGGCTACTCCTGGCTGCCTCACAGCCTTCGCCTGGCTGTCTTACAGCAGCCGCGTTGCTGACCCACGTGGTCAGGGCTCCAGTCTGTGGCTTCCTGTGTTGTCTTCGTCTACCCGGTACAACCAGCGGCTGTTAGGGAGGGGTAGAGCACTTCCTCCACTCCTTCAGTTCAAAGACAGTGCAGCGCTGCATGCGCTGTGATAAGCCTTCATCAGGCTTTTCATAAACAGCGCTCAACACGTGCTGACCTGGGAGCAGAACACAAAATACTCCTCACACATTTTAAAATAAAGCGCTCCACACACACTTATTGTGGTTGGTTTTGTTTCAGCACTTCCTTAGCTTGAAGTGAAAAGCAAAGCGCTCCATGCACACTTTGCCAGGAAGAAAATCATAAAGCACTGTTGCAGTCCTGGGGTTTTAGGTGCAATACTTATACCCCATTTTGTTATTGTTCTCTTTGTGAAAAGGGTCTTTGAACCCAGTCCAAACCAGTCCTGTCCTCCCTGGCGCAGCATGACCACAGGGGTGGAGACAGCATTGTGAAAAAGAGACACAGCCTATTCAGGTGCAAGTGAAACTCATCCCACCACTCTAAATAAAGACCAGGTCTATTCACCCCCAGTGACTATATAGAGTGAATGCACATCCCCAGCTCCTATCACTGAAACACCAGACACTGAATACGCAAACAACAGAGGACCACAAGATGGTAAAGTAAGAAAATGCCCCCTTACTAAAAGTATAAGAAAAAGTGGGAGACCCAATATACCCTTGGAGGCTTGGGCGATCAATGTATTAGCAGGTGAGTGTGTCTACAAGGGATTTTCTAACTTACACACAGTTTTAGCATTCAATATGCAGATAATAATCTCCCCCTTCTTTAAAACTGAGAAATACACCTTGCTCGTATTTAATATGGCCGTCACAACACAAATATTAGATATATTTGTTGCTGCTGAATATGACTATCATTTCATGTTTTTTCGATTGGCTTTCGTCATAGCATCACAGTATTTGGTGCCACCATCGAAAGGTTTTGACTGATAAACAAGGCAACCTCATCAAAAAGTCGGTTGCTTGTCAGGACATTCAATATGGCTGCCAAATTCAGAATTTGAGTAATACGAGGGGACAGGTGTCCTTTGTTGATGTCTATCAACGAATGCATCCGGAAGTCATATAAGAGTAGTGAGGGAAATTGAACGCTTTGCAGACCCCGACTACAGAGATAGCGGCACGTCATTGAAGTTGGGCCCAGACATTATCTAGGTAAGCACCATTCGTAGAAGCAGTTTGTGCATCCTCTCTTAATAGTTTACTTCTATGTTACTCTAGTACCCTAATCGCACTGTTCTCTTATAGACGCAAGCTAGATTTTGACATATCGGAGCTCGATGAGGAAACTGGCAGGTCCGTAATTGATTGTATTCACCTGGTAAGCAGACCGAGCATATCAGCTTTAACACCACTAGAGTGACTGTGATAGTGGCAGTAATCTCAGGTATCTCAATGGTCCGTTTTTCCAAATCTGTTTTTGTATTTCACTATAAGTGTCATACACCAAAAGCGACCCATGGGCATAAGAATAATCAGTTACGCTGTATACTTCTGATTTAATGCAGTGCCCTTTTTTCCCAATTGTTTAGGCATTTCACCATAAGTGTCACAGATCAAATGCGACACTGGGCCATAAGAATAGTCAGTTACTCATTATGTTTTTAATCTAATCCATGTATTGTGTGCCGATTGTGAACAGCGCATGATCAGCATCTATTGTGTCCAGCTCATACTATCATAAGTAGACCCTTAATTCCAGTGATGTTTACATGCACCTAATTCTAGCCCTAAAAATACAGACTCAGTCAAGGCTAAGTATCTATTCCGATGCAGGACGCCTCTACAATCATAAGAGTAGTGGTATGAGAACTTAAACCTTGCAGGATCTTTCGGGTTTAAAATAACCACCAAGATCTAGCACGCATATTACGAACGTAGTCATGTCTTATGCAACATAGATAGCTACATTGGAGTCATTTTCTGCACATTTCATTTCAGCAGGAACTCTTTTGGAAGCAGTGGTTGCTAATCAGCAGCCCCTTCATCGATTTCAAACAAGCAAACATTTTAATGGATATAACTACAACTTGAATCAGTTTGTGTAACTCCCTAAGTAAGTTTGAGGCACCGGCTCGCTTTTCTTCTCTGAGTCCTCTCACTGGGGTTGTCTCAGTCATCTTGGCCAGCAACTCTGTCTAGAGTACATTACTTTCTCTGTCCCTTCGCTTACTTTGATAAATCTGAAGCGACTAGTCACTTTTTTATTCCTTTTTCACTCGGGTGTATTTCTTTCTTCTTTTTTCTTTCTTTTCTTTGATCTTTTCTTGATCATATTGTGGATTATTCCATTTATATAGGGGTCATCCAGCACTTGAATTTAACGTCCTGAAGATGGTCTAGCTGATGTCTACACTATGTTATGTTATGTTAATATCATTTATAGCGCGCGCGGCTACTCAAGAGTGTCCCGGCGCGGAAGCCAAATGATGGAGGGAAGGAGCTGGACAGAGCGGCACATTAGGCAAACAGCCACGTTTTTAACAATTTCCTGAACAACCTTGGGTTAGTAGTGTTCTGTAGTGTGTAGGGCAGAGAATTCCAGGCTTGAGCCGCCTTGAAAGAGAGGGAGCTGCCCCCCACTCGTACCAGACGGAACCGAGGGATCACTGCCAGCCGCTGGGAGGCTGAACGCAACACTCTTTGTGGCACATAGAAGCTGAAGCGATTCCTCAGATACGGAGGACCCAAGCCATGGAGGGCTGCATGGGCCAGGGTGAGGGCCTTGAATTTGACCCGTTGGGCCACGGGAAGCCAGTGTAGGTCAAGCAAATGTTGCTTCACACTAGTTCTTCCGGGGATGTTTAGCAGAGCTCTGGCTGCTGCATTTTGTACAACTTGCAGCTTCCTTAGCTGGAAGCCTGGCAGGCCTATATACAGTGCGTTGGCATAGTCTAGGCGTGAAAGAATCAGTGCCCGCGTGACCATTTCCTTAGCTGCCCTGGGTTGCAAGGGCAGAAACTTCCTGAGAGTCTTCAGTGTGCCAAAACACTGCCCGGCCAGTTTCTTTATTTGTGTGGAGAACCGAAGGTCCTCATCAAACCAAAAACCTAGGTTTTTGACTGGCTGACCCACAGAGCTAGGTAGAGGCCAGTTCGTCGGCCAGAGGGCTTCCCTAAACTGCGGAAGAAAGGACCCATACAGAAGAACCTTAGACTTCTCCTCGTTACACTTCAGCTGGGCTGAAGCCAGCCATTTAAAAACTGCAGTTAGACAGCCTTTGGCCTGAACAGGAGTTGTGTCCGCCTCCCTCCAAGTGAAGAGGAGCTGGGTGTCATCCGCATAAGCGATGATCTTCGCTCCCAGCTCCTCTGCAAGATAAATCAGCGGGGTGATGTAAATATTAAACAGCAGAGGGCTCAGGGTAGATCCCTGCGGTACTCCTGTAGACACCTTTTGAGGGACCGAGGAGGAGGGAGGGAGCCATACTTGCTGTGATCGATCTTTTAGGAATGACTTGAGCCAGTTCCATGCTCGACCCGAGATGCCGATGTTGGCGAGGCGAGCCAGAAGCTGAGAGTGTGGCACCGTGTCGAAGGCGGCAGAGAGGTCTAATAAAATCAGGGCCGCTTTGCCACCAGCGTCCAGACACTCTCTGATCGCTTCCTCCGACATCGCCACCAACGCCGTCTCGGTGCTATACGTAGCCCTAAACCCTGATTGGGCTGGGTGCAACAGGCCAGATGTTTTTACAAAATTGGACAGCTGTTTAAACACCGCTTTCTCACACACTTTTGCTATGGCAGGCAGAAGTGCGATGGGACGGAAGCTAGCCGGGGAGGATATGTCCAATGATGGCTTTTTAAGTAGGGGAAGGAGTTTGGCCTGCTTCCATTCCAAGGGTACAATAGCGGTCTGAAGGGACATATTAATCAGGGTATTAACCTCAGGATTAATTACCTCCGCCACGGCAGCTAACAACCTGGCAGGACAGGGGTCCACCGGAGATCCTGATTTTAACGAATTAAGAATGGTCAGTGAATCCTGGAGAGTAATCAAAGAAAATTCCGCTAAGGAGGGAGATGAGCTAGATGGAAGTGAACTGGGACCGGAGATAGTCGTAGAGGGAAGTCCTGCCTGGCCTATAATTCCTTGTCCCAGGCTGGCCTGGCCAAAACGTCGACAATTATACCTACTTTCGTGTTAAATTGTTTTGCTTAAGGATCTGTTTTCTGTTTGACCAGCCACATTTTCCTGTTGTATATTTTGTTGGAAAGAGGTGTCCACACTAGTGACAATGAGGTGTTTGTAACATCAAACTATCTGAAATCCTCAGTTGCTATTTGTTGTTTTACTCAGACATTTTTAGTCTCTTGTACCCTTTGAAAGTTTCTTCATTATAAATTCAAATTTCTGAATATATTTACACCCGTGTAAGATCATTTGTAACAGATTTGTTTGAATACGAATGAGTTAATTGAATTTCTAAATAATTGAATGTAAGCGACTGAATAGAGCTTGCGATTATTATCTGCATATTGAATGCTAAAACTGTGTGTAAGTTAGAAAATCCCTTGTAGGCACACTCACCTGCTAATACATTGATCGCCCAAGCCTCCAAGGGTATATTTGGTCTCCCACCTTTTCTTATAGTAATTTTGCGCAGACAATTGTCTGTTGTGGGTCACTTTGTTTCAAAGTGGTTTTTTCTATAATTGATTTTGATTATCTATTTAAATAGGCCTCATCATATCCATGTCTGAGGCTAAGACTCTCTCATATACAGATGAATATATTTTACAAATAGCTGGTGGCCCGTCCCTTTTAGGTAACAGAGGCCCTATAACATAATTTCCATATGAATCAGATTTGAACCAGTTGGAAAGGTTAAAAAAGAAACTAGTTCGAAAGGAATTGCATGCTAAATTTCTAGCCGACTGTCTCAATGCTGACATAATCCCCACAGGGTTACAAATCAGGAACATTCCAATAATTTTTACTGATGATGAGGACTTTAAAACTGGATTTAGTTATTCTGCCAACAATTGCTCACGCACTTGGATGGTGTTAAGTATTGAAACTGCATTGAAACATTTTAAACTACTTATGAAATAAATAGAGAACTTGGAGATAAAAATTAACACAGACTCAAGCATTACAAATAGCAAGTTCCTCTAGAAAAAATCTCATTAACGATAAAGAAATTTGAAGAATTTAATACACATAAGAAAACTGACAAATTACAGAAAGACATTAGGAGGTACAGCAAGGAAAGCACTTATCCATATCTCAACAAGGATATTTATCTTGCTCAGTGCCCTAATCAACCATTTCGTAAAAGAACAACATTTTCAGACACCAACTCAGACACAGGCAGTGACCAGACCTCTGATAACTCTTATCGTCAGCAGTACAAACAACAGCCATCCACATCCTGTCAGGCTTTTTTAGGACAGGAGCGGAGAGGGTCGGGGCCCCCCAGGAGCAGCGAAACGAGGATGGTTTTGCAACCAATATACACCAGGGTTCAGGCAGACGAGGAACCAATACTACAAGTGGTAGGTCCTCCTCAAACCATCCCCATTTTCAATTTATCAAAACATACACTATCAGAATCGGAGATTTCTGGTCTTTCATTTGTTCCAATTTGTAGAAATGATCTATTCCAAACAAAATTGGAACTTAACAAATTCTTCCGTTCAATTAGACTTAAACATTTCTTTGCGACCAATTTGTCTATACCTTCAAATGACATCACAGGCTTACACAAATCCATCTACTTTCTTTACAGCAAATACGATGGTGGTGAAAGAGATTGTAGCATTCGAAAATGCAATTCTGGCAGAAATTGACAATCTATTTGATGAAACAACACATGTCCAATATAATTTCTCTAGAAATGAACAAAAAGCGTTGCAATACCTACAGACCTCCCTGAAACTGTTATAAAACCTGCAGACAAAGACGGAGGTATAGTCCTATGGGACAGAGATGCATATATACTGGAAGTATTGAAACAACTCTCAGTGAAGGAACATTTCAAGAAATTAGCAAGTAAATCTACAAACAAATTGGCGAATAGTATTTCCATCTTAAGCCGTGAAGGTTTCGATGGTGGTTGATTGAGTGAAAAGGAGGCTTCCTTTCTAATAAATAAAACACCTACAATACCAGCAATTTATATCTTTCCAAAAATACATAAAAATGCAAATATACCCCCGGGCGACCAATTGTTTCCGGCTGTAATTCAATATTGAAACCTTTAGCCCAGTACGCAGATTTTTTTATTCGCCCTTTTGCTACGGTACAACCTTCGTATATCAGAGATACCACGACAGTGATCAATATTGTTGAGAACCATCCATTTGATCCTGCGCATGAGCTATTAGTTTCTATGGACATAGAAAGTTTATACAGTAATATCCCACAAAATGAAGTTCTGACAATTCTAGACGGACTATTAGAGGGAAGACCCAGGCCACACAATGTTCCCACATCGTTCATCTTTGAATGTATTAGAATTTCATAGTGTGAAAACTTTTTTCTTTTTTGAGAACACATTTTTTCAACAACAAAAAGGTGTGGCAATGGGTGCAGTTTATGCCCGGGATATAGCCAATATCTATGTGTCAACCTTCGAAAACCAATTCATTAACGATATATCTAATCCTTTTTCATCAAACATCATTCGATGGTTAAGATACATAGATGATGTGTTTCTCATATGGAGAGGCAGTAGAGACCAGCTGGTCATCCTACATGAATGGCTCAACTCCAGGAATCCCCATTTAAGATTCACGATGGAATCTGATTCAAATAGCATGAACTTTCTTGACATAACTATCAAAGTAGATACAAACAACCTTTTATATACCACACTCTATACCAAGCCTACTGCGAGAAACACATTGCTCCAGTACAATAGTCACCACCCTCAAGCCTTGAAAGACAGACTGCCTTTCGGACAGTTTCTGCATCTCCGCAGAAATTATACCCGTAAAGAGGATTATTTCCTTGAAGCCAAAAAACTAAAAGAAAAACTGAAAGCACAAGGTTACCCTGCCAAATTGCTTAAAAGATTTTTGAAACGTGCTTAGTAAAACAACCAGGAGGCATTATTACAGGTTAAAGAACGATCTAATCAGCCGCATTTGGTGTGTGTATGTACTTTTGGTACCCATTCAAACAGCATCAAGAAAATAATAAATAAGCATTGGTCACTATTCAAAGGTTTACCAGAACTAAAAAATAAACCTATATTTTCCTTTAAGAGGGGATCCAACCTAAAAGACCGTCTAGTTCATGCATATGAAACTAACAATACCAATACTATAGACAATATGAAACAACTGATACCACTAGTGGGGCACTATAAGTGCAACATGTGCACAGCATGTGGGACCACTCAGACTACTAAGGTATTTGAGATTAATGGACTCAAGGTCTAGCTCAAGCAATTCTCAAATAGCAATACAAGCAATGTAGTTTATTGCATTAAATGCCCTGCGGCCTACATTATATAGGCAAGAAAACGCAAATTGTTAAAAAACGGAATCTACAAAATCAATCACGTATCCGTTCCAGGGTAGAAAATGCCCCTCTAGTGGAACACTACACGAAGTTTAAACACTCGGAAAAAGACATGTCCTGGTGGGTAATTGAAGTAGTCAAACCATCAAAAAGACAACTGAATGTTGATCATGTGCTTACCCTTAAAGAAAATCGGTGGATTTGCCTTACAGATAATATAGCCAAAGGTTTAAATTCAGCAACAGAATGGCACACTCTAACCTGTATTCTGTAACATGCCCTATATTTGCGATATCTGTACGTATATCTTTAATTAGGTTTAATCTTTGTGTGTATGTTTCATTTACCCACGATGTGTATTGAGTTCAATGTATTTCGACTTCTAGTCAGAATAAATTCCTGTTGAACTTTATAGAGGCATCCAGTTGATAGAAGTACTTTCACCAGCCAACTTTGCAATGTATGGTGAGATACTTTAAATAGAAAAAGTACGGTTAATGATATAGTATGTTATATGTGTTCTAACACAAATTTACTGCATTTTGTCGTATTACATTGAGATCTCTACTAACCGGATGTTAAGACTAAAGAAAAGATTGGTTTAACCTGTGTATAATTACCAAATGATATCATACAAGAGAGCTTGTAAAAAAAAATGTAATCTTCTCTTTTGTAAAGTTTAAAGTAGTACTTGTTAAAGCACTGCAATGATAACACTTGAGATATTGTAAACCAACAGAGATTGTTAAAAACATTTTGAGCATATTTATGTCAACAATCGATAATGTATATGTGGAACAAGATGAAGTATTGACCAAAGGTTGTGCTTTCCCTACTACTCCAAATCCTTATGGGAGTCACAATTTTCTTTCTCTCTACTCGCTAAAGAAAAATCCTTCTTCTTTCCACTAACATTTGTTTGAACTAAGATTTCCGACTTTTTTCTGAGTTAGGCTCCCTACAGTTCACTATGTGGCCTAACATATGCTCAATTTAAGTCTTTTGTCAACGAGACAAAGTCCCCCCCTTTTTTAAAACGGAGAAATACAACTTGCTCGTATTTAATATGGCCGTCGCAAATCAAATATTAGATATATTTGTTGCTGCTGAATATGACTATCATTTCATGTTTTTTGGATTGGTTTTCGTCATAGCATCACAGTATTTGGTGCCACCATCGAAAGGTTTTGACTGATAAACAAGGCAACTACAACAAAAAGTTGGTTGCTTGTCAGGACATTCAATATGGCCGCCAAATTTGGAATTTGAGTAATACGATGGGACGGGTGTCCTTTGTTGATGTCTATCAACTAATGCATCCGGAAGTCCTATAAGAGTAGTGAGGGAAGTTGCACACTTTGCAGACGCCGACTACAGAGATAGCGGCACGTCATTGAAGTTGGGCCCAGACATTATCTAGGTAAGCGCCATTCGTAGAAGCAGTTTGTGCGTCCTCTCTTAATAGTTTACTTCTATATTACTCTAGTACCCTAATCGCACTGTTCTCTGATAGATGCAAGTTAGATCTTGACATATCGGAGCTCGATGAGGAAACCGGCAGGTCCGTAATTGATTGTATTCACCTGGTAAGCAGACCGAGCATATCGGCTTTAACACCACTAGAGTGACTGTGATAGTGGCAGTTATCTCGGGTATCTCAATGGTCCGTTTTTCCAAATCTGTTTTTGTATTTCACTATAAGTGTCATACACCAAATGCGACCCATGGGCGTAAGAATAATCAGTTACACTGTATACTTCTGATTTAATGCAGTGTCCTTTTTTCCCACTTGTTTAGGCATTTCACCATAAGTGTCACAGATCGAATTCGACACTGGGCCATAAGAATAGTCAATTACCCATTATGTTTTTAATCTAATGCATGTATTGTGTGCCTATTGTGAACAGGGCATGATCAGCATCTATTGTGGCCAGCTCATACTATCATAAGTAGACACTCCATACCAGTGATGTTTACATGCGCCTAATTCTAGCCCTAAAAATACAGACTTAGTCAATGCTAAGTATCTATTCCGATGCAGGAACGCCTCTACAATCGTAAGAGTAGTGGTATGAGAACTGAAACCTTGCAGAGTCTTTCGGGTTTAAAATAACCACCAACATCTAGCACGCATATTACAAACGTAGTCATGTCTTATGCAACATAGATAGCTACATTGGAGTCATTTTCTGCACATTTCATTTCAGCAGGAACTCTTTTGGAAGCAGTGGTTGCTAATCAGCAGCCCCTTCATCGATTTCAAACAAGCATGCATTTTAATGGAGATAACTATAACTTGAATCAGTTTGTGTAACTTCCTAAGTTAGTTTGAGGCACTGGCTCTCTTTTGTTCTCTGAGCCCTCTCACTGGGGTTGTGTCAGTCATCTTGGCCAGCAACTCTAGAGTCCCTTCGCTTACTTTGATAAATCTGATGCGGGACTAGTCACTTTTTTATTCCTTCTTCACACGGGTGTATTTCTTTTTTCTTTCTTTTCTTTGATCTTTTCTTGATCATTTTGTAAATTGTGGATTATTCCATTTATATAGGGGTCATCCAACACTTGAATTTAACATCCTGAAGATGGTCTAGCTGATGTCTACAATATAGACCGAAACGTCGACAATTACACCTACTTTTGCATTAAATTGTTTTGCTTAGGGATCTGTTTTCTGTTTGATCAGTCACATTTTCCTGTTGTATATTTTGTTGGAAAGAGGTGTCCACACTAGTGACAATGAGGTGTTTGTAACATCAAATTATCTGAAATCCTCAGCTGCTATGTGTTTTACTCAGACATTTTTATTAGTCTCTTGTACCCTTTGAAAGTTTCTTCATTATCAATTCAATTTTTTGAAAATATTTACACCTGTGTAAGATCATTTGTAATAGATTTGTTCGAATACGAATGAGTTAATTGAATTTCTAAATAATTGAATGTAAGCGACTGAATAGAGCTTGCGATTGTTATCTGCATATTGAATGCTAAAACTGTGTGTAAGTTAGAAAATCTCTTATAGGCACACTCCCCTGCTAATACACTTTCTAAAAGTGGCATTTTCAAACACAGAATTTAAAAACCACCTTTACCAAAAGCTGTCTTAATAAATTCTGAGTTCAGAGAGCCTAAACTCCTTTTCTCTACCTTGTCCCTATGGAATGTTATACTTGTAAGATGTTAAATAGCAACTCCCATGTTAGCCTATGGGACCGATAGCCTTGCAATAGTGAAAAACGAAATTGGCTGTATTTTACTATCATGACATGTCACACACACCAGTACATGTCCCACCTTCCACATACACTGCACCCTGCCCATGGGGGTACCTTGGGCCTACCTTAGAGGTGCCTTACATGTAAGGAAAGGGAAGGCTTGGGCCTGGCAAGTAGGTGCACTGGCCAGGTCTACATGGCAGTTAACAACTGGCCACGCAGACACTACAGTCGTAGGTCTGGGATACATTTACAGGGCTACTCCTGTGGGTGGCACAACCAGTGCTACAAGCCCACTAGTAGCATTTGATTTACAGGCCCTGGCACACAATGTGCACTTTACTAGGGACTTACCAGTAAATCAAATGTGCCATTCATGGATAACCAATCATATCACAGTTTATACAGAGCGCATATGCACGTTAGCACTGGTTAGCAGTGGTAACGTGCCCAGAATCCTATAGCCAATGAAAACCGGGTCAGAAAAATAGGAGGCAAAGGGCAAAAAGTTTAGAGCTAAACCTGTCAAAAGGGCCAGGTCTAATACTGCTCTTAAATGTTCTAATAAGACCTCACTGTGTATTGATGATCTAATTTGTTTTTCTTTAATTGTGTGATTGTTTTTACCTCAGATTATTTGGCAATACTCTGAGCACTTGAACCTATATTAGGGTAGACGGTCTTTTCAGTAGTTCTTCAATATCTTCTCTAAAACTGAGCGTTTTAGGCTCTGACACACTAGTATTTGACATTTACTGCAAACATACAACACATGTAGGCACAGTGCAGGTACTTGCATACATAGGGTCTTTAATTGGAGACACCTAGTGCCCCCCCTGGAAACAATGCTGGGGCAAAGGAAACTAATCCTAATGGTAGGGGCTCCCTCATGAGTGATTTTGTACTGAGATTTGATTTTTTACTGTGCTTTGAGTCCGCCACACAAGCACTCAGCAAAATATTTAGGACAAGCTACCTGCTGCACTACATTTACCAGAATGAAGCATAATGAAGTAGTCAGCCTTATCTAGGCTTTCACTGTAGTCACATACAAGTTAACAGTCAGGCTCCTTACCAAAACATGAGCCACTGTAATGTCCCCTCAAATAATCACCAGCATTAGTGTCAATTTGAACTGACAAACAAGGTCCTGATTCTATGCGACTCTTTGATACCGCACGTGCCATGGAGAACTACATCTCCCATGCGCTCAATATTAGACACCCGGCACCACAGCATCCCTGTGCATCTACTGAGCACTGGTAATGCCACCTTCAAACAGCGATAATTTGCAGGTATGTCAGTCAGCCATGTGCCCTGATTGGCAGCATGAACTTGTGCACCCGTTTATCGAGGGTTAAACTACTTTTCTTCTATTTTCCCTCCCTGTGCAGAGGCCGATTCCAAGCCCCGTATCACATGCTGTGAGATTTCATGCCCCGCATCGTATGCCATGGCAATTTAACAAGGTGGGATACTGAGCCAAGCAGTCCTGCATGTGTGAACTTTGCCCCACTTCCAGGCTATGTTGTTTTTGATCAAGCACATGCTTTATATACCACTCTAGAGACAGCACCTGACCGCGTGAACCTGTACCGGTCCACGGTGACAGTTGTAATGCAAAGATCCGCCTTCCACTCAAGCCCAGTGGAGGAAAAGCAAGCCACATTTAAGGTAGACAGCAAAGCCATCTTGCACTCCTCAAATACTCACCAACCTTTTCACATAAATAGAGGTACAAAGCTAATCATGTGCATTTGTGTTCCCCACTCTACCCCCCTTCAGAAGCAAATCAAAAGCGGCAGACGCACCCACCAATTATAGACTACAGGTTGACACCCATTTTCCTTGTGAGATGCCACCTTCCAAATCCTTTGCTCCATGGTGTCACATCACATCAAGAATGGTACGTAAGCAGTTAGGGTTACCCACTCTAACTCAATAATTTTAAAACTAAGAGGTTCATGTGACATAACGTTTTTGCTTTTTGTTCCTTATGTAGTGTTCGCTATTATCTCATGAAAGCACTGATAGAGACCTTCACAGCTATTTGTTAGGCTCATAGAAGGTTGAAACTCGTCAGCATAATAAAGTGCATTTGAGGGCACACCCCCACAAAGGCCAACAGAAGCCAGAGGACTGTAATCATAACAATTGAAGCCTCTTAAACAACCAACCAAGGGTGTAACATTGTGCCCCAGCCACATAGGTTCCTTTGTTGCATTCACGACAACACATAAGGAGGACATTTATGTATCCCCTTGCTGATGGAATTTTTGTTGGACATTTGTTTTTGGTGTATGGATACATGATGACAATGTAAATGTCATTTTTTGTGTTTGGTTGTTAAGTTGTTTGTCCTAAATGTATTGAATATTAATGAGAATGCACCATAACTAATATATAATTAAATACGTTTTTGTGTATGTGCTATATGTTCACAAGAAGTCATGTTTTTTGTTTGTTCATTATGTTTGTATCCAGATTATGTTAAATTTGTTATGTTTTGGACTAAAAGTATTTAGTATATTTTTAGGTGTAGGTACAAGTATGTGATCTCGAAATAACTTTCAGAATAATACAAAATGTTATTTTGTAAGAGCAGGCTCTGCATTTTCACTCAGCTTCAGTAACTCCTGAACAATTTATGGTGTAGGGGGTCTTTCTTCATGTATTGACTATACAAGATGATGGCACTGCCCCAATTTTTATATGTTTTCCAAGATACTCCATTTCCAATACCTCTGTCCTTTTCTCGCAAAATAGATCATGAAGTCCGCTTACTTCTGTGGGATGCCTCAGAAGACAGGATAGCTCTCCACAAGCTACAGAGTTAAGTTTGTGATGGTGGCATTGCCTTTTCAGATATTCTCAAATCCTTCTGGGCCTCGCAACTAATAGCAATAAACGATTGGTTCCCCACTGATCGTCAGGAGCCAGCGCTATGGGTGGACAGGGAAGCGATGGGCCCCAGAGACTACCTAGCACTGGTATATAGGCGAGGGCAGAGGGAGGCCTTACCAGTCCATACTTGAACGGTTGTGGGAGTGTGGTCGGAGGCCACCAAATTCCTGCGATGGGCTCGGAAATCAACAGGACATTGATGTAATCTTGAAGCAGGGCACCCTGACAGGTTTCTATAGGTGAGGGCTCATGGGCATTGACCGCCTGGAAAACTTGTGGAAAGGGTGTGCGCCCCTTGCATTTGAGACACTCCAAGGTGAATATAGCTTGGCTGATGCGGAGTGGTATCACTACCTACAGGTGGTGTCTGACCTGAGGGTGCACATTGCTGGAGATGACCAGTTGGCGGATTCCTCCCAGTTGGAGTATAAGCTTTTGCTTGATCCTGTGCTGGATAAGGTCATCTCGCTAACATACAGGAAGATAATGAATAATACCCCAGATACGCTGAGTACCCTGAGAGACAAGTGGGTGGCTGACCTTGTGGAGCTGGACGATGATGAATGGGGGGACACTGCATGGCCCCCCGAGTCATTGCAATAAGAGAAGAGTTTAGATTGGTTCAGCTCTGAATCCTGCATAGGTCTTATTACTCTAGAACACAGGATAGGGAGGAACACCATCTCTCATTGCTTGAGAACTAGGGGCAGGAGGGTACCTTTACACATATTCTGTGGACGTGCCCAGTTATCCAGACCTTCTAGGAGGGAGTGATGTCCAGGGTTGTGTCATTGGAGGTTCCAATGAATGCCAAGTGGCTTTTCCTGAATGTACAGAGTGTAGCTGGCTCAAATACTCAAAGTTGTTGTTGGAGGTTGGGGCCGGTGTGGCCAAAAGAAATGTGGCATGGTTGTGGGGCTCCCCATGTGATGGGGGACTAGTGTCTAATATGTGTACTTGTTTCTGAAACCTCAGTTCCCTATGTGCCAATAAACTGTATTGATGAATGCTATCCCAGGGTGCATTATTACTGATTGTTTATCCTGTGATCTGGGGCACAAAATTCCATGGTTAAGTTACATCAGGACTATGGCAGAAACCTTAGGAGACAGGAGTTATATTTGTCCCCACATCTGTTGACCTAAAGGAAGAGAGGTTTTGTTAAGAAGGAATTTGTGAGATTTGCATCTGATGCTACAGAGGTGAAGGAACTGGGGAAACCATCTTTGTGAATATATATTATGTTTAAGATGTGTGTGGGTATTTAATCTTATCTCTCACAGGTCAATATTTTTGGAAAAGATCACTCCTGACTAGGTTCCGACTGGGCTCTATGAGATGCAATCTTTGTTTCCCTTTGAAACAGCATGATCTAAAATCTATTTTAGTGTGTCCATGTGATGGAACTTCCCTTCAGACGCTGATGCACTTTACCCTAGTCCTTAAATATTTTTAACCTTTTAGACGCAGACATTTAATACCTATTTTTAAAGCTCAGGGCTTTCAGCAATGTAGACCAGCCTTTTATTATCTCTGTATGTTATCTGATCCTGTTGTGTGTTTTTCAGTGCAGGCCTTTTAAAATATGCCCTGCGATGACCTATCTGTGTCAACTTTTAATCTATATTTATAGGTATATGTCGATGAATTTATCTGATGCGTTACAGTGTATTTTAACATGATGATTATTCTTTTATGATTATTTTTTTAATAATCGAATAAAGATGATGATGATGATGATAATAATATGTAATGTCAACAAAGAATTCACCACCAGGTTGAATTTTACAGACACTAGAGTCTTATATATAAAGAAACAAGAGCAGATATTAAAGACATAGCCTGAGATACATTTTACATCCAAACTTTCCATTCATATAGACAGTCCCAGGACATTAATCGCCTAAATGCCCAGAATAAAGGGTAAAGTGAGACAGGAATATGCCTCCTGTTTGGTCTGTTAAGGCCTGAAAAGGCTCTATGGGCCAGAATCCATTGATCTGCCACCTCACAATACACTGCAACATAACGCCATAAAAAAGACAATGTGCATCTTTGTCAACACTACGAACTTGCTTAGGAATTGCTCCACTTGTGTGGTTTCACCAAGTGAATCCCTAGAATACCCAGGACAGTCAGAAGATGGAGGGGGGTCGGAGGGGATCTTTATTCCCCTGGCTCCATGATTTTTTGTGGACCCCGTGCTCATGCCACATTAATATGTCCTTAAATATTTTAGCAAAGCTGTCCTATTTATAAATGTTGAGACAGCTAATCCAAATAGATGGTGCCAGATGCTGCCTCAGCCATCTGTTCTCTTTCTCTATGGGACATTTCAATTAAACTCTGTCACAGCTTCTCATACTAGGAAGGGCCATGCTTCATTGGTTTGACACAGGCCCCGCAAACTTCCTACATACCCGGGATACCACATTTGTCAGGGGGTACACGCATACTTCAGAGAATTTAATCTTTGACATTACCAGTACAACTTTGGACTCCTGGACTCTGAGAATCCACAAAGATGTAATTGCTGATATCTCATGCATGCAGAGCTCCGGCAAGTGAACCAATCGAGAATCCTGAGGACCTGGAGGCTTTTGTGAGGAACAAAATCCAAACAGGGGTTCACCCCGTAGTGTCAACAGGATGAACAGGGACATCAGCAGAGTGGTGCTTGTACAGACATGTGGATGTTCTCCACTATGCCTCCATCCTCCAGCTAAGGCTCAACAACCCCTGCAAGCAAGAGCAAATACTGCCTGCTGTCGTGATGGGAGAATCAGAGGGGTGTTGGTGGTATTATGGATGGGACGGAGTCAGAGACAATGCCTCCACCAAGGTCTGTATGAGGGGCATAGAACCATAAAATAAGCCACCACCCAACCCCGAAGTGCTGCTTTGAAGGCTGCAGCAATGGTGCTACATATGAAAGTAAGAAAAAGTAATTTAGCAAATTGCCACAAAATCACATCAAGAGAACAAACATTAAAGAGACTTATTGGGGGATTTTACCTTGCAAGCACATAATTCCACCAGACCTGTCAATCAGATAGTGGAATTTACCTTTGCTAATCCAGGTTTTTTATAAAAGTGGGATATGTTATTGCGACCTTACAGAATGTTTAGCCCCGTTGTTAAGTGGGCAGGAAAACAGATGAAAGAATTGCTCCTGAATGCAGGGAGCATCATTTATGTGTGCTCCCTACGCGCAAGAGCAGTGCCGGCTCCCACTGGTGGTAAGGAGCCGGCAGAGTGCGCAGGAGTATTAGGGCTCGCCCCACGGTTGCCAACAGTGCTCACTGGGTGCCCAGGCTGGGCACCACAGCACCCAGCCTTAGGTTGCTGGGCCCCTGAGAATAGGGTCCCTGGGGCCAAAATCATACGAGGGAGGGGGTTGCATGGCCTCCCTCACCCATTAAATTTAGGCCAGGCCCCGGGGGATGGGGTTTACAGGGCCGAAATCAGCCAGAGGAGAGGGACACACAGCCCCCCTCCCCACTTTAAATTTGTACAAAACTGTGGACTCTTGTTGGATAAAGGGGCAGATGAGGATCTGATCTGGCCCTGGGCTTGATGAAGGCAAAGCAAGTGTGCTTTCTTGACAATTTCACATTACAAAATGACCTGAAATCCTTTGTGGCGATGAATGCATTGTTGATTTATAAGAGGCATTCTGGAGTGACGGTGAAGGGTGGGTTCTTTCTTGGCCTCTCCTGGTGAGAGCAGAGTCAATGGTTCTTTCTTTGCATTACTACAAGCATGCAAATGTGCAAATCACATGGAAGCTCCACCTGTTTGGCCTCACCCATGAGCCTTAATAATATGCAAAGTTATTCCTGCCTTTTGCCAGGATAATAGACAGCCTAACAAGATGCCCTTCAGCGCGTTTCCAGCGGTTTTTTGTGATGTGTTTTTGATGCCGAGGAATATGAAGACATCTCCACCAAACAAATAAGCACTTACTTCATATAGTTAAGAGGAAGGACCCTTGTTTGGTGGATATTTACCTCTTTGTAGTCTTGTTGTCTTCTCTATAGGGAGATTCATGTTATCACAGATTTCTGGATAAAGACACATGAGGATCAATCACTTTGCCAAAACAAACACAAGGTCACTGGAGACATTTCCTTGTGGTCCATTTTGCAGATGTAGTGTAGAATACAGACTAGACATTTACCAAAGAAGCTAGCACTTACTAATTAACAAGCAGAAATTACTGCAGTAGGGTCGACATTTTGTGCAAACTTGTGGACTCTTGCTGTACAAACTGGCAGGTGAAGTTCCTTTCTGGCCCTGATGCTCAATTCACAGAAATTAAATCTCAATGGGAAGCACTTACAAATATAAACATAGCAGATGCTGCAGATGCAGCTCCACTTCTGCAAAGGACAAATGATTCTAGCTTCCAGGGCTTGGCGAAGTGTTACATTCTTATTTATATGTATACTGTTTCTTTAATTCATCCACTTCTGAGTTATTTCTATTCAAAGTGCCTTTATGTTCTCTGTTGCCATGGTGTAAATATATTTATTACTTGCCCGCACTGTTTGTTTCCTGCTGAGCAGTTAGTTTTTCTTTTTTTAAATCGCCATCACGTGAAGCCTTCATGAGCTTCCATCATCGTCCACACTCACCCATTGTTGTGAGCTGCCTGGAATCCTATCACGAGCCTCCTCGGTGCCTGCTGTGTGTGACGTGTGTGAGGAAACACTTACCATCACACGCTAAAGTATTCCTTAGCCTTCTCCTTGGGCTGGAATTCCTGCATGCGTGCGCACTTCTTTGTCTCACGCTGATGTGCTGACACACTCCTAAGGTTCTTTCCTTTTGTGCTTTGAAAGCTATTCACGTCATTTACGGCCACATACTTGTGGCCCGCCGAAGAGCTGTGAAGAGCATTTTATGCGTGCTGGAAGCTCTCACAGCTATTCACACCCGCATACTGTTTGCCGCCGCCACCGAGCTGTGGAGAACATTTTCAAGGTTGCGCAAAAAGGATATACCAAGTAAGCACCTTTGTTTTGTTGAAAGTGCACATATTGTTGGGCAGTAATACATTGTTATTTGTATTTTTGCTGTGGCGTAGACATCTATTTGGCTTAAGCAGTGAAAAGAAACTTTATTTGTCACCATGCAATTCGACCCTCTCCAAATTTCTGCGAACCAAAGGAGAACCTCCCACACCTTGGGGCAGATGGAAGGAAGAATTCTTGACTTACCTTAAGGCTATTGACGGTGAAAGACTCTCTGCAGAAAGGAAAAAAAATATTCTGTTACATTGTTTGGGGTCAGAAGGGCAAGTTATTTTTAGAAGTCTTCCACAAGCTGATGGTAATGGTGACAGGAGTGTATTTGACAGATGCAATGGCTCGAATTGAGATCAGATTTAAACCTTCTTCTAGTGTTGCCTTGAACAGATACAAATTTTATATGAGAGCTCAAGAAGATAGTGAGACATTTGATGACTTTCTCACGGCATTACGCACATTATCTATAAATTGCAATTTTGGTCCTATCACTGATGAAATGATTAGGGATCAGACCTTTGTCCACCTCAAAAGTAAGAAAATTCAGGAACACCTTTGGATTATGGGGGATCCCAACTTGAAGGATGTCATAAGTACTGCTATAAAGCTATGGAACAATCGGAAAAGTGGATGAAATCCATACATAAGGACAACAAAGGAGTAGAAGAGGATGTTTGTGCTGTAAAATCTGAACCTTCACGTAGTGGACAAAGAGTATTTAAGAAATATGATAAGGATTTTCAATGTTTTAGGTGTGGGAGTGTTAGCCATGGAGCATCTTTTCCTAAGTGTCCAGCTTTGGGTAAGGAATGTAAGAAGTGTGGACGTCGTATGCATTTTGCTGTGGTATGCAGAGATACCAAAAGTTCTGGTGTTGGGTTTGGAAGAGGTAAAGTCTCTTATATCAATCAAGATTATGTGGATGACAGGGTGAGTGAGTGTGATAGTGGTATGTTGCTGTCTGTCACTGATATTGGCAAAGATGGAGAAAGCCCCAGTTGTCTTAAACCACCGAAGTGTATTGTGCGCATTTTGGGTTTGGAGATAGAACTCATGGCTGATTCTGGTTCTCCTTGGACAATTATTACTAAAGAGGTCTTCCTTGAGCGTTTCAAGGATTCTTTGAGCCTTAAGGATTTGAAAGAATCGGACATTGTTGCTATGGCTTTTGATGGTTCTAAGATTGACATGGAAGGATATAAGGATGTTGACATAGAGTTCAAGGGACGTGTTGCTCATAATAAACTTTATGTTGCGCTCAAGGGTGTGATTGTGCTGGGTTGGAAGGACCAATGGAGTTTAGGAATTATTCTCAACCCTAGAAGTTGTGAACCTGTGTTATTAGTGTCAGAAGGAGAAGATAAAGTTAGTCCTTTAAGTAAGGATAGTAAGAGTGATGCCGGTGTCATTGTGAATTCTTTTCCCAAGGTGTTTTCTGGGAAACTAGGGAGAATCAAAAATTTCAGCCATCTGATTAAACTTAAAAGGGGAGCTATACCAGTCAAGCAAAAGCTTAGAGGTGTACCTGTGTGTGTGTGAGGGAAGATATTAAGTTGCTGTTACAAAGTCTCATTGATGATGACATTATTGAAGAAGTAAAGTTATCGGAATGGGTTTCTCCCATCGTTTAGGCAAGGAAAGCTGATAAAAGTTTGAGACTCTGTGTGGACTTGAGGGCTTTGAATGCTAATTTGGTGGTTGACTGTCATCCCTTACCAAACATAAATGAGGTTGTCAGTATGTTGGAAGTAGCCAAAGTGTTTTCCACATTTGATTTGCGATCTGCTTATCATCAGATTTCCTTAACTGATGACTCTAAACAATTTACTGCTTTTCTCATTCCACAGGAGTTGTTTCAATATAAGAGAATGCCTTTCGGGTTGGCCTCTGCGGCCTGTCTTTCAGAGGGCAATGTACCATATTTTTAAAGATTTGGATAGTTTTGTTAGATGCTTCCAAGATGACATTCTTGTGTTTTCTTCAAACCATTAAAAGCATATGGGACATGTTATGGAAGTGTGCAAGCGCTTAGAGTCGAATGGTCTAACCCTTAAAGAGAATAACTGTAAGATGTTTTGCAAATCTGTTGAATATCTGGGCCATACTCTTTCTGGAGATGGTGTTGTTCCAAAAAGTCCCTGGTGGAAGCCATTGTCAAAGCCCCAGCTCCTGATAACAAGGAAAAACTTTTATCTTTTGCTGGGCTTTGTGAGTACTATAGCAAATTCATCAAGGACTTTGCCACAAAAATGGAGCCACTCAGAGAACTTACCAGACACAAAGTAGAGTTTCTTTGGATGCAAAGGCAACAAGACGTCTTCCAACAGATTAAAGAGGAGATTGTTAAAGCTCCCACCTTGAAACCTTTATGTATGAACAAGTTGTGTCTTGTTACCGTGGATGCCAGTCTATGTGGTTTTGGTGGAGTTTTATCCCAAGTGTGGTAAAGAGGAGTGGTGTGTTGCTTTTGCCTCCAGAACTCTCAGTGATACAGAAAGGAGATACTCCGTTATTGAGAGAACTTTTAGGTTGTGTGTGGGGCATTGAGTACTTTTGTAATTACCTATTGGGAAGCAGGTTTGTGTTGAGAACTGATCACAAACCCCTTGTGTCGATCTTGTCACCTGGTGGGGGATGAAAGGCCACTGCCCGAATAGGTAGACTCATGTCTAGATTACAAGAATATAGCTTCAGTGTAGAGTATGTTCCTGGGAAGCACAATGTTACAGCTTCCCGCCTACCCTGTCCATGTGAACAGGAAAATTATGTTTGTGAGGATTTTGAGATGATTGTGCCTGTTGGTGATTTTGTGTCCAAAGAGTTTTCTGCTATCTCTGAGGAAGAGTGTGACTGCAGATGACAAATGGAATCTACTCAAAAGTTTTATCCTTAATGGATGGCCGAAAGCTAAAGAAGTTCCTGCTGAAGTGAAATCTTTTCTGCAGGTATCCACTGAATTGGAAGTGGAAGGTGATTTGATTTTCAGAAATGGGAAATGTGTACCTCCTGAGTCCATGCAAGATGTCATCCTTAAACTTGTGCATGAGGGACATCGGGGGATGTCTTCTATGAAAAGATTGGTGAGGTCCAGCTTTTGGTGGCCCAGTATGGACAATATGGTCGACAGGACTGTCAGAGAATGTGCTGAGTGTGTTAACAGCGATAAAATGTTAAAGTCTTTCCCTGCTCCATTGAAGCCTGTGCCTTGGCCTAAATCCCCATGGCAGAAAATTGCGGTTGATATCTCTGGGCCATTTTATTGCTTGCCACAAGAGGCTCGTTTTGCTTTGGTGATTATTGATTACCACTCTAAATGGCCAGTGGTTAAGTTTGTTGCTCATGCCACCTCACAAACCATAATAGAGTTTTTCAGAGAGATCTTTTCTCGCGAAGGGAGTCCTGAAGTTCTTATGACAGATAATGGCGTGCAATTAAAATCACGTGAAATGGAAGAATTTCTGGCTTTGTGTGGAATCAAACAATGCACTGCTGCCCTTTATGAACCACAAGGTAATGGCCAGGTTGAAAGGTTCAACCGTGTCCTAAAAGATGATGTGGAATTGGCCAGGAAATCAGGTAAAGAGTGGAAAGTTGTGCTGAGGGAAAGAGTTTGGATGTATCGTATTGCCCCTCATTCTGTTACCAGAGTCAGCCCCTTTCGACTTTGAGAGGGAGAGATCCTACATCCAAACTCTGTCCTTGGTGGATAAAGAAGCAAATGGGTGAGACTTGTGTGAATGATGATGTGCAAAATGTTTTTTCTAGAGTTCAAGAAAAACAAGAAAGATGAAACACTTTTATGATGCTAAAATGAAAGTTAAAGTTCCCACTTTTGTTATAGGAGATTGGGTGAGAATACTCAAACCGGGTCTCAGTACGAAAGGAACTTCCAAGTATGGTCCTGCCATTAAAGTTGTGAAAGTTAATTTTAATAGTGTTGTGACTCAAGATGGTAGAGTGGGGAACGTAAGACGTGTTGTTGAGTGTCGCACTACTCTCAACGATGTCAACCGTGGAGATTTTGTTGACACACCTTTTGCTTCCGACTCTGTTGCTTACCGAGTTAAAACAGATGCAAGAAGTGCAAAACCTCCCGCTAGAATGAAAGACTATGTTTAATGTTTTTGTGTTACATTCTTATTTATATGTATACTGTTTCTTTAATTCATCCACTTCTGAGGTGTTTCTATTCAAAGTGCCTTTATGTTCTCTGTTGCCATGGTGTAGTAAATTCTACATTCTATCTTTGTTTCTCTGGAACATTTGTCCAGAGCAGTCATTTGTACTGTGCTGGATTACAATAAACCTCTTTTTGTATAACCTGTTCCCTGGATTGAATTCTGGACAGAACACTACACGTAGGCAAAGCAAGTGTGTTTTCTCGCAATTCCTCATAAAAAAATGATCTGAAATGCTTGGTGAAGGTGAATGCATCGTTGATCTATCTGAGTGCAATCTGTAGTGACTACGCCAAGTGGGTTCTTTCTTGGCCTCTCCTGGAGGGAGTAGAGTCCATGGTTCTCCCTTTAAATGACTGTGAGTATGAAAAAGTGCAAAATCACCTGAAGGCATCATCCGTTTGGCCCTGCCCTGCCCTCCTCAGTAATAGGCAAGTCACAGACCCATACAGCTACTCAAACACCCACTCACACACACATAAAAACCACTCACACACCTACTTACAGATCCATACAGATACTCACACACCCACTCACAGACCCAAACATCTACTCACACACCCACACACAGGACCATACAGCCACTCACACACCCACTCACAAAGTTTAAATATTACAGTTAGGAAATAAAATTTTAAAAACCTTCAAAATTCACTACAAAGACCAAAGGTTACAGGAACATTATAGTTAGAAAATAGAAAATAGAAATTAAAAAACCTTAGGAATTCACTGAAATATGTTTCAAATATATAGAGGTTGTGTGAGTTGCTGTTTGAGGGAGTGAGTGAGTGTGTGTGTCAGTAGTTGTATGGGTCTGTGAATGGGTATGTGAGTGGTTGTGTAGGTGTGTGAGTGGGTGTATGAGTGGTTCTATAGATGACGTTAGTGATGTCATCAGTGATGTCATTTGAGATTTCATCAGTGATGCCACTGACCATATAATGAGTAATATAATATGTGAGGTCATAAGCCGGGCATTGCGGGGGTGTAAATTATAGTTAGCTCAGGTAACGGTAACTGGTGAATTTTCATGGTTTTGTATGAGTGAAATCTGAGCCTAACTATGACGTCCCTGTAACCTTTGTTTTTTCAGTGAATATATATATATATATATATATATATATATATATATATATATATATATATTCACTGAAAAAACCGTAGGTTTCAGGCACGTTATAGTTACAAATTAGCATTTTAAAAACCTTTGAAATTCACTGAAAAAACCATAGGTTTCAGACACGTTATAGTTAGAAATTAGCATTTAAAAAACCTTTGAAATTCACTGAAAAAACCATAGGTTTTAGGGACAGTTATAGTTAGTTGGACATTGCACTCGTACAAAACCCGTGAAATTCCCCCGTTATAGTTAGTTCAGCTAACTATAACTCGCGCCCGCAATGCACTGCTGATGACGTCACATATTACATCACTCATGACATGGTCAGTGACATCACTGATGACATCACTGATGACATCTCAAATGACATCACTGATGACATCACTGATGACATCATCCAGTGACTGTGTGTTTCTGTAAAATTTAACTATGTTTAATATATATAGGGAAAGGCGTATTGAAGAATGAGTGGGTGTATAAGCGTCTGAATGGATGATTTAGTAGGTGCGTGACTGAGTCTATAAGTGAGTGATTAAACGTATCTTACTGGATGCATGGGTGAGTGACTAAACTGTGTGAATGTCTGTATCCGTCTGTCTGTTGTTGTGTAAGCAGCTGCATGGGTTTCTGACTAGCTAAATGAGTGTCTATATGGGTTATGGATTGGTTCTCTGAGTATCTGTATGGGTGCCTCAGTGTTTGTGTGGGTGGGGTGTGTGACTCTGTGCATAGATGTGTGAGTGGGTGATTCACTGGGTGCATGGTTTCAAGAGTGCGTCTGTGATGGACTGTATGGGTGGGTGAGTGTGTGTATGGGTGTGTTAGTGATTGAATGTATATCTCAGTGGTACATGTGTGAGTAACTACATATGTGAAAGGCAGTATATATGTGTGTTGGAGTATATAAATGGCTATAAGTGAGTGTGTGATTGTCAGAGTGGCTGTATGGATGCGTGTGTGCTTGTATCAGTTATTGTATAAGAGCGTAAGAATGTGCTAGTATTTGTATGAGTAAGTGAGCTGGTGTGTGTATAACTCTATAGGTGAGTAAATGGGTGTGTGATTAATTTTTTGCTTGACTGACTAGGTGTGTGAGTACCTCTATGGATGAGTGGCGGTGTGTCAGTGTTTATATAGGTGTATGAGTGCATATGATAGTCCTGTACTGAGTGACTGTAAGTATGAGTGACTGTACGGGTGAGTGAGTGGATGTGTGTGTAGACCTAAGAATCAGTGAGTTGGTATGTAGTTTTTGGTATTGAAGTGTCTATGGTTTTGAGAATGGCAGTCTGTAATTTAGAGTGGGTGTATCAAAAGTTATATTAGGGTGTGAGAAGATGCATGAAATTATCACATGGATGATGTCATCAGTGATGTCATTTGAGATGTCATCAGTGATGTCATCAGTGATGTCACTGACCATGTCATGAGTGATGTAATATGTGACGTCATCAGCAGTGCATTGCGGGGCGCGAGTTATAGTTAGCTGAACTAACTATAACGGGGAATTTCACGGGTTTTGTACGAGTGCAATGTCCAACTAACTAGAACTGTCCCTAAAACCTATGGTTTTTCAGTGAATTTCAAAGGTTTTTAAAATGCTAATTTGTAACTATAACGTGCCTGAAACCTACGGTTTTTCAGTGAATTTCAAAGGTTTTTAAATGACAATTTTTAAATATATTAATTTTTATATTAATTTTTTTCATACTGATTTACTACATTTTTAGAAACAATTTCTTTTACATATTTTATTTTTTAAATTACATTGTAATTACATTATACATTACATTACAAAAATACTTTCTCAGAATGAATTACTTTAGTTTAAATACTTAGCACATAGGCAATAGACTTTTAAGTACAGTAGTTACAGTTGTTGCAATGGGCAACACATTTTCAAACACAATGCAACATTCAGCTCAATGTGAATTTCTAGTTAAATGCAATTAGTTACTTTATGGATTACTTTTCTAACCACAGGACTGGATCCTAGATTCAGTCCTGGTACATCTCCTGTAAACAGTTGAGTAAAAGCGTTTTGGTTACAGTCGTGATTTTTAAGGAATATTATTGTATTTTAAAAGTTGACATAGAAACTTTTTCTCATAGAATCACCAATGTTATCCTATGGAAGGAAATTCACTTAGCAGGTAAAAACTGTTATCGTTACTTTTTCTTACTCAGTGTTGGATCCTGGATCCAGCACTGGTGCATCTCCTGTAAACAGTTGAAAGAATGCGTTTAAGTCATACAGGCGATTTTTAAGGAATATTTGTAGTTTGTGAAAATCGACACTTTGAAACTTTTCTGCTGAAAACCAGACAATGGATTCCTATGGAAGAAAATATAAGTTACTGGTAAGTACGGTTAAAATTACTTTTCAAGACCAGTACTGGGCTGAAAGATACAGCACTGAGGTCTCTCCTTATAACAGGTGAGTAAATCGGAATTCGTAGTTCGGCTGATTTTAGAAGAATATTTTAAAGTTCCAAAACTCCACACTTAGAAGAATTTCCAAGTGAAACCAGTCAATGTTAGCCTATGAAGGAAATTCAAGTTACCGGTAAGTACGGTTAAAATTACTTTTCAGGACCAGTACTGGGCTGAAAGATGCAGCACTGAGGTCTCTCCTGATAGCAGGTGAGTAAATCGGAATTCGTATTTCGGCTGATATTAGAGGAATATTTTAAAGTTCCAAAACTCCACACTTAGAAGAATTTCCAAGTGAAACCAGTCAATGTTAGCCTATGAAGGAAATTCAAGTTACCGGTAAGTACGGTTAAAATTACTTTTGAGGATCAGTACTGGGCTGAAAGATGCAGCACTGAGGTCTCTCCTGATAACAGGTGAGTAAATCGGAATTCGTATTTCGGCTGATTTTAGAGGAATATTTTAAAGTTCCAAAACTCCACACTTTGACTGGATTTCCACTTGGAAATTCATTCTAAGTGTGGAGCTTATGAGAAATTCAAATGTTCCTCGTAAGTACAGTCGAAATTACATTCGAGTACTCACTGCTAGTCAGAGAGATGCAGCACTGCAGGTCTCTCCTGCTAACAGGTGAGTAAATCTGAATACGTATTTCAGCCGTATTTTAGAGGAATACTTTAAAGTTCCTTACATAGGCTCACACTTAGACTGGATTTCCATGGAAATCCATTCTATGTTAGCCTATGTAAGGAAATTCAAGTTACTGGTAAGTACGGTTAAAATTACTTTTCAGGACCAGTACTGGGCTGAAAGATGCAGCACTGAGGTCTCTCCTGATAACAGGTGAGTAAATCGGAATTCGGATTTCGGCTGATTTTAGAGGAATATTTGCACAATGGTGAAGGGAGGGGCGGGGCCTGAGGTGACATCTGTGCAAACGCGCCCCGTGGTGCGTTTTAAGTTGGGGGATTAAGTCCCCTTGAATCATGAGGGTCCCTACGGGCCAACTAGCCCACCAGGAACCTCCAGTATGCGCCAGGGGCTGCGTTGCAGAGACATGTACAGAGGCCACACCCCTTTTACAGCTCTCTGCAACGCAGCTCTGTGGCGCTTTCTGGACGTACCTGTTGGGCTAGTTGGCCCCAGGGACCCTCAGGATTGAAGAGGATTTAATTCCCCATCTTAAAATGCGCCACGGGGCCTGTTTGCACACATGTCACCTGAAGCCCCGCCCCTCCCTTCACCACTGTGCAAACGCGCCCCGTGGCGCGTTTTAAGTCGGGGGATTAACTCCCTTGAATCCTGAGGGTCCCTGGGGTGCAACTAGCCCACCATATACCTCCAAAAGCGCCATAGAGCTGCGTTGCAGAGAGGTGTAAAAGGGGCGTGGCCTCTGTACACCTCTCTGCAAGGCAGCCCCTGGCGCATACTGGAGGTTCCTGGTGGGCTAGTTGGCCTCAGGGACCCCAGTATTCAAGGGGAATTCGTTCCCCTCTGCAAACGCGCCAGGGCGCGTTTGCAGAGTGGTGAAGGAAGGGGCGGGGCCTGCGGGCCCGATCGTTTTTTTTTTCCCCTGAAGGGGGCTGTGTGGCCCCCTTCCTTTTTCCTATTTTTAGGCCCTGGGGACCCCATCCCCCAGGGCCTTACCCCTTTTTTTAAAATTATAATTAAAAAAAAAAACGGGAAGGGGCCGCGTGGTCCCCCTTCCCTGGGCCTGTATTGGCCCCGGGGACCCCATCCCCCGGGGCATGGCCTGTTTTTTTTTTATTTGGAGGGGGGCTGCGTGGCCCCCCTCAGGCCATTTAAGGCCCCGGGGACCCCATCCCCCGGGGCCGGCCTTGCACTTTTTTTTAATTATTTTCTTTTTTTTTCCTTTGGGGAGGGGGGCTGCGTGGCCCCCTCCGTGGCACTATGGCCCCGGGGACCCCATCCCCGGGGCCTGGCCTCTCGTTGGGGACTGTGGGGGGTCCCCAAGCCCCCACAGTCCCGCCGGCTCCCGTGTCCTACGGGAGCCGGCATTGCTTTACACATGGGGAGCAGCTAACATGCTGCTCCCCATGTGGAAAAGCTGTCGGCTTGGATATTGGAAGAGAGAGCAGGTTTCCTGCTCTCTCTTCCAATATCCAAAGCAAGTTGCAATGACAGGACGGGAGCCACGAGGCTCCCGTCCTGTCATAGCAAACTAGCAGTGTCCCGGGAGTAGGCACCCCGGGACACTGCAGGAGCCGGCCCTGGGGGTGGCGGTCCCCAGGGCCATCAAGGGCTCCAGGAGGGGGCCGCGCGGCCCCCTCCCATTCAGTGCACAGCCCCGGGGAGGTGGTGGTCCCCGGGGCTCTGGGGGTCCAAAACGGACCCCCATTGTAATTTTTCTTAGTGCCCCGGGGAGGTGGTGGTGCCCGGGCGTGTGGGGGCTGGAGCCCCCACACAGGTTTTTAATTAAAAAAAAGAAGCCCCGGGGAGGTGGTGGTCCCCGGGGCTGCGGGAGGGCTCAGAGCCCTCCCGCACCATTCTACATAAAGCCCCGGGGGTGGTGGTCCCCGGGGCTTGAGGGCCCTTAGAGGCCCCCACACATAAAATTAACCCCCCCAGCATGCCCCCGGGACTTGGCCCACCCGGGGGCCAGTGCTATCGAAGCGCGGAGACCGCGCTTCGATTTTTCTTTTTTCGGCAGGGTTCGCGCTCCCTGAGCGCATTCTGCCGATTTTTTAAAAAAAAACATTTTTTTGCCCAGGGGGTCCTTGTGGGACCCCCTGAGCAGACCTAGGGGTCAGGGTGTTTCTACCCTGCCCCCTTTGTGCGCTTTGCGCACTTGTTTCTGTCCCTCGGTTCTACCGAGGGACAAAATGGCTGCCAACACTTCCTGATTTGGAGTGTTGACAGCCAATTAACATAAAGCTCGTGCTCGGGAGGATCCGCGGCCCTAGATATATCTATCTTTTTTACTTTTCATTTTCTCAGCAACTACTGAACGGATTTACACCATTTAACAAAAGGGTTCTTTCTGAACCAAGAACTACCTCTTTGCCAAATTTGGTGTAATTCCGTTCAGCAGTTCGGGCTGTAGCCGTGTCTAAAGTTTCCTATGGAAAATTGCATGGGGAAAACGCGTTTTGGGACCCCCTTTTTCTCGGCCCCCGCTTGACGAATCCCCCGAGACTTTCAGGGTAGGAGCGGACCGGAGCGGGCCACAAAGTTTGAAAATTTTTGCGAAGATACGTCAACCGGCAAGAGAGTTATTTCAAATAGAATGTCGCGGATTTCCTATGGATAATAGGTTGTAACTATAACTATCTACTGGCGACCGCCAGTAGATAATATATATACATATATATATATATATATATATATATCATACAAAAACGCCCACAGTTGAAAGTGCACTCGAAGAACAGGCAGACCCAGCCGTTACTTGCAAGATCTTTATTTCATTTTCAAACCGGCAGAATCCTTGGAAATATTGTCCAGCCCTACGTGTTTCAAAGCTTAATGCTCCTTGTTCACGGGCAGTGTGGAAATAGCGGAAAAGAGCACCTTACATCATTGGTTTAATTACCTCCTTCCGATGGATTTGTCCCCCATGCCTCCTGGGACATGTGGTGCTCATGCAAGTTTTTCCCAACAATGGGTTTCCGTCAGCCACACATAATCTTAAAAATAAAACCCTCAATGGGTCCCAAATGTCGCCGCCGGTTCCCTTTGTTTTCACCTGTTCCTCCGTGAAACGATTGCCGTGTATCTGCAATCCACAGACCAAACTACATTTTGATGGCTGTGCACATTTCCCGACCTGGACAGGCTGGTGTATATCATACAAAAACGCCCACAGTTGAAAGTGCACTCAAAGAACAGGCAGACGCAGCCATTACTTGCAAGATCTTTATTTCATTTTCAAACCGGCAGAATCCTTGGAAATATTGTCCAGCCCTACGCGTTTCAAAGCACCACATGTCCCAGGAGGCATTGGGGACAAATCCATTGGTAGGAGGTAATTAAACCAATGACGTAAGGTGCTCTTTTCCACTATTTCCACATTTCCACATTGCCCGTGAACAAGGAACATCTTCGGGAAATTTTCAAAACTAATGGTTCACTCAGGTCAGCTCCTGTCTTGAAAGTTTCGGGGTGATTCGTCAAGCGGGGGCCGAGAAAAAAGGGGGAGCCCAAAACACGTTTTCCCCATGTTAATTTCCATAGGAAACTTTAGACAAAGCTACAGCCCGAACTGCTGAACGGAATTACACCAAATTTGGCAAAAAGGTAGGTCTTGGTCTAGAAAGCGTGCTTTTTAAAAAATGGTGTAAATCCGTTCAGTAGTTGCTAAGAAATTCAAAAAAGAAAAATATCGATATCTGAGCATCGAGGAGGATTTGCGAATCCTCCCGAGCTTCATTCTGATTGGCTGCCAACACTCCAAACCAGAATATGTTGGCAGCCATCTTGTGACTCGGCAACCGAGTCACAAGAAAACAGTAGAAAAAACATTAAAAAAACAAGAAAAGGGGGCAAGGTAGAAACACCCTGACCCCCTAGGCCTGCTCACAAGGTCCCACAAGGACCCCCAGGGCCAAAAAAAGCATTTTTTTAAAAAAACAAATCGTCCAAATTCGCGCTGGTTGCGCGAATCCAGCCGAAAATTTAAAAAATGAAGCGCTTCGTTTAGTTAAGCCCCTGGGTGGGCCACGTCGTGGGGGCAATGTATAATTATAAGCGGGGGGCAGGCAGCCTCCCTCCCGGAAAAAAAAAAACAAGGCCAGGCCCCAGGGGATGGGGTCCCCGGGGCCAATAGTGTCCCAGGGAAGGAAGGCCATGCGCCCCCGTCCGGTCCCGTGTTTTTTTTTTTTTTTTAATGCTAAGGCCCTGGGGGATGGGGTCCCCAGGGTCCAAAAAATATTAAAAGAAGGGGGACCAAACAGCCCCCTTCTAAAAAATATTTTTAAAAAAAAGAAAAGCCGGCATCTCGCCGGTGTCCCCGCCCCCTCCCTGCACCACTCTGCAAACGCACCCCCTGGCGCGTTCTATGTTGGGGGATTAAGTCCCCTTTATTCCTGAGGGTCCCCAGCCCACCAGTAGCATTGCTGAGAGGTGGTCCGAGGCCACGCCCCTTTTTACACCACTCTGCAAACGCGCCTCTTGGCGCACTGCTGGTAGGGCGATGAGGTCCTCTTGTGTCCTGAGGACCTCAGGACACAAGTGGACTTCATCCCCCGAGCAGCAGTGTGCCAGGAGGCGCGTTTGCAGAGTGGTGTAAATAGGGGGTGTGGCCTCGGACCACTCTCAGCAATCCAGCTGTGTGGGGCTTACTGGAGGTACCTGGTGGACTAGTTGGCCCCCAGGGACCCTCAGGAGGCAAGGGGACTTCATCCCCCAACCAAGAGCGTGCCAGGGGGCACATTTGCAGAATGGTGGACAAAGGGGGCGTGGCCTGTGCCCACCTATCAGCAATCCCACTATCTGGGGCATACTGGAGGAATCAGGTGGCTAGTTGGCCCCTAAGGACCCCAGCATCGAAGGGGACTTTAATCCCCATCCAAGAGCATGCCAGGGAGTGCCAGGGAGTGCGTTTGCAGAGTGGTGGGGAAAGGGGGCGTGCTATGAGAACTTAGCAATCCCGCTGTGTTTGGGACTTAGTGGAGGTAATAGGAGGGGTAATTGGCCCCCAAGGTTGTCCTTGGGGGCCAACTACCTCGCCTATTACCTCCACTAAGTCCCACACAGTGGGATTGCTAAGAGGTCTTCGGAGGCCACGCCCCCCCTTTCTCCACCACTCTGCAAATGTGCCTCCTGGCACAGTACTTGTTGGGGGATGACTTCCACTTTACTCCTGAGGGACTTTGGGGGCCAAGAAGCCCTCCTGGTACCTCCTGTAAGTCCTACACAGCGGAATTCCTGAGCGCTGGTCGGAGGCCCAGCCCCCTTTCTGCACCACTCTGCAAACGTGACTACCAGTTAAAGAAGCATTTGTAATGTAATAGGTCTCGCATTTGCGAGAGTTAGAGCTATTGGCATTGTAAATGTAAAGATTTTTATTAATGTTTTTGGTGTAGAGTGGATGTACGTTGTGTGTAGTGGAATTATGTGGTATGTTGTGCAGTGAAATTATGTGAATAGAAAGTATGTGGTATTTAGTGTATAGGAATTATGTGGAGTGGGATTATGTGCTTAGGAGAGTAATTATGTGGTATTGTAGTCTGTGTTGTGGAGTGGTAACCTCAGGTTTAGTCTTCCTCGTTTCTATAGAAGTTAAACTATAAACTCAATGACACACAAAAAACAGAAGGAATCACTGAGGAGCACTTCTGGACCTAGTCGGAGGTATGAGCAGGGCCACTGGAATTATGTGACTGTTCGGCTGCACCAATTTTCACATAATTAAACATTTTCCGCATTTGCCAAATATTCCATCATCTGCTGCCTAATCTGCAGATTTGAACAAAAAAAGCCATGTTTCTAGCTCAAACGGCTCAACTGTTCCCAAACATGCAGTGTCACGTGTTACAGCATGCTGGAAGGCCCTTTGGAAATCTGGAATGGTCATATGTTACTTATTACAAAATGTGGGTGTTAAACTGGTACTAATTGTGCACAAACCTCC
Organism: Calotriton arnoldi; assembly: GCA_963921515.1. Taxonomy (NCBI): domain Eukaryota; kingdom Metazoa; phylum Chordata; class Amphibia; order Caudata; family Salamandridae; genus Calotriton; species Calotriton arnoldi. The sequence goes on along the minus strand of CAWUFW010002494.1, from coordinate 795,946 downwards.
CTTCTTTCTGTGCCTCTCTTGCCTCTTTCTGCATTTCTCTTGCTTCTTTCTGCACCTTCCTTCCTCTTTCTGCACCTCACTGTCTTCTTTCTGCACCTCTCTTCCCTCTTTCTGCACCTCTCTTGCTTTTTTCTGCAGATTTCTTGCCTCTTTCTGCACATTTTTTGCCTCTTTCTGCACCTCTCTTGCCTCTTTCTGCACCTCACTTGCCTCTTTCTGCACTTCACTCTCTTCGTACTGCACCTTTCTTGCCTCTTTATGTACTTCTCTTGCCACTTTCTGCACTTCTTGAGCCTCTTTCTGTACCTCTCTTGCCTCTTTCTGCACCTCAAGTGCCACTTTCGTGAACTTCTCTTGCCTCTTTCTATACTTATCTTGCCTCTTTCTATACCTCTCTTGCCTCTTTCTGCACCTCACTTGCCACTTTCGGCACTTCTCTTGCCTCTTTCACTACCACTCTTGCATGTTTCTGCACCTCTGTTAGTTCATTCTGTACTGCTCTTGCCTCTTTCTGCACCTCTGTTGCAAATTTATGCATCCCTCTTGCCTCTTTCAGCACCCCTCTTCCGTATTTCTGCACCTCTCTTGCCTCTGTCTGCACACCTGTTCTCTCTTTCCGCACCCCTTTTGCCTGTTTCTGCAACTCTCTTGCCTCTTTCTGCAGTTCTTTTGCCTCCTTCTGCACCTCTGTTGCTTCTTTCTGCACTTGCCTTGCCACTTTCTGCACCCCTCTAGCCTCTTTCTGCACCTCTGTTGGTTCTTTCTGCACTGCTCTTGCTTCTTTCTGCACCGCATTTGCAAATTTCTATATCCCTCTTGCCTCTTTCTGCACCCCTGTTCCCTCTTTCTGCACCTTTCCTGCCTGTTTCTGCACATCTCTTGCCTTTCTGCACCTCTGTTGCTTCTTTCTGCACTTCTCTTGCCTCTTTCTGCACTTCTCGAACCTCTTTCTCTACCTCTCTTGCCTCTTTCAGCACCTCTGTTGCTTCTTTTTGCACTTCTCTTGCTTCTTTCTGCATCCCTTTTGCCTCTTTCTGTACCCTCTTGCCTCTTTGTGCACCTCTCCTTCCTCTTTCTGCACCTCTCTTGCCTTTTTATGCTGTTCTCTTGCCTCTGTCTGCACACCTGTTCCCTCTTTCTGCACCCCTTTTGCCTCTTTCTGCAGTTCTTATGCCTCCTTCTGCACCTCTGTTGCTTCTTTATGCACTTGTCTTGGCTCTTTCTGCACCCCTCTAGCCTCTTTCTGTACCCCTTTGCTTCTTTATGCACTTCTGTTGCTTCTTTCTGCACCCCTCTTGCTTCTTTCTGCACTTCTGTTGCTTCTTTCTGCACCCCTCTTGCCTCTTTCTGTACCCCTCTTGTGTCTTTGTGCACCTCTCCTTCCTCTTTCTGCACCCCTCTTGCCTTTTTCCACAGTTCTCTTTCCTCTTTCTGCACCTCTCTTGCCTCTTTCTGTACCTCTCTTGCCTCTTTCTGCACCTCACTTGCCTCTTTCTATCTTCTCTTGCTTCTTTCTACAACTCTCTTGCCTCTTTCTGCTCCTCTCTTGCCTCTTTGTGCATTTCTCTTGCCTGTTTCTGTACCTCTCTTGCCTCTTTCTGTACCTCTCTTGCCTCTTTCTGCACGTCACTTGCCTCTTTCTGCATTTCTCTTGCCTCTTTCTGCACGTCACTTGCCTCTTTCTCTACCTCTCTTGCCTCTTTCAGCACCTCTGTTGCTTCTTTCTGTACCCCTCTTGCCTCTTTTTGCACCCCTCCTCCCTCTTTCTGTACTTCTTTTGCCTCTTTCTGTACCTCTCTTGCTTCTTTCTGCACCTCTATGGTCTTTCTGCAATCGTCTTCCCTCTTGCTCCTCTTCTCTTGCTTCTTTCTGCACTTCTCTTGCTTGTTTCTGCACCTCTCTTGCATCTTTCTGCACCCCTTTTGCCTCTTTCTGCATCCCTCTTGCCTCTTTCTGCACTTCTCTTGCCATTTTCTGCACCTGTCCTGCCTCTTTTTGCACCTCACTTGCTTCTTTCTGCACTTCTCTTGCTTCTTTCTACACCTCACTTGCTTCTTCCAGCAATTCTCTTGCCTCTTTCTGTACTTCTCTTGCTTGTTTCTGCACCTCACTTGCATCTTTCTGCACCCCTCTTGCCTCTTTCTGCACCCCACTTTTCTCTTTCTGCACCCGTCTTGCCTCTTTCTGCATCCCTGTTCCCTCTTTCTGCACCTTTCCTGCCGGTTTCTGCACCTCTCTTACCTCTTTCTGTACCTCTGTTGCTTCTTTCTGCACTTCTCTTGCTCTTTCTGCACCCTTTTGCGCCTCTTTCAGCACCTCTGTTGCTTCTTTCTGCACTGCTCTTCCTTATTTCTGCACCCCTCCTGCCTCTTTCTGTACCTCTCTTGCCTCTTTGTGCAACCCTCTTACCTTTTTCTGCACCCTCTTGCCTCTTTTTGCACCTCTGTTGGTTCTTTCTGCACTGCTCTTGCTTCTTTCTGCACCTCACCTGCCTCTTTCTGCACTTCTCTTGCTTCTTTCTACACCTCTCTTGCTTCTTTCAGCAATTCTCTTGCCTCTTTCTGCACTTCTCTTCCTTCTTTCTGCACCCCTCCTGCCTCTTTCTGCACCTCACTTGCCTCTTTCTGCACTTCTCTTGCTTCTTTCTACACCTCTGTTGCTTCTTTCAGCAATTCTTTTGCCTCTTTCTGCACTTCTCTTGCTTGTTTCTGCACCTCTCTTGCGTCTTTCGGCACCTCTGTTGCTTCTTTCTGCACTTCTCTTGCCTCTTTCGGCACCTCTGTTGCTTCTTTCTGCACTTCTCTTGCCTCATTTTGCACCTCTGACTTGGAGGTAGTTTTAATCCCTCTGCCCTATTATGTACTAGGGCCTTACAGGGGAGGTCCTGCCAATCACAGGGGTACCCCAACCCATAGTGTACCCTTGTGTATGTAGGTGTTTTCACTGTATTCTAAGTGTCTTTCAGCATAGCACTGGCTCTGGGCCTGGTTAGTCAGTCAGTTACCACCAGTACCAGTCAGCAAAAAGTTGGGGGCACAGGATGACTTTGCAACAAGGCCTCTTTCTGCACCTCTGTCGGTTCTTTCTGCATATCTCTTGCTTCTTTCTGCACCTTTCTTCGTCTTTCTGGACTTCTGTTGCCTCTTTCTGCATTTCTCTTGCTTCTTTCTGCGCTTTTCTTCCTCTTTCTGCTCATGTCCTGCCTCTGTAGGCATAGTTAGAAATTAGCATTTAAAAAACCTTTGAAATTCACTGAAAAAAACCATAGGTTTCAGGGACGTTATAGTTAGAAATTAGCATTTATAAAACCATAGAAATTAACTGAAAAAAAAATACAGGTTTCAGGGACGTTATAGTTAGTTGGACATTTCACTCGTACAAAACTAGAGAAATTCGGCTGTTATAGTTAGTTGAGCTAACTATAACTCAGGCCCCCGATATGCACTGCTGATGACGTCACATATTATATCATTCATGACATGGTCAGTGACATCAATGATGACATCACTGATGACATCTCAAATGACATCACTCATGACATCACTGATGACATCATCCAGTGACTGTGTGTTTCTGTAAAGTTTAAATATGTTTTATATATATATATATATATATATATATATATATATATACGCCAAGGTGTATTGAAGAATGAGTGGGTGTATAAGTGTCTGAATGGATGATTTAGTAGGTGCGTGACTGACTGTATAAGTGAGTGATTAAATGTGTCTTACTGAATGCATGGGTTAGTGACTAAACTGTGTGAATGTCTGTATCAGTCTGTTAGTTGGTGTGTAGGCGGCTGCATGGGTTGGTGAGTAGCTACATGAGTGACTATATGGGTTATTGATTGGTTGTCTGAGTATCTGTATGGGTGCCTGAGTGTCTGTGTGGGTGGGTGGGGATGAGTGACTCTGTGCATAGATGTGTGAGTGGGTGATTCACTGGGTGTATGGGTCAGTGAATATATACAATATATATATATATAATATGGCGGTCGCCAGTAGGTAGTTATAGTTTGGACCTTGTTTCTATTCAAAAAGCGTTTGGGACTGTCGTTCTGCCCTGAAAATGCAATGAATTATCCTCAAGCACGAATTGACACATTCAAGTATATAAGGAAGCTGAAACTGCAAAAAATCCATATCTCCAAGAATACACTAGGAAATACCAGCGAACAATTATATCCACCACTGCCTGCTACCACTAGTACCACTATTGCAGATTTATCAGTCCTTCGGACAGTGAGGGAACTTGAATTAGAAAATGAAACTCAGGATGTGACGATATCCATACAGGACATCATCGCAGAGCAAAACCTGCAAGCAGAAGATAGAGTAGTGACACCATTTAAACCACGGTCAAGAGCAACTCCAACCAGTATTAAGGACAAGATCGATACATTCCATGAACTAATTATTGATGGTCTGAAGGCAATCAATAAGGAAATCAATGTGCCAGGGATGAAACGTTCTGCCAAAGAATGGAAGTATCATGAGCTAGTGGAAAAACTTAGAAAAAATAAACAAGTTGTAGTGAGCAACTCGGACAAAGGTGGCAATGTGGTGCTCTGGCCCTTGAAAATGTACCTGCAGGAGGCTCGCAATCAACTTAATCAAAAAGATTGCTACAGAAAATGCAAGCAGGAAACAATGATCAAAGCGCAAGCTGACTTTATCATGGATTTGGATCAATGGTTTGGTGATAGCCTGCTCTCTCATTATGAATATAAATTCTTGCGGAATGAAAATCCAAGAACCCGGGTGTTTAATCCCGAAGGTGCATAAAAACATATCCTACCCACCTGGTCACCCAATCATCTCGGCCAATGGAAGCATGTTGGAGAACTGTTCAAAATATATAGACTTTTTCCTCAAACCCTATGTTGAGAAACTTCCATCATACGTGAGAGACAGCAGTGATTTTCTCAAAATGGTATATGATATACCAATGGAGCAGGATTATATTCTAATTGCATTAGACATTGCTACCCTCTACACAAGCATCGCCCACCAAGATGGCCTGAGAGCTATGGCCTTTTACCTGAGCGACAGACCAGTGAGTCTGTGGAGACATACTCAGATGTTACTGAGCGTGACCAAGAGATGCTTGGAGGACAATTTCTTTCTGTTTGATGGAACTTTATATCAACAGAAGAGAGGGACTGCGATGGGTACTTGCTTCGCCCCCAGCTATGCGTGCTTGCACATAGGCTGGTGGGAGGAGCAAGTGCTCCGAAAAGAATATGCGCAGATTTGGGAAAATAATATCATACTGTGGACCAGGTTTATAGAAGATTTATTTGTAATTTGGAAAGGGTCAACTGAATCTGCAGAACTCTTCATTAATCGTCTAAGTTGTAACAACCTAAACCTGAAATGCACACATACAATCAGTACACAACAGGTAACATTCCTTGATGTCGAGATATTTGTGGAGACAGGCAAACTGGAAACTAGACTTTTTAGGAAGCCAACAGTGGGTAACACAACCTTTCACACTTCTAGCTTTCATCCCAACCACACTAAGCAAAGTATCCCTTACGGTGAAATGCTACGCACCAAGAGGAACTGTAGCACACTTAAGGAGTTAGTGAAATGTCAACAGGAAATGAGCAAAAGGTTCCGGGAGAGAGGTTAAAGTGAAGCAACCATCGAGTCAGCGAGAGAGGCGGCGAATAAAAAGAAACGCGAGGACCTTCTATTTCTTAAGAGTAACAGTAAAAAACAGAAGACTGAGCCTCAGATGCGCTTCATAACTACATTTAGTCACCAAAATAAGGAATTCAGAGATCTGCTTAACAAAAACTGGCATATCCTTAAATTGGATCCAGTGATTGGTCAGCTGATTCCCAAGTATCCACCTCTCACGTATCGCAGAGCACCCTCACTGAGAGATGCCGTGGTCGAGTGAAGCCCAGAGAGTAACAGGGATCTTGGCTGGCTAAGACCTCTCCCTGGCTTCAAAAAGTGCAGCAAATGCAGAGCATGCAGCACAGGCAGAAATACAACAACATACTCCACCCCCTTCAGCAGCAGGGAGATGAAGATTGGAGGTGCATATAACTGCAAGACAGAATTTGCAGTATATGTTTTAACCTGCACTTGCAATCTTCAGTACGTAGATAGCACTACGCTCAAAGCACACAAAAGGATCTTACAACACATGAGGGCTATAACTAACGCTGATAGATCATATCCTTTAGCCCGCCATTGTGAAATCACACATCAAAAAGATCCCACACAAGTTACCTATTTTGTAATTGATGCGATTGCACCAAACAGAAGAGGGGGAGACAGAGTCAGGGCGTTACGTGAACTTGAGACATGATATATCCTTTTACTCAACAGCAAAACGCCCCATGGGCTCAACCATGATGAAGAATTTCATTCATGCCTGTGAATACGTAGTGGCTAGCAAACAAAGAAACGTAGCAGATAGAAACAACAGTAATGCACCACAATTAAGAATAAACTTTGAGCTATTATCCAAACACATTATGAGAGAACTCCCTGTACAGCTGACATATTTCATGTGGTATTCGAGTAAATTGTTCTTATTTGGGCACTTGCCGTGAATGTTATTTTGATTGGAGGGTTTGTACAAAATATTAGATATAGGCACTTGCCAACATGCTAAAGGCTGTGAATTACTGTGGCGCTTTTTTCCAGGAAAAAATAATGGTATATGACACTTGTCCAAAAGAAATTGTGCAAATTGAATTCCACAATTAATGTTGGAATCTCACTGTGCTTGGGAAACTGACATCCCTTGAATAACAATGACATTAGTTAAAGCTATAACAGGATTTGCGCATTGCTCAGTTGTAGTAATAAATGCCTGAAACGAGTATGAACAGCGCAAAGTCGTCACTGTCTGGTTATGAAAGATCAAACCCTTCTTTACCTTTACGAGTGATCATTTAACTCGTTAGGGCATGAAAGATATAAATGTTTAAACTTACAAAATTGTAGGCAGCGAGACAAGCATCGTTAGTCTGTCCTCGCTGGAACTCAAGCACATGATATTAAAGGGCCACTAACATTGATGCTGTAAAACTGTGTGAACAAGGCCGCTTCGACGGCTCAAACGCGTCATGGCTGACGTGCGTGAAATAAAGTAAATATTGAAGAATCGCATTTGATGTTGGCTCCGTTTGTCGATGGAAGATATGTCAAGCGTTTGACTTATATATATATTTAACGGATGTGTAAATTGAGAGCAACACTATTAGGTAACGTAAAATATTGCACTGTGTATATGATTTTAATCTGTGCAATCTGCGACAATTTTATAAATTAATTTAAAAAAAAATATATATATATAATGTGAGAAATATTAGATCAAGCAGAAATTGTTAAAATGCATGATTTTACAAATATATTTTTTCCATGTTCATGACTGTAATGACCATACAATAAAGAGCCATTATCACCTACCTGACTTCAGTGATTCACTTAAACACGACAACTGGCGACGAGGGTAACGACCAGAAGGACAACGCGTGGTCAAGAAGCGGAGGTCGTGTGAAGAAACGGAGCCAGGAGCCCACCCTGGTCCGAGTGCAAGCGGTAAGAAGCCCCATCAAAGCGCAGAGGCGGTGTGTGCAAAAGAATCAACAAAGTACACCAGGCACAACATTAAAGCCCCCCGACGCAAGGAAAGTCAGCCCGGCATCTGCAGAAGCTGCCCCTCTGAGTAAAAGTCAGCGCGCGCGCGCAATTGAATGCTAATCTCGCGCGAGGACGGCGGCCATTTTGAGGCCAGGCAGAAACAACCAATCAGCATCACGGAAGGCCCGGCGGCCATTTTAGAGTCAGGCGGAGGCACAGAAGACCCGCGATCTCGCGTGATTTGGGCGGCCATCTTTGAATCAGGCAAATAAGCCAATAAGAAGTGTAAGAAGCTCGGCGGCCATTTTAAAGTCAGGAAACAAAAAGAAAATAACAGAAAAGCTGCAAAAAGCTGTGCAAAGGAAGAAATTAAAAGAAATAACAAAGACAAGAAGTAATGAAGAAGATAAAAAGAAGGCAAGGAAGATAATAACGGGAAATAAGAACAAATAAGAGTATATAACATCAAGAAGATAAAAAGAAGTACCAAGAAAAGAAGTACACCAAAACGAGAGCTTGTGCAAGTGCTGCAAGCCCAACAATGACGGATCACACACATGACAAGAACGGCACACAAGCGATATTCCGCAGGCCCCTTCCATTCAATTTATCTGAGCCACAGATAGGCATCAGATGGAAACGATGGATTCGCAAATTCGAAAGATACATGCGCACCACAGACGTCGCAGAGAACAAGCACACAGATCTATTTCTAAACCTCGTAGGGGATGAAGTGGAAGACTTGCTAGTAACGTTCCCTCAAGACCAAACAGCAACCTACAAAGGACTGATCAAATGCCTCACAGACAAGTTCGACCTGCAAAGAAACATTGATTTCGAAAGATACACTTTCGCCATCGCGTACCAACAAGCAGAGGAGTCGCTCGACGATTTTGCAACACGACTGCGAAAACTGGTCACACACTGCGAATTCGACAAGTTCGACAACGAACAAGCAATCCGACTGCGCATTATTGAGGGCTGTAGGTCTGTGGAGTTCCGCACACAAATCCTTAAAGAACCGACCTCACTGGAGAAAATTCTGACAATGGCCCGGGCAGAAGCAAGAGCAACAACACACGCAAAGCAGATGGAACTGGGAAAGGAAAGACGAATAGAACAAGCCAACCGCATGACGGGAAGTGGCCGCATGACTGGAAGCAACAGGAAGAAGGAAGACAACGAACACCTGCCAAGAAAGCCGCACGAAAGAACATGTTACAGATGCGGACTAGAGTTTCCACATGTCGGCGCCTGCCCAGCAATGGGTCAGAAATGCAGGAAATGCAATAGGGACAATCACTTCGCAAGTGCCTGCATGGGCGCGCAGTTCAAAAGTGAGAGAGGACGACTGGGAAGACCACGAACAGCAACGAACAGATATGCCAGACACATGGAGACGGCAAATCGCAGCTCGTCAGCTGAGTCGGAAGGGGAGACAGTACAGGAGGGCGTGGAACGACTATACCTGATGTCCGATGCCCCTGTGGAAGACGGAGAGCGTGAGCACATCCATCTAGTGGAGAAGCATCAAGTGAAGAAAACGGCGTCCGTAGACATAAATGTGGGAAGACACAGCGCACGATTCGTGCTGGACAGCGGTGCCACATGCAACATAATGTGCGTGTCAGAATACGAGAAAATGAAGATAAAACCAATGCTAGCTCCATCAACAGTTGATGTATTCACCTGGGGCTCAAAAAAACCAGTGATCAACATGGGAAAATTTACAGAGACACTAATATACAAAGATCGATCAAGCAAAGAAGAAATACATGTGCTACAGGGTGACATACCAGCACCATGTCTGCTGAGCAACATCACGGCGCAGGTGATGGGGTCTCCTTGCAATGACATACCACGTAACAGAGAAGCAGAACATCTTGCGAGAATATCCAGCGATACTACAAGGACTAGGAAAACTAAAAGGACGGCAAATAACACTGCACATTAATGAAGCAATAAAACCGGTGGCTCAGCATCACCGACGAGTGCCGATACACCTGCAGCCACAGGTGGAAGAGGAAATACAAAACCTGTTGAAGGAAGACATTATAGAGCCTGCAAACGGACCGACCCCATGGGTGTCACCAATAGTGGCGGTTCCAAAAAGAACACATCCAAGATTCGCATCTGTGTGGACATGAGGATACCAAACACAGCAATTGAAAGGGAAAGACACCCAGGACCGCATCTAAACGATATGATCAGCTGCCTCACTGGCGCCTGCCGATTTTCAAAGCTGGACCTGTGTAAAGGATACCATCAGCTGGAGCTTGACCCACAATCAAGGTACATCACCACATTCTCCACACACATGGGTCTGTTTCGCTACAAACGGCTGAGCTTTGGCATCTCATCGGCGGCCGAGATCTTTCAGGAAACAATACGGCAGGTCATAAGGCCAGTGAAGAACAGTTTAAATTACAGTGATGACATTCTGGTGTTCGGTCAGTCAGATGAAGAGCATGACAGGGCTCTGCGGGAAATATGTCTGCATCTGGAACAAGCAGGCCTAACGCTAAATGAAGACAAGTGCGAAATAGGGAGAACTGAACTGGTGTTTTTCGGACACATCTTCTCAAGAAAAGGAATGAGACCGGACCACAGCAAAGTGGAGATGCTGGAAAAAGCAAGTCCCCCGGAAGATGTTGCAGAAGTAAGGTCATTTCTCGGGCTCACCAGCTACTGTGCTCGATACATAAAACACTTTGCCACAGTGAGCACGCCACTAAGGGAACTAACGAAACAGGGCCACAAATTCAGTTGGACACCAGACTGTAACAAGGCGTTTGAGGCCATCAGACATGCTGTGATTGCAGTGGACCATCTTGCCTATTTCGATCCACTGCTGTGTACGGAACTGACTGTGGACGCCAGCCCGGTAGGACTAGGAGCGATCCTGGCACAACACATGCCAGGCAAAGAGTCGCCAAGGAAGATTGTGGCATATGCAAGCAAAAGCTTGTCGGACATTGAGAGGGCATACTCACAGCCGGAAAAAGAAAGCCTAGCAGTAGTATGGGCGTGTGAACACTATCACATGTTCATATACGGAAAACCGTTTACCATCATCACAGACCATCAGGCCCTCGTGACAATATACGGAAATCCAAATGCAAAGATACCGCCTCGCATCGAGAGATTGGGCATAAGACTGATGGACTATGATTTCAAGATCGTGCACAAACCGGGAAAAGAACACAACCCGGCTGACTACATGTCACGACACCCCTTACCACAGACATCTCAAGGAACATCAATGGCGGAGGAATATCGGTCCTAGGATGCTTGATTCCGGTCCAGGGAAGACATGGCTTGGCAGTTCGGTCTGGACTGTTCCCATGAGGCACAGGGTCAAGACTGATTTGCATATGGCTATGTCTGAACTGGGGTGGCGTGGTGAAGCAAAATAACGATGGATTAAACCCAGATCTGTGACTGGGGGTGAATGTTTGCCAATGTGCAGCATTCCGTCCATCATCTTGTGTGGTTTGCATATCGCCCTAAGTGGGAAGGGTATGCCCAGACGTGGGTCCCGTGCTCACTACTCCACTGGAGTCAAGCTATCCTGGCTAATAGCCTGAAACCGGTCCTAGGGTGCTTGATTCCGGTCCAGGGAAGACATGGCTTGGCAGTTCGGTCTGGACTGTTCCCATGAGGCACAGGGTCAAGACTGATTTGCATATGGCTATGTCTGAACTGGGGTGGCGAGGTGAAGCAAAATAACGATGGATTAAACCCAGATCTGTGACTGGGGGTGAATGTTTGCCAATGTGCAGCATTCCGTCCATCATCTTGTGTGGTTTGTGTGTGAACACTATCACATGTTCATATACGGAAAACCGTTTACCATCATCACAGACCATCAGGCCCTAGTGACAATATACGGAAATCCAAATGCAAAGATACCGCCTCGCATCGAGAGATGGGGCATAAGACTGATGGACTATGATTTCAAGATCGTGCACAAACCGGGAAAAGAACACAACCCGGCTGACTACATGTCACGACACCCTTACCACAGACATCTCAAGGAACATCAATGGCGGAGGAATATCTAAACTTTGTGCTAAAACAAAACACTCCGGCATCAATAACGATAGCAGAACTTGAGCAAGAGACAGGGAGGGATGCGACGATGCAAGCAATTAAAATGGTAACGAGACAGTAGAGATGGAGACATATCAACAACAATAGCATCATGGAAGAAGGAGTCAGCAAGGAGGAGATAATGGCATTCAAAAGGTTCACGAAGAACTCTCCGAGACTGTGAATGGAATAGTAATGAGAGGAACAAGAATAGTTATGCCAAGGGCCTTGCGCAGACAAACTGTAAACTTAGCACACGAATCACACAGAGGCAAGGTTGCGACAAAGAAGCTGTTACGGGAGAAAGTGTGGTTCCCTGGTTTGGACAAGATGGTGGAGGACACTATCATAAATTGTCACATCTGCCAAACGACAGGGCAGCCCGCGAAGCCTGAACCACTAAAAATGTCAGAACTACCACGGGCAGTGTGGACAGAACTGGCAGCCGATTTCTATGGACCTCTAGACACGGGCAACTACTTGCTCGTGATGATTGACGAATATTCCAGATTTCCCATTGTGCGCCAAGTCTCGTCAACATCAGCAAGTGCAACACTGCCAATACTGGATGACATATTCGCAGCCTGGGGCTCCCCACAGACACTAAAAACGGATAATGGTCCACCATTCTCAGGGGAGGAATTTCGAAAGTTTATGGACTACCTAGGCATTCGCCACAGGAAGATAACACCCCTGTGGCCACAAGCAAATGGCATGGTGGAAAGATTCATGGGGAACATAAAAAAGGCTGTCCAAAGAGCAAAGCTAGCGCAGATATCAATAGGACAGGCCCTTTGTCAAGTGCTCAGAGATTATCGAAACACCCCTCACAGTTCCACAGGACGATGCCCCGCAGAGCTGGTGCTGGGCAGAACAAGCAGGACAAGACTACCATAGCTGGAGGCAACGGCGCCACCCGAGAACAGCAGCATTGCTGTCAGAGACCATGAGGCCAAGGAAAAGATGAAGGCGTATGCCGACGCCAGGAGACATGCCACTCCATCGCACCTCAAGCTAGGGGACACGGTGGTGGTGCGGCAGCGGCAACTGAGAAAGTCGGACAGTCCGTTCTCAAAGGAACCACTAACTGTGACAGATGTGAAAGGGCCAATGACCAAAAAGACTGATTGAAGAAATGTGATGAAAGGGACCCGAAATGTTCTCTCTCTCTCTCTCTCTCTCTCTCTCTCTCTCTCTCTCTCTCTCTCTCTCTCTCTCTCTCTCTCTCTCTCTCTCTCTCTCTCTCTCTCTCTCTCTCTCTCTCTCTCTCTCTCTCTCTCTCTCTCTCTCTCTCTCTCTCTCTCCCCATTTCCTGCAACAAAGGGGGAGATGTCATGACCTGGGCACTAGGACCCTGTACCCGACCAAAGGGGAAGGGATCGGAACTGGACACCAGTTCCGGTCAAGGGGACGGAAAGAGATTCGGAAGAGGACAAGGGATGGGAGCGGACATGGCGACATGAAGCGCTGTAATGACCATACAATAAAGAGCCATTATCACCTACCTGACTCCAGTGATTCACTTAAACACGACAATGACGACAAAATCATGTGATACTAATTGGATTAGGCACTATGACTTTAAATATTGCACATTCTGAACTTGCCACCGTCATGTGATCAAGGCTCGGACGTGCCGAAACGCGTAATGGCGACTGTAGAGGAATAAAACCACTTTGCACCAAACCTGGGTCCGTGTCCGTCTTTGGAGATATCCTGCTGTTCAACGGAGTAACCCGCAATGTAATTGACCGGCTTGTTTCACGAAGTCATTCACGGGCCCCCTCCTCGGTCAGGTTGACGCTGCCAGTGAGACGCCACTTCCGGGGTAACCAGGAAGCATTTTGATCCGACGAGGATACCGAGCGTCTGAGCCCCTGCAACCCGGAGAAGCCGATAGAAAACCTGCGGGAGCCTGCGGAGACCGAGTCGGAGGGCTCGGTGAAAACGGAGCGTAGCAGGTAGGAATAAGCCGGGGAATACAGGGTGAGGAGGTGTGCTGAAAGTTGCACAGCGATAAAAGTGTTCGTGACGCTGAGTGCAACATCATATATAAATAAAAGTGTCCTCATGTCGGCCGACGTGGTGAGAGCGCGGGAGGCGGCAGTTATGGAGAGGTTCTCCGATACCCCCCGACAACGAGTGGAGCCAAAGAACAAACCAAAAAGAGCCCACATATAAACAATTCAATGAAAGATTTATTTTAAAAACTTGAGAAAAAAATGAGATCGGAACAAAACAAATGGTGGGAGTCCAGGTCGTTACAGCGTTACATCGATGTAGAAAGAATTCCCTGAGGCTTAAGAATTTTAACAGCGCCGAGTTATGGCGACCCTAATCCAGAACTGATGAAAGAATGGGCTGAATGTAACCTGGAATCATCAAGAAGGTTAACACTCATCCTAATAAAATATGCTGACATAGACAGGGCAAAACTATTAAAGGAAATAGATGAAATTAATGAAGAATTGGAGACACTAAATCAAAAAGATGAGCAGACCAGATTACGAAATGAAATGATAGTTCGACTCAAAAAAGAAGAAGACAAAATTAAAGCACGGAAGGCGTTCAAGTTCCAGAGGGACAAGAACGATTATGAACTGGGCCAGATATTTACGTTTGCCATACGTTATGACGCTATAAGGAAATCAAAATTCCATCCCGTGGAGGGGTCAACACCAACATCCATAATAGCCACAAGCCAGTTTGGTCGAACATCTAATACTTCCCAATCTGATGCCAGTTCAGTGGGAGGCAACGAATCTGAATCAGAAATGCACAATGTAACCACGATAGGACAAAAACCTAAACCATCACCGGGGGAAGAGCTCAATTTTTTATGTTACGAAAGACGCCAAACATTACGCCCAAGGCCCCCAAGGAATTCAGAAGCACAAACTACAAGCGGCGGCAGAGGCGTAAGGCAAATGCCAGGCGAGCCAAATCAGAACAGAAAAAGAGGGCAGGGCTATTGGAAAAACAAATGGAGAGTGAAGACAAAACAAATAACACGATTGTCAACATAGCTAATATAAAATTGACAAAACAGGAGGAAAACATTTTAAGCCTTGGATTATCGTATGCCCCACATACGGATTTTGACTATGCAGCCACCAGATTAGATGTGTATGAAAGAGTGCGCAAACTAAAATTGAAAAAACATTTTTTGATCAATAAGGCACCAACAGAACAAATTCAAAGTTAAACAGCAACATCTATGTGGGCTGCTCAGTTAGACCTATCACAATCAGATGTACCTCTGTTACAAGTGATGCATGATCTGTATGATGAAAATGAGGGACAGTCTAGTCAAAACAACAGGGCATTTAACAACAGTGTGTCCGATGATGGGAACACCTTAAGACCACCAACTCCATTCAAACCAAGGTCCTCATTCAATCCTATCGCTGTACGGGACTCTATCGATATCTTTCACGAGACAGTAATCTCGCAAATCAAAACATTGAATAAAACTGTACAATTGAAAGAAAAAAACTTCAACAAAATAAATCAACTGTACAGAAACCTGGTTACCAAATTGCAGACAGACAAAACCATCGTCATCCGCAACAGCGACAAGGGTGGTAATATAGTGATTTGGCCACTAACAAACTACAACAAAGAAGCCTTCAACCAGTTGAATGATCGAACCTGCTATAACCGCACCAATACAGTTAATCTGAAAGCCACGTACAAAGAGTTCTACACCAAACTCTCTGGATGGAAAAGTGCAAAGTTAATAAGCATTGATGAATACAAATATCTGAAAAACGACAATCCTACAACACCTACTATGTATTTTATCCCAAAAGTCCATAAAAATGCCATGAACCCTCCAGGGCAACCTATCATCTCTGCCAGGGAGGGATTATTGGAACATACCACAAAATATATTGATTATTTTTTGCAAGGTTTTGTACAGGACTTAACATCATATGTCAAAGACACCAGTGACTTTTTAAGGAAGATTTCCGAGTTTGTTTGGCAGGATTATTTTCTTTTTTTCTTGCCTTAGATGTAACCACTTTGTACACGAGTATTGAACACACTGACGGTATTGCAGCAATTGAATATTATCTGGCTCGCAGGCCTGCGCAATACAAGGAGCATAGTAATATGTTGATTGAAATGATTAGATTCAGTTTATTTAACAACATTTTTATGTTTAACAGTCAACTGTATCAGTAAACCAGAGGGGTTGCCATGGGGGCCAGTTTTTCACCCAGTTATGCCTGCCTACACATGGGCATGTGGGAGGAACTGGTCCTCATGGAAAAACAGTCAATGTATGAAAAGCAATGTTAAAATGTGGTTACGCTACATTGACGACCTGTTTGTAGTGTGGCAGGGAACATTGGGAGAAGCCAACAAATTTGTAGAAAGCATTAATTCCAACAACATTAACCTGCATTTCACTGCGACGATCACTCAAACTAGTGTCGAGTTTTTAGACACTCAGATATACATCAACAACAGCAAAATCGAAACCCGTCTATTTAGAAAGAAAACAGCGGGTAACTCTACTCTCCATGCGAGTAGCTCGCACCCTAAACTCCTCATCAATAGCATTCCCTACGGGGAAATGCTGTGTCTACGACGCATATGTAGTAACTGTAAAGATCTAAGGGCAGCGCAACTGGAGAGTAGAGCACGATTTGAACAGAGAGGATACTTGGTTAAAGTAATCGAGAAGGCCATTACCAAATCGATGCTGTTGACAAGAGAGGAAGCATTGCAAGAGAAAACGAAGGACTCAAATTCCTATGCTACCAGCAATGCAAATGCAAATGATCATGGCAGTGATGATTTCAGATTGATTATGAAATACAGTAAACAGAAGTCACTGAACAAAATTATCCAGCAAAACTGGCCTCTGGTGCGGAATGACCCAGTGATTGGACCCCTGCTACCGTAGAGGGTGTCCATCACTTACAGTAAAGCACCATCCATGAGGGACATTTTGGTAAAAACAAGCCCAGAGGTCATAGACAACAGTAGCTGGTTACAATCGAATAAAGGGTTCTATAGATGCAAAACATGCAAAGCATGTTCCCACGGCATCAACAAAAGCACATACAATACACCGTTCAGTGAAAAAGTCTGTAAGATCTCCAAACTGTTAACCTGTAAGACAGAATTTGCGATCTATGTGCTGTTGTGTCCGTGTGGCCTACAGTACGTAGGCAGCACAAAATTACCGGTGCATAAGCGACTGTTGCAACATCTAAGAGCTATTACAAATCAGGACAACAATTATCCTGTGGCGCGTCACTTCAGGGAAAAACATGAATCTAACAACTTAAACCTGAAGTATTATGTAATAGACGCAGTCCCCCCCAGTAGAAGAGGAGGTGATCGAGAAAATAAATTAAGAAAGCTGGAACCCAGAAACATATTACAGCTAGATTCCAAACAACTTGGGGGGGTTGAATGCCACAGAGGATTTTCACACTTGTTTAACATGAGAAAGTTTGGTACAGACCTATGGAATACAGGGGTATATTATACAGTAATTTGTTAGGTTTTTACTTTTGATACAGTTTTATGAATCGATTTATACTATGGCAATTTTAGATGACTTTTATATCAGGGTTATGAAAATAGGAATTTGTATATATTTATATAATTATTTATACATTGATTAACAGATATTTAATGGTTTTAATTGCTTTTTTATCTGGTTTGAGATATTTATGTATTTATACATATAAGCATAATTTTGCACATTATTCCTATCCCTTCAAGTGAGTTACTAAATTGCCATATTATGGGATTCTCTAAACAGTTGTAAGCAGGGAGAACACAAATAACTCTTATTATATGGTATTGAATGCAAGCTCTAACTAAAACTCGATTTAACTCTGGGAGATCACTACAAAAACTATAAAAAGTAAAAAATAAGACCTAGACACTTCAAACCGCCATTAAGGGTGTCCAAAATAATATATAAATCTTTCTTGGTTTTTTAACACTTAACACTTATGCACTTGTATAGCACTGAGCCCTTTGGGTTTTAGTATCACATATTAACATTAAAAGGTCGATTTACATGAACAGGAAATTTAAGGGTTAAACATTGAGGATTGATCCCGATATGTTTTGTTATATTGGTGAGTGGCTCGAAGAACAGACAATACATCCGATATTTAACAGATGTGTAAACTGAGAGCAACACTATTAGGTAACGTAAAATATTGCACTGTGTATATAATTTTAATCTGTGCGATCTGCGACAATTTTATAAATTAATTAAAAAAATATATATATATATAATGTGAGAAATATTAGATCAAGCAGAAATTGTTAAAATGCATGATTTTACAAATATATTTTTTCCATGTTCATGACGACAAAATCACGTGATACAAATTGGATTAGGCACTATGACTTTAAATATTGCACATTCTGAACTTGCCACCGTCATGTGATCAAGGCTCGGATGAGCCGAAACGCGTAATGGCGACTGAAGAGGAATAAAACAACTTTGCACCAAACCTGGGTCCGTGTCCGTCTTTGGAGATATCCTGCTGTTCAACGGAGTAACCCGCAATATATATATATATATATATATATATATATATATATATATATATATATATATATATATATATATATATATATAATATCACCTACTGGCGGTCGCCAGTAGGTAGTTCTAGTTAGGACCTTGTTTCTATTCAAAAAGCGTTTTTTTGCCAATATCTTTGGCGCCGTTTGTCGAATCTTCGCGAAATTTTCAAAACTAATGTCCCACTCTATTTAGCTGCTGCCTTGAAAATTTCGGGGTGATCCGTCAAGCGTGGGACGAGAAAAAGGGGGGTCCCAAAACTCTTTTTCTCCATGTTCATTTCCGTCAGGAAACTGTTGACGCAGCTACAGCCCGAACTGCTGAATGGTATTACACCAAATTTAGCAAAAAGGTAGTTCTTGGTCCAGAGTGCACTCTTTTTGTTAAATGGTAGAAATCCAATCAGTAGTACCTGAGAAATTAAAAATTTCTCAGATATACAAACATGGCAGCGGAGGATCCGCGAACCCTTCTGATCTGTTGCCTGAGATCTGATTGGCTGCCAACACTTCAAACCAGAAAGTATTGGTAGCCATCTTGTGACTTGGTTGAACTAAGTCACAAGGAAAAAGGTAAAGAAACATTTACAATTAAGAAAAGGGGGCATGGTAGACACACCCTGACCCCTTAGGCCTGCTCAGGGGGTCTCACAGGGACCCCCATGGCCAAAAATAGCATTTGTTTAAAAAAATGTTGTCAGGATTTGTGTTGGATCCACGAATCCAGCCGAAAACTTTAAAAAAAAAAAATGCGGACTCCCGCTCTTTGTTTCCTTCAAGCCCCCGGGTGGGCCAGGTCCTGGAGGCAATTTAAAAAATGAGATGCGACTGCCCGCTTGGGCCCCTGCATGCCCCGAGGACCGCCACCTCCCCTGGACATAAATTGAATGCGGTGGGGCTACGCGCCTCTCCGCTGCCCCAGGGACAGCCACCTTCCCGGGGTTAAATGATTAAGAAAATGCGTGGGGGGGCTCCTGCCTCCCCACGCAGCCCTGGGGACAGCTAATTATCTTCAATGCAGGAAGGCCATGTGGCCCCTGTAGCCCCGGGGACCGCCGCCTCCCCGGGGCTAATATTAAAATTAAAGTGTGGGAGGCTAGAGCCCCCCCACACAGCCCCGGGAAACACCACCTCTCCGGGGCTATTTTTAAAAGTAAAGTGTGGGGGGACCAAAGCCCCCCACACAGCCCTGAAGACCACCACTTCCCGGGGCTATTTCAAAGATGGGAGGGGTGCCACATAGCCCCTCTCCAGGAGCCCTTCTTGGCCCTGGGGACCACCAACCCCCAGGGCCGGCTCCAGCAATGTCCCGGGGTGCCCACCCCCGGAACACTGCAGTTTGCCCTGGCTTGGTAGGAGCTCTGCTTCTGCCATGCCATAGCAAATTCTGCTTCGCTTCATGGAAGCAAGAGCATGGAAAATGCTCTCACTTCCATGAAGCGAAGCAGAATTGCTTTTGGGCAGAGGGAGCTGCATGTTAGCAGATCCCCTTGCCCAAAAGCAATGCTGGCTCCCACAGCCTTGAGGCTCCCCCAGCGGTCCCCAAAAATGGCCCAGGTAGGGGGGCCGTGCAGGCCCCCCTACCCATTTTTTTTTTTTAAAAGGATGTGGCCATGCCCCAGGGGATGGGGTCTCCATATAAGCACTCACATACCCACTCACTCACCTATACAACCACTCACACAGACGTTTACTGTGAAGTACAGCTACTCACACCCACTCACTTATCCATACACACACATACATACCCAGTCACTCACCCATAGAGCCATTCACACACCCATTCAGTCACCCATACAGCCACTCACACACCCATAGAGCTACTCACACAGCCACTCATCTACCCATAGAGCCACTCACACTGCCACTGTCACCTATACAGCCACTCACACACCTACTCACCCACCCATACAGTCATTCACACAGCCACTTATTCACCCATACAGCCACTCACACACCCATATAGCCACTCAGTCAGTCACTCACACACCAATTCAGACAGTCACACAGCCACTCAGGTGACATATGTTAGAAGTAGTATCACTCATTAGTAGTACAGAAACAGCAGTAATTTAACTTATGCAGTAGCTTAGTATATAGCTTTAGGTCTCAGAAACTTTTACGAAACACTCACTGAATGATATCATCAGTGATGCCATTTGAGATGTCATCAGTGATGTCACTGACCATCTCATGAGTGATGTAATATGTGAGGTCATAAGCAGTGCATTTCTGGGGTTTTAAGTTATAATTAGCTCAGGTAACTTTAACTGCTGACTTTAATGGTTTTGTATGAGTGAAATCTGAGCCTAACTATAATGTCCCTGTAACCTTTGTTTTTTTCAGTGAATATATATATATATATATATATATATATATATATATATATATATATATATATATCCAGAACACTCCACCCGCCGTTGGCGCTTCCGTTTTTTTAAGAAATGGAGCATGGACCACAAGATAAGTGCTATACGGTTTTCTTTATTCCACAAAGAACACGACAGTCATAGCGCGTTTCAGCCCCGGAGGGCCTTGATCACATGACGCGCAAAATAGTCAACACGTGATTTTTATCTTGTTTTTTTCGCCCTTATTTAAAGTGACAAGTGCTGTAAACAATTGTAATGCAGTTGTGAACATAGACAACAGACTCTTCGTTTACTTTCTCAACATAAACCATCACATTTGTTTTGCTTTATCGGTGTCATTAGTGCTCAAAAGATTAGTTTTCAGCAATGTCATTTATATAATCGTCATGACTGCATGAATCTTTCCTGAATCAAAGCATCTTTTCTTGGTTAGATATTTTAACCCTTCAACAGATTTACTAGTTATACAGTAAAACCAATTTTCTCGTAAATAAATACTAAAAATCTGCGATAAAATTATACATACCAATAAAATACAATATGTGCAAAATCGGCAAAATCCAGTACTGGTTTTAAAAACATTTGTTCAATCAATATTATGTCTTGTCTTAATCAACATGCCTGTCAGATTGAATCATGGTTTGAATACCAGTTCTGACTCCATAACCATCCCTCCAACGGATTAGATGCCTTCGCAATAAACCACATTAAATCAAGGAAGAATAAACTTGTTAATGCTGTGATAAAAATCATTATCGTAAAATACATTATGTGCAAATTGAGCAAACTACAGTACTGAAATTCATAGTTAATCAGAATGATACCATTCTCATTTCTGAAATCCTTGTCTGTGTCAGTAATTTAATTGGATGGTTGTCTAATGTAAATATAACTGCAAAAGTGAATAAGTGCTTGATTAAAAAGTTAAAGTGCAAGTGCTAAAAAATCCCCTTAGTGTTTAAAATTGCTAAAAGAGCTAAAACATTGAGTCTTAAATAAAAAACATAATGTTTTTTTGACTGTTTTATCAAGTAGACTAGCAGCTTCTTCCCTGTATACATGTTGGGTTGAAGATAGTCCAGGTGTGCCTGTCTTGACTTCAAAGATGTTATATGATGCAAGCGTTCCCAATAGATGTTATATTACAAACATGTGTATAAGTCCTCTGTGGTGTTGAGCCCCCCAGGGTGCTTGGAGTCTAGCTCCAGAATATATTGTGTTTCTAACCTGCGCAAGGCTTTCTCTCTGTTTCCGCCTCTCTTGTTTACTGGTACAGCATCAATTAAAAAGTACTTTAGTTTTCTGAAATCCGAATGATGCCGTTCGCCAAAATGGCTAGCCACTGGGTACGTATGGTCTTTATTTTTTATGGCTCTGATATGTTGTAATATCCTCTTGTGCCCCTGTAGTCTGGTACTTCCCACATACCTCAAACCACAGGGGCACTCGAGCACATACACAACATATTCGGTTTTACAGGTCAGAGCTTTGTCAATGGAGATTTCCTGTGAGCTAAATGGTGTCTTATATGTTGTTGTAGCGGTACCAAACTGACAGGCCTTACATACTTTGCATTTAAAAAACCCTTTTCTTTGGGCCAACCAAGTTCCCGAACTTTTGCTGACCGGGTTGTTCTGTACCAACTCATCTTTCATAGAGGTTGCTCTACTGCACGTGATGGCAAGTTTAGTGGGCAACAGATGGCCTATAATTGGATCATTTAACACTATAGGCCAGTTTCTCTGAATGATTTTGTTGATTGCTTTTTGTTGTCTGCTAAATCCTATTATCATTCTGAATGTCTCCCCTGATGTATTGGGAATTCCTGGATTTGCCACTGATGTCAGAGTTGATGTCTGGAGTTGGCTTGATTTAAGTAGGTCTGCCCTATGTAGTGTCTGGCTTTTAGTGATGGCTTCCTCAATGCATTTTTAGTGTAACCCCTTTGTAAGAATCTGGCCTTGCTTGCTTGTTGTGCTATTTTTAAATATTCTTTGTTGCTACAGATTCTTTCCAATCTTATCATTTCCCCATACGGGATACTCTGTATAAGATGGTGGGGGTGGGCACTGGCTGCATGCAACACTGAGTTGCCGGCCGTGGGTTTTCTGTGTGCCTTAGTTTCAATCTTGTTTTCACTAATGTACACTTGCACATCTAGAAATATCACTGTATCTGAGCTGATAGAGGCAGTAAATACCAAATTGATATCATTGTTATTCAGACCCTTTTGTGCTTCAAGTACGGGCCCGTGCCATATCACAAACAGATCGTCTATGAATCTTAACCACAATTTTACATGATCTCGAAATGCTGTCACATGGATGTTTGTAGGACCAGCTCCTCCCACCATCCCATGTGAAGGCAGGCATAACTGGGGGGGAAGCTGGCCCCCATTGCTACCCCCCGTAGTTGTTGATATAGGGTGTTCTGAAATAAGAAGATATTGTTATTCAGGCAAAAATCTATCATGTTGATAAGCATTTTGCTGTGTTGTTCATGTGGGGCAGGTCTCTTTCTGAGATGGTGCTGGATTGCCCTAATGCCATCTTTGTGGTTGATGCTTGTGTAGAACCCTGTGATGTCCATAGTTATTAACAGGAAATCCTCTTGCCATTTAAAATCTTGAATTTTGGCTAAAAAGTCGCCAGTATCTTTTATGTCGGAGGGAAGGCTTTGGACGTGCTCCTGCAAAAAATGATCTACATATTGGGATGTTTTTTCTGTCAAGCTGTTTCTTGCAGAAATTATAGGCCATCCTGGAGGCTTGAGGGGGTCCTTATCTAGCTTTGGTATAAAATAAATGACCGGAGTTGTTGGTGTGTCATTTTTTAAGAATTTATAAGCAGTCCCACATTCTTCTATGCTAATAACTTGCTGTAGTATGTGTTATAGGTTGCCTTTAAGGAAAGCATATCACTTTTGTAGTAGAAATTTCGATCTGATAGTTGTCTTAAAGCTTCCTCATTATAATCAGTTTTCCCCCAGATTACCAAATTTCCTCCTTTGTCTGCATTCCTTATGATGACCTGGGGGTCATTTTTCAATTTAGCCATCAGTTGGTGGTATTGGATTTCCTGTTTGTTTTTTCCTTCACTTGGTGTTTTTATTTTGTAATTCAGACGTTTAATGCCTGCTACGGTCTGTTGATGAAATATAGCAATGGAATCTCTTGCCATTATTGGTATGAACGTTGATTTAGGTTTAAAAGATCTTGTTGAAGCTGTCTGTTGGTTGTTAATACTTATGCCAGACTCCTCCATTGTAGTTGGTATTTGCACCTCCATTTCATTAGTTTGGAAAATTTCGCGACGATTCGTCAAACGGCGCCAAAGATATTGGCAAATCAAAAAACGCTTTTCCTATGGATAATAGGTCCTAACTATAACTACCCACTGGCAACCGCCAGTAGGTAATATATATATATATATATATATATATATATATATATACATATACATTACCTACTGGCGGTCGCCAGTAGGTAGTTATAGTTAGGACCACGTTTCCATAGGAAAAGCATTTTTTGATGTGCTTATAACTTTGGCGTCGTTTGACGAATCTTCACGACATTTTCTAAAAAGTTCCTCTTTTCAGGTCAGCTCCTATCCTAAAAGTTTGGGGGGGATTCGTCAAGGGGGGGCTAAGAAAAGAGGGGTCCCAAAACGTGTTTTCTCCATGCAATTTACATAGGAAACTTTAGACAAGGCTACAGGTCAAACTGCTGAACAGAATTATGCCAAATTTGGCACAGAGCAAGGTGTTGGTCCAGAAAGCACGCTTTTGTTTAAATCGGGTAAATCTGTTCAGTAGTTTTAGAGAAATATCAAATTTTCCAGATATCGATATTTACGAATTCTGACATCTGATTGGCTGAAGGGTTACGAGCACGAGCTTGCGGCTCATTGGCTGCGAACTGTTGAAACTAGGAAGTGTTGGCAGCCATTTTGTGATTCAGTCCGTCAGCTCACAACTCTCCCTCTGCAAGGCATCAGGTCCGTAGTTCTACCTCTGCGAGGCAACACTAAAAATATACCGCAGCTCTGTCTGTGCGAGATACCCCTTTCACGGTCCCTCTCCCCACATCACCAGCTCGCGGCTATGCCTTTAGAGGCCAGTCCGTCGGCTCGCAGCTCTGCGACTGCGAGGTGTGAGCCATTTTGTGATTTAGTCCGTCAGCTCGCATCTCTCCCTCTAAAAGGCATCGCATCCGTAATTCTACCTCTGCGAGGCAATACTGAAAATATCCCGCAGGTCTGTCTGTGCGAGATACTCCTTTTATGCTCCCTCTCCCCACATCATCAGCTCGCGGCTATGCCTTTAGAAGGCAGTCCGTCGGGCCCGCAGCTCTACCTCTGTGAGCCACCTCGTTAGCTCGTAGCTCTGTCTGTGCTAGGAGGCCCGTCGGCCCGTTATTCTCCATCTGTGAGTTAGCCCGTCGGGTTGCAGCTCGAAGGGCTCGCAGCTGTATCTCTGTGAGCCAGCCCGTTAACTGACAGCTGTGTGTCTGCTAGCAGACCTGTTGGCCCGTTGGTCTCCCTCTGCGAGTCCAGCCACAGCTCCCCCTCTGCGAGCCAGTACGGTGCTGTGCTTTTGCGAGCCAACGGCTCGTAGGTCTCCCTCTGCGAGCTGAGCCCACGGGCCGCAGCTCTTCCTCTGCGAGCCTGCCCGACGGCCCGCAGGTGACACTCTGCGAGCCGAAATTGGGAATATAAGGCGGCCCAAAAAAGAGCCCTTGTGTTTATTAGTTGGAGCTACATGTAAGTGCGAATGCACAGCTTCAAGTTAATCAGGAAAACTCGGTTTCCCTTATCTGTGAAGTGTACTCCATCACTTCTGTAGATATGAGCCATATCAAAACGTATGTTATTGTTAATCGGTGTCACGTTTAACCATGGGCGCAGTAGACACACGAAGGAATGAATGGGGAATGAATGTGGTGAACTACATCTCCCAGAATGCTGAGGGAGGCAGTAGTCCTATCTCTTTCCTATCCTTCCTGTCCTACATAAGCTCCTCCCGAACTGCTATCGGGTGCTTGTCACCTGAAGTCGGAGTTCCTGCATCCGGATCGTTGAACTGTTTGTCTGCACATTCCTGCTGCTCTGTGACCCCCGGAGACAAAGGGACAGAGACGCCATTCTCCCAGTTCTCGTGGGAGGACCGTTACTCGCTCCTAAGGTGTCCTAGAGAAAACCAGGGACGCCAATCCTGAGAAAGCTCCGCCACGCTAAATCGTGCATTTCCTTCGTGTTGAGGTGAGACCTTCATACTAGAAGGCGCACGGAAGCGCTTTAATCTACAAAAGCACCTTTGCACTTGAGAGCCTCTTATTCCCCGAAAGCGCATGGAAGCGCTTTTTTGATCCCTTAACCCCTCGCGATTGGAACGCGACTTTAGTTACAGAACTCGAGTGAATGCGCTTTATTTTTGGAGTACTGAAACCGGAGGTGTACTCCGGGTGAAATCAGAGCTGTTGAGAGGCTCGGAGTTTGGATATTGTTACTTTATTATTTTTTGGTTTGATTCAGCAATGTGTAATTTTGGATAAGAAGAATCACTTGGATACTAAAAGACACAGCCACCATTTACCAGTGGACTACCTGGTTGCAGATAAGTACTGGGTATTATCTGAATGCTAAATACCTACTGTCTCTGTATTACCGAGGGTATTATGTCACTGAGGAATAGTGATGTAAACACTGCTTGATTTCTTTTCTTTATTTTTACCTTTTGTGCCTTTTCTGGTGGAATACGTGCAGCAGCTTTAAATGTAAGTGCAGTACATCACATATGTAACATTGATAGTGACTGGACCTGTGTGGAAACTTATGTGTGTTGTGTTGTGTCTCTTATACAGGAAACACGGGGCTACCATAGAAGTGAGGTCTACAGAACTCCACATCAGCGCTCCTTGAGGGTTTTCACTGCTGCAGCTTTATTGTTTCGTTTGTCCCTTTTTTCCCCTTCCCCTATTGTGGTGTAATCTGCTGAGTGTTCATAGTACTCGCAGGTGATTCCATATACGTGAAAGAGGAAGCATAGCCTCTTTCATCGCTCCCGCTGTACCCGGCTGACCAGGTTAGTGTTAACCTATATCCGTGTCCTGACAATCGGCCCCATTCTATGGTCTCTGAGGTATGCAGACACAGCTTTGTTGACATTCTTCCTAGATTTTTCAATCTTATGACAAAATTGGTTTGACCATTTCCACTTCTGTCTTTGGCATATAATGGAATATACAAAGACAGTTTGAGTCAAAAGTAACATCAATTGTCCAAAGGTGTCTTTCATAAGCATTTCCAAACCTACCCCAGTCAATGTGCCTAGGTCGTTACCACCACAGTGCACAATCATGAGATCAGGGTGTTGGAGATGCAAACACGTTTTAACCAAAGGGAGCAATTGGTGCCACTTCAATCCTCTCTGTGCAAACCATTTAATGTGCATATTTTGTAAACCTAGGTCTAAGTCAATACGTCTCTGTTCTGCATACCTCTTGCACCAGAAAACATAGCTATGTCCTACAATCCACACTAGCATTTTGAAGGTATGGCTACAAGATATGGATAAATGTCTGTAGCTCATGCAGTCGAATCCTAGAATAAGAGATATGTTTAAACATGGGGAACTACTTTTTACATACAAAACGTTAACCGATTGGGAGATGAAATGTATTGTGTCCTAAAAAGTAGGGTGTATATTAGTTTTAATGCAAAGCATCTTTGTGATTGGTTAATAAAAAAGCAGTTTATACGTGGAGTACATATTATAGGATGAAATTTGCTCAGCTCAACCACACCTGCTAATTGTATTTGGAAGGTGCAGTTCAAACTTGAAAGAATGGTGAACTTTTGACCTCCACGTGCCGTTAAATGTTGAAAAAAATGTTGCAAAAAGAAATATCGGTAGGTTTAAAAAAATGGTGAACTTTTAACCTGCACGTGTCGTAGAATGTTCTAGAAAGTGGTGATACAATACCTTGAACTTTTCACCTGTATGTGTCCTTAAAAAAACTGTTTATATGGAAAGTTAAAAAATAACCAATAAAGAGAGGTTTTGCAATCTAAAAAAAATAAGGAACTGTTTTAATTTGTTCTTTATATGTATTTATGTGTGGAGCAACAGGGACATTCTGCCATTACTGGTTCCATTCTTGATGAAAGCGGTGCATTAGATGTACTGTGTGACAAGAAATGAATTGCTTGCGTTTGTGACATTTGAAATCTGCATACCAACTACGAAGGTAAATTAGAAATTTAAGAAGGTGTGTTATGTGTTTTGTAGTAGTGGTTAAGTATTTGAGACGATATTTTTAACTTTCAAAGTGAATGACAACAGATGCAATGGAGCCAACGATCATGCAGCTCGGACACCCAACACTGCTCCGACACCCCCCGCCACCAGCCCTTGTCCGCCATCCCCCTTCACCTCCCCCACACAAACAAATGTGACAGCAACGTTAGGAAATCTGGAACGTAACAAATTGGCTGATGTCGCACAATTATAGTAAAGAAGATGCATGTGAGGTTGGACAAATAAGAATCTCAGTCATCTATGGATTTACATATAAAACATTTTATTTAAACAAAACAACAAAATAAAAGTAGGTACAGGTATGGCGTGTCATCCCTCGACAATTTGTGAATCACAGCCTGCAAGACAAAAAGAAAGATAAGATTGTGCGTCATGCGTCCATGAAAGGAGAGAGAGAGAAAGAGAGAAAGAGTGAGAGAGAGGAAGATAGAGTGAGAGAGAGAGAGGAAGAGAGGGAGAAAGAGTGAGATACAAGGAAGAGAGAGAGAAAGAGAGAAACTGTGAGAGAGGTAGAGAGAGAGAAAGAGTGAGACAGCGAGGAAGAGAGAGAGAAAGAAAGAATGAGAGAGAGAGGAAAAGACATAGAAAGAGTGTGAGAGAGAGAAAGGAAGAGATAGAGTGAGAGAGAGAGAAAGAGTGTGAGTGACAGAAAGGAAGAGATGGAGAGGGAGAGTGAGTGTTGACACTGTGGAGAAAATCCTCACAGCTCACCTTTCTGCCACCGGTGTGTCTCCAACCACGTGCAGGAACATAGTGCAGTATTCAAGTTTAGCCATCTGAAACATAGTATAGAATCAGTAATGGCAGAGTACATACAACTGCACACCCCTAATTCTCTGTTTTGCACCTGCGCACGCAGGCTGCTGCACCCCATCGACTCCCGCCGCCCAGAGGTGTCTGCCTGCCTCTGCACACCCAGGCTGCTGTACCCCATCCACTCCCACTGCCCAGAGGTGTCTGCCCGCTGCTGTGCACCCAGGCTAGTGCACCCCATCCAGTCCCACTGCCCGGAGGTGACTGCCTGTTCCTGCGCACCCAGACTGCTGCATCCCATTCACTCCCACTGCCTAGATGTGTCTGCCCGCTCCTGTGCACCCAGGCTGCTGCACCCCTTCCACTCCCACTGGTGGGAGGTGTCTGCCCGCTCTTGTGCACGCAGGGTGCTGCACACTATCCACTCCCACCGCCCAGAGGTAACTGCTCGCTGCTGCGGAAACAAGCCTCTCTGCTCACCTTCCGCCACTGACGTGTGTCTAATAGGGTCCACCACGTGCCGAAGCAACCTCCTCAGGCATTGCGTACACGCGGTCAAGCCAAGCTCACAATTCAAAGTGGGTTTTGATTGCAGGATGGCCACACATCATCGCAGGCTGCACATGCGCTCAGCTCTGGTGGCACTAACTCAGTGGAACTGAAGTCATCGCCTCTTGGCGGGAGGTCCGTGTCGGGGGGGGTCATCAATATGTGAATCACAGCCTGCTAGACAAAAAGCAAAATAACGTGCGTCATGCATCCATCAAAGGAGAGAGAGAGAGAGAAAGAGTGACAGAGAGGAAGAGAGAGAAAAAGAAAGAAACAGTGAGAGGTAGACAGAGAGAAAGAGTGAGAGAGAGAGGAAGAGAGAGAGAAAGAGAGAAACAGTGTGAGGAAGAGAGAAACAGAGGAAGAGGGAGAGAGGGAGAAAGAGAAAGAGAGAGAGAGAGAGAGAAAGAAAAAACAGTGTGAGAGAGAGGAAGAGATAGAGTGAGAGAGATTGGAAGAGAGAGAGAAAGAGTGTGAGGGAGAGAAAGGAAGAGATGGAGAGGGACAGTGAGTGCCCACACTGTGGACAAAACCCTCACAGCTCACCTTTCCGTCACTGGTCTGTCTCCAACCACGTGCCGGAACATAGTGAAGCCCTCAAGCTTACTCATCTGAAACGTAGGATGGAATCAGTAATGGCAGAGTACATACAACTGCACACGCCTAATTCTCTGTCCCGCCTTTGTGCATCCAGGCTGCTGCACCCCATCCACTTCCACTGCCCAGATGTGTCTGCTCGCCGCTGCTGCACCCCATCCACTTCCACTGCCCAGAGGTGTCTGCCCGCTGCTGCGCACCCAGGCTGCTGCACCCCATCCACTCCCACTGCCCGGAGGTGAGTGTCTGCCGCTGCGCACCCAGGCTGCTGCACCCCATCCACTCCCACTGCCCGGAGGTCACTGCCCACCGCTGCACTAACAAGCCTCTCTGCTCACCTTTCGCAACCTGAGTGTAGAAAAGAGGGCCTACCACCTGCCGCTGCAAGCCCCAAGCACGGGGCCCGCGGACACGGCATCCTGCAGATCATGCAGCCCCGCTCCGCAGGCCACTAGGTCTCACATTTGGTGCTGGGTCTTGATTTCGCCATGGCAGAGGACATACCAGTGCACAGGGGTTTTCATCGCCGGCTGCACACCCGCTCAGCCCTTGTGGTGCCACTAACTCTGTGACCAGCGAGGCGACGCCACGTGCCGGTAGGCCTGCGCTGTCTGATGGCTCAGGCCTACACTGCGGTCCAGCAGGGCACACAAAACCTGAGCTGTCCAGACCGCCGGGACGGGCCATCACAGCAGGCTGTACACCCACTCAGCAGTTACGGTACCCGTACCTCAGTGGACCGAAAGTCACCGTCCCGTGCCGGTGTGCCTGTGCCGGCCGCAGTGCATCCGGTGCGAGCAACTCTGAAATGGCGTCGAGTACGTGCGTCCGGTCTTTTTTATTGGCAGTGTCACGTGTCCTGTGACGCCTGTGCTGGATGGGTGTGGTGTGGGTGTATACTAGCCGTGAGGGAGTGGCTGTGGCGTACTGAGAACTAGGGTGTGACCAGCAGATCACTGCAATGAAAATCTGGGCCATGTAGCGTTGTTGTCCTTCCCTGTAAGCGTAAGCGGAGTGGGCTGGCCTGGCGTATGCCAGTCCTGCATGAGGCTGTGAAGAATGACTCCGGAGCTATGGGCGTGGCTCCGTCCTGGGCTGTATAAGGAATCAACTGATGCGGGTGTCCCTGTTGTAGTGCTGACGTCACCCGGGTCGCAAGCGCCAATGTGTCACTCTGTGAGCCAAGTCCCACAACATGGCCAACATGGAAGGTACGGGGATTCACTGACCCTACATTCATCCATAGTTCCACACATGAAAGATGGTGGACATGACACATCTGTGTGGATATGAATGTTTATTGCACATTCAGTGGAGTGTTGCAGCTGTAGCAATACAGGGCCATGCAAAGTTCAAGTTTCAGTTTTTGGCACATGGAGGGCAGCCAATTAGAGCCAAGCTTGTGTTCGGGGTTAGGCTGCGCCAACATATGTACTTATACAATTACTCCGCCAATCTCTAAGCACTTATAAATTCACTATACACTCTCCTTGCAGTACTCTAATGATCCAGTCTCTACGTACGTACTTGTACAATGACCGAGAGAAAGTTACATAACCGAAGTTTTCCCCACTGCCAGAGGTAACATGGTTGCATACCCTGTCCACAGCACAATGTAATGTGGTAGGGCCCAGGGGCGGCATCTTGCATACATAATGAAAACACGGACACAGATAGTGGAACTGGGTACGGGCACGTGCGCTCGACTAATTTTTATTACCAGGGTCACATGTCCAGTGACGTCTGTGCTGAATGCGTGTGGGGTGAGTGTAAGCCAGCCGTCCAGGAATGGTTGGTGCTGGCAACAAGTACAACAGTAATCATTTGATCAGACACACAAATTCAATCAAAGGGTCAATCATTTGTGCTGCACTAAGGTAGGGGCAACAGATGTGAAATAATACACACAAGATTGTATCGTAAAGGGTCCATGACTTGTGGTTCACTGAGGTAGGGGCAGCAGATGTGAAATTATACACAAAACATTGTATCATAAAGGGTTCATGAGTTGTGCTGCACTGAGATAGGGGCATCAGAAGCATTCAGCGTGTGCGCAGCCAGCGATGATGCGTGGTGTGGGCGAGCCGCACTGGGAGCAATGTCTGTTGCCTACTGGACTGAGTCATCTGCAATCGCGACTCGCTGTGAATTGTGAGCCCTGCTATTTGCAGTGTAGATCGAAGGCAGTAGTCAGCACAGACATCAAAGATGCTTTTAGTCACTTCCTGTTTACAAAATTCGAGGATATAGAGTACAATTCTCTCTGCAATAAATAAATCATGTCTCAATTTAAATTGTGAGCTCTGCTAACCGCAGTGTAGGTGTATGGAACAAAAGATGAAACATTTATGGAATACACTGTCGAAATATGTAGGTTTCAGGGTCGTAATAGTTAGTTACCAACTGGACTCTGAAATTAATGAATGAAGACTGAATTTGAATTGTGAGCCCTGCTGGGCACAGTGTAGGCCGGAGGCAGCATGAGGAAGGGCCTACAGCCACATGGCGTTGACTTGAGCTGCATACAGTTAGTGGTAGGTGTGGTGCTCAGCGTGTGCGCAGCCAGCGATGATGCAATGTCTCTCGCCTACTGGATTGCGTCATCTGCAATCGCGACTCGATCTGAATTGTGAGCCCTGCTGACCACAGTGGAGGCCGGAGGCAGTGGTCAGGAAGAGCCCAGAGCCACGTGGCGTTGACTTGAGCTGCATAGAGTTAGTAGTAGGTGTGGCGCTCAGCGTGTGCGCAGCCAGCGATCATGCAATGTCTGTTGCCTACTGGACTGCGTCATCTGCAATCGCGTCTCGATCTGAATTGTGAGCCCTGCTGACCGCAGTGTAGGCCGGAGGCAGTGGTCAGCACAGACATCAAGGAATGCTTTTTGTCACTTCCTCTTGACAAAATTCGAGGACATAGAGTACAATTCTGTCTGCAATTAATAAATCAAGACTCAATTTGAATTGTGAGCTCTGCTGTCCGCAGTGTAGACTGCCATTCAGTGTTCTTTTGGACTTGCAAGATGAATTTGGTCATGGTACTAAAGCTATAACTGATATAAAACAAGTACTTGAAGCAAGGATACTAAAAGGATATTATGTAGGTTTTAGGGACGTAATACTTAGTTGCCTACTGGACTCTGCAATTAATGAATCAAGAGTCAATTTTAAATGTGAGCCCTGATGACCGCAGTGTAGACCGGAGGCAGCGGTCAGCAAGGGCCCACAGCCACGTGGCGTTGAGTTGAGCTGTACAGTTAGTGTCACCTGAAGCAACCAGCGTGTGTGGAGCCTGCGATGATGCGTGGTCCAGGCGGGCCGCACTGGGATCAATGTCTCTTCCCTACTGGAGTGCGTCATCTGCAATCGCGACTCGATCTGAATTGTGAGCCCTGCTGTCCGTAGTGTAGATCGAAGGCAGTAGTCTGTACAGACATAAGTCTGTGGTGCTCTGCTGCTGGGTTCGCAGCGGGCCTGTGTCGAGGAGGCCGGCGGTCACGGCGGAGGCCTTGTGGCAGGGTGAGAGCTGCCGCCCTGGCAGACGCTTTGGCCTTCCCACAAGTGAACCACGCCCACAGCCCCAGCCTATTTATTCATACTTCTATGATGGAGTGGCGTACGTTGGACCAGCACACTCCGCTTCCGCTTCCAGGAGGGGACAACACAGATACATGACCGAGATCTTCCCCACTGCCTGAGGTAACATGGTTGCGTCTATTGTCCACAACACTACAAGCACCAGCAGTATATGTCCACATGGTGAGGTTTGTGCTCTGCATAGTGAGGTCTGTCCACCACATCACCGCTACACTTGGTATTGTGTGCATTTTTATTGATGGGTGACTTGCGTCCTTCACATATACTTGGTTGCCACATCTCCCAAGATTCAGCTATTGTGTGGCTGAGGGACCATGCCATTTTTGGAAGGTCCGCTGCCTGTTCTGCGCTGCCTCGGTGGTAGTAGGGAGGGGGGTGGTCCGGGGGGGAGGTCCTGAGGGTGATGGCAGTGGGTGTTGTGGCCTTCTTGGGTGTCGGAGCTGCATGGTCAGTAGCTCTATGACATGTGTTGGTCTTCAGATGTGGTTCTGGGCAGGGCTCCCTTTCACACTGTAGGTAGTCGTCCTGATTTACACCAGTAAAAGGCAGATGTTAAATTCCTACTGCTAACACAGCTTATCGCCTGTTTTTGGATCGCACCCCAGATTTGGCTGCTTGTTCAAAATATCGGGAAGTGGTGTTTTCGTGTTATTTTTGCACGGGAACGCCTACTCTGCATATTATTAGCGTTAGTTGTCGCTCATTTGTGGCACATTTTTTTGCGGAAGCTATTGTTGGAAAACTGGCGATATTGGCTGTTTTCATTAGGTCGAGAATGGAATGATAATTTAAAATCACTGAAAATACCATAGGTTTAATGAACATTATAATTAGAAATTATCATTTAAAAAACGTTTGAAATTCACTGAAAAAACCATAGGTTTCAGGCACGTAATAGTTAGAAATTAGCATTTAAAAAACCTTAGAAATTCACTGAAAAAACCATAGGTTTCAGGGACGTTATAGTTGGAAATTATCATTTAAAAAACCTTTGAAATTGACTGAAAAAACCATAGGTTTCAGGGACGTTATGGTTAGCTTGCCATTTCACTGGTACAAAACCATAGAAATTCCACTGTTATAGTTAGTTCAGCTAACTATAACTCGCGCCCGCAATGCACTGCTGATCACATCACATATTACATCATTCATGACATGGTCAGTGACATCACTGATGACATCACTGATCACATTTCAAATGACATCACTGATGACATCATCCATGTGACAATCTGATGCACCTTCTCACATCCTAATATAACCATTGATACACCCACTCCAAAAAACAGAATACCATTTTTGAAACCATAGACACACCAATACTACTTACTACATATCTAATCACTGGTTCTTAGGTCTACACACTCATCCACTCATTCATCCATACAATCACTCATACATGCAGTCACTCATCAATACAACACTATCATATGCACTCATACATCTACACAGACACTCACACAGCAGCACTCATCCAGAGTTACTCACACACCTAGTCAGTCATGCAAATAATCAATCACACTTCCATTTACTGACCTATACAGTTATACACACAACACATCACTTATTTAAACAGAAAGAAACGCATAATTAGTCTCTTATACAATCACTGATACAAGTATACACTCATCCATACAGCCACTCTCACAATCACTAACTCTCACGTACAGTCATTTATATACTCCAACTCACATACACTGTCTTTTACATATGTAGTTAGTTGGACATGTACCACTGAGATATCCATTCACTCACTAACACACCCATACACACACTCACCCACGCATACAGCTATTTCCACATGCACTCTTGAACCTATACACCCAGTGAATCAACCACTCAAACATGTATGCACAGTCACACACCTCCCACGCACCCACACACACACTGAGGCACCCATACAAATACTCTGGCAACCAATTAATAACCCCAATAGACACTCATGTAGCTACTGACCAACCCATGCAGCAGCTTATACAACAGCAAACAGACTGATATAGACATTCACACAGTTTAGTCACTAACCCATGCATTCAGTAAGACACATGTAATAACTCAGTTAAACAGTCAGTCACACACTTACTAAATCCTCCATCCAGACATTTATACACCCACTCATTCTTCAATACACCTTGGTATATATATAATACATATTTAAACTTTAAAGAAAAACACATTCACTGGATAATGTCATCAGTGATGTCACTGACCATGTCATGAATGATGTAATATGTGATGTGATCAGCAGTGCATTGCGGGGCGCGAGTTATAGTTAGCTGAACTAACTATAACAGTGGAATTTCTATGGTTTTGTACGAGTGAAATGTCCAGCTAACTATAACGTCCCTGAAACCTATGGTTTTTCAGTGAATTTCAAAGGTTTTTTAAATGATAATTTCTAACTATAACGTCCCTGAAACCTATGTTTTTTTCAGTGAATATATATACATATAGATATATATATATATATCTATATGTATATCTATATGTATATATGTATATATATTACCTACTGGCGGTCGCCAGTAGGTAGTTATAGTTAGGACCTATTATCCATAGGAAAAGCGTTTTTTGATTTGCCAATATCTTTGGCGTCGTTTGACGAATCTTCGTGAAATTTTCCAGACTAATGGTTCACTCAGGTCAGCTCCTGTCTTAAAAGTTTCGGGGAGATTCGTCAAGTGGGAACCGAGAAAAAAGGGGGGTCCCAAAACACATTTTCCCCATGTTAATTTCCATAGGAAATTTTGGAACAGGCTACAGCCCGAACTGCTGAACGGAATTACACCAAATTTGGCAAAAAGGTAGTTCTTGGTTCAGAAAGCGACCTTTTTTTAAATGGTGTAAATCCGTTTAGTAGTTCCTGAGAATTCAAAAAATAAAAATATCGCTATCTCTTGGTCCAGAGTGCACTCTTTTTGTTAAATGGTAGAAATCCATTCGGTAGTACCTGAGAAATTAAAAATTTCTCAGATATACAAACATGGCAGCGGAGGATCCGCGAACCCTTCTGATCTGTTGCCTGAGATCTGATTGGCTGCCAACACTTCAAAACAGAAAGTATTGGCAGCCACCTTGTGACTCTGTAACCGAGTCACAAGAAAAAGGAACAAGAAGTTAAAAATTAAGAAAAGGGGGCAGGGTAGAAACACCCTGACCCCCTAGGCCTGACCCCAGGGCCAAAAAAAGCATTTTTTAAAAACATTTTGGCTGATGTCGCACTGGGTGCGCAAATCCAGAGTTTTTTTTTTTTTTTTAAATGTAGTATGGTCTCCCGCACTTCGTTTTGTAAAGCCCCCAGGTGGACCAGGTCCCGGGGACAATATTTAATAATGGTGCGGGGCCCCGCGGGGTACCAGCAGCCCCGGTTACTGCCACCTCCCCAGGGGCGATCCTTATTCAA
Organism: Calotriton arnoldi; assembly: GCA_963921515.1. Lineage (NCBI taxonomy): Eukaryota > Metazoa > Chordata > Amphibia > Caudata > Salamandridae > Calotriton > Calotriton arnoldi. Next base: position 759,087 of record CAWUFW010002494.1, on the reverse strand, counting down.
ATGCGGGGACTTGCGGCCCCCCTGCAGCCCCGGGGACCACCACCTCCCCGGGGCATCACTTTAACTATGTTGGGGGGGCCTCGCGGGCCCCCCAAACCCTGGGGACCACCACCTTCCCTGGGCTTCAATTGAAAAAAGAAGTGTGGGGGGGCTCCGGCCCCCCACACCGCCCCGGGGTCCACCACCTCCGTGTGGCTTTAAATCTGTTGGAGGGGGCCGCGCGGCCCCCCTTATGGAGCCCTCCTTGCCCCTGGGGACTGCCACTCCCCAGGGCCGGCTCCTGCAATGTGCCGGGGTGCCCACCCTGGGACATTACCGTTTGCTATGGCAGGGCGGAAGCACAGCTCCCACCCTGCCATAGCAAACACTGCTATGCTTCAAGGAAGCGAGAACCTGCTCTCGCTTCCATGAAGCAAAGCAGAATTTCCCCGGGGCCAGAAGTGGCCCAGGGAAGGGGGGCCACGTGGCCCCCTCCCTAATTAAAAAAAGAACATTTAAAAAAGAGGCCAGGCCCTGTGGGATGGGGTCCCCGGGGCCAATAGTGGGCCAGGGAAGGGGGGCCACGTGTCCCCCTCCCGTACATAATAAAAAACAACTGGCCAGGCCCCAGGGGATGGGGTCCCCGGGGTCAGAAGTGGCCCAGGGAAGGGGGGCCACGCGGCCCCCTCCCTTTTAGAATTATGTTTTTTTTAAAATAAATACGTAAGGCCGGGCCCCAGGGGCTGGGGTCCCTGGGGCCATAATTGGCCTCAGGAGGGGGGCCACGTGGCTCCCCTCACCAAGAAAAAACAGGCCAAGCAGGCCCCGGGGGATGGGGTCCCCGGGGCCGTAATCAGCCTCAGGAGGGTGGCCGCGAGGCCCCTTCCCATTTTTAATTAAAAAAAAAACAAATATGGCTCAAGTCCTGGGGGATGGAGTCCCCAGGACCCAAAAAGTAATGAGAAGGTGGGCCACACAGCCCCCCTTCTAAAAAAGAAAAACAAAACAGAAGCCGGCATCTCGCCAAAGGCCCCGCCCCTTCCCTGCACCACTCTGGTATGTCCAGTAAGCCCCACACAGTGGGCTTGCTGAGAGGTGGTATGAGGCCATGCCCCTTTTTACACCACTCTGCAAACGCGCCTCTTGGTGCATTGCTGGTGGGGCGATGAGGTCCTCTTGTGTCCTGAGGACCTCAGGCCTAAAGTGGACTTCATCCCCTGAGCAGCAGTGCACCAGGAGCTGTGTTTGCAGAGTGGTGTAAAAAGGGGGCGTGGCCTTTGAGCACTCTCAGCAAACCAGCTCTATGGGGCTTACTGGAGGTAACAGGAGGGTTAGTTGGCCCCCAGGGACCCTCAGGAGGAAAGGGGACTTCCTCCCCCAACCAAGAGCGTGCCAGGAGGTGCATTTGCAGAGTGGTAGAGAAAGGGGGCGTGGCCTGTGTCCACCTCTCAGCAATCCCACTGTGTGGGGCTTACTGGAGGTAAGAGGTAGGCTAGTTGGCTCCTAACCACCCCAGCAGCAAAGGGGACTTCAATTCCCATCCAAGAGCGTGCCAGGGAGCGCGTTTGCAGAGTGGTGGGCAAAGGGGGCGTGGCCTGCTATGAGAACTTAGCAATCCTGCTGTGTGGGACTTACTGGAGGTAATAGGAGGGGTAGTTGGCCCCCAAGGATGCCCTTGGGGGCCAACTACCCCTCTTGTTACCTCCAGTGTGTCCCACACAGTGGTGGGATTGCTAAGACGTCTTCGGAGGCCATGCCCCCTTTCTCCACCACTCTGCAAACATGCCTCCTGGCAGACTACGGGATAGGGGATGAAGTCCACTTTACTCCTGAGGAACTTTGGGGGCTAAGAAGCCCTCCTGGTACCTCTTGTAAGTCCTACGCAGCAGAATTCCTGAGTGCGGGTTGGAGGCCAAGCAACCTTTCTCCACCACTCTGAAAACGCGACTACTAGTTAAAGAAGCATTTGCAATGTAATAGGTTTCGCATTTGCGAGAGTTAGAGGTCTTGGCGTTGTAAATGTAAAAGTGTTTTAATAATGTTTCGTGGAGTGGATGTAGGTTGTGTGTAGTGGAATTATGTGGTATGTTATGCAGTGAAATTATGTGGATAGAACGTATGTGGTATTTAGTGTGTAGAAATTATGTAGAGTGGGATTATGTGTTATGGAGAGTAATTGTGTGGTATGATAGTCTGTGTTGTGGAGTTGTAACCTCAGGTTTAGTCTTCCTCGTTTCCATAGAAGCGAAACTATGAACTCAATGAGACAAAAAAAAGAAGGAACCACTGAGGAGAACTTCTGGACCTAGTCAGAGGTATGAGCAGGGCCACTGGAATTATGTGACTGTTTGGCTGCACCGACTTTTGCACAATTATACATTTACCGCATTTGCCACATAATCCATCTGCTGCATAACCTGCAGATTTGAACAAAAAAAACATTGTTTCTAGCTCAAACGGCTCAAACATTACCAAAAATGTATCGACAAGTGTTTCAGCGTGGTGGAAGGCCCAGTGCAAACTTAGAATGCTCACCTGTTACTTATTGCTAAATGTGGGTATTAAATTGGTACTAATGGTGTGCCATTCAAATAGCGCCAAGACACCTATGGGTATTCGAGCGCTTTAGAAACCTTTTAACATAACATAACATAAACCACTCTTGCTTCTTTCAGTGCCTCTCCTGCCTCTTTCTGCATTTCTGTTGCTTCTTTCTGCAACCCTCATGCCTCTTTCACACCACTCTTCCCTTTTTCTGCACCCCTCTTCCCTTTTTCTGCACCCCTCTTCCCTCTTTCTGCACCTCTCTTGTTTCTTTCTATATCCCTCTTGCCTCCTTCTCCACCCCACTTCCCCCTTACTACATCTCTGTTGCTTCTTTATGCACTTCTCTTACTTGTTTCTGCACCTCTCTTGCGTATTTCTGCACCTCTCTTATGTCTTTCTGTACCTCTGTTGGTTCTTTCTGTACTTCTCTTGCTCTTTCTGCACCCTTCGCGCCTCATTCAGCACCTCTGTTGCTTCTTTCTGCACTTCTCTTCTTTCTTTCTGCACCCCTCCTGCTTCTTTCTGAACCTCTCTTGCCTCTTTGTGCACCTCTTCTACCTTTTTCTGTACTGCTCTTGTTTCTTTTTGCACCTCTGTTGGTTCTTTCTGCACTGCTATTGCTTCTTTCTGCACCTTACTTGCCTCTTTCTGCACTTCTCTTGCTTCTTTCTACACCTCTGTTGCTTCTTTCAGCAATTCTCTTGCCTCTTTCTGCACTTCTCTTGCTTGTTTCTGTACCTCTCTTCCGTTTTTCTGCACCTCACTGGCTTCTTTCTGCACCCCTCTTGCCTCTTTCTGCACCCCTTTCCCCTCTTTCTGCACCTCTCTTGCCTCTTTCTGCACCCCTGTTCCCTCTTTCTACACCTTTCCTGCCTGTTTCTATACCTCTCTTGCCTCTTTCTGTACCTCTGTTGCTTTTTTCTGCACTTCTCTTGCTCTTTCTGCACCTTTTGTACCTCTTTCAGCACCTCTGTTGCTTCTTTGTGCACCTCTCCTCCTTTTTCTGTACCACTCTTGCTTCTTTTTGCACTTCTGGCTTTTCTTTCTGCACTGCTCTTGCTTCTTTCTGCACCGCTCTTGCTTCTTTCTACACCTCTGTTGCTTCTTTCAGCAATTCTTTTGCCTCTTCCTGCACTTCTCTACCTTCTTTCTGCAACCCTCCTGCCTCTTTCTGTACCTCTCTTGCCCCTTTCTGCACCTCGCCTACCTTTTTCTCCACCCCTCTTGCCTCTTTTTGCACCTCTGTTGGTTCTTTCTGCACTGCTCTTGCTTCTTTCTGCACCTCACTTGCCTCTTTATGCACTTCTCTTGCTTCTTTCTGCACCTCTGTTGCTTATTTCATCAATTCTCTTGCCTCTTTCTGCACTTCTCTTCCTTCTTTCTGCACCCCTCCTACCTCTTTCTGCACCTCTGTTGCCTCTTTCTGCACCTCTCTTGCCTCTTTCTGCACTTCACTTGCTTCTTTCTGCACCTCTCTTGCCTGTTTTAGCACCTCTGTTGCTTCTTTCTGCACTGCTCTTGCCTCTTTCTGCCCCTCTGACTTAGAGTTAGTTTTAATCCCCCTGCCCTATTATGTACTAGGGCCTTACAGGGGAGCTCATGCCAATCACAGGGGTACCCCAACCCATAGTGTACCCTAGTGTATGTAGGTGTTTTCACTGTATTCTAAGTGTCTTTCAGCATAGCACTGGCTCCGGGCCTGGTTAGTCAGAGTCAGTTACCACCAGTACCAGTCAGCAAAAGGTTGGGGGCACAGAATGACTTTGCCACAAGGCCTCTTTCTGCACCTCTGTTGGTTCTTTCTTCATATCTTTTGCTTCTTTCTGCACCTTTCTTCGTCTTTCTGGACTTCTGTTGCCTCTTTCTGTATTTCTCTTGCTTCTTTCTGCGCTTTTCTTCCTCTTTCTGCACATGTCCTACCTCTGTAGGCATAGTTAGAAATTAGCATTTAAAAAACCTTTGAAATTCACTGAAAAAACCATAGGTTTAAGGGACGTTATAGTTAGAAATTAGCATTTAAAAAAACCTTTGAAATTCACTGAAAAAACCATAGGTTTAAGGGACGTTATAGTTAGAAATTAGCATTTAAAAAACCTTTGAAATTCACTGAAAAAACTACAGATTTCAGGGACGTTATAGTTACTTGGACATTTCAATTTTAAACAAAAGCAAAGGTGCACCACCAATACAGAAACAAGGAAAAAATCAGATCCATGTTTGAAGATGTATTCTTTTAAAATTCTTCTTTTATTGTCATCAGATTAAAAACGATCAGGATGAACTAAACAGCCGACTCGTTTCGTCCATACACAAGGACTTCTTCAGGGCTGTTAAATTAACAAATATATACACATCAATATAATACGAAAGAAAGGACATTAACAGGAACTTAAGACATATACAAAATATATACAATATTACTGACACATTAAAAGACATCCTGCTTCATTCCTTCTCAGGGATAGCTCCCTATCCCCTCCTCTTGGATTGATTGGTATATGGTCAATCCCCATAAACCAAAGATCATCACTGCTAGAATGGTTTTCTTGCATGTGGTAAGTGAGAGGGGATTTGAGGTCACCATTTCGTATGGTTCGCAGATGTTCCTGGATTCTTATTTTAAGGGGTCTTTTGGTGCTGCCCACGTAAATCATGTTACACGGGCAGCCCAAAATGTACGTAACATACTTTGTATTGCAATTGATCAGATGGTTAATATCATACATGCGGCCAGTGTTGAAACTAAATGTTTCGGTCTTGTTTTGTCCCAGTCTGCAGACCTTACAATCATGGCACGTGTAGAAACCCTTTGTGGTATGGGACAGCCATGTTGCCAACTTCAGTGTGGTGACATAGCTGGGACATAAGAGGTTCCTCAAATTTTTTCCCCTCCTATATGTCACTTTGGGCCTGGGGGATAGAATTCCCTTAAGACTTGGGATCTCTGTAAGAAGGTGCCAATGTTTTCTCAAAACGTTATACACCCTGCTACTGTATTCATTGTATTGTGTGTTGAAAGAGACTGTGGTCTTCCTAGTATCATTCCTGACCTTAGGTTTCAAAGTAGTTTCCCTGGATATGTTAGCAATCCTCCTCCCTGCTTTCTCCAGATTACCTAGAGGGTATCCTCTTGCTAGGAAACGTCGTTTTGTCTCACTTATGTTTTTGTCAAAGGTTTCATCTGTGCTACAATTCCTCCTCATGTGTACCATTTCGCCATAAGGGATGTTATTAATAACATGGCGAGGATGTGCACTACTAAAATGCAGGGTACTATTGCAGGCAGTACTCTTACGATGGATTGAGCTCTGTATGCTGTTGTTTTGGACAAAGAAATTAATGTCCAAGAAATCCATCTCTTCTCCACTGTATTTGATAGTAGACCGTATGTTAAAAGGGTTATCATTCAAGAATGCATGGTATTCCAATAATTCTGAGGCAGGTCCATCCCAGAGCATAATCACATCATCGATGTACCTGCCCCAGAAAATGATGTGTTCTATCCAATTGGCTGCGCGACGGCCCCAGGCATGCTCCCGCTCGTACCAGCCCATAAAGAGCCCGGCATAGGCGGGAGCAAACCTAGAGCCCATCGCCGTGCCCTGTATCTGATGGTACCATTGGGAATCGTGCATAAAGAAGTTTTTAGACAGGATGATATCTGTCATTTCCATCAGTACCTCGCTATGCATGAAGTAGTCTGCTGTTCTCTGGCCCAAAAAAATTCTAATGCCTTCACCACAAACTCCTTCTTGATACTCGTATATAAACTAGCCACATCCATGGTAACAAAGAGAAGATTCTCAGACCAAGTCAAGCCCTCAAATTTGGCAAGAATATCCTTACTGTCTTTGATGTAAGCAGGCAGGTTCTGGACCAAAGGTTGCAAAAATTGGTCTACATATGCCTGGGGAAGGCAAAAGACAATGGGAAGACACAGCAGAACTCACATCTGCTAGCAGCATAACCTCCTTGTCCTCAGTAGCAAGCTCGGTACCCATGGAAGACACAGCAGGCACCTCAGAGATAGATAATCAGTCTACTTTTTTAGTAGAAATTGAAAGGCTCAGATTGGGGGCAAAATCTACGATAAAAGACCAAAAACAAGAAGGGGGGGAGGAGATAGCAAAAATACAGGCAAAAACAAGAGAGTAAGAAACAAGACCTTTGCCAGGATCACCAGGTCCAAAAAGATAGAGGGCATGAAGGACTAGAGGGAGGGACTGGAGAGTTGGGGCAAGAACTGATGATTGTTAACCTCTCTAACAGAATGCTATCTGAAACTGATTTGTCTGTTTTAGGCAGAGGCTTGGGCTTTTGCCCAACTCAACTTGGAAATATTGATATTTTTGTTGATCTGTATAAATTCACAAGATTATTAAAGCTAAAAGATCACTTCTCTCGTAATTTGTCTGTATGTACCAAGAATGCAGAAGAATATATACCACCAACACAAACTGTATCTGATTTGAATGTATTACAACTGATGATGTCCTTACAATATGAAACACCGGTTGATAGCAACATGATAAGAGCTGAACTAGACATCTCTGAGAATATGGAGATTGATAGTGGTTTGAAACCCCGCTCCAAATTTATCCCGGTGGGAACACATCCCAATAGCGACCAATTCAGGGAGAGGGTTATACAGGGTTTTCATAAACATTTTGAACATCGTACCCCTAGAAACAACACTGACCACAACCTCTCAGCTGCAGAAAATAAGGCCTTGAAGGATCTGAGATCTGATCCTTCGATTGTTATCCGGGAAGCGGATAAGGGGGGGAATGTGGTTGTTATGGACAGGGTGAGCTACATGCAGGAGATAGATCGCCAATTGGCAGATACAACTTGTTATACTAAGCTCCCAGGAAATCCGACTAAGGCACTCAGCACGCACATCAACATGAGATTGGTGGAGTGGCGTGAGAGTGGTTTGATAAGTGGTGAGGAATGTAACTACCTAACAGTTAGAGAACCCTCTTTCCCCTGTATATACGTGCTACCCAAAATACACAAGGGGGGCCCTTTCCCTCCAAGACGACCCATTATCTCGGGGGTTAACTCCCCGCCGGAAAAACTGTCTGAATATGTAGACCAATTTTTACAACCTTTGGTCCAGAACCTGCCTGCTTACATCAAAGACAGTAAGGATATTCTTGCCAAATTTGAGGGCTTGACTTGGTCTGAGAATCTACTCTTTGTTACCATGGATGTGGCTAGTTTATATACGAGTATCAAGAAGGAGTTTGGGGTGAAGGCATTAGAATGTTTTCTGGGCCAGAGAACAGCAGACCACTTCATGCATAACGAGGTACTGATGGAAATGACAGATATCATCCTGTCTAAAAACGTCTTTATGCATGATTCCCAATGGTACCATCAGATACAGGGCACGGCGATGGGCTCTAGGTTTGCTCCCGCCTATGCCGGGCTCTTTATGGGCTGGTACGAGCTGGAGCATGCCTGGGGCCGTCGCGCAGCCAATTGGATAGAACACATCATTTTCTGGGGCAGGTACATCGATGATGTGATTATGCTCTGGGATGGACCGGCCTCAGAATTATTGGAATACCATGCATTCTTGAATGATAACCCTTTTAACATACGGTTTACTATCAAATACAGTGGAAAGAGATGGATTTCTTGGACATTAATTTCTTTGTCCAAAACAACAGCATACAGAGCTCAATCCATCGTAAGAGTACTGCCTGCAATAGTACCCTGCATTTTAGTAGTGCACATTCTCGCCATGTTATTAATAACATCCCTAATGGCAAAATGGTACGCATGAGGAGGAATTGTAGCAGAGATGAAACCTTTGACAAAAACATAAGTGAGACAAAACGACGTTTCCTAGCAAGAGGATACCCTCTAGGTAATCTGGAGAAAGCAGGGTGGAGGATTGCTAACATATCCAGGGAAACTACTTTGAAACCTAAGGTCAGGAATGATACTAGGAAGACCTCAGTCTCTTTCAATACACAATACAATGACTACAGTAGCAGGGTGTATAACGTTTTGAGAAAACATTGGCACCTTCTTACAGAGATCCCAAGTCTTAAGGGAATTCTAGTCCCCAGGCCCAAAGTGACATATAGGAGGGGAAAAAATTTGAGGAACCTCTTATGTCCCAGCTATGTCACCACACCGAAGTTGGCAACATGGCTGTCCCATACCACCAAGGGTTTCTACACGTGCCGTGATTGTAATGTCTGCAGACTGGGAAAAAACATGACCGAAACATTTAGTTTCAACACTGGCCGCATGTATGATATTAACCATCTGATCAATTGCAATACAAAGTATGTTACGTACATTTTGGGCTGCCCGTGTAACATGATTTACGTGGGCAGCACCAAAAGATCCCTTAAAATAAGAATCCAGGAACATCTGCTAGCCATACGAAATGGTGACCTCAAATACCCTCTCACTTACCACATGCAAGAAAACCATTCTAGCAGTGATGATCTTTGGTTTATGGGGATTGACCATATACCAATCAATCCAAGAGGAGGGGATAGGGAGCTATCCCTGAGAAGGAATGAAGCAGGATGGATCTGCAGACTTCGAAGTGTGGAACTGGGTCACAACAGTGACGAGGAACTACACTATTTCTATAAAGTCTAGGTTCCCCCTCCACAGGTGATATGTCTATCAATATGTCATTTCATTTAATGATTGTCACATGCTTGTTATTATTATTCCAGCACACCTCTGGATATATCTGGGCCCCCCCCCTTGTCACAGGCTAATGACCATGTATAGACTGTGCTGTTGCTTCAAAATTTACACATACAACGCCAAAACAAAGGGTAACCTGTTTTGATTGGCATATGCTGTCAGGACGTTTCCATGTTGTATGTTTATATATGATTGTATTCTGAATATTTACGTTGTCTTTACCATCCCTTGTCACTCTGTCTTTTCTATCTTTATTTGTTTGTTCTTTTTCTTTATTTGGTTACAATACTAATAGGTGTGACCTGGGATTAGATCAATCCCAGTTTCCTCCTGGATAACCTCATACTTTATTTATATAAGGTTTATTGCCCTGGGTTATATTGTTTACTTCTCCTTGTTTTTTTGGTTTCAACACTGACTTGTGTGACCTGAGATTATATTAATCCCTGTTTCCTTCTTGATAACCTTATACCTCATTTGTATAAAGTCTAAATGCCATAGATTAAATTGTTATCTTAATTTTTTATTTCTATCACTTTTGGAAGTTCCCTCCACTCGTACAGCGTTTGGAAAGTACGCTTGTACAGGGATAGTGACGTTTACATGTTAGCGAATATTCCGATTCATTCTGCCTCTGGGTAACTTTATCTGCATATTAGATTCTGAATCATTACCTTGGCCGTTCGTCCAACATTGTACAAAGATGGCGGCTGCTGTGTCAAGATATTTCAGCACTCCTTGGCATCCGGATCGTGCACGAATTAACGATGAGGAGTCACAATCTTTGACGATCGCTGGCATAGCATAGTGACATATGTATGTTAGCGTACATTCGTCCTTTACATTACGCCTTTATTATAATTGCTGCATTTTCCGCGATTTATCCTGGCTCTGGGGAACTTTACCTGCATATTAGATTTTGATTCACTATCTTTGCCGTTTGTCCAAAATTGTGCAAAGATGGCGGCCACCATGCTAAGGTATTCCGGCACTCCCTGACGTCCGGATCGCGCCTGAATTGACGACGAGGAGTCACGATCTATGAAGATCGCGGGCATAGCATTGTAATCAGCTACGAGGGTATGAGTGTTATAACACTCATAACATAACCTAATATACTTTTAGGCTTACACCTTTACATGAAGGTGGCCAGTTACGTCCTGGCATATACGTACCTTGCGAACATCATTATAAGATGGCGGCTATATACGATTGCCGCATTTTTTATTTCACATGACTGAATTCAGTCTGCCATTGTTCACAGCCTTTTTCACTACAAAATGGCGGCCAATCACGTTTGCCGCCACTCTACCTTACGTGACCCCTGAACCCAGTGCGTACCTGCTCTCAGCTGTTCATATTCACAGGATTAATGCGGGCTATTTAAACCGGAGGGGAACTGCCCTGTCAGTTCGCCTTGACGACTTCTGACGGGTGACCCTCCGACCATGGCTCTTGACTTATTAAGGTAAGAGGATTAATCGTGATGCGTTGGTGTTATTAGCCTTAGATGCATGTTCTAGACTTTAGCTTAGCTCATTGAGGATGACCCTTTGGGGGTGTGGGATTTTCGACTGTTTTTTATCGTGATGCGATGATGATATTAGCGCTTGATGCATGCTTAAGACTTTAGCTCAGCTCTTCGAGGATGCCCCTCTGGGGGCGTGGGGTCTCTCGACCCTTTTCAACTCGGGGATATTGAATCATGTCATGTAATCTTTCAGTTAATTACTTGACAGGCGGGCATTTCTTTTGCCTTTTTCTTTATGCTTTCATTCTTATCCGACATGCACTACCCACATGCACTACCCACCCACACCTTGGCGGTGGAGTAGGCATATGTTTTGACGGATGGTCCTCTTTGATAGTTCGAGTGTGTAACTGGGTTAATCGAAATGGATATTGACCATGGACGTGGCTTCTTTTTCATTAAAATTCCTTTATTTTTCCTTATTCTGATCCAGGTTGTATATGGCACTTTCCTCTAATATTGGGCCCACCTTATCTTGGTTGGACCGGGCTTACAGCTCCATATTTGTGCCCCTTGTCTATGCGAAGGGCACTGCGTTTGCTCAACGGAGTGAGTATTCAGGCTTAGATATTTATCATGTCTCCCTATGGACTTACCTTTTTTCTCTTCAAAATGTTACAAACCTTAGGGGGTCATTAAAAAATCGTCTTTTTCCCCTCTTTAGACAGTGAACTGGATGGGATTACGATATCCTCAGCTGCTCAGATATGGTGTGGACGGATTGACTTCAATCCCCATGCGATTCTTTCTTTGGTGGGTTGAGCATTTCATACCAATTCTAATCACCATGGGTAATCCTGTGTGGTCTTATAACTGTATATTACTTTAGTATACATTATTGGCACATGTCTGGTCTGTGGCTTTCCACCCCGGTCTCCTCTACTTGAAGTACTAATTACACAGGTTTTTTACTCTGTTTCTCTCTCTCTATGTTCTTTCTTCCTCTCCCCATGTTCTTTCTTCCTCTCCCCTCTTGCCAGGTTTAATTTTAAATCACCAAGGTTAATCAGACAGGTTTGTGGGTAATCTATGGTTTTGTGAAATTTTGTTATCTCTCTCTTTTTCCTACCTTATGTTATTTTCTTCTTCCTTGCTGTATTGATGTTCCAAATATGGCACAAAATTTTAACTTTTGTGTAATTTTTTGAAATGTAAATAGTAGTATGGTCACGAACGACACTTTATGTGTTTTTGATCATTTATGTCATGTCAAAATGTGTTAATCTATGCATATAATAGTTTTTGTTATATATGTCTTTTAGTGTGTCAGTAATATTGTATATATATGTTATATGTCTTAAGTTCCTGTTAATGTCCTTTCTTTCGTATTATATTGATGTGTATATATTTGTTAATTTCACAGCCCTGAAGAAGTCCTTGTGTATGGATGAAACGAGTCGGCTGTTTAGTTCATCCTGATCGTTTTTAATCTGATGAGAATAAAAGAAGAATTTTAAAAGAATACATCTTCAAACATGGATCTGATTTTTTCCTTGTTTCTGTATTGGTGGTGCACCTTTGCTTAAAATTGTGATAGTCCAACTCTTGGATCGCACTGTGACAGTGGGTGCGTTAACAGTGTGCACACAGACGCTGGGGTAGCTCCAGTTATAATATACCATATAGGGGTAGCGGGTCAGGTGCTGTGGTCTATAGGGTTCCACTGTCCGGCTTTGTCTTGTCCTTATTTGGACATTTCACTCGTACAAAAACAGAGAAATTCGGCCGTTATAGTTAGTTGAGCTAACTATATCTCGCGCCCCCGCAATGCACTGCTGATGACGTCACATATTACATTATTCATGACATGGTCAGTCACATCACTGATGACAACTCAAATGACATCACTGATGACATCACTGATGCCATCATCCACGTGATAATTTGATGCACCTCCTCATACGCTAATACCGTGGTACTCATAGTACAGCCCGCGGGCCACCAGCGGCCCGGCAGGCCTTCATTGGCGGCCCATGGACCTTGCCTTGCAGTTTCCACGGCCGGCAGTAAACACAGAAGATGACCGCAGGAGCATACGTAATGAATACGTATTAAATAGGTATTCACTATGTATGCTCCTGCGGCCATCTTCTGTGTTTACTGCCGGCCTCTGTGACGTCAGGGCACCTTCGGAAAGCTTCCCAAAAGGCCCTTTAAAAGTCAGCTGCAAGCGCTTTCACAGCTGACTTTTAAAAGAGCATTTTGGGAAGCTTGCTAGTTTGGACAAAGACAGATAGAGGCGCAGAGACAGATAGAGGCGCAGAGACAGATAGAGGCGCAGAGACAGATAGAGGCGCAGAGACAGATAGAGGCGCAGAGACAGATAGAGGCGCAGAGACAGATAGAGGCGCAGAGACAGATAGAGGCGCAGAGACAGATAGAGGCGCAGAGACAGAGAGACAGAGACAGACAGGTACAGACAGGGACAGGGACAGACAGAGACAGGGACAGAGATAGGGACAGAGATCGAGATAGAGACAGGGACAGATAGAGACAGGGACAGACTGGGACAGGGACAGACTGGGACAGGGACAGACTGGGACAGGGACAGACAGGGACAGGGACAGACAGGGACAGGGACAGACGGGGACAGACAGATAGACACAGGGACAGACAGACAGATAGAGACAGGGACAAACAGAGACAGGGACAGACAGAGACAGAAACAGGGACAAACAGACAGGGACAGACAGACAGAGACAGGGACAAACAGGGACAGACAGATAGAGACAGAGTCAGGGTCAAACAGAGACAGGGACAGACAGACAGACAGAGACAGGGACAGACAGAGACAGGGACAGACAGATAGAGACAGGGACAGACAGAGACAGGGACAGACAGACAGAGACAGGGACAGAAAGAAACAGGGACAGACGGGGACAGACAGATAGAGACAGAGACAGGGACAGACCGACAGGGACAGACAGAGACGGGGACAGACAGAGACAGGGACGGACAGGGACAGAGACAGACAGAAACAGGGACAGACAGATAGAGACAGGGACAGACAGAGACAGAGACAGGGACAGACAGAGACAGGGACGGACAGAGACAGGGACAGAGACAGGGACAGACAGACAGCGACAGACAGGGGCAGGGACAGAGACAGGGACAGAGACAAAGACAGGGACAGAGACGGGGACAGACCAGGACAGACAGACAGGGACAGGGACAGACAGAGACAGGGACAGACAGAGACAGGGACAGACAGATAGAGACAGGGACAAACAGAGACAGGGACAGACAGACAGAGACAAACAGAGACAGGGACAGACAGATGGAGACAGAGACCGGGACAAACAGGGACAGACAGACAGATAGAGACAGAGACAGGGACAAACAGAGATCGAGACAGAAACAGACAGGGACAGACAGAGACAGGGACAGACAGAGACAGGGACAGACAGAGACAGGGACAGACAGAGACAGGGACAGACGGAGACAGGGACAGGCAGAGACAGGGACAGTGACAGACAGAGACCGGGACAGACAGAGACAGGGACAGACAGAGACAGGGACAGACAGAGACAGGGTCAGACAGATAGAGACAGATAGAGACAGATAGAGACATAGATAGAGACATAGATAGAGACATAGTACATAGACAGATAGAGAGATAGAAGATAGAGAGACATAGAAGATAGAGAGACATAGAAGATGGAGAGACATAGAGATAGACATAGAGATAGACATAGAGATAGAGAGATAGAGAGAGAGAGAGATAGATAGATAGATGTGTGTATGCCGAATCTGGTGGCTCAGTGGATGAATGCGTCCGCTGCAGGGGCCTGTGTTCAACCTCATGGTCACAGTTTTTTTTTTTCTTGCTCTAGCCCCGCCCCCTCCCCCACTGACCCCGCCCCCACCGGTGCGGCCCTCAGCCACAAACCACACTGTAAATTTGGCCCCCGAGAGAAAGTTTGTGAGTACCCATGCCCTAATATAACCTTTGATACACCCACTCTAAAATACAGACTACCATTTTCAAAACCATACACACCAATACCAGTTACTACATACCCACTCACTGATTCCTAGGTCTACACACACATCTACTCATTCACCCATACAGTCACTCATACATGCAGTCACTCATCAATACAGCACTATCATATGCACTCATACACCTATACAGACACTCACACACCGCCACTCATCCATAGAGTTACTCACACACCTAGTCAGTCATTCAAAAAATCACTCACACTCCCATTTACTCATCTATACAGTTATACACACAGCACCTCACTTATTCATACAGATACTAACACATACTTACTCTCTTATACAATCACTGATACAAGCACACACTCATCCATACAGCGACTCTCACATATAGTCATTTATATACTCCAACTTTCACATATACTACCTTTTACATATGTAGTTACTCACACATGTACCACTGAGACATCCATTCACTAACCAACACACCCATACACACACTCACCCACCCATACAGCCCTTCACAGATGCACTCTGGAATCCATACACCCAGTGAATCACCCACTCACACATCTATGCACAGAGTCACACACCCCCCATCCACCCACACAGACACTCAGGCACCCATACAGATACTCAGACAACCAATCAATAACCCATATAGACACTCATGTAGCTACTCACCAACCCATGCAGCCGCTTACACACCAACTGACAGACTGATACAGGCATTCACACAGTTTAGTCACTAACCCATGCATTCAGTAAGACACGTTTAATCACTCACTTATACAGTCTGTCACACACCCACTAAATCATCCATTCAGACAGTCATACACCCACTCATTCTTCAATACATCTTGGCCTATATATATAAAAACATATTTAAACTTTACAGATACACACAGTCACTGGATGATGTCATCAGTGATGTCATCAGTGATGTCATTTGAGATGTCAACAGTGATGTCATCAGTGATATCCCTGACCATGTCATGAATGATGTAATATGTGACGTCATCAGCAGTGCATTGCGGGGGAGCGAGTTATAGTTAGCTCAACTAACTATAACAGCCGAATTTCTCTGGTTTTGTACGAGTGAAATGTCCAACTAACTATAATGTCCCTGAAACCTGTGGTTTTTTCATTGAATTTCTAAGGTTTTTTAAATGCTAATTTCTAACTATAACGTCCCTGAAACCTATGGTTTTTTATATATATATTCTCACACCCAAGCCATGCTCAATAATTTTACAGCAAATGTGGCAGTGATATTATCAATGATGCCATAGAAGATCTGATGAGTGATATAATATGTTGGGTAATTAGCAGTGCTGTCGTAAGGACCTCTTGGACTCGAGTTGGTTCCTCCATTTCTTAGCTTCATTGCGCATTTTATATTTGACACATTTTAGCCACATCACCTCTAGTATGACCTTTTACAGATTCTTTTTCAGCTTTGCTTGCATGATAATATTTCAGGAATATATTGTACAAGTTGCTTGTTTTAGTTAGCTTTTCCTCTACATGTAATCTGTACATTCTGTTCAAGGGTAGAAACAGTGCATGATATCCTAGTGCCTATGATTCCAGTTCAGGAGCCAGTTTCTAACATCAGAACTGTGCTTCTGGTAGATCAGGGCTTTTATTATATAAATGATGCACTGACCCAGCAGGGGCAAAGGGACAATCCGGCTGTGGCCATCCAGGGACCGGAGCTGCATTTACCATGCAGCTCCCCATGCGCTAATCTAACGGCTTCCTGAGAGGATTACCATTCACACTACAGGCTGATTCCTGACTGTGTTCCAGGTATGGGGCTTAGGCGGAAGGCCTGCAGCCTGTTTCCTGGATCACATGACGAGGTGTAGTTAGCAGATGGCCTTCCCGTATTCCTCACAGACAGTATCACAATAAAGGGTCTAGTTGTTGGCATGATGGGCCATCCTGGCTTGATGAGGGGGAGGTGCTGTCACCTACAACACTTGCCCTTTAAAGGCACTGGCCCATCACCTTCACAAAGAATTTCACACTAGCCTATTGTGCCCCCAGACAGACTGGGGCAAGGACAGGAAAGCAGGAAATTCCAGACACCTCTGTTAGTGGAAAACTCCAGAAGCTTCTTCTACTTAAAAGTGGGCATCAGGTATAAAAAATGGGACCCTCAGACCCACTCTTCAGTAAGCCCCTTGATCTGTGTATACTACAGAAGGCGGACTGCCCTGCTGCTTAAGGCCTGCCCTGCTACCCGGGAAGGAAGACTGGACCTGCACCCTTCATCCCAGGTTGAAGTGACTCCATGGGTTAGCTGACTGCCCTCCTGTTCTGAGCCACAGGGACAAAACAAGCTGCAGAGGATTCTCTGCAACTGTCCAGCTGACTTGCTGCACCTAGACCTTCCTGTGCTACAAATGGACCTGCCAAACCCAAGCTGGCCTTTGCTGGAGTGAGTTTCTTAACCCCAAGAAGTGCCTCACAGATCCTGGACCCTCTGTATGGCATCAGTTGAGCTCCTCCTTGAACGAAAGGAGAAATCCTGAAGTTTTGGGCTTCATGACCATGAATGGACCAGTTTGCACCACAATCTTGCCAATCATACCGATTGCCAACTCTAAGCTCCAGTAAATACAATTTTTCGACACTACAGCAACTGCCAGCGATGACCAGCAATGCGAGATCCACACTTCGCATGCATTACATGTTCACGAGCCTGCGGTGACCGCCAAATCGAATCTCCAGCAACAACTATCTGCGATGCCTGACAGGCTCTTCGTTGTACAGTGATGGCCATCTGTGACACACTCTGCATCCTCTTAGCACTACAACGACGACTATCTTCAACGCTCTCCCTGCTCCTCGCAGCCTCATCCACAGCAAACAGAACTCTTTACGCTCTAGACTTTAGAAGGTAACTTTTACTGCTGGACTAACCTGGTCCCTGTATCTGGCCCACAAGCCATTGCACCTGTACTTGTGACTTTCACCCGGTCTCGCACAACAAGATAACTGCGAGTGACGGTTTGTGCTTTTAGGCCATATACTTACCTGAAATATTTAAAATTGCAAATCTCCGGTTCTACTGATTGGATTTTTGTTGTTTTGGTGTCAAATTAATGTAATGATTTGATTTGATTTGGATTTATACAGCGCATAGCTGCCCCAGCAACGGAACGTCCCAGCTCTACCCAAGGTACAGGTGACTAAAAACCGCCCAGACAGAAGATGAAAGTTATGACGGGAAAAGCCAGGTCTTTACGGCTTTACGGAACGCCAGATGATTCTGGAGCCCTCTGATGGAAATTGGAAGAGAGTTCCAGAGTTTAGCTGCCAAAACTTTAAAGAGCGACCACCCGCTCTCGCTCTTAGGACTCGGGGGGGTACATGCGAGTCCTTGATTGGCTGAGCAGAAGGAGCGAATCGGAACGTACGGTACTAGCAAAGCTGCTAGAACCGGAGGTGCTTGTTGGGTCATGATTTTATGAGCAACACACAGTGTCTTAAACTGAATTCTTAAGGTTGTGGTCACCTGTAACATCATTTATTGATATTAGTGCCAAACGTTTTCGTATATTGCTGCCATCTAGGCAGGAAGTTCTCAAACCCCCATGATTCCCCTGATTATTCCTTAGCTTCTTTATCTTATTAATTGGTTTCATGATTTATTCTTTGTACATTGCCTTTTATTTTCATTATATGTATTGCTATAACCCTATAATTATTCTTATAACTCATTCATGTATTGTGATGACACTTGCGTAATTTGAATTGTATTTATAACATCTTTGTTTTCTTTTACTTTAATAAATTTCTTCTTGAAACTTAAACTGAATTCTTTTTTCTACGGGTAACCAGTGCAATTTAGGTAGGAGCTTGGACACTGAGCATGACTTTGGGAGTGCCAGCAAGGTGCAGGCTGCCGCGTTTTGAATTCTTTGAAGGCGCTGAATACAGGATTTATTTGCACCTAGATATACGGAGTTGCCATAATCTAGCCTAGACAAGATCGTGGCCTGTAGGATGGTAATAAGTGTTACTATATCTTTTTAAATTGGTGTGGGATTTTTCTTGTGTTGTGTTTTCACTTTCTTACCCTTTGTGTGTTGCATAAACACTTTACAGATTGCCTCTAAGTTAAGCCTGACTGCTTTGTGCAAGGTACCACAGGGTTAAGCACAGGTTAATTTAATGACTGTGAATCACCCTCACAAAGATTGTGGCTATTGCTTGAGAAGGGTTCATAACCCCCTCAACCAGCATCCAAATTTCTCACAAGGACGTACTGATTAACACACTAATAATTAATTTTAAGTGCAATGAAGGTCTCTCTTCTTTTAGAACCATGATAACTGTTGAATAGTTTATATTTACATGTTTTGGTATTGTCTCTATGGGTATGCATGAAACAAAAGTGGTGATCAGTCACTAAAATGGGAAACTGCTGACAAACAATCAAGGTGTGAGAAGTTGGCCTGGTATATGCTGTCCACTAATTATAGTGGGCACCTTGCACCAGTCCAAACAACCCCTTATTGGAGATAGGTTAAAGACGACCTTTATTGAAAGCTATCCTAGTGGTAGCTATGGAGAGCAGCCTTCAGGCTAAGTCTTGAAGGAATGTAAAGCAGCTTGTTTTACCAGTCTATAATCTCTTGAGTGACCAAATGAAAGAGGACCACACCAGGTATATATTTAAAATATATGTATTTAGTCTTAAACACACCCCTCTAGTCTCTTTATGAGGCTAGAGTTCGAAGTACATAAGTTACAAGTCGAATATCAACAGTAATAGCACAAATACACGTTTGACCCCTAGGGGCATACCAAACCATATACCAATAAAGTGGTATAAGAACCACGACTGAGCTAGACACAAGGCCTAGAGCCTGTAGAAGTGCTTGGCTCTCAAAGAACCACCCAAGGTAGTGACACAGGGGACGCATGCAGTGTGAGAACACAGCCGCGAGCCGCCGTTGACTTCTATGGGGAATGTCGCGGTTGGAGTTTTAAAGAAAAAGGACACTTAGAGGAGGACTTGGAGCAAACCCCTTTAGAACTAGGTTGTTCTAGAGTCTATACCCACGGGAGCACCGGAGTACTCGAGTTACCTCACCCAGGGAAGCCGGGTGCATAGGTGTCTTTCGGGGTCGGGTTTCGTCGTCATTTTCAATGGCGATCTGCTGCAAAGTGCTGCTGGCGACCAAGTCGAAAGTGTTCGGGTGGATCCAAAGGTGGATCGAAGATCTGAAGAACCTGAAGGCAGAGGGGACAGAGTCTGGGTCACTAGCCAGTGACCAGGAAGGCGATGAGCAGATGCCCACCGATGTCGGGTGCTTCAGGTAGGTTGACGGTTGTCTTGACTCTTCAGCAACGAGGTCAAGGAGGCGTCGACGACAACCAGGAGCTGGATTCGAGCTGTCCCACGACGTCTGTCGATTGCAGGGGTGTCGGCGACCGGATTGGACCCTACAAGCCTTGGCAACGGCAAGTCACGTGGAAATAGAAGAAGGACGGTGGTACAGACCAGCAAGGTTTGAGGGACTCACCCAGCAAAGGTAAGTCAGGGCACGTCTGGAGCAACCAGGGAAGCCCAAGCAAAAGAAGAGTTGCCTTCAGGAGGGCCCACTAGCCGACGGACTAGCAACCGCAAAGGAGCCTCGAGTGGACGCACTTGGTGCTGGCTTGCAGGACACTCGTGGAGTGGAGGCCAGTGATCTTCGGTGCAGTCGGTGCTGGAGGCAGGGGCTACTCGGTCTTCGTGGGAGACCAGGAAGAGGATGCACTTGCAAATGTGCTTGGTGTCCAGGGGTCACGGTTCCACGTTACCCACGATAGCTATGGGCCTCAGCTTTGCTGGGGACTCAGGGCAGCCTCGGGAAAGTCTGGAAATCCACCTCTGGTGATGCAAAGACTTCGGCGTCCGGCGGGAGCTTCAGCAATGCAGACCGGACAATTGCTTCTTAGGTGCCTGCCAAGCAGGGGAGTCACTCCTTGACCCCAAGGGAGATTCTTCAGTCCTCTAATCTTCAGGTAGAGCGTCG
Source organism: Calotriton arnoldi (assembly GCA_963921515.1). Classification (NCBI taxonomy): domain Eukaryota; kingdom Metazoa; phylum Chordata; class Amphibia; order Caudata; family Salamandridae; genus Calotriton; species Calotriton arnoldi. Next base: position 738,363 of record CAWUFW010002494.1, on the reverse strand, counting down.
AAGGTCCAGGATTCAGTGTCAGAGTTTCGTCCAGGGTAATCTAAAGTCCTAAGGACTGGGGTCCCATACTTATACTAAGTTAGGGGGTTGGACATACTCTGGGGACACCCATTCCCTTTGTCCAGTTTTGCGCCAGAGCAGGGGCAGGTAGCCCCTGCAACCGGTTTGAACTGGCATATGCACAGGGACACCAAATGTGCCCCCAGTGCAGGACTTCAAAGCACCAGAGGGTGCTCCCGCCCAGCCCCAATACACACTATCCTGTCTGGGGAGGTGGTTACACCTCCTTGGGACAGGAAACCTATTGTCCAGGCCTCCCCTGCCGGAGTTTCAGTCAGCAGGAGGCCAGACCCATGTCTGTGGCAGCGGCATCCATTTTGTGGTGCCAGGGCTCTGGAAAGAAGTTACTGGGCAGGCCGGTGTGTACATGTCTCTCCCTCTAGAAGGGTGGAATGCTACCCCCGCCGCCAGAACTGGCGGGGGGGGTAGAATTCCAAGATGTTTGACACCAAACACGACATGTTTTGGTGCAGCCAGTCCAAAGTTAGCATTGTACCGCGAGGATATAATGCACTTAAGAGTATATGGTCAGGCTGCACTACAAACAGCATCAGAGAAGGGTATCCGACCGCTGCAGAGGGGCTCTGCTCATGCAGGGGCACCCTCTCACATAAGAACCAAGCACTCTGCCTTCAGGATTGATAAGGCCTGCCATAGGAGTGACTTATAGGTTTATATGTGTGTACATATGTAGTGATATAGGTAACCTATATCACAGTAAGGGGTGCATGCACCACCTTACCCAGGCTGCAGTAGCAGACCTGTGGTGTCATTTTGGATGGCCTTCCAGGGGTGGCACAATACATGCATACATGCTGCAGCCCCTGGTATGTCTCTGAGGTACCTATGCCCTGGGTACATAGTATACCATATACTAGGGACTTGTAAGGGCACTCAGATTCAATCAGAGATGTGCCTAAGGCACATGGAAACCATTTTAGAGAGGAAGCAGCTAGGCTGGGGTTTTGATTAGCAGGGCCCCAGCCAGACTAAAGTCGAAAAACAGTGAAGCATCAGCAAAAGTGGGGGTACCCATGTGAAGCAGATCCTACTCTCCTACACAACCCCCAAACGTAGGGACATTAAACTAACCTTGACCAGTTGAGTCTTCATGTTCTAAGTGGAAGTACCTAGAGAGTCCATCTGCATTGGCATGGTTACTCCCAGGTCTATGTTCCACTGTAAAGTCCATTCCCTGTAGGGAAATGGACCACCTAAGCAGTTTGGGGTTTTCACCCTTCATTTGTTTTAGCCATAGGAGGGCTTGTGGTCTGTTTGAACAAGGAAGTGAGTACCAAACAAGTATGGCCTCAACTTCTTCAGAGCCCAAACCACAGCAAAGGCCTCCCTCTCTATGGCTGACCAACGTTTCTCTCTAGGGGTCAGCCTTCTGCTAATAAAAGCTACTGGCTGATCCTGACCTTCATCATTCAATTGTGACAGTACAGCCCCTACCCCCAATTCAGATGCATCTGTTTGGACAATGAACTTCTTGGAGTAATCAGGACTCTGTAGAATGGGAGCAGTGCACATGGCCTGCTTGAGGTCATCAAATGCCTTTTGACAGCTAACTGTCCACTGAACCTTTTGGGCATTTTCTTGGAAGTTAAGTCATTCAGGGGTGTCACTATTGATCCATACCCCTTGACAAATCTCCTATAGTACCCAGTCAGGCCTAAGAAGGCTCTCACCTGAGTCTGGGTAGTTGGAGCAATCCAGTCTATGATGGTCTGGATCTTGCTCTGCAATGGTTGAACCTGGCCTCCACCCACAAGGTGGCCCAGGTACACAACCTGACTCTGCCCTATCTGGCACTTTGTGGCCTTGATAGTTAGGCCTGCTTTCTGCAGGGCCTGCAAAACATTTCTGAGGTGGACCAGGTGATTCTCCCAGGTGGAGCTAAAGACAGCAATATCATCTAGATATGCTGCACTATAGGCTTCAGACCTGTAAGGACTGTATTCACCAACCTCTGAAAAGTGGCAGGTGCATTCTTCAGACCAAAGGGCATTACCACAAATTGATAATGCCCACTAGGGGTTGAGAATGCTGTCTTTGGCTTTGCATCATCAGCTAGCCTGATCTGCCAGTAGCCAGCTGTTAGGTCAAATGTGCTTAGATACTTGGCTGATGCCAAAGTGTCTATTAGCTCATCTGCCCTGGGTATTGGATGGGCATCAGTCCTAGTGACTGCATTGAGACCCCTGTAGTCCACACAAAACCTCATCTCTCTTTTCCCACCACTGGTGTGAGGTTTTGGCACAAGGACCACTGGACTAGCCCAAGGGCTATCTGAGGGTTCAATAACTCCCAAATCCAACATTTTCTGGACTTCTGTCCTGATACAGTCCCTGACATGGTCAGGTTGCCTATAAATCTTATTTTTAATAGGCAGACTGTCCCCAGTGTCCACTTCATGAGTGCACCAGGTGGTCTGACTTGGAGTCAGAGAGAACATATGTCTGTACTGATTGAGCACTTGTCTACAATCAGTTTGCTGCTGAGCAGTGAGGCTGCCTGCCAAGGCTACACCATCCACTGACCCATCATCAGGGTTCTGTGAGAGCAGGTCAGGGAGTGGGTCACTCTCTTCCTCCTGTCCCTCATCAGTAGCCATGAGCAAGCCCATGTCTGCCCTGTCCACATATGGTTTCAGTCTGTTGACATGGAGAACCCTGTGGGGACTCCTGGGTGTTCCTAGGTCTACTAAATAGGTGACCTCACCCTTCTGTTCAACAATGGTATGGGGTCCACTCCACTTGTCTTGGAGAGCTGCTGGGGCCACTGGCTCCAGCACCCACACCTTCTGTCCTGACTAGTAAACAGTCAGCACAGCCTTTTGGTCATGCCAGGCTTTTTGCAGTTCCTGGCTAGCCTCAAGGTTTTTAGTTGCCTTTTTCATGTATTCAGCCATCCTGGAGCGGAGACCAAGTACATAGTCCACTATGTCATGCTTTGGGGGCTTGAGAGGTAACTCCCATCCTTCCTTCACCAAGCACAATGGACCCCTGACAGGGTGACCAAACAAAAGTTCAAAAGGGCTGTAGCCAACCCCCTTTGAGGCACCTCCCTGTATGCAAATAAAAGGCAGGGCAAGAGTATGTCCCATCTTCGCCTGAGCTTTTCTGGGAGCCCTTTAATCATGCCCTTTAAGGTTTTGTTGAATCTCTCAACTAAACCATTGCATTGTGGGTGATAGGATGTGGTGAACTTGTAAGTCACTCCACACTCCTTCCACATTGCCTTCAAGTATCCAGACATAAAGTTTGCACCCCTGTCTGATACAACCTCCTTAGGGAAGCCCACTCTTGAGAAAATTCCCAGGAGGGCTCTTGCCACCACAGGTGCTGTAGTGGTCCTAAGGGGAATAGCCTCTGGGTACCTGGTGGCATGATCCACTACCACCAGGATAAACCTGTGCCCAGATGCTGTTTGGGGATCCATGGGACCAACACTGTCAATCCCCACCCTTTCAAAGGGCACCCCCACCACAGGTAGTGGTATCAGGGGGCCTTTGTAGTGCCACCTGCCTTGCCACTGGCCTGGCAGGTTACACAGGAGCGACAAAACTCCTTGGTGTCTTCAGACATGTGGGGCCAGTGAAAGTGAGGGACAAGTCTGTCCCAAGTCTTGTTCTGGCCCAGGTGACCTGCTAGAGGAATATCATGGGCTAGGGTCAATAGGAAGCCCCTGAACTTCAGAGGTATAACCAACCTCCTGGTGGCACCAGGCTTGGGGTCTCTACACTCTGAGTACAAGAGTCCATCATCCCAATACACTTTATGGGGACCACTAGCATTCCCAGCAGCCTCAGCAGCAGCTTGCTGTCTGAGGGGTTCAAGAGAGGGCAGCTCTGCTGCTCCTGGCTCAGATCTGCCCTGGAAGGGCCCCTGTCCCCAAGAACTCAACCTGGTCCGGTTCAAGCTCCTCTGGGACAGTTCCTTCCTCAGGACTGAGATCATCCCCCTCAAGAGACTGATCTTCCTTCTGAGCCAAGGGGAAGGCACTGCCTTAACCCTACTACTCCTCCTCTTGGATGGCACTTGGTCCATGGTTTCAGGATCCAAGGCCTGTTCAGTGTTAGACATTTTGCTCTGTGACCTGGTCACAGCAAACACATCTGCAGGGATCCCCAGCATTTCTGCATGGGTCCTGAGCTCCACTTCTGCCCAAGCTGGAGTTTCAAGATCATTGCCAAGCAAGCATTCCACTGGTAGGTTTGCACTCACCACAACCTTCTTAAGGCCAGTTACCCCTCCCCAGGAGAAGTTAACAACTGCCAGAGTATGGTCTGTTCTGACATTGCTAGCATTGGTCACTTGGTACATTTCACCAAGTATAATCTGCCCAGGATCTACAAGGTCTTGTGTCACCATGGTGACACTTGCCCCTGTGTCCCTAAATGCCAAAGCCTCTTTTCCATTGATTAAGGGCTGTTGTCTGTACTTGCCCAGATTACTGGGACTCACAGAGGAGGTCACATCCATGCCTCCATCACAGACTAGGACAGCCTGAGTGAGTTCTCTGACTAGGTCAGAGCTCATCTCCTTACCCAGGGTCAACCCTACTAAACCCTTGGCCTGTGTACTCCCACCACCAACTGTAACTGCACTAGGGGGAACAGGTGCCTTAGGGGCATTGGTGGGGGCTGGAATAGAGTCTTTGGACTTGGTGCAATCACTGGTCCAGTGTGTCTTTTGCTTACAGACTTTGCACCATGGTTTCTTTTGGCCTTTTCCCTTGTTAGACTGTGAATCCCCACCTGAAGAAGATTTTTGGGGGCCTTGTGAAGACTTCTGGTCTTTACCCTTCTCCCCACCCTTTTCAGAGTTCTTAGAATCTTGCTTCTTTGGGTCACCACCTTGGTTCTGTACCTTCTGCCTCACCCTGGTTCTGACCCATTTGTCTGCCTTCTTTCCCAATTCTTGGGGAGAGGTCAGATCAGAGTCCACCAGGTACTGATGCAACAGCTGATTTTGACAGTTATCTGCTCCCTCATGATAAGATTGTACAAACCTGTGAAGTCACATACCTTACTGCCCATCAACCAACCTTCCAGAGCCTTAGCAGAACAATCCACATAGTCCACCCAGTCTTGAGTCTGTGCTTTTTGGGTATCTCTGAACTTTAACCTGTATTGTTCAGTTGTTAGGCCAAACCCATCAATCAGAGCACTCTTCAAGACTTTGTAATTGTCAGCATCCTCTTCTCTAACAGTGAGGAGCTTGTCTCTACCTTTGTCTGCAAAGGAGAGCCACAAGATTGCTGCCCACTGCTCCTGAGGGACCCTCTGTACTTTACAGGCCCTCTCCAGTGCAGTTATCCACTTGTGGATGTCATCCCCACTTTGGTAGGGAGGGACAATCTTGCTCAGGTTTCTATGGTCATAAGACCTTTCCCTATCTCTGGGGAAATTGCTGCCACCATGGGACTCTAGTCCCATCTTTTTCTTTGCTTTTCAAGCTCTAGGGACTCCCTATCTATAGCCAACTGCTCTCTTCTGAGTCTCAACTGAGCTTCTCCATACTTGAGCAGTCTCTCTTTCCTTTCATGAGAGGATTCCCTCCTATGAGGAGGAAACAGAGGTCCCTATTGAGGTGTCAGAGTGGTTAGACTCCTGAGAAGGAGATCTAGGCCTTCTGGGCACACTCACAACTCTTCCTTGGGGGACAAAGGGGAGGTCAGTCTGATCCTCCTCTTCCTCCACAGGAATAGGTGGGTTTTCCAGGTCAAGGTCATTTTCACCTTCCTGGCCAGTTTCAGAGGGGGGTCCTGGGTGCTTTCACCCCTGGCCCCTTCCTCATCTTCTGCCCCACCCTGTATGCCTACCCCTTCAGACCCTGGTAGTCTTCTGAGATCATCCAGCAAGAGTACCTCTATGAGGCGTTGGGTGTTGGCACTTTTGCCTGTCTTTAGTTTCCTAGCAGTGCTTAATGCTCTCAATTCCAAGAATGGGAGATTATCATACTTGGAGGGAAGAAGCCCATTGGCTTCTGGCTGGGACCCACTGGTTCCTGGCCTTAAGACATTACTAGTGTGGTGTGGTGTATGCACTACCTACTCTAGTGTGGCCTACTAAACTCTCTTGAGTTGTAGAAAGGGTGTGCTATCCCTTAACACACAACTCTAAGTTCAGTAGAACTTACTGTATCCTAAGCTTGTTTTATATGTACCTAAGGTACCCTTAGTGGTTTTCAGTTGATCAATTCAATTGAGATTATCTGGTAAAACAATAGCAAGCTGGAATCCCACACGCTGCACACCAATGTGAGAAGTTGGCCTGGTATATGCTGTCCACTAATTATAGTGGGCACCTTGCACCAGTCCAAACAACCCCTTATTGGAGATAGGTTAAAGACAACCTTTATTGAAAGCTATCCTAGTGGTAGCTATGGAGAGCAGCCTTCAGGCTAAGTCTTGAAGGAATGTAAAGCAGCTTGTTTTACCAGTCTATAATCTCTTGAGTGACCAAATGAAAGAGGACCACACCAGGTATATATTTAAAATATATGTATTTAGTCTTAAACACACCCCTCTAGTCTCTTTATGAGGCTAGAGTTCGAAGTACATAAGTTACAAGTCGAATATCAACAGTAATAGCACAAATACACGTTTGAGCCCTAGGGGCATACCAAACCATATACCAATAAAGTGGTATAAGAACCACGACTGAGCTAGACACAAGGCCTAGAGCCTGTAGAAGTGCTTGGCCCTCAAGGAACCACCCAAGGTAGTGACACAGGGGACCCAGGGGACGCGTGCAGTGTGAGAACACAGCCGCGAGCCGCCGTTGACTTCTATGGGGAATGTCGCGGTTGGAGTTTTAAAGAAAAAGGACACTTAGAGGAGGACTTGGAGCAAACCCCTTTAGAACTAGGTTGTTCTAGAGTCTATACCCACGGGAGCACCGGAGTACTCGAGTTACCTCACCCAGGGAAGCCGGGTGCATAGGTGTCTTTCGGGGTCGGGTTTCGTCGTCGTTTTCAATGGTGATCTGCTGCAAAGTGCTGCTGGCGACCAAGTCGAAAGTGTTCGGGTGGATCCAAAGGTGGATCGAAGATCTGAAGAACCTGAAAGCAGAGGGGACAGAGTCTGGGTCACTAGCCAGTGACCAGGAAGGCGATGAGCAGATGCCCACCGATGTCGGGTGCTTCAGGTAGGTTGACAGTCGTCTTGACTCTTCAGCCACGAGGTCCAGGAGGCGTCGACGACAACCAGGAGCTGGATTCGAGCTGTCCCACGACGTCTGTCGATTGCAGGTGTGTCGGCGACCGGATTGGACCCAACAAGCCTTGGCAACGGCAAGTCACGTGGAAATAGAAGAAGGATGGTGGTACAGACCAGCAAGGTCTGAGGGACTCACCCAGCAAGGGTAAGTCAGGGCACGTCTGGAGCAACCAGGAAGCCCAAGCAGAAGAAGAGTTGCCTTCGGGAGGGCCCACTAGCCAACGGACTAGCAACCGCAAAGGAGCCTCAAGTGGACGCACTTGGAGCTGGCTTGCAGGACACTCGTGGAGTGGAGGTCAGTGATCTTCGGTGCAGTCGGTGCTGGAGGCAGGGGCTACTTGGAGCCCAAAGCACAACTTCATGGGAGACCAGGGAGAGGATGCACTTGCAAATGTGCTTGGTGTCCAGGGGTCACGGTTCCACGTTACCCACGACAGATACAGGCCTCAGCTTTGCTGGGGACTCAGGGCAGCCTCAGGGAAGTCTGGAAATCTACCTCTGGTGATGCAAAGACTTCGGCGTCCGGCGGGAGCTTCAGCGATGCAGACCGGACAATTGCTTCTTAGGTGCCTGCCAAGCAGGGAGTCACTCCTTGACCCCAAGGGAGATTCTTCAGTCCTCTAATCTTCAGGTAGAGCGTCGAAGGTCCAGGATTCAGTGTCAGAGTTTCGTCCAGGGTAATCTAAAGTCCTAAGGACTGGGGTCCCATACTTATACTAAGTTAGGGGGTTGGACATACTCTGGGGACCCACCTATGGGAGGGTCAGGGAAGAGGGGTGGTTACACCCATTCCCTTTGTCCAGTTTCGCGCCATAGCAGGGGCAGGTAGCCCCTGCAACCGGTTTGAATTGGCATATGCACAGGGACACCAAATGTGCCCCCAGTGCAGGACTTCAAAGCACCAGAGGGTGCTCCCGCCCAACCCCAATACACACTATCCTGTCTGGGGAGGTGGTTACACCTCCTTGGGACAGGAAACCTATTGTCCAGGCCTGCCCTGCCGGAGTTTCAATCGGCAGCAGGAGGCCAGACCCGTGTCTGTGGCAGCGGCATCCATTTTGTGGTGCCAAGGCTCTGGAAAGAAGTTACCGGGCAGGCCGGTGTGTACATGTCTCTCCTCTAGAAGGGTGGAATGCTACCCCCGCCGCCAGAACTGGCGGGGGTAGTATTCCAAGATGTTTGACACCAAACACGACATGTTTTGGTGCAGCCAGTCCAAAGTTAGCATTGTACCGCGAGGATATAATGCACTTAAGAGTATATGGTCAGGCTGCACTACAAACAGCATTAGAGAAGGGTCTCCAAACGCTGCAGAGGGGCTCTGCTCATGCAGGGGCACCCTCTCACATAAGAACCAAGCACTCTGCCTTCAGGATTGATAAGGCCTGCCATAGGAGTGACTTGTAGGTTTATATGTGTGTACATGTGTAGTGATATAGGTAACCTATATCACAGTAAGGGGTGCATGCACCACCTTACCCAGGCTGCAGTAGCAGACCTGTGGTGTCATTTTGGATGGCCTTCCAGGGGTGGCACAATACATGCTACAGCCCCTGGTAGGTCTCTGAGGTACCTATGCCCTGGGTACATAGTATACCATATACTAGGGACTTGTAAGGGCACTCCAGATTCCAATCAGAGATGTGCCTAAGGCACATGGAAACCATTTTAGAGAGGAAGCAGCTAGTCTGGGGTTCTGATTAGCAGGGCCCCAGCCAGACTAAAGTCGAAAAACAGTGAAGCATCAGCAAAAAGTGGGGGTACCCATGTGAAGCAGATCCTACTCTCCTACACAAGGGTCGTTTTGCGATCACTAATGATGAAAAGCATGAGTTAAGAATGCGTATATAAGCTCTAGTAAAAGGGTTGTGTGCTTATTTTCGCTAAAGCAATATGCATTCATGACCTACTGATCAAAATATTCTTTATTTGATAATTGCATGCCCCAAACCCCGACATTCCGACAAAGGTCGCAAGAGAGATGAAGGGAGTACCAACTCTTAAAAGTCACTTTTTGTCACTTATGTCATTAGTATTGAAGCAAGTAAACCAATTAAATACAAGAGCATATTACAAAACGCCATAAGTAGTAACCTTGCCAATTAATTTTTTTTGCGGTGACCGTAGGCTGTAGACCTTTGTTTTGGCAATAAGGTGTCTTTCAGACACGTTGCTGAGAGTACTTTACTTTCGTCATCTTATGTGAATGGTAAAGTGCACTCTAGACGGTAGATTTACCTGTAGAACTAGCTGTCACCAATTTTCAAGCGGTCTCAGAACAGCTGATTTAATACATTAATGGTGACTTGGGATGACTTTAAAACAATAGAAACATGACATAACATTTCAAACTTAGCTGTTTGTGTAAATATATGGTCGACATTAACACTTCTCTCCAAGAATTCAATACCTGCCTCCCAAACTGTTAGAGCCGGCCTAACCTACCGGTCGGCAGAAGACACTAACTGGTTGGAAACCAAAGTCAATTTCATCTGATTTCACACAGCACTTCTAGAAGTATCTGCAGTGGAGACTATCTGTACAGTGTTTTATTTCATTTTCGTGACGAAAGTAAGCTGTATGAAGTGGGATTTTTGCTTTAATATTTATATTTGAATTGCACTGATTAAAAGGATTAAGTGATGCTCTCTCACGGCAAGAACTTAGATTAATTGTACAGTACGTGCCTTACGTGCCACCTCCACTAGGAATCGTTGCCTGCTGCAATGTGTGCTTTCACGAATATTACCATCTGTCAATTGGCGACGCCACTGCCCCCCTTGCAGAGCTGCTGAGCTTCCCATGATACAAACAACCGCATTTTTACTGTTAAAAGTCTGTCACGATATAGCTCCGGGCTAAAGATGCACTGTGCATGTCATCATTTTTTCCCTCTAATTAAAAGATGGGTCCCTCGATCCATGGTAATATTGCACACAAATAGCTAAGAGCAAATGTGCAGTGGGTGTCTCCGAGCACGAGACTCATCATGGGTCGATGTACGTATTTTTTGTTGTTGAAGCTGCGGTATGTATTGTATAGTTTATTACTTGTAATGTGCAAACGAACGAGGAGATATTTGTAGAGTCAGTATGCAATAAGAGATATAAATGATCTAACTGGGGCTGTGCGGAATTCGTGCAATTTGCCTTCGTATAATTGCGCAAAATATAAAAATAAAAAAAGACAAATTCACACGCAATTACACAAAATGCATCTCCGGTTGATCACCCCAAAAAATGATGCAGGAGTCGCATTTCGTGCCCAAAAAATAGTCATATGGAAATCTGCGTTACACAAGGGCAAGGCCAATTTGCTTGCTCCTGACGTCTTCTGTCTAGCTATCGCTCATGTTTCAAACTCCATAGGCCCCATCCATCTCAATCCACCACCTCCTGGTACATCTCTCTCCTTCTTTCACCTTTATTTTCACCTTTTGTTACTTTATCACTGTCCCTCAGTGTTTACTATTCCTGTTTTGCTAGGTATTACTCTACTTTTATCTATCCTCCCTTTTTCTTTGGCATCCCAAACTCAGGTGTGGCAAAGGCAGGCAGCTCTGCCGTCTCCGAGTCCCAGAAACCCTGTGGTCAATGCCTGCACAAGGTAGTAGATCAAAACTGCATTGTTAACGAGGCGGAAGAAGCAGGGGTCAATTCTTTGCACAGCACCACCCTCCCATGATTCTAGCAGCAGCCCGACAAGAGCTACAGCCTTGTGGAGCATATGCTGCAGTGGGAAAGAGTGTGAGGCAGCATGGCCATGCGCGCCAGGGTGTCCCGAACCCAGCGGCAGGTGACGCTCCACTGGGCTTAAGTCGTAGATCAGGAGCAGGACCTGCTTGATGTGAAAGTGGCATAGCTAGGTAAGGGATGATGTTTTTTTTTTTTTTTTAATGTTACACTTATTATTTTTCAGGAAGCTTTACATCACTGAAGTTTATATGATATACACACACACACACATATCTATCTCTCTCTCTCTCTCTATATATATATATATATATATATATATATATATATATATTATCTACTGGCGGTCGCCAGTAGATAGTTATAGTTACAACCTATTATCCATAGGAAATCCATGACATTCTATTTGCAATAACGTTGGCGCCGGTTGACGAATCTTCGCAAAGCTTCCAACTTGTTGGGCGCTCCGGTCCGCTCCTACCCTGAAAGTCTCGGGGTGATACGTCAAGCAGGGGCCGAGAAAAAGGGAGTCCCAAAACGCGTTTTCCCCATTCATTTTTCCATAGGAACCTTTAGTCGCAGCTACAGCCCGAACTGCTGAACGGAATTACCCCAAATTTGGCAAAGAGGTAGCCCTTGGTTCAGACTGGTGCCTTTTGCTAAAATGGTGTAAATCCGTTCAGTAGTTCCTGAGAAATTCACAATTAAAATCACATATATATCTATGGGCGCGTCGGATCCGCGTCCCCCCGATCACGAGCTGCATGCTAATTGGCTGTCAACACTCCAAATCAAGAAGTGTTGGCAGCCATTTTGTCCCTCGGTAGAACCGAGTTTGCTATGGCAGGACGGGAGCCTCGCGGCTCCCGTCCTGCTATAGCAAACTGCTTTGGATATTGGAAGAGAGAGCAGGAAAACCTGCTCTCTCTTCCAATATCCAAAGCGATTGCTTTCCACATGGGGAGTAGCATGTCAGCTGCTCCCCATGTGGAATCTAGCAATGCCGGCTCCCAAGGGACGTGGGGAGCCGGCGGGACTGTGGGGATTGGGGACCCCCACAGTCCCCAACGGAGAGGCCAGCCCCGAGGGATGGGGTCCCCGGGGCAAGTAGTGGCTCGGGGAGGGGGCCACGCGGCCCCCTCTCCAAAAAATGGGAAAAAAAATGGGAAAAAAAAAATGGAAAGGCCGGCCCCGGGAGATGGGGTCCCGGGGCCTTAAAATGGCCAGAGGAGGGGGCCACGCTGCCCCCCTCAAAATAATAAATATAGAGGCCATGCCCCGGGGATGGGGTCCCCGGGGCCAATACAGGCCCAGGGAAGGGGGCCACGCGGCCCCCTTCCCGTTTTTTTTTTGTAATTTAAAAAGGGGTAAGGCCCTGGGGGATGGGGTCCCCAGGGCCCAAAAAGAGAAAAAGGAAGGGGGCCACACAGCCCCCTTCAGGGAAAAAAAACAAAAAAAAACGATCGGGCCCGCAGGCCCCGCCCCTTCCTTCACCACTCTGCAAACACGCCCCTGGCGCGTTTGCAGAGGGGAACAATTCCCCTTGAATACTGGGGGTCCCTGGGGCCAACTAGCCCACCAGGAACCTCCAATATGCGCCAGGGGCTGCGTTGCAGAGACGTGTAGAGAGGCCACACCCCTTTTACACCTCTCTGCAACGCAGCTCTGTGGCGCTTTTGGAGGTATATGGTGCACTAGTTGGACTCCGGGGACCCTCAGGATTCAAGGGACTTAATCCCCAACTTAAAACGCGCCACGGGGCGCGTTTGCACAGTGGTGAAGGGAGGGGCGGGGCTTCAGGTGACATGTGTGCAAACAGGCCCCGTGGCGCGTTTTAAGATGGGGAATTAAATCCCCTTCAATCCTGAGGGTCCCTGGGGGCCAACTAGCCCAACAGGTACATCCAGAAAGCGCCACAGAGCTGCGGTGCAGAGAGGTGTAAAAAGGGGTGTGGCCTCTCTACACGTCTCTGCAACGCAGCCCCCTGGCGCATATTGGAGGTTCCTTGTGGGCTAGTTGGCCCCTAGGGACCTTCAGGATTCAAGGGGACTTAATCCCCCAACTTAAAACGCGCAACGGGGCGCGTTTGCACAGATGTCACCTCAGGCCCCGCCCCTCCCTTCACCATTGTGCAAATATTCCTCTAAAATCAGCCGAAATACGAATTCCGATTTACTCACCTGTTATCAGGAGAGACCTCAGTGCTGTATCTTTCAGCCCAGTACTGGTCCTGAAAAGTAATTTTAACCGTACTTACCGGTAGCTTGAATTTCCTTCATAGGCTAACATTGACTGGTTTCACTTGGAAATTCTTCTAAGTGTGGAGTTTTGGAACTTTAAAATATTCCTCTAAAATCAGCCGAAATACGAATTCCGATTTATTCACCTGTTATCAGGAGAGACCTCAGTGCTGTATCTTTCAGCCCAGTACTGGTCCTGAAAAGTAATTTTAACCGTACTTACCAGTAACTTGAATTTCCTTCCATAGGCTAACATTGACTGGTTTCATTTGGAAATTCTTCAAAGTGTGGAGTTTTGGAACTTTAAAATATTCCTCTAAAATCAGCCGGAATACGAATTCCGATTTACTCACCTGTTATCAGGAGAGACCTCAGTGCTGCATCTTTCAGCCCAGTACTGGTCCTGAAAAGTAATTTTAACCGTACTTACCGGTAGCTTGAATTTCCTTCATAGGCTAAGATTGACTGGTTTTCAGCAAAAGTTTCAAAGTGTTGATTTTCACAAACTACAAATATTCCTTAAAAATCGCCTGTATGACTTAAACGCATTCTTTCAACTGTTTACAGGAGATGCACCAGTGCTGGATCCAGGATCCAACACTGAGTAAGAAAAAGTAATGATAACAGTTTTTACCTGCTAAGTGAATTTCCTTCCATAGGATAACATTGGTGATTCTATGAGAAAAAGTTTCAAAGTGTCAACTTTTAAAATACAATAATATTCCTTAAAAATCACGACTGTAACCAAAACGCTTTTACTCAACTGTTTACAGGAGATGTACCAGGACTGAATCTAGGATCCAGTCCTGTGGTTACAAAAGTAATCCATAAAGTAACTAATTGCATTTAACTAGAAATTCACATTGAGCTGAATGTTGCATTGTGTTTGAAAATGTGTTGCCCATTGCAACAACTGTAACTACTGTACTTAAAAGTCTATTGCCTATGTGCAAAGTATTTAAACTAAAGTAATTCATTCTGAGAAAGTATTTTTTGTAATGTATAATGTAATTACAATGGAATTTAAAAAATAAAATATGTAAAAGAAATTGTTTCTAAAAATGTAGTAAATCAGTATGAAAAAATTAATATAACAATTAATACATTTAAAAATTGTCATTTACAAAACCTTTGAAATTCACTGAAAAAACCGTAGGTTTCAGGCACGTTATAGTTAGAAATTAGCATTTAAAAAACCTTTGAAATTCACTGAAAAAACCATAGGTTTCAGACACGTTATAGTTACAAATTAGCATTTAAAAAACCTTTGAAATTCACTGAAAAAACCATAGGTTTTAGACACGTTATAGTTACAAATTAGCATTTAAAAAACCTTTGAAATTCACTGAAAAAACCATAGGTTTCAGACACGTTATAGTTACAAATTAGCATTTAAAAAACCTTTGAAATTCACTGAAAAAACCATAGGTTTTAGGGACAGTTATAGTTACTTGGACATTGCACTCGTACAAAACCCGTGAAATTCCCCCGTTATAGTTAGTTCAGCTAACTATAACTCGCGCCCCCGCAATGCACTGCTGATGACGTCACATATTACATCACTCATGACATGGTCAGTGACATCACTGATGACATCACTGATATCTCAAATGACATCACTGATGACATCATCCACGTGATAATCTGATGCACCTCCTCACACCCTAATATAACCTTTGATACACCCACTCTAAATTACAGACTGCCATTCGCAAAACCATAGACACTCCAACACCAATAACTACATACCCACTCACTGATTCTTAGGTCTACACACACACATCCACTCACTCACCCGTACAGTCACTCATACTTACGGTCACTCAGTACAGGACTATCATATGCACTCTTACTCCTATATAGACACTCAAACAACGCCACTCATCCATAGAGATACTCACACACCTAGTCAGTCATGCAAATAATTAAACACACTGCCATTTACTCACCTATACAGTTATACACACACCAGCTCACTTACTCATACAAATAGTAGCACATTGTTACGCTCTTATACAATCACTGATACAAGCACACAATCATCCATACAGCCACTATCACAATCACTCACTCTTGCTTATAGCTATTTATATACTCCAACACACATATATACTGCCTTTCACATATGTAGTTACTCACACATGTACCACTGGGACATACATTCACTCACTAACACACTCTTACACACACTTACCCACCCATACAGTCTATCACAGATGCACTCTTGAAACCATCCACCCAGTGAATCACCCACTCACACATCTATGCACAGAGTTGCACACACCCCTCCCACACAAACACTCAGGCACCCATACAGATACTCAGACAAGCATTCAATAACTCATATAGACACTCATTTAGCTATTCACAAACACATGCAGCCACTTACACAGCAACAGACAGACGGATACAGACATTCACCCAGTTTAGTCACTAACCCATGCATTCAGTAAGATACGTTAAATCACTCACTTATAGAGTCAGTCACGCACCTACTAAATCATCCATACAGACACTTACACACCCACTCATTCTTCAATACGTCTTTTCCTATATATTTTAAAAATATTTAAACTTTACAGAAACACACAGTCACTGGATGATGTCATCAGTGATGTCATTTGAGATGTCATCAGTGATGTCATCAGTGATGTCACTGACCATGTCATGAGTGATGTAATATGTGACGTCATCAGCAGTGCATTGCGGGAGCGCGAGTTATAGTTAGCTGAACTAACTATAACGGGGGAATTTCACGGGTTTTGTACGAGTGCAATGTCCAAGTAACTATAACTGTCCCTAAAACCTATGGTTTTTTAAGTGAATATATATATATATATAGTTTGCCAGTAGGTAGCTATATTTAGGACCTACACGCCAACAGGAATGCAGTGATTGGGTGGTCACAACCTGAGTAGAAAGTTGTGACTGCCATTTTAGACATCAGGGAATGGTCCCCGCCAAAAGAAAGAACATGAAATGTAGTGGAAGGGGCCAGGATAGAGGAACCCTGACTCCCTGGAGCAATATAAAGGGTCTGTGAGGGACCCCTGATGGGCAAGAAATTACCCAGAAACTTTACTTTTTACAAATGCAAGGATTTGCAAATCCGTCGCAGCACTCAGTGTGGCCCCCCATGTAAATTCACAGGGATACACAAATTCTTGCAAACATTAAAAAAAAAAATGCACACACACACACTCACTATGACACTCATGCACCCACTCAGAAGCCCAGTCATACACTCTCACACCCACTGGTAGACCTACTCAGACACTCTCACACCCACTCACAGACTCACTCAGACACTCACACACCCACTCACAAACCCACTCAGAGACTCATACGCCAACTCACAGACCCACTCAGACACTTATGCACCCACTCACAGACCCACTAACAGACTCACACACCCACTGTCAGACCCACACAGACTCACATAGCCACTCGCAGACCCACTTAGACAGTTATGCACCCACTCATAGTCCCACTCAGACACTCATGCACCCACTCACGCACCCAGTCATTGACCCACTCACAGACTCACACACCCAAATACAGACCCACTCACAGACTCACATACCCACTCAGTCCCACAGTAACAAAATGGATATTGGTGCGAGTGGTGAGATCAGAGCTTTTTACAGTATAAAGCACAAGTAAGGAGGGGATATGAGAGTTCTCATGTCAGAAAGATTTTCACATGTTTAGAACTTATAACTGCAGGCCCACTTCGTTACAGAGACGTATAGAACTCCATAATCACAGTTTTAGCTGTCTAATCAAGCCAATGTTATGATATGTAGATTTCTATTATTGCCAATAGCAAATATGTGGGTCGATGGTGAAAAAAGGCAACATTTATTTGTGGATGTTGCCGCCTCTGTATTTGTCCTGAACAATAGATAGATCGAGCTAAACAACTGAGAACTTTCTTTCGGAAATTGGGATTGTTATTGGTCAGGGCAGCAGCACACGTTTTAGTAGGAGAAACTATTTGACAGGTAGTGGGTAATTAGCCAGGTTTATTCACTCAACAATGAATAGATTGAAGAGTAAAGGGACGCTTCTGTCTTGCATCCACTGTCAGATTAGGAAAATAGGCCTTTTTGAGAAAAGGCAATTTTGACTGACAGTTAATAATGCTTTTATGTAGTAGGAAAGCCCTTGTCTAAGATTAGTAAATAACAGGTGCTTGACTAACTTTAGTTTTCGATTCTTATGGTAAGGCATCTACAGGAATTATTTTACATGTTTTAGTAATTAATTTTGAAGGCTTTGAAAGATGGTTCAATAATTAAATGATTACTGAAAGTAAAATGTATTGGTCTAAAAGTGCGAAACATATATATATGTGCATTGGTATTGTGGTGGTTTTGATCACACACCAGTAAAGATGTTCTATTTGTCTATTGCATAGAGTACATCTAACTAAAATTGCACAGGGTATGTGATTCATGTTACTGAGAGAGTGTTCCCTGTACTGAAAAGGTTTGCTGCATTGCTACAGTACTATTTTTAGTTCAGTGAGTGGGAAGACATCAATCAAGAATTGAGGGCATCACAGGTAGTAACCCTGTCACAGATGACAGCCTTTCATACTTACTTACTGACTTCAGCGGAGATGCAGTCAAACCAGGCAACTCTAGCAACGCTGTGTATTAGTTCATGCATTAAATAAATAGGACACAGGTTTAAAATCTGTATCAGAAATAATTGAAATGTTGCAGTCGTTTTCTTAGGTCTCCCATTTAAATTTCTCCTAATGTTCATGGAAGGTTGTGTCATGGACAAAGTGTTCATTAATACTGATTATATTCCTCAAGCATGCCTTCTAGTTGGGAAAAAGTTATAAGTCTGCACCAGAAGACAAATAACAGAATGTCATACCAATTACAAATGGCTAATTGCTTAGCTTTAATTTTGAAGCATCTTTAAACTGCAAGTTTTTAGTTGCAGCAAAGATTGTTTACATTTGCATTCTATTTTTATTCTCACTCACAAAATAAGGAAATATAAAACTATTTAAAGAAATGAATATTTTCCTTAAGAATGATAGCGCTAATTTCCTATGTAACGAAGTTTCTTTTAGTGGTCAGTTTGGTTGTCTAACTGACTTGCCAGAGGCGGTGCTTTCTGGAAAACCTATTGTGTGGGCTTGATTGCAGCAAGGGTGTTGAAGACATTACATTCTGAGGCTATAGGGCATGGATACGATTGGGGAGAGCCGAGCCAAGGTCTGTCAATGGTTTAAGAGCCAAAGTACAAATGTAGCTGTCAAAAAATGCATTTTAGGCAATACATGTCATGAAAAAATATGATGAAGGCTTTTGAAAACAAAAGGAAAGTACACCTTTAAAATGTATAAAGGACAATGCCAAATTGGACCAAGCAACTAATATGACAGGGATGTGCAGAGAAATTAATCCTTGTTCAAATGTGACTTCAGAACACTTAAAGGGGAATACCGGTCCATCTCCCTGGTTTGGGGGGGGGGGGAGGACAAATAGCATTTAAATAATGTAAATGCAGTAGTGGCGCTCAATCAATTATGATGCCAGCAGTCTCCAACATGAGGGAACCAAACCCTTGTGTCTCTTGTAACACAAATGATCACAGGGACGAGGTTATGTGGTCGGTAATTTCCCTATGTGGTCATTTAGGTTTTTTGCCGCACATTGTCCTGATGATGGCTCTGGTCAAGTTTAACTCTTGGCTGAAACGTTGACATGTATTTATGTAATATGGACTGTTGATTGATTTGGTAAAATTGACTTTAAGTCCATTTATTGTGAGATTTAATGAATGGTGTTCTTTAGTTGAAATTAATGGCAGCCTAGCTTTGTATAGTTCCTATCAGCATTTTGCGTGTTGCTTTCAGACTGTTTTTTTTATTAGAATTCTTTTATGACCAATTTTTAATGCTCTAATCATAATCTTTAGTCATAATTTGCTAAGGGAGTAATTGTATATTATTTTGCTCATTACTGTTTGGTGTTCACAGATGTATGGTGTTTTTGGGTCATCTGTGTATTAGGCTTACTTATATTTTTAATCAATACGTGCTCTCATTTATGTTCATTGCTCCAGTCCTCTGTTGGCTGAGGTTATCCCAAGTGAACCACATTTACTTGATGATATATATTTACCCTGGTTCTTAGGGTTACTGATTTGACTCCAAAACTTGATAATATCTTACACTATTGCCAGCAATTACCCTAGATGTAACATGTTCTCTGTTTATATAGCCTATATGTTTAATATGAAGCCATATTGTTTTATGCTAACAGTTTACAAGTGAGGTTATTTTATATCGCAGATCAAGAACTGAATTAATCAAAGTGCTTTCACTTGGTTGGTTAAGGAAAATAATACCTAGAGAAGTAAATTGATGTGCTGTGAATCACTCAATTTGGTCGAATGGGGAAGCTGGGATTTCGGCATAGGTTTCCTGGTTGTAAATTGTCCAATTCAGTCACTGTAGTGTTACATCCTTCTCTCTTCCATTTAGCACCAAAGGTTACATTTTTGTGTTAAAATATTTCATGAAATTGTATTAATATATGGAGTTCAATAAATACAAATATCATGCCTTAAACCAAACTAACAGTATATGCACATATATATGTGCATAGTCATAAAAATTAAGATGTGCTTTTCTTTTTGGAATATTTTCACAGAAAGTGAAGATCAAACACAGTGAGAGAAATTGTCTTTCCGAGGCCATGCACATCCCATATGTCTTTTTAAGGTGCTGTCCCCCTAATAAAAAGCAGATCTGCTCGATGGCAATATAGGACTATATTACATGGTTACCCTGTTTGTATCGCCTTCTCCCCTGTCATTTTCTCTCTCTCTTTAAATACACACACACACAAACACACACACAATACCTCTGACCTCCTGGTCAGGGAACTCTGCTCTCTCCTCGCGCAGCTCCATCATTGTGCCACTGCCTTCCAGCACCCTCTGCCCTCAGATAGGTTTTCGAGGCCCTCCTCCACATGCAGGCTCCTGCCTGTGCCTCATCCCTGGTGGTCCAGTGGGAGAGCTTTGCCCTTCTGCTGGTCCGCTTGGCCAGCCGTTTCTGTCTTCTGTTTCTGTTGTGTCTTTTTCTGTCTGTCTCTCTTTATTGTGCCTGTTGTGTCTTTTTCTGTCTGTTTTCTCTTTATTGTGCCCGGGGTGTCTTTTTCTGTCTGTCTCTCTTTATTGTGCCTGTTGTGTCTTTTTCTGTCCGTTGTTTCTTTATTGTGCCCGGTGTGTCTATTTCTTTCTGTCTCTCTTTATTGTGCCTGCAGTGTCTTTAATTATATTCCTCTTTATTGTGTCTTGTTGTGCTTTTCTTTTTTATTCTTCTTCCCCTTGGTGCCGTTTTTCCCGCCACTGCTGCCCTCGCAGCCCCTCCACCCCTGCCGGTTCCCGCTCTCCCTCCCCTGTCCCCTACTTAATGGCAGCCGCTGCGAGGCCTCGCTGCTGGCGTGCCAAAGGCATGCCGGTCTGCGCCCGGCCGCGACCTGACCGCAACCAGCGCCAGGGACCCTGGTTCTCTGACTCCCCACCGCTACGACGCACTGCCCTCCACGCTCTCAACCCTGGAAGAAACAACAACTACCAACTGTCAACGCCAGACACCACCCACAGCCAGTTTTCCTGCCGACATGCCGGTGAACCTTCTCCAACCTCCGCACCCCCACGGCCACCGCCCACCATCCGGACGCCAGGGCACCCGAACCCCTAAAGTGCATCCTCCCTGCACAAACATGCAGTACTGATCTGGGACCTGCTTGACACCCTTTCTCCAGAAGTCACCTTCCTCATGGAAACCTGGACCAACTCCAACTCCGCCCCCGATTTCGCCATCGCCATCCCCGACGGATACAAGATCCGGAGGAAGGACCGCCCCAACCACCCAGGAGGAGGTCTCTCCATCGTGCACAAGAACTCCCTCCTACTCACCACTTCCAGCACAAACAACTCCTCATCCCCCATGGACCTCCTCCATTTCCTGATCCAGAACAGCCCCAGAATGGCCCTACGCAGCACCCTCGCCTACAGAACTCACGGACCACGAACCATGTTCACCACAACCATCATGGACCTCATTACACCCCACGACACACCCTCAACCCCTTCCTCGCAGGAGGAAACAACATTCGCTTCAGCCACACCACACACCCTCTCTGGACGGACCACCACTGCGTACACTTCTCTTTTGAAAAAAACCACAGCTCACAAACCTACATCACGCCCACCACAAAGGAATTGGAACAAGGTCACGAGGAGCACCTCAACTCCACCCTCAACCATGATCCCCCTCCCACCCCGACCAATGTCAACTCTGTAGCCAACGAACTCCACAGATGGATCACCAACTGCGCAGACAAGCAAGTCCCCATCTGTAACTCTGACAGACAGCACCCCATGAAAACCACCTGGTTCACCACTGACCTCCGAGAATCCAGTCGTACCTGCAGACGTATCAAGAAAGTATGGAGAAACACCAAAACCCCAGAAGCTCGGACCACCTACAAGAACGCCATGACAGAATACCACCAACGCATCAGATCCACCAAAAAGACCTTCATCTAGGACAAAATCCCCGCCAACTCCAGCAACTCGAAGGAACTCTTCAGCATCATTCAGGAATTCACCAAACCCCCAAGCGAAGCATCGGACGTCACACCTTCCCAGGACCTCTGCAACAAACTCGGATCCTACTTTCATCTCAAGATCAAGTCCCTCTATGACATTCAACGAACAGACACCTGACGCCGAAACCATGCCCACCCCCAGCAACCCCAGCCAGCCTAACTTCTCCGCCTGGACCCCGGTCACCACCGAAGACACCGCCACGACCATGAAGTGCGGTCACTCAGGAGCCCCCACAGACCGCTGCCAGCCACACATCTTCCACAGAGCCACCGCCGCCATAGCACCCGAGCTACGATGCACCATCAACGCCACCTTCGAATCAGGCACTTTACCAGATGACTGGAAACGCGCAGAAGTTAAGCCCCTCCTCAAGAGGCCCTCCACAGACCCTACGGAACTCAAAAACTACAGACCCATCTCTCTCCTCCCCTTCACAGATAAAGTCTCTGAGAAGATCATCAACAGCCAGCTCACAAACTTCATCAAAGCCAGCTCCATCCTCGACTCTTCCCAATTCGGATTCCACAGCAACCACAGCACCGAGACCGCCCTCCTTGCCGCCACAGACGACATCAGCACTCTCCTTGACCAGGGCCACACAGCAGCCCTCATCTTACTTGACCTCTCTGCAGCCTTCGACACCGTCTCCCACCGCACTCTCACCGCCAGACACCACGATGCCGGCATGCAGGGAACTGCCCTCGACTGGATCCGCTCTTTCCTCACTGGCCGAACCCAAAGAGTCAGACTCCCGCCTTTCCTATCCAAACCCACAGAGATCAACTGCAGAGTACCCCAAGGATTGTTGCTCAGCCCCACGCTCTTTAACATCTACATGGCCCCCCTCGCCGCCATCGTCAGACAAAATGGGCTCAGCATAGTTTCCTACGCCGATGACACCCAGCTCATCCTCTCCCTCATGAGGCATCCTGACATCACCAGACTCAGCTTCCAGGAAGTAATGAAAGACGTTGCATCCTGGATGAGCAGCAGCTGTCTGAAGCTCAACTCGGAGAAGCCAGAAGTCCTCGTCCTCAGACCCACCCCCTCAGCATGGGACAACACCTGCTGGCCCTCCGCCCTCTGCAGCCCCCCTACTCCCATGGACCACGCCTGCAACCTCGGCATCATACTCGACTCCTCCCTCACCATGACCCAACAGATCAACGCTTTCTCCTCCTCATGCTACAACACCCTCCACATCCTTCGCAAGACCTTCAAGTGGATCCCCCCCCGAATCCAGAAAGACTGTCACCCACGCACTCATAACTAGCAGACTGGACTACGCAAAACGCCCTCTACGCCGGAATCAACAAATCCCTGTTTCAGAAACTCCAGACTATCCATAACACCGTTGCCAGGCTCGTCCTCGGCATCCCACGACATGAACACATCACCCAGCACCTACGACACCTCCACTGGCTCCCCGTCGAGAAGAGAGTAGCCTTCAAGCTACTCACTCATGCCTACAAATCTCTCCACAACACCAGACCCGATACCTCAACGAAAGAGTCTCCTTCCATGCACCCAAGAGAAACCTCCGCTCTGCTGTCCTCGCCGAAACCCCACCATACGCAGAGTCAGAATGGGTGGAGGAGCCTACTCCTACATCGCAGCAAAGACCTGGAACGAACTCCCGCTCAACATCAGACGTTCCCCCACTCTGCACACTTTCAGGAACAGCCTCAAGACCTTGCTCTTCGGCTAAATCGGAGCTGCACGACCTCCCTCCCCAGCGCCTTGAGACCCTCACGGGTGAGTAGAGCGCTTCACAAATCCCTGATTGATTGATTGATTGACACACACACGCATACATATAATATAGTGTAAGGGTAAGGGAAGGCAAAAGATGTTATTTATAGGTTGATGTTGCTGCTGAACAATTTTAGGAAATGCTCAACACCATGATGACAGTGGTTAAATAATATAGAAAACAAAGAATTCACAGAGCCCCCACAGAGTTTGCTTCTCAGGTTACAGTGCTTCAATGAGACTCGTGCAATGTACAGTCTTGGCTTGTGGATACGTATTCAGCTACTATTACATCTTCAATTTCCTCTCCACAACCTGGGGGATGTTGTTTCCTGAATCCCCCAATCCAAATTGGGGGCATCAACACCCCCCTAACCCTGTAGTTCCTACACCCATGATTCATAAAGTTTTTTTATCAGTAGATGTGCTTTACTCCTTTCTTAGATGTAAATTACTCTTGGATATTTAGCCATCGTTCACAAAGCAGTTTGAGTATAAGTGTCCTCCTGCAGGCTTATATTTGTCGTATAAATGATCTTCCACAGTAAGACTTGTTTATTCATGAAAATATAAACATCTTTGTGATTTGCTCAATGATTGAAGCTTTTTTAAATATTAATTCTAGAATCCAACCTTTCCATATGTCAGGATTGACCTTTTGCTAAAGAGGTTTTTTGTGGTGCCAGTAAATATCCACATTGATGATGGTTCTTTTTAAATATTTTCTTTCGATTGCCATCAATGTCTTACACTGTAAACACAATCCGTTTTTGATAGCAGCAATGAGATCCCTCCTTGCTCTTCCCTGGTATCCACACCTCTTCTGGTTTGCAATATACAGCTTCGTGGCATATTTACTCAAAAATTATTCTGACAATTGCAAAACCACTACTTGAGCCTCATCATGCTTTCACTAAGCAGTGACATACTTTACTATGGTTTCATCCTTTCATGGCCTGCATTAGCTATTTTCCCAATGTATCCTATCATTCAGGTTTAATGCTTATACTATAGTGAGCCCTCGTTGGTACCATCTGGCACATGATATCCTAAAGGCATTATTTAAACTAGACAGTCATAACTTTTGATGGGGCCATTGGTCTCATTCTTACTGTTAACCTGTTTGATACACCTTCCATATCATGTGGAAGCCTTTATATAGGCCCTTTTACTATCTAGAGTACTACCTGACAAGTCCTTAAAAGCCTCCCTCAGAACACTTTTCACCACTTATTCTGTTATCATTGTTCCAATTTACTCCTACAACTTAAACTTTATGGTCACTGCCACTTTCCAAAGTTACCCAACGATTGAAATCCTTCTGGAAACATTTTAATTTTCAAACATATAGTCAATTAAGAACCCCTTGCTCCACTAAAAACACTTCAATAAAGGAGGGACATCGCCATCTAGTCTTCCTTTTAAATCCACAGAGTTATACTCAAGAGAGTTTTTTTCAGTCTCTTGTCCTGGTCTTTACCTTTCTATTTTCGAATCACATTCTTCACTACCCCAACATTTACCATACTGACTTAGCTTCCACTGACTGCTCTTCCCCCTTCAGCACCATCACAATGCACAGCTGCGAAGGTATACTTCTTGCACTCTACCACCGATACACTATAGTTTATCCAGAACATTTTCAAGTTTGGCATTTGGTGAAATATGCACACAGGTCAGATAAAAGTCTTACATTAAAGTTCATGATTCTAATGCATGGGTTTAGTGGTTTAATAGAGCAATGCATACACTGCATTGATCTATATTTCACTATATTGTCATTGTGACCTGGCATCTCTGTGCAGGTAGGCCTCCAGATGACAGGTTTAAACTGGCAGCTGAGCCAGTGGAGTCTCCGGCAGTGTAAACCAAGTGCTTTCCCAGACTGTAAACTGAGCTTAGAAACACAGGGTTAATGGGGCAGCAGGACGACCAATTTATGGGTGTGCTTTCCCCCCTTTAAACTCTAAATGAGGTTAATTCTGTTGCCTGAAGCCTGCAGTATTTTGTATCTGTTTCCAGACCAATGGAGAACAAAATTAAATTGTATCAATGGGGTGCAGTTGACCATGACCTAGGCTCCCTCGATGTCCATCTCTCAATGGCTCACAGTCACTTGCAAATGGATGGTCCTCTCACGTCAAAAGTTATGGAGGACTGAAATTTAGGTACCCTTTGTGGCTAACAGTGATGGAGCAAGATCAGAGAGGTGTTAGAGGTTTATCTGATTTGCCTTTGCAGAAAGGAACATTTCTGGAGGTCTGAAATCTTCTATGGGTATCAGCTTCTTAAGTCCAAATACCTTAAACTTCCCAAATATAAAAATGAAGCAACCGTGAGTATACCATTTCAGACAGTGTTGGCACCCTGTAGTGATCTTACAGAGATTAACTTTTTCGTATCTTTAGGACCATCATCACTCTCCCACTTAAACAAAGAAG
This sequence comes from Calotriton arnoldi, assembly GCA_963921515.1. Lineage (NCBI taxonomy): Eukaryota > Metazoa > Chordata > Amphibia > Caudata > Salamandridae > Calotriton > Calotriton arnoldi. The sequence goes on along the minus strand of CAWUFW010002494.1, from coordinate 712,299 downwards.
TTCCAATAGGCAGTGAAGACTCCCTAGGAAAAGACCGGTACTCCTTTGCTCTTTGGGTTCAGAAATACACTATCTTCCTTTGCTATTTATTTGATTAGCTGTCTTCTCCCAGAGATGTAAGATAACACTAGAGACAATCCTCCCGACAGTCCCTATTAGACAGACAAGATTTTTCCCGGTAAACAAAGGACAGCAAGTTTATTTTCTTAAGTGTGAGTCAGCTCTAACCTTGGAGAGGGTGTGCAGCATTTTTTCAAAATGTGAACTGGATTATGACTAGTATCAACTCCTAGGTAACATCAAACTAATGTTTGCAGTTTCCCGCCAAGGTTATACCATGGTGTGTTCCAGTTACTTGGTTATAAAGGGTGCTTTTTGTAAAACTTACCTCTTGGTTTTATGTGCTTCGGTCAACAAAGATGGCAGCCTCAAGCTTACCACAAACTGTTCTCTGGCTGTTTTCAATCCCTGCCCATGGCTAACCCGCCCCTACCTCCAAAGGATCGCAGAAAATCCCAACCCTCTAAGACACATCTGCTCCATACCGCGTGCTTTGACAGGCTCTCATGTGTCTGGGAGGTCACTTCTACATGAAGGGTGCAAATGCTATAGCTATGTATGTACATATGTATGTGGTATTGTTGTAATCCAAAAGAAGTCCAGAGGTAGCCATGAGGTAAGTTGTAAATAAGAGGTTTATTAGCTTAGTTACAGGATGGTAGTTACAGGATGGTAGTTCATTAGTTGAGCCCCACCAGGAGCAGCATCCTTGCTGCTCAGCCCACACACTCCAACTGTCTCTCTCTTCACTCCACAGGCACTCCAGCATTCCGCCACCTCATCAGGCATTCTAACATTCCACACACACATCACATTCATACTGGCTGAGCAGCAGGGAATGGGAAACCAGGGACAGGATGCATTATAAGAAATCAAGGTACAACAGGTATGTGTATAGTGGAGATGTAGCTAAAAGGCAGCAGTGCGCTCAACAGGCTCAAAGAAAATCATACAGTCAACAAGTAAAGGAGAGTTAGCAGGGTTCTAAAAGCGGAATTGTACTGTTATTACTACTAGAGAGATGGGCTTTGGATGTAATAGAGGGCCCTCTTCAAGCCCGTTCTACTATAAAACTTTGAAGCCGGCAGTTGGCCATAGGGCATCAGAGACAATGTGGTGTGAACTATGGCAATCACCAGTGAGCCACAGGAAATTTGACTAAAGAAAAGAGTTCAACCCTATAATTAATGCTAAGTAAAATTCAGACAGGCAATCTGACAAATTATAAAACTCACATTAGAATAGTAGATAATGAACACCAACATTATCAAAGGTTTTAGCATGGTAATCCACATTTAGGGAAAGTGAAGTTTTTACTTACATCTTATCAAATGATAGAACAATAGAGTTAAGCTAAAATGTTGTGTTTTAAAACATATCTTGCTGCCATTTCTGCAAAAACCATGAGCTTTCAGGCATGTTGCCTTTTTAAACATAAGTGAAGAGCCATCATACATATCATATTTGAACCGGTGCAGCTTTGCAAAACGTGTTGTTCACATTTAAAGTGTACACACTAGACCAATAAATCTTGGTTTTTAATCACAACATGGTGCTCCATTTTTTTAAGCACAGACCTACCGTAGAGTGCACTCACATGGGCTCCTTAATCACGTATTATGTAAGTAGGGAAAATCTTTTGCAGGTTTACATCTGAGATTGGTCCTTTATGCAACTTGCACCAAACATATGCACACATTACAGTTGACTTAAGAAAGTGTTGAATAAACTACTTTAATAGCAAAGTCAGTTTTAATTTTTAGATAAGTGCGTTTGTGGCTGGGAGCTAAGCTGCCCTAATATGTAAATACTAGACGCCCATGTTCCAAAAATCAAAATGTAGGGACTATTCAAATCAGCTTCCAAACCTCATTTTCCAGAGCAGGCAAGAATTTTACTTAATTAAGCCACACAAATAGATCTGTGCTTTTAATTCATGAACATTAAAGGAGAAACTTATGTGATTCGCACTTTGCCACCTCTGTTAGAGTTGTAATAATAATGATAATAATAGTTGTAATATTTTCCTGTTTACTGTATTTACCCTCTACTTTGGTCATTTGTTGGCATACGGGGCATGCAAATGGCTTTTATGCTGAAAATCAGTTGCTGTCCCACATGCTGGGCTAGTTATGTTTTTTTTAAAAATATCTTTGTGAGTAATTAGACACAGTGGAGTGCAAACAAATCTCAATGCTTTTCTTTTTGTATTAATAGGACAATGGGTGATCTATTTATATGCCTCTCAGTGCTATGCCTCTTGTATTATTAGGGAATGTGGTGATCCATTTATTTCCTTTTTTATTTATTTGTTTATTTATGGTTTCATATAGCGCAGCCATGACCCCAACCAGTGACAAAGTGCTTTACAGGCTTTTACAAATTCTCATGTAACGTATAAGGGAGAGATAACTTAATAGGGCAAACTACTAACTTGAAAGCAAGAGAAAACAAGCAATTAATACCACCTCACATGTTCGCTTAAATGTGGTACATTTTGTTTGTGTTAGGTTGTGTGTGCATTATATTTTTGTTAATGAATATTTATTCTCAATTCTTGTTAGTTGTATCTTGCTTATTACGAACCTTTGTATACTTCTTATCATCTTCGCGAAATAAAACTGTTGTTAAACTAAAAAAAAAACACTTAATACAGGTGACAGTGCCTGAAACCGGCCCATCACCAATCATAAAATGTTAAGATCTTTGTCCAAGGCTCACGCTCTAACATTCAATTAGTAAGGCTTAGCCGTCAAGTGGAGTTATACTGCTGGAAAACAGGTAGGAGTGGTTTGTTATGAGAGCGAGCAGGATTCAATTTAACAGTTTGGGTGCACTTCCTGAAAAGCGTTGTCTAAAGTTGCTTTTCTTTTGGCAGACCGGGAATTAATTCAAGTGTTTACACGTGCCTGAGCTTCATAGTTTCCTTCAGTCATATTTAATGCCAGTTTCTTTCTTGTGTAGTGTGGGGTCTCTGAAAAGGTGTTTTATGGATGATGTATACCAATTTAAGAGTTCTTCTTGCTTCAGTCCATAGCCATGTCAGGAAGGTCTGAGCTTCCCCAAATTGTGATTTCATTACCTCCTCGTCCGTCTACCCATCCCATTGCTTAACAATGAGCCGCTTGTCTGCTCTACAGAAACCTATTACCTAGCAAAGTTGAATACTTCCCCAATATGGTGCCGCCTACCTGGCCCAGCATGTATAAAGGGGGAAGTGAGTCATCCACACATCCTGTTCTTTTTTTTTTTCTGCACGCTGCAGACCGATTGCCTAGCTGAGTCGGGTAACTTCTGTTTTCTTATTCCTTGTGTGTTTTTCGTGGCTTGGTTTAGCAGCCACACAGTTTTTTCTTCCATTGTTTGCATATTCGCCCTGCTCAGTGGGCGTTTGCTGTTGAGGGCGGGTGGCGGCACTGAGCGTGCTGGTGCCCGTTCTTGTCCCCTGCTGCCAGGGGCTGTAGCTTAGGGGCTGCGTCGGGGACGGCATTTTGTTTGGTCCAGGCCCCTCCTTTGTGGGGGTTCGAGTCCTGCTGCAAACAGCAGAGTGGCCTACTGCCATACCATCCTTATTGCTTACGATCTGAGGTTGTGCCGGGTCGCGCCTGGTTGGGTTCTGGTTGGCTGACCGCCTGGGTGTACCAGGTGCTCTGGGCTATCATGTGCTGGGGTTTTGTTGGCCCCTTCTGGACAAGGGTTCCAGTCCCGCTCTGGGTGTTGGTAGCTGTTTTTGCTGCCGCTGTGGACATGGTATCTCTGTGGGAGAGAGGATGTGGCATGATGGTCATAGCTGCCGACTTCGGACCTGGGGACCCAGGTTCAAGTCTCAGCGTCAGCTACACGTCCTGTGTTCTGGGCGATTCACTTAAGCTCCCTGTGCCTCCCATTAATTATTGCATCCTTAACTGGTGCTCGTGTACCGGTGTTTATGAATATTGGCCGCTGATGAGCAACTGAAACCATCGGCTGAACGACTACGCCTCACTGTGCAATGAGTGCCTTTGCACCTGATGCAGTGAGCTATGTTATTCGGGCGATTGCTGCTGGTCAGCCCCTACGAGTCCTCCCTGATTTGTTTGGTTTCCGGCTCCTTTTCTACCAGGCTCCTGAATTGCGTTTTTTGGTCCACAGGGTCTGTTTGCCTATCTCTGCTGGGTCGTTGCCACTGTTGTGCCATTTGCCCTGCTATGGCGTGTGGGCTTGCTGGGTGGGGTCCTCTTTGGGCCTGTGATTTTTGCACGCTGCTTCTGCCTGGTCGCTCCCGCCTGCATCACCCTGCCTAGGTGGGCGGGTTGGCGCCCATGCGTTCTTGCTGGGGGTTTTTGCTATGTTTTTGGTGGTCTCGGCCCATATTGCTCTGCATGAGCGAGCATGGTTTGGGGTCTCAGGGTTTGACTCCTTTGTGTCCCTCGCCTGTTGCACTTGCCGTTTGGGGGCAGGTTTTGGGGGTCTCCTTGCACTGTTTGCCCTGCTGTCCTGAGTGTGTTGGTTGTTGCCTCTCCCAAGGGCTTGCACAGAGGTCTTGTGGCAGGGCGGCTGGGTTTTGCTGTGACCTGTTCCTTTACCTTCCTTTTGTATGGGTGTTACATTGACCGTCCCTGGTCTGCCTCTCTGGTTGCCTTCGAGTGGTTTGGCGCGGGTGGTCGGCTTTGCTGCTTCCTGCTTTGGCACTCTGCTTCAGCTCTCTGCATGCCCTCTTGGCATTTCCTCCTTTTGGGGTTGTTGGCCAAGTTCCTTTGTGCTGTGTCGCTTTGTGATCGGGGTTCTGATTGAGCAGGCCTGCTGTGGGGTCTTGATGTCTATTGGTCTCCCGTCCTCTTGTGCTTCAGCCCCTTGCATTTTTGACTGACTGTTGGTCTTTCCTTCTTTCACTTGCGTAGGAGATGCGTAGTGTCTCTTGTCTTTTGGAATTTCTCTCCCCTGTTACCCCTCTCAGTCTGCTGATGCTTATTTTGATCCAATCCCCTTCGCCTTTCATTCTTCTGTGGGCTTTGTTTGGGTCTGCATGGGTTGGGTTGCGATACACTTGTTTTTCGTACCAAGGTGCCCTTCTGGGTGTGTGTGCACTTTAAACTTCCACTTGACGTGTTTTGGGCATGTGGTGGCCAGGTCCCTTTTTCCCTTGTTTTTTCTGTCAAGGCGTTCTCCTGTGGGCGTGTTTGCAGTGGCCTTGGCTTCAGGGGCGTCTCTGACGTTGGGCTGGCCAAGTCTAGTTGTTTGGTGGTTTCCTGCTTCCACAGTTTGGGCCAGTGTTTCGCCTCATGGTCACTGGTTCGGATACCCAGCAGGCCCTCTCGGCCTTTCTCCCTTCTGAGGTCGTTATGATGTTTCCCATTATGTTGGGTGACTGTGCCTTTTGTTATTCATTGCCTTGATGCCCTTCTGGGTGTATGCACTCTGCATTTCCTTGTGTTGCACTCCTCGGGGTTTGGCCCTGGTTCCAGCTTTTGGTTTCCTCCCATCTGTTGGGGGTTGCTGGGGGTGTGCCACACCGGCTGCCCGCCAGTTGGTGGGTTTCTTTATTGTGTCATGGTGGGGGAATGTTTTTCCTCTTCCTTTTTGTGTGTTCCTAGTTGTGGATCAGGGGCCTGCGATTCTGCTATGTATTCAGCCCTCACATCCCTCCTCCTGCTCTACGCTTGCCTGCGTGTTTTTCCTTCCGTCTGGATCGTCATTGTGGGTTTTTCTGACCCTCTTGGACCTGATGGCTCTGTGTTTCTTCAGGGCCCTTTTCCCTCTGTTCCGACGTGCTTCCTGGGTTCTTCTCCATCCTTGGGGGTCTGCCCTTCTCTGCCTGCCGGGTCTGGGGGAAAAGGCCTCCGCACTTCCCGTGTTAATCGAGGTCTTTCTCCTTTTGTTCCCTGTTTTCCGGCTTCTCCTGGATCAGTGTTTCTTTCCTGAGCCTCCGCGGTTGGGGGTTTCTCTGTTGGTGGCTGTCACCTCTCGCTCCCTCTGGGGTTCATTTCTTCTCCCTCATTGGCTTGTGCTGTCTGTGCACTAGACATTCGTCCTGGTCATTCATTGTCATGATTCACTCCCTGTTCTCTCGTGCCCACCACAATGGGGCCAAATTGTGTGGTTTTCCATTGTTCTAATATGCTTCCAGACACTCCCCTGCATGCATATCCTGACTTCCAGGCATTTGGACACCATTTAGGAATTGACATCCATTCCCAATCCATGCCGGGTTTTGTGAAAGCCAGTCTGCTCATGCTGGAAACTCCCTTACCTAGAATTCCCTGCTCAATGCTTCGTCTCCACCCCTGGAGGCCAAGGATGGGTGGAGGAATTCAGCTCACCTGTGGCTGGCTGCTGCTAGCCTGCTCACACCTGATGCATGTGATTACTGTGAGCTCTTTTAAGCCCCAGCTCCCTTCAGGCCAAGGTTGGTCATTGTAGCTGTGTACCGGTAAGACCGATCCTTGTTTCCAGTGCTCCCTGAGCTTTTGCTATCTTTGTTTCCAGTGTTTCCTGAGCTTTAGTTATTCCTTGTTCCTGAGCTGCTGCTGTTTTCGTTGTTCCTCAATTAGCACTGCCTGCAGTGCTACCATGACTCCTGAGCTTTAGTAATTCCCTGTTCCTGAACTAGCACTGCCTGCAGTGCTACCTTGACTCCTGAGCCTTAACATTCCTTGTTCCTGAACTGCCGCAGTTTCCCTTGTTCCTAAACTAGCACTGCCTGCAGTGCTACCTTGACTCCTGAGCTCTTGCTCAGTTCTAGTTCCTGCTCCAGCACTGCCTTCAGTGCTACTTTGTTTTCCTGATTCCTGAAACAGCACTATTCTTATATACCCTTGTAGTCTCCCTTTCTGTGTATCCTTTTCCAGTCCCTGCTTTTTTCCCATTTCCTTGGTTCCAGTTCCTAGTTTGCTGTCTCTCTATTCCTGCTGTCTTGCTTCTATTACCTTGTATGTTTGTTACTTGCTTTCTGCCAAGTGTGCCCTGTGATGTCCTTACTTTCCTGTTAAGCACTCCTCCTTGCTAGCTCCTTGTCTATTGTGCTTGTATTTAGTTCTACCCCCTTGCTGTTACTGCCTTGCGTGTTCCTGTTTGATCGCCAGGATCCGTGGGCACAGCTGACTACCTAGGTGGTGTTTCTTGTTCACTGTGAGTATTGTCTTTGAGTTACATTTATAACATCACCATAGGTATCAGCTCCACAGACCCTGCCTTTGCATGCATATCCTATATGTGGGTATTTGCAGTCAGTATCTGTAACAGCAATTGTGGGTGAGGAACTTACTGAGCTTCAGTCTTACCGTGTGGAGCTCCCGAGTGCTTTACCCCACTTTCCCTTTATTGTTAATGTTGTTTTATATTAATGTCTTGCACGTCCATCCTGGGTGTAGTTAGTCTGAATGCTAAACTGCCTCGTGAGTGCCCTTCCTTTCTGAGTCTTAGCCATCTTGTTCACTTGTACAGGCTTCCCCCTCTGGATCCCTTTTTCTCCTCTGACTCCGTGTGATCCTGGGCAGCGCTGTACTACTCTTTCTGTGCACAGTACATTTTCTACCCTTGCTCAAGTCCCTGACTTTGTTCCCGACATAGTCCCGGACAGTCCCTGACATTCATGCCTTGGTCGACTGGCAGGGTGAATTGTGCTGGTCTCTGTTTGCTGTTTCTCCAGAGGCTTGGCCATTTGTGGGCCTTGGGTAGTCTCCTCTCTCTCTCGGCAGTGGTGAGGGGCCTTCAGTTTCTTTGCCCCTGGGTTTACCCCTTCTCTTTTGGCCGTTTCACTCCTGATTCGGCCTTCCATGTCTAGGTCCATTTGCCTTAGTGGTGTTGGCCCTTCTCCCTCTATTTGTGGCTTTGCTACCTCGCAGTTCGGCCTGGGTGTCTGAATTCTTTGGTTCCTGGACACCCTTCTCCGCTGCTTGCTACTCTTTTCAGCCCATCCTCTCTCCTATGCCTCTGGCTGGGCGTTTGTTGCTGGATTGGTTGTCTCTCTTGGCTCTGGGTTTTTCCCTTGCAGTGCCTCGCTCCCTTCGGTTCTCTCATGGACCTTCGACCCTGGCACCTTGCGCTCCTCGTGGGGGGTGCTTTGGCTCTTGGTGTGGGGGATGGGCCTGTCTCCTGTTTCCATGGTGGCTCCCTTTTTACGGGGTCTTTTTGCTTCTGGTTCCTGTCCCCTGCTCAGCGGTTCCTGCCCGGGGCCTTCCTTTGGTGCTTCTGGCTTTGACAGATCCTCCTTTGCGCTCCTGTTTTCAGGTGGTCTTGGTGGTTTTTGTCCTGCTTCATCTTCTCCAGTGTTGGGGGTTCGCTGTTCTCTGGATGTGTTGTGGGCTTTGTGCATCTCCCTGGGCCGTTCCTGTGCATTTGCCCGGTGACTTCCTTATGTGTCACCTGTAGTCTCTCTGAATGGGGTTTTGTGCCTTCCTTTTCCCTTCTGGCTCGTTGGGTGGTGTTTTCCTCCTCTTGGGCCATTTTTCCGGGTGCCTCCTTCCCTGATGTTTGTTGTGCGTCTACATGGGCCTCTCCCAACGCTTTTGTTTCCCCTTTTCATCTTTGTTGGGGTTGACGACTTCTGCTGATTTGGCACTCATGTTTTATCTTTTGTACATCTTTTGTAGTTTGTACTCTTTTCTTTTGTCATTGCACCGACCTGTTGGTTTTTGCTACCTCTTTCTGGTCTGTGTTTCAATCACCATGTGCTTGGGTATGGGCTTATTGTTAAGGAATGGGACGGGAAGACGGACGCGGAGGTAATGCCCGGTTACTCACTGGTAATCTTCATTACTCTGAGTCCTGGTCTTCCTGTTCCATTCCTGAGCCTGTCCCTCCCTCCCTGTTTCTGTTGATGGTGATTGATTTGTGGTTTTTCTTCTTGAGTTTCTTTGGTATTCTCAGGATGTGTGGATGATGCACTTCCCTCTTTATGCATGCTGGGCCAGGTAGGCGGCACCGTATTGGGGTAAGTATTCAACTTTTCTAGTTAAGAGGTTTCTGTAGAGCAGGCAAGCTGCTCATTGTTAGGGAATGAACAGGAAGACCAGGACTCGGAGTAATGAAGATTACCGGTGAGTAACTGGGCAATTTATTCTACAACAAGAACCCGGTGGAGCTAATCTTACTCCTTTCAGCACCATTGAAGTGTGGAGAGACAGAAGGGGTGCAACATGTAGTCTTTGTATTCTGGTAAGCAAGGAGTTACCATAGTATGATCTTGATGATCGGACCACTTCTTTGCATTATTCAAAAGGTATGAAATGTTTGATGCCACAAAAGAGTTTATTTTAGAATTGTGATCCTTTAGATTTTTTTGTAGTTTTGGAGATTAAGATTCTAATCCAGAGTGAAATTAGTGATTGCCATTGCTAATGACGGATGTTCAGCACTCTAGGGTGTCATTCAGCCACATATGTAGTGCTATTGAGCAGTTCGTGGAAGAAAGAAGTAAAAATGTTAAGTTTTTGAAGGATTTGTTTTGAGTTAGTGACAGGTTGTCCAAAATTGGAATGTTTCTAAACCAGTGAGAGAAGGGTGATGTCATTAGAATAGGCACATTTTAAGTATAGTTGAATTTAAATTGTAGGGTATACTTGAGTTTTTTTTCTTTTTTAGAAGACCAATTTTCATTATGTCAACTGTTTTTTTATATATGTTTATATGTATGTATGTATATATATTAGGGAAATGTTCTTTTTTGAGTTTGGGGTGGATATGCATTTTTGGGAGGCAAGGGTATTTTTAGGGTTTAGGGTGGGTTTAGATTTTTGGGTGGCAAGGGTAATTTTAGGGTTGAAGATGGGGATGTGTTTTTGAATGGCAAGGGAAATTTTAGGGTTTAGGGTGGGTATGGGTTTTGTAGGTGACAAGTGTACTTTTAGGGTTTAGGGAGGATATTGGTTTTTGGGTGGCAAGAATAATTTTGGGGTTTAGGTTAAGTATGGGTTTTTGGGTTGCAATGGCATTTTTAGGGTTTAGGGTGTTATTTCAAATTCATCCTGTGTCCTGGGCACCCCCAGATTTTTTTGCTGACTGGTACTGGTGGTAACTGACTCTGACTGTCCCTGGGCTCTGCCTAACCAGACCAAGGGACAGTGCTATGTTGAAAAGACACTTAGAATACAGTTAAAACACCTACATACACTAGGGTACACTATGGGTTAGGGCACCCCTATAATTGGCATGATCTCCCCTATAAGGCCCTAGTACATAATAGGGCAGAGGGGTCAAAACTACCTTCATGTCCCTGGTATATAATAGGGCATGGCAGTTTAGAGCCCAGCAGCACTTTCTGCACTTGTATGTGTGCACTGCTGAGGCCTCAGGGCAGTTTAAAAGCAGCCTTGTGTTGCAGGACTGCTTTTAAAATTCAAATTGGGCCCAAACTCGACTTTGGTGTTTGGGGCACTTAAAAATGAATAAACAACAATGATTTGGCATAGTAGGTACCCCCAGGGTCTCCCCTAGGTGTCCCGTGGCTGAGGGGTCAGGTATTTATACGGAGGGTCCCTATAAAATGTTTTTTATATGCCCTGGGGTTAGTGACATTGCACATTTCACTCCCCACATTGCAGTGAAGTGCCTCCCAAAATCGACTTTTGTGCTAGGAGCACTGTGGGGTGACGATCTGCAATATGTTTTCATATTTAGAACCACTAAGGTCTCCCCTATGTATCCCAGGGGTGCGGGGTCCTGTAGATATAGGCAGGGACCTTATAAAATATGCTTTAAGATGTTTTATAAGCCCTGATGTTGGAGAAATTGCCCAGTTCATTTTCCCCTTTGCAGATCCCCAGCCACATAGGTCAACATGGCAAGAAGTTATTAAATAATAACTAACGTCAAGGATGTCATAAAAAATATAAATCAAGGACTTTCTAGAATGGTATTGGTACATCCAACAATATGCTATTGTTGAATTTATCCTAAACTGTACTGACAGAAAGTTATAAGACTTTCTTGTGTGTAAGTCAAAATTCAGCCTTCCAGTGGTCTGTCCTGATTGGTCAGAGTTAAGTGGATTAGCCAGGCTGCTTTGATAAGGTGATAAGTAGCCCCTGGGGTTAGAGAGTAATTCTGGGAGGGCACGGTTCTGCTACATAGAAATGCCAGAGCAGGGGGAGGAGTCATAAACAATCATCTTCAATAGAAGGATGAGACAAGCAGGAGAAGCCAGTTTCATTTGCACCCCTACTCTTTGAATCCAGCCGGATGGAGGATTAAGGAAGAAACTAGCAGATGCCAGGAAGAGAAAGAATATATGGAGATGAACCATCCTGAAGGTGCGCTTAGCCAGCTCTTGTCTCGCTGATGGAAAATCAGCCATGCTGAATTTTGGAGAAATGGTCCTCTCTGGGAGACTATAGTGCCACACTTTGGAGGAAATGGTCATACTCTGGAGTATTGCACTGCACCTCATTGGACAGGAGTGCCCTCCTGTTTGACCCAGAGAACTTGGAATAAGAATCTGAAAGGGGCAGAGCCTCTCAGACTCGCTGCTTGAAACTTAAAAAAGAAGAAGGGTCCATGATGGAAGTTTGTTTTACACCAACCAGGCCCTGCACTCTGACTGACTGCGCCTGCTGCACAATCTGGAACTGCAACCCTGTGGATCAAACCTGCTTCAAAAGGACTAAAGAGTGGACTCCCTGCAAGCTGCAGGTTAACAGAGCTCACCTGGACCATCTCCACCAAAATCCCCAGCCTGGAGTACTACCAGTGGATTTGTAGAGGGTTTGTCCAAGTGGATTGTGGGAATTGAAGTCCCAAACTTTCAAGGGCCATCTTAAAGCTTCCAGACCCTTGGAGTAAGCTTTGGACAATTTGGGACCCTCAATGGAACTTCGGAAAGAAGTTCCAGAAGTTTGAAGAATTTTGGAGCAACTTTGGAAAATAGCTCCTTCAGCAGACCTGGCGAGCCAAGCCAGCGATCCTGAACTACGAGCCGGCCAGCCGGCCAGGTTCATCCAGCTAAAAAGCTCTGGAGGTCCAACTTCCAGAGTTTGAAGAGGAGCTTGCCATAGCCCAAGCTGGTGAACTCTCACCGATTCCGGCCTGGTGAAGAGCATTGACGGCCCCTTCGAGAAAAAGCTCGGTAAAATTTTCTACATCCGAACGTGGAGGAGGTGGTCGGGACATCGCGGTCGGCCTGAAACTTTGACTTTGTCCCGGTCTAGCGTGACCAGATGCCCCAATAGGCCCTATAGGTTTCTGTGTGCTATATAGTGATACATCTTTAAAAAAAAATCATATCTCTGGTTCCCTACATAGGATTCTTTTTGTTTTGGTGTCATTTTAAAGATAAAAATATTTCATATAGATATAGATTGGTGTTGGACTTTTATTACGTGTTGTGTCTTAATTATTTACTGAATTGGTGTTTTTAAACGCTTTACATACCTGTCTTTGAAGTTAAGCCTGCCTGCTCAGAGCCAAGCTACCAAGGGTTGAGCATGGGAATAATTCTCATTACCTATTCTGAGCCCTATATTGTGTTAGTGGTATTATTGCCAGAGGTAGATGTATATTTACCATTACTAATAACCCCCTTTTCAACAGGTGTGTATGGATTTTAGGGTGGCAAGGGTATTTCTATCTGTACATTTTTTACATTTTCATGGTAAAGGCATGCGTGGTAAAGGCATATGCATTGTAAAAATGTTTGTTGTAAAGGTAATCCGTGTTAACATCATTCGCGTTGTAACAGCATGCATAATAACAGGATGTGTGGTTCTGTCATACATTCCTGAGCCTAAGCAGTACCCCAAGGGAGGGCGGAGAAACAGTTGGATCTCTGCGATTAGATCTGTGTGTGGACTCAGAAGATTTGTTAGTGAATGGAAAGTTTTAGCTGGACTGTAACCAACATCTTCCTTTCTCGTTTGATTTCTATTCAGTGTGGTGAGTGCTTGAACAGCCTCACTTCCTCTTTCTTCCACTACCTTTTTCTCTCTCATGTGCTCTCTCTCTTTCTGTTTCCCACTCTGGGACTGTTTGATCAGACAGATACTGTGGATGAATGCTCGGTGTTTTCTACATGACTAGTGGCCATCAACACCCCAGATTGTTCCAGGGATCCCAGTGCCAGTGTCTGAGTTCAGGTTCCTATTAACTAAACACACCATTCCCTCTACACCAGAAGAGCTGTGAACTGTGCACTCTGATCTCCCCAACTGCTGCCTCCACAGAATAAGGACCTCCTTAACTGAAGAAACGGGGGAAGGAGCCAGACAGACCAACTGGCAAGGATGTAGCAGATTACAAGCTCTGGTCTCCCACCTTTATGTTTTCACCCAGTTCAAACAGAGGTCTTTCAGTTTCTGCAACTTCCCACTGCTAGATTCCAGAAGCATTGCCCAGGATCCTATCACCAGCCATGAGGCCATGAATTACTCGGTTCTGACACAGGGGAGCCTGCCCCCTGCAGTCTGTGGTTGTGAGGCAGGTGACCGCCTTATGCACATGAGGGGATGCTGGTACTGATGATGCAGGAAAGGACCAAGACTCATCAGAGAAAGAAAGAAGTGCCATTGAGGTAGATTTCTCCACTGGGATGACTTCTGCTGGTCACCTCCTCCTTCTCCCACAGATCAGTTTGCCCGGTTCCTGTGATCCCATGTTGCACCACTCTCCTGCATATCTTTTTCATCACTCTTCCTATATGTTAGATTCCTTAATATCTCATCCTCCTACACATCAATTTCTGCCACCATCAGAAGGGGCTTTAAATGTTGTTTCACACTCTCTGTGTCTCATAAACATACCGCCGATTGGAATGATAAGTACACTTGGCATCACAATGAAGTTGTGATCAGTTGGTTTGCACCAACTTCAGAGCACGCCTATAGTGAGCTGAACTATCAGTAGGCAGTCTAGTTGTTTCCTAAAGTTCCCACTATCATCTTATCACAGGGATTTCTTGATGGAAATCCACTGACAGGAATTCTGCCAATCAAGTGCAGTGCATGGCGTAGGTGGAGGGTCCTTTAGGTGAATCAAAATCTTGTGGGGCAACCAGGGCTGGCTTTAGCGCTGGTGGCGCCCAGTGCGACAATGTTTTTTGGCGCCCCCTAATGACCACCTCCGCCACAGATTCCGTCCCTTCCACCCTTCAACAGTCTCCATAACCGCTCTCTCTCAGACACATTTAATTAATTTTATAGTGTCACTCATAAAAGCGAAGGTTGTCAGAGCACTTTACATAACACACGCATAACACAGACAATCAATCATGGGTGCGTAAATCAGTGTATAGGAAATGTTACAGACGGAGGACAACAAGGGGTGGATTCAAATGTCATCCATACAGGTACAGTATAGTTGAAGAGTACTTGGTCTGGAGAAGCACAAACTCTGAATTTAAAATGTAACACAATGGATTGGGGCTCTCTTTAATAACAAGAACTGATTTGTACCCAAATGAACCCTTTTTGCAACATTAGAATAATGAAAGTCTGGGGAAAAAATCCATACGCTCTGATCTATACCTTGAAGTCTGCATGCAGTTCTTTTATGACAGTTAATAGCTCACTGTAAACTGCAGCTAACAAAAGGAAGTCTCGGACAAAAGCAGTAACCCACTGACCTGTTTACATTATATTCACTTTGTAATCTGCATGGTAGGTGTTCTTTGCAACAGGCAGATTAACCCTCTGCGCTATCTTACCATGAATCAAAACTTACACGGGTCAAAACTTCTACGAGACAAACTCCGATGTCACCAGGAAGAACATTAATCACCAGAGTTTTCTTGACATTTTAATTCTTGCCTGAAAATTGCTGGAGGCCAGGAACGCAACGGGGCAGTAGGTGCTATTAAGCATGATATAAACTAGCAAACAGGCGCCCGTGTGAAGTCAGCACCCGGTGCGGTGGCACCGGTCGCACCGCCCTAGAGCCGGCCCTGGGGGCAACCATAGTGGTAAGGTCTATGGTAAAAAAATAAATGGTTGGGGAGATTGAAGACAAGGTGCTGGGGAGGGTTGAATAGCTTAATGGATAATTCAATGTGCACAGAAAATAAGTGCTGTTGTGTAAGAGGAAGGTAATTCCCAGGAACAGCTCCAGTGGGATGTGGAAAAAAGGCTCGCAGGGTGGCATGTGGTTGTTGCAGGAGTCTGGAGTCTTGCCAACAATCCCTGTTTTCTTCATCTTGGGTATAGGTTGGGCTTACAAATGCATCATCAAGGTGAACTAAGAGCAAATGGAGGTGCCGGACCAGTATGAGAGAGTAGTGATTGGACATAGCACACAGAGCTCAGTTTATTGAAGGGTGTGCTTGTGTAGGTTTAACATGTGCCTGTGTGAATGCAAGGTGAGTTGTGAGCCTGTGTAAGAAGAGAGTGTGTCTCGTGCATATGTGAGTGCAATGTGAGAAATGTGCCTGTGTGAGTCTAAGCTGAGCGATATGCCTGTGTGGGTGTAGATAGAATTATTCCTGTGTAAGTTTAGTGTGCCTGTGTGAGTATCTGGTTAGCAGTGTGCCTGTCTGAGTACAGAGTCAGTTTTGGTACTATGAATGCAGGGTGAGGTCTGTGCCTGTGTGAATGTAGGGTGAGTCTTGTGCCTGTGAGTATGCATATGTGGGGTGTGGCTGTGTGTGTGTGTCTACAATGAGTTGTGCCTCCGTGAGTTCAGGGTGAGATTTGTGTGAGTGCAGAGTGAGTCTTGTGTCTGTGTGCTGCCTGTGTGAATGCAGGGTGAGCAGTGTGCCTAGTGGAGTTTAGGGTGTGAAGTGCATCCACATTAGTGCAGGATAGTGAGGTGTGCCTGTGTGATTTTAGGATGAGAGGTGTGCCTGTTGAGTGCAGGGTAAGAAGTGTGACTGTGTGATTGTAGGGTAAGGGGTATGCCTATGTTGCATTCAAAATGGACCCTATGAGGAAAATAGCACTAAATGCAACAGAACATGAACAGCAGCAGCCAGCAGCTGCTCTATTATTAAACTTGTTCTCCCTGTGCTTCTGTGGTAGGATTTTCATGCCAAATTACTCATAATTATGCAAATGGGGTAATCGTATAATTTTCACTAATTTCACATCAAAACAGTAACGCATAATTACTCTGATTACTCCAGTGTAATTAAAGTTCACCCAGGCCAACTGCGTGCCAGGGGTGGTATGTCCCTGTGTGCTTGTATGGTGAGGTGTGCACAGTGTACAACAGATTAAAGCCAGACCCATTGCCAATGCTTGTCATTAGGTCTGGCTTGACAGCAGAGCTATCAGCAAGGTGTATCGCTATCAAATGTTTGATATATTCCTCAAGTGGTATAAGAAAGTGGATCATTATTTGAGGTCGATGGTAGCACACCACACATAATAATGTCACAGTACTGATTACTTCCAGTAAAAGGTTCAGTATTGTAAACATGAGTTGAAACCCTGGTAGCTGTGGCACAGAGCAGACTGGCTTAACGTAAGAAAATGTGTAAAGCATTTAGAAGCACCACATCAGTTAACTAGTTAGAAACAAAACACAGCAAAAATCCCATTCCAAATTTACAAACATAAGGAATAATGTAATAAACAAAGGGACACCAAAATGACAAAAAATCAAATAAAAGGAACTGGAGATATGAATTTTTAAAGTTTTAAATAAAAACAGCAGCAAAAGACATTTCGCGCCAACCATGGTCATCTGGCTTAAGATCTAGGCTTGATTTAAAACCGACCTCTATGGAGCGGGTTGGATCAGAAACCAGCTTCGACCCGGCCAGAGGTTTTACCATCAGCCTTAGTCTCTGAAATGGAATTATAAAAAACCCTCAGTGGGGCAAGGCAGCAGACTGTGGATGACAAGGGCTGCATGAGGCCCAATAACCGTCAGACAAGATCCTAGTGAAGCCATTCACTTTTATTGATAAATCTCCAAGCTAGAGAAATTAAAAATTTGCTTCCAAAGAAGGTTCCTTCCTGGCCAGATACTTTTGTCGCCTTCACCCAGTGAAGATTTCTACATTCAGACTTCGTCACTTTTTGGAGTTCGGATTCATCCAGCTGGGCAGGGCTGAAAGTTGGGACTTAACAGGGCTCCAAAAGGCAGAATATCCTCTCTGTGATACCCCGCTGAAACAGATTTGCTACTGCAGAAAAGCTCTGAGCAGGAGCAACCTAAATATTTGGCCCAGTGGCAAAATATGTTCCCCAGATTGACTTAATAGGTTTGGCCTGATCCTCCATAAGTCATTAGAGCCAAAATATTTCTAAGTCCCAGGCTTTTGAGGGTGTGAGGAGGAGTACACTTTGATACAGCCAAGTGTCCCAGGACCTCAGAAACAGCACTTCAGGATCTAGACTCACTCCAACAGAAGCCACCAGCAGGATCCAGGGCAGTTCCAGTTGCAACTGGTCAGTGGGGCTCTTCCGGAAAAGGGACTTCTTGAAGCCTTTTGTAGCATTGTAGATTAACAGGATATCAGGCAACTGGCCCTTTGAGTCCACTTCTTTGTCCTTGGTACAGGTGGAAACCTGTGACATGGTGGACCCCTTTAAAGTTAATCAGGTTCCTAGGCACAGCCGAGATGGTCAACCTGCCCGAGGAACAGAAGCACCCCTCCACATCCAAGGCATTTGTCCTGCTCTGGAAGCAGTTTTCACACCGCATCAAGGGGGCTATTTAGCTGCCAGGTGACAATTGGAGCTCATGAAAATGGAACTCCTATCAAGCAGCCAATCTTGCTATAGGGAAAATAGCTTTTAGTTCTTTTTCGCTGTAACATGTTTAACATTGAACTGTTTTGTGTTATACTTTTAAATATCATGCACCCTGCCTTTTGGGTAGTAAAGCCTACTTAGGGTTGACTTATTAACATATAAAAGGAAGGTTTAGGCCTTTCAAAAGGTTTCATTTTGACAAGTCAAATTTGAAGTTTGAAACTGCCACAGTCAGGCTACAATAGTAAGGACTAGTCATGTTTTGAACTGTCACTGTAATGACTAGCACAATGGGCACTGCAGATTACCAGTGTCAATTAAGTTACAGGCTCTGTGTGCACTTTTACCATATACTGGGGACTTAAATGTAAGTTAAATATGTCAATTGGGAGTATAACCAATTTCAATATATTTTAGGGGTCAGAGCACATGCACTGGGGCCTGTTTAGCAGAGTCCCAGTGCACAAAGTCAAAACAACAGCAGCTTCTGTCCATGAAAATTGGGGCTGATCATGCAAAAAGAGGTATTGTCCCACAAGTGGGCTTTATTTTCACCCTGAGAAATAATGTTCTCTCACCTCATGCTATTGGCTACTTGATGCATCATTCTGCCTTCCAACATGTGATTCCACAGAAATGCATAACATTCTATTTTATATCTGAGAAGTGGACTTGATCATCATGCTGTTTGTCACATGTATTTCTTTATTTTCTGTATGGATTTTATAGACGGCAACGTTTTCCCCAGTATAGTCAGAGCCAATAGACTTCAATGTGATAAGCAACATTTGTGCAAGCAAAACAACTAAACAACATTTGTGAAAGCATGTGTTAACATGCGTTGCACATTTCACCAATACCTATTGGCTTTGCCAGTGCTTGTTTGGGTACTATATAACACATACTTAGCTGTCATTGCAAGAGATTGGGAAATATCAAGACATGTTTACATTAAAAGCCCTGCAACGCAAAATTCTACTTGAACCAGTGGCACGCACATGACTCTTTGAAGTGAGGATGTGCTGAAGAGTTTCAAAGCTACGATACAATAGATTACTGCATATTGAAGAAGAAGTTTTGATTTAATGCATGTCCTTCAAGCTTTATAGCAGTGAAATAGATCAGATACCTGGCATGATGAAATTGGAAAAGTCTACAGATGGGTAAATCAATTTATATAGGTTTATTACTGAAAAATAATCTTCCACATCAACTTTTTCCCTCACTGCTTCTCACGATATCTTGAAACTGAAAATTGTATTTCTGTACCCAGTGTTTTTGATTATTTTTTCTCTTACATGTATTCTCCATATTATTCTTTGAAAGTTTCTGCTGTCATTATTTTTCCAAGACTTCAAACTACCTTCAGAAATGGAGACCATGTTACCCTCAGGCTAGTGGAACAAAAACTGTTTTCACTCGAACACCCTCTTTTGAGCTTCCTACAGCATTGTCTCCACTGCACACATTGAATCCCAGCAATGCCCTGATCTTGTTTCAGGTCAGTAACAGTACCTTAATATTGCATTCCGTTTGTTAGTACAGTCCAGATGTATAGGGAAACAATTCGATTGTGATTTATATCGATGCCATTTCCCGAAGGCTTGCACGCTTTAGAAAGGTGTTCTGTGTTTGTATTTTAAATAGTGGTTTGCTTCTGTACTGTTATCAGTTAAGTCACCTTTTTACATTTGCATTTGGCCTTATCTAGGATTCTCAAACGCGCGAATATTAAAAAAAATATTTGTTCTCAATTTAAAAGTAATGTATTTTTACAGTTATTCTTTTTCTTTTTTGAGAACTAATATTAAAATCATGTTATCCAGTTACTAAAATATACACCATCATAAAACAACGGTATCTCTGTAGTCCTCTAAGAAACATGTCCTCATCCCAAACACACACGATTAAAATTATCAACCAGGCCAAGGTATCTCTTTCAACAAAATTCTATTCCGGGGGCTATCATCGGGCCTCCAGGGATATCTTCAATTTGTATTTTATTTACTAGTTTAGGCATTAACGCTGCGGATTATTGTTCCTTCTCTTCTGCTGCCAAGAACTGCATAAATGTTTTCTTTGAAGGGGAAATGTGTTGTCTTTTATAAACAAAATATGCAAACACCATTCCAGCATGGATACCGTTGCTAATTAATATAGGGTTGGCATGAGAAAACAAAGTGCATTGCTTATCCATTCTAATAGCCTGGTAAATAAGCCGGAGGCTTGTTCATAAAATTATGTTTTTGTTAACATTTGAATTTAGCTTCATTTTAGACCTGTGCAAATGGGGACATTCAAAATCGTATAATTTCTTATCTGGTTCGAGCAGAAAAAGCCTCTTGGAGAGGCATTTTTTGAAAATTGGCTCCAGGTACAAAAAATAGATAGAATTGATCATTTCAAAATTCCAAGAAATTGTATTTAATTTCACTTAATTACACATTTCACTGAGAATTAGCAAACACCCAACCAATACCGAGTTGTCCGTATATGAATCTGGTCTTAATACAGTCTTTCTACAATATCTGTTGAGATTATTAGACATTGTAAATCAGACATTTGTATCCCACCAAAATGTTTCATTTGGATTGTGTTCTAGCTGGGCAATACCTATCTAGGAGATTCATAGCTAGTACCTGAGAAAAATCTCATTACAGTAACAACTCTGATATCACTGCACCATCTTCCCCTAACAAATGTCTGTTAATATCATAGAGTTGTAATTAAGAAGTAGAGTATTCACCAAGCTCACAGAATGTGCATGCATGCATCTGGAGAAGACATCTTGATAATCATTTACACTCCTGTACAGAATGCTGAATATGTACATGAAAATTGTTCTCATTTCTGCTGCTACAAGATTTTTCTTTAAAATTATGAATCCCATAATGCTCACTTACTTCCGCTTGCTCTGTAGGAATGGCTTTAAATTCACTGCTTTTATTCTAACAACGTGGCATTCAGGCATGCCTCTCTTTTATCATGAATAAAGATTGTAAGCACTTGTCTATAGACCTCTATGGTAAAGCTTCAGTAGAACATTTGGGAGTCAACTGACAAACTGCTGCTGCTGGTGGAAGTATATTTTTCTCTCATCATGCCAGACTTTGTTCACACTTTGATAAAAGGATAATTGAGAATTATTTAGAAAATATGTCCTCATTTTAGCTTTATGGAGCACCCACCATATTTTTCAAGATAAAATCAAATCACTCATGTTGTTCCTTCAATGCGTTCTCTTCCAACTGAAATGCTTTCAATCCTGCAGCTCCTATTCGAGCAGCATGGTGTTCTGGTGGGTCTCATATTTGTCAGGTATATAAAATGCCAGCACTCTTATTATTCATTAATTATTTGGGGAATCATCAGTAGCTAACTGGGGAATACAATTACATGCTGTTGCTCCATTTGGAAGTCCATGGTTTATTATAGCTTTACAGACCACAGTAGTAGGCCATACCAGCCATTAAAGACTCACTCCAGTGTTATAGGCCTGAGCTGAAGGAAATGGGATTTAACTAAGAGGCTTGAATTTAATGACTTCTCTAGTTCAGTAAGCCACTGATTCTCATTTGGTTCTGCTAAATTGCTTTTCCTATATTATGACAGAACTGAGGGAGACACCGGAGCTGAGAAGAATTTCCCTGCTCCCTTTCCTGCGACTCCAGAAACACTGAAGCATAGTAGGAGAGAAATGGGAAGGGTCGCTGTGTGCCCTTGTCCATAGATTTTGTCTTTCCCGCTCCACGATCCACATATTATGAGAAGAAGCAGGGAGAGGGAGAGTCAGAGTCTGTAATTAGGGAATTAGGGAATTGCAATGTTGGCTGCCCCATCCTATACTCATGTATATCTCCAACTGCTGCTTCATTGTCATCAATGAAGCTGTCAACATTTCCATGTTCTAATCAGCATGTCAGATATTTGCCTCACATAGAGAGGAAGATGTTTTTGGATTTTATGGAAAATGTGTCCTCATTTTAGCTTGTGATGCATCTAGCATAGTTTCAATGAGAGAGAACTGTTTTCTCAAAAATACAGCTGTTAAAGTCCCAGCAAAGAATCAGCACGTTTCACCAGTCAAAATCACCTTAGAGATGAAAACAATTCCAAAAATTAGGATGCCAATCAATAAATGATTTATAATGTGACTGATATCTGTTATTACCCTTACTGCATTCCCCTTTTCGTGATCCTTAAACTGTGCATTCCAATGAGACAAAAAATGGGGCAGTCTTACCACCAAACACCATCCAACAAGTGTGCATCTTGTAACCTTCCACCTAAATCGTGCCATAAAAAACACACAATAAAGCAAATACATTTGTGATTTCAACTCCCATTTTCAGTGTCTGATCTTCAAATAGCAATATTATCTAAGGGTCAGGGCATGGCCAGGCAGCTATTGATCGGGGTGGAGTGGGGCTCCTATTTTCTCAAAGGACCTTGTCCGTCCACCTCGGTCAATAATTTCCTGAGAGTGCCCCCTACTTGGATAATATTGCTTGAGTAATAGCCTCATTCAAAGAGCCATTGTAAATGTACAATTGGGTGCAAACAGTGTTTGTGCCCGGTTGCACTTAGCGCACATAATGGTTTTCACTAAAAATTTGCTTAGTTTTTGCATGCACATTTACCTCTTGTAGCATTTTGGCAAATTACTGTCTATTGCTCAGTGTAAAACTTAAAATCGTGAACAAAAATTTGCCTGATACTGTGCCCAAGCTCAGTTGGTGTTTTGTACCCAGCTGTAGTCCGGGATATGGAATGAGCCCACTAGTCTGTACTGGTGGAGCTATAAGGAGAAGTGGGGACTATGAGTAGTGATATAGAGGCTGATTACGATAGGGGCTGGTCGGGCTACCGCCTGCTGTTGCAGCAGTCAGGAGACCACCCAACAATCATGCGGCAGTCCGACTGCTGCACTATGATATGACCATCGTGCTGGCAGTCGGAAAGTGTTCCATACCATGGCGGCTAGTGCTGCAGCACAAGCCGCCATGGTATGGAGCACCTCCATTCACCGTGTGCCATGCACCATGTTGTGCATGGCACATGGTAAATGGAGGTGAGTGGGGGCATTTCATGTGCACCCAAGGCCACTTTACAGTGGCCCACAACAGAAAGGGGCCTAGTTTGGGGCCCCCAAATACCATTCCGACAGTCTTCTCAACATGTAAAGGCTGTCAGAAAGGGATATAGTAATCCCGATGACAGTGCCTGCCTCGGCACCACCTCCATTCGGGAATACAATTCCGACTACCGCCCAGTCAGGATCGCTGATCCTGGCGAAGATGATAGTCTTCCCCCTGACCACTGTGGGTCTGACCAGCGGGATTGTAATCCAATGGTCGGACCGAAGGGCTGTCAGCGGTCGGACTGCCACTGACGGCCTATTGGTGTCCGGTCCGACCACCATCAAAATGAGGCCCATAGTTCGGAATATCAAAAAACAGAACACAGACTGAAGGTATTAAACACCTTCAGCCGTCATAATAAAGTGGGCTACCCTCAGCCAGCAAAATGGTTTCAACACCCCAGTTTGAAAGTATGGTCCCAGCCCAAAACTGTCACAGCAAAATGGAATATTTGTGAGAAATTGCCAACAAACTCAGAAGCTACCAACCTATCTTGCTCCTGGCCTTCCCCGCCAGGGCCCTGGAGAAAGCCATCAACCGCCAGCTCATGGACTACCCCGAAGAATATCACCTACTTGACCCCTCCCGATCAGGCTTCCGGTCTAACTACAGCACTGAGGCCGCCCTAAGCGCAGCAACGGACGACATCAGATGCCTCCTTGACCTAGGCGGATCCGCCACCCTCATCCTCCTTAACCTTTCAGCAGCCTTTGACGCTGTCTTCCATCACATCTTCATCACCAGAATATACCAAATAGGCATCCAGGGCAAAGCCCTCGACTGGATCTCCTCCTTCCTCTCTAGCCAAACTCAGAGGATCCACCTTCCTACTTCTCTGCACCCAAGGAAGTCATATGCTGTGTCCCCCAGGGTGTCCTCCCTCAGCTCCACCCTTTTCAACACCTACATGATACCTCTGGCAGACATCACTCACACCCATGGACTCAACATCATCTCCTACGCCGACAACACCCAGCTCATCCTATCCCTCACAGAAGACGCAGTCACCACAAGAGCCAACTTCAAACCACCATGACCAACGTCGCCACCTGGTTGAAGACCAACTGCCTGAAACTAAAGTCGGAAAAGACAGAAGTAATTATCTTCAAAACAAACTGTCCCCCTGGGACGACATCTGGTGGCCCTCTATACTCTGCTCCACAACCACCCCCACCGACCATGCACGCAACCCCGGAATCATCCTAGACTCCCATTTCACCATAAAGCAACAGATCAACACCATCTCCTCTGCCTGCTTCCACACCCTCTACATGCTCCGCAAGATCTTCAGATGGATCCTCATCTCAACCGGAAAGGTAGTCATCCAAGCCCTCATCTCCATCTGACTCAACTAAGGCAACACACTCTACGCCAGCACCACCAAACAGCTCCATACCGCCTCCCAGCGATCCAGAACTCATCAGCCAGACTTATGCTCAACCTCCCCAGAAGATCTAGCATCACCCTGCACCTCAGAGCCCTCCACTGGCTCCCAGTCCAGAAGAGATGTCTCTTCAAGCCCCTCACATGTGCCTACATAACCCTCTACAGACCCAGACCCGCTTACATCAACAGCCGCCGGACTTTCTACCAACTGACCAGAGAGCTACGCTCCCCCACCCTTGCCTTGGCCCACATGCCCCGCATCAGTCGCAGCTCCTGCGGAGGTCGCTCCTTCTCCTACCTCGCCGCTAAGTCCTGGAACGACCTTCCCCTCCAACTTCTAACCGCCCCAACCCTGAAGGACTTCAGAAAACAGCTCAAGACTTGGCTCTTCAACCACCAACTCTCTGAACGAGGCCTGCACTTCCACCCAGTGCCTGGAGACCCCCCCGGGAAGAAAAGCTGTGCTCTGCAAGTCTTTGTGATTGAAATTGCTACCATAGCATGCCTATGTGCCCCAGTACTGCCATTGTATTATGTTTTACTGTTGCAGTAGCACATAGCAGGTAGCGTATCACTTTAGCTGGGCCAACATTTACATGCTCAGCGATAACCTTGTTTGGTACAATCCTTAATTTATAGGTATATCTTCTCAAAGACAGGTTCCCAAACCCAGATATTTTCATGATATGTTGGGTGCTGAAGCACATTTCAGGTATAGCTTCATATTCTCATGTGAAGCCATAATATGTTGGCTAAAACCACTCATGTTCGGGTTAAGAATCACACATTGAAAGGCACAGTCAACAAGCTCCATTGCAAGCATTATATTTCATATAAAGACTTATGTGGCAAAGTAGTGTCCCTTGCAAAGTACAGACTCATATGCCCAGTACTGTACTGTCTCTTATCCTTTTTCTATGTCATATACATGTCCATTGTGAGGACTGGTGTTTAAAATAGATGTGCCAGGTGTCCGATCCCAACTGCTTTTTTTCATTTCCCTGTAGCTTTCATGTATGTTCCTGTTGGAGCTTGGGCCCATTCAACCTCCAGAGGGGTGACCTTTCTAGCTGCATGACAGATAAGGGAGAAAACTATCACTTGTTAACATCTCAATACAGTGCAACCAACGTGGCCACACAATAATCCACTCGACAGCTTAATATTTGTTTAGTAGGGTTTCATTATAAATTTAGAAACAAATCAATGTAGACCAATCACAACATAATCATATAAAAGTACATAAAGACCAAAATAAGTCAAAATCTCCTGAAGAGGTTTACCCTAAATAATACAAAGCAGATGACTAACTCTATGATGATGATGCAGACGATCAGGAAAAAGAACTGAGCATTAAATTGCATCAGATGATTCTCCCTAATGAGCATGAGCAAACTATCTTTCCCTTCTCTACTTTAAAAGGGCAACCCTAATGCTAAGAAGCATTTGATAAGGAGGAAATCAAAAAGGTGTCAGCTCTCAGAGTTTTCAGTAGAAGGCACTCCAACAATGGGTCAAGTAGCATAAAGCTACACAAGCAGAAGCATAGGTCTGCTCTTTGTGAAAACCTAAGATGACTCTTCTGTCCATCACTTCATTCAGCATAAAATATCAATTGCAGTCAGAGTAGACAATTCCACATAATCTTTGCAGGTGAATTTCCATAGTTAGGGCACAACTGGATACTTTCACCACCTTTCCCACGCATATAAGTTGTAACTTCACTCGTCCTTGGTCATTCCTCTCCTTTCTCATGAGAACTCTCCTTGTTCATTACCACACTTCTCTTTGCAAACTTAGACTTCTCATACCTTGCTATCTAAGGAAAACAAAACCCTCCTATGCTAATCTAATGAGGCTTTCTCTCTTCATACCTTCAATAGAAACAAAATACAAGTACACACATTCTAAATTGAAGGTTTAATACGAGTTACTTGTTAAACTCTAAACATGAGCATGGACCGAACTGGTTTCTCGAGGCCCACTCTAGTCAAGTTAGTAGTGAATAGGGGCACAACATATGTGTACTTTTCTACACACACAATAAATGCAGCTTCTTAATACATGTATAAATTGTAAAGAATTACTAACTATCAATTTTAATGCACCTGCATGAAATTAATTCTTGTTACACGTATAAATGTTTAAACATTAATTGGCCCACATTCTAGTTAAATAACCTCACAATGGGACACATTTATTTAACTTATCCCGTCACATTAATATGTAAGTGTCAGATAACCTTTATTAATCATGTTCTATACATGAGTATTTGATGCGGAATACTCAAAAATGCAATACTCCGCTCCCTTTAGTAACATTACCTGCACAGAAAATTGAGTGCTGACTACGAATGATTACGACGCACTCTTACAATAAGACAGATGAGATCAAGATTATACTTTTCTATTCCCTTTTGACTCAGTTTAGGTGCCCCTAACCAATTGGACCCCCCTTCAAACATCAACTCCAATCCTTCCCATTAACACCACTGGTGTGCTAAGGTTCAGGAAAATCCTAAACCGATTTTCCTGACAGATAAGATCAAGATTATACTTCTCCAATCACCCCTCTGATGATGAATCAAGCCATCCCAGAATCTGTTATTTTATCTCTTCTCTTATCAGATTAACCAAGTTAAACCTTTGTTGTGGCAATTGCTGTTCTCTTAAACTCCTCCAAACGCTTCATCTCATTGTAATATCCATTCTGTTTCCTTTCTAACTTCAAGTCTTTGCTTTTTTGTGAGATCCCTTTCTGCTCCTTGTATCCCCGGTATACCTTCATACCCACAATCAGATTTAGTGCACAAAATGCAATATTAAACAGCAGTCTAACAATTGAACCAACTACATCACTTCCCAAATCTGCAAATCATCTAGCTACAGCACTAAATCCATGTCCAACAGAGTTCCATACACCTTCTCCTGCCAATCCACTCACTTCATTGTGTAAGTCAGTAATATTCTTTATGAACTTCTGTAAGTCATTACTTTTATCTTGGACATAAATACAACACTGTTTAATATCTGGCAGACTAAGCCTTCCTTTGCATGCAGAATATCTAACGCAAGACGATTTTGCAAAACCATAGCACTAATAGCAACCATCTCAGTATTTACAAACAACAAAGATCTAGCTTTATTAGTGGACAACTTATCAACTGCAATGGAAAGTTTTCTAATCTTGATGTCATTCAATATTACCCCTATACCTGAAATTATTGCTCCAAAAATTCAAAACACAACTCCTACTTAACATGTGCCATACCATTTGATCAGCAACATAAAATAAACATTCTTCCCACAAACAAAATAAACTCCAGGAATCACAGGGTCTGTTCCATCCAGAAATAACTTCCAAGATCTTCGTACCTCAAAAGTATGATCACATTCTCGTTCCCCTACAGTAATGGTACTGTACTCACTCTTATCATTGTGTATACACCATTTCCCTTGGTGTTGCTAATCTAATGTCAATGCTCCAGTGTTCCCTGCAGCTTGATGATCTACCTCTTCCTGTGATCAGCTCATAACACAAACTCCTTTAGCAGCATTAGTCTTCACTGCTCTATATCTATCTTCTACCTGCTCTAGGAATTTCTTTTCAATGTCAGTAAGGACACAGGTCAAATTATATCTATGGGCATAAGCAGTGCCAAATGTTTTAATCAAGGCAAAATCTTTGCTAACAGTTTCTGCATTCTGGGCATAGGAATGTTTCAAATGTTTAAACAGCGGAACTTTTGAAAATACTAAATCAAAATTAGAATAATAATACTGAAAATGACCCTGACCACAGAAAATACTCAACAGTAGAATACATGTAATGCCACATGTCAATGCTTTCTGATGGTATGTAATTCCCTCCGCCACTGAAGAAGGTAACTGCATGCAAACATAACAGTCCCCTGCTTCCATCATATTGACATACTCATAAAGTAGATTAGTGTAAGCGTTTAATGTGTAATCTCCTAGATAACTCAGTATTTAAATTGTACCCTTCTAATGAATATTACCCTTCACCTACTTTGTGTGATGGTTTCTGTAGAGACGTATGTTTCTCTTCTTCGACCTTTGTTGGACTCAAACTTATTCCCACAATTAGTGCCATTGAGCGTATCATTACTATTGTTATTATTGTGCCTTTTATGTATCTACATCTACGACTATGATTAATCGGTTCCATACCATTTAGATTCAGACCAAGTGGATAGAGAAATAGTAGCAACGGACTCTTCTCTTTGGGTCTCCACATATGCAAATTGCAAAATAGTCTTTAATTGTGCTCAACTTTATTCACAATATATAAAATCTTTGTTAGGCTTCCCTAACCCTACTCCATGTTCTTCTGAATGTTTAACCCGGAGTTTGTTCTTCTACCACTCAGACCTAGGTATTCTTGGATGTATGATGATACAACGCGATCATTAAGATCGCGGTACATTACATCGCTGTTTTTACAACGCAAGTCGTTACAACGACTTGCGCTGGAGGGTGCTGGACTTAGGAATAGTGTGATTTACTATTCCAACTCCAGTCTACATACAGTAGGGAAGGTGTTGGAATGTAAATTACACTATTCCTTAGTCTAGAGCGCCCTCCAGTGCAAGTCGTTGTAACGACTTGCGTTTTAAAAACAGCGATGTAAATGTATTGCGGTGTTTTGACAGCGTTGTAAAGGTCGTTTTCCGGTATTCTTCTTTTAAGCACTCTACAAAGTTCATTCATCATCTCTCATAATGTGCAGACCAAGTTCATTAATAAGCATCTCCAATAGAATTATTCTTAATCCATCAACAAGCACAGGAGACTCCTCTGGATTCAGATAGGGCAATTCAGTCTCATTCAGCACTAAGCTCCTCTAAGCACTCAGTCTTGTTGGGCAAGGAAGTGTAAATAAAGTTCTGAACGTTTCAGAAGAATTTCCACTATTATTCCAGAATGTCCAGAAGTCACACTCGTTGTCATTAGTAGCAAGATAAGTCCACTCAGGAGAAGAGTACCTCCGACAACGCACCCTCGACCTTTTGGATTTTCTGAGATTTGATCCTTCACTTTCGTCTCCACTTAACTCTGATTCGCCAGATGCTTTGGAAATGGGTGTAAGAGCTCTATCAGAGGATAACTTTAACCTTCTCCTCTCTTCATTCTTTGGCCAGCTTTCTTCCGCCACCACTCGTTATCCCACTGCACAAGTTCCTTTTTTGGGGTCAGAATCTGTTTCGTTCACCAGCACAGCATCAGCTGCTTCAAGTTCCGATTCAGCTTCACATTCGTCGAGAGCCCCCTAAGATCGTTCGAGGGCTGCCTCATGCCCTGTTGGGTCCCCTACAGCGTGGGGACCCAACCTCAACCACTGCTGGTGTCTCTTCTGGGAGAGGTGCTGTTTCTCATTCAAGGGGACACGGGACTCTACAAGTGTGGGATGCATGTACCCGATTTGGAAGTCCACCACACTTCACAGCCGTTGTAGTGACCAAGATCACCTGGTATGGACAACGCCAACAAAGCTCAAGACAGTTCTTCCACACATGCTTCTTCACCATGACCCAGTCACCAGGATTAAAGTCGTGGCACTGTTCCTGATGTGGCGGAGCTGTTGCCTCTTCAACCTGGTGAAACACAGAACAAACCACATCAGCCAGTCCTTTACAGTAATAAAGCACCAAATTGTCTGTGAAATTTACAAGCATCTTGGCAGGCACAGCAGGCTGTCGCATAGTCCTCCCCATGATTATTTCATGAGGTGACAGTCTTATTCTCTGATCTGGGACACTGTGAAGATTCATCAGTACCAGAGGGAAAGCATCAGACCATTTCAGAGATGTTGAAGCACACACATTAGTAAGTCTAGATTTCAAAGTGCCATTGACTTGTTCCATGACACCTGAAGCTTCTAGCCAATAACTGCAATGTAATCTCTGTTCCACTTATAACACTGCACATAACATTCTCAGGACCTCATTATTAAAATGAGTTCCTCTGTCTAACTCCAAAGAGGTTGGAAATCCGACTCTTGGATTGAGTTCCCTCAATAACAGCTTACCTACTGTGAGGTAATCACATCTTCTAGTCTGGTAGGCTTGCACCCAAATTGAAAAGATGCATGCTACTACTGGAATATACCTCAATTCATTACAAACTGCCATCACAATTGTTGGACTTGGCCCTTTTTGCAGGGTCATCCCTGAACTTTTTGCCTTCCTCCTGTATTTTTTCTGACCTGTTGTTGGCTGTTTTATGACTCTGGGCACTTTACCAATGCTGATCAGTGCTAAAGTGCATATGCTCTCTGTTATAAATTGATGTATGGATTAGTGACTCCATGTTTGGCCTATTTGATTCACTGTCAGACCCTAGTACAGTGCACTGGTTGTGCCCAGGGCTTGTGACTCAAATGCTGCTGGTGGGCTTGCAGCACTGGTTGTGCCACCCACAGAAGCAGCCTGTAAAAGTGTGTCTCAGGTCTGCCATTGCAGAGCCTGTGTGCAGTCTGGTACTGCCATGTTGACTGGGCAAGTGCACCCACTTGCCAGTCCCTAAACCTTCCCTTTTCTGCATATTAGTCACCCCTATGGTAGGCCCAAGGGCAGGGTGCATTGTAAGTATAAGGTAGGACATGCCCTGGTGTGTGTGGCATGTCCTAATAGTGAATTACAGCAATTTTCGTTTTTCACTATTGCAAGGCTACCTGTTCCCCATAGGCCAGAATGGGCAGTTTGATTAGTACATCTTATAATCCTAACTGACCCAGGAACATGGTAGAAAAACGAATTTAGTATGCCTGAACTCAGAATGATAAAATACATCTTTTAGTGAAGTTGGTTTTAACATTCTGTGTTTGAAAATACCACTTTTAGAAAGTAGGTATTTTCTTGCCTAACTATCCAAGCCTGCCTCTGCTAGGTTGTGTATTCCATGTCTGGTTTGTGAGTGACAGGGGCTGGGGGATTCCAGGAGACAGGGTGAGTCAGCACAGGGCTGAATAGAGAGATCTGCATGTAGATGGGTGGGAGGAGTTGCACCTGGGACCTGAATAGGGCTGTGCCTTCCCTCCACAATGCAGGCTCCACCTCCTGTGGTGTGTCTGATGTCCCTGGCCAACACTGTGAAAGGAAAGAAGGAGTCTTGTCAACAGGACTGACCAGAACTGGTTTGGACTAGGCAAAGGCCTCTCTGCCTTCAGAGACAAAGGATTTTGGTGTATAAAAGAGGGGACCCAAACCCCAGAACTTTAGATCAGATCACTTTGGGAAACAAGAAGAACCTTTGCTGAGGAGAGGAACCAGAGAAACTGAGGAGAAGACTATCCCTAAGCTGAGTGCTGTTTGGGGGATTGGCCTGCAGTGGTTGCCTGACTGCCAGAGAAAGGAGAAGGAACTTTGTGTGTACTTTCATCAACTTGTAAAAGATCTCCAAGGGCTTGAGAGAAGAGCTTGCCTCCTGCTGAAGTCTCAGGGACAACAGACTTCACCAACCAGCTCCCCAAGAGTCTTTCTGGAAAGTGCCTGCTGCTGTGCTGGACTTTCTGAGGGACTGCGTGTCGCAAGGAGCTGGAAGCGCGACTCACGAAGAAGAAGCGTCGTCGCCGCAGCCGAAGCGCCTCGCATCGCCAAAGAAAAGGATCGGCGTCGCATCAGACGCCGCCGCATCACCGGGAAGCGTGTCGCAGGGCCTGTCGCGGCTCAGAAGAATCGTTGAGTAGCCGCACGGCCGTTGGGCGTGCACGCATCGTGTCGCATCAAGAAGAAGACGCCATCTTTGTTTCATTGCACCGGATCTTCATCGCATCACGGCGTTGCTGGTCGCATCGCCACGGAAGCGCAGTAAGAAACCGATGCATCACCTCCCCACGCCGAGAAGAACCAACGCATCCCCTACGCATCAGTAGGGACCCGACGCATCACCGTTCTTGCGTGTAAGGAATCGACGCATCACCTTCCCTGCAACACTTTCGTTGTAGAGTGTTACGCATCCAAAGGTACATTGAACTCAAAGTGTTGCATTTACCATCTAAAGAGAACTGAGCTAATTCTACCTTTTTTGAAGTACAGTATTGTGGATTTTTGTCGTTTGTGGTCTTGTGTTAAATCTATATAAAAGATACTTATTTTTAATATACAACTGGTGTGGTGTCCATCTGTAGTGTTGTCACTTGATTGCTGTATGTGTTCACAAATGCTTTACACACTGCCTCTGAAATAAGCCTGTCTGCTCGTGCCAAGCTACCAAGGGGGTGAGCAGGGGTTATTTTAGGAGTGTACCCCCTTACCCTGACTAGACGCAAGGGTCCCTATTTGGTCAAAGGTACCTACCTCTGCCAACTAGAGACCCCCAAATCTAACATTGGTGGTCAGCGGTGAGGATTCTGGACTTGCATTTGTGACTCATGTACAGTGATTGGTGAACACTACTAGTGAGTGCAGACCAAAAGGCGACCACATACTTTTGGTAGATTGTTTTTTCTGGGATTTTCTATTTTTGCCAAGAACTGCCAAGTTTAACCACTATGGATAAAGCAGCATCCATAGCATCTGTTGATTATGATTGGGAAGAGGAGAAACTGGAATGCTACAATGTGAAACAGCTCAAGCACTTCTGCAGTAAATTTAAAGTTGCTATGACCGGTCTCACCAAGAAGGATGAGTTCCAAAAGGCACTGAGGGCCTGGGTTGAAGCAAGGAATACCCCTGAGAATGAGGAAGGGGCTGAGAATGCGGATGAGCAGCTGGAGGGGCCATTGGGTTCAGAGGGGAGGACAGCAACTTCCCCAGTAGGTAGCAGTGTTTTTGCCAAAGGCCTGTCCCCAGAGGAGTTGGCGGACAGGAAGGAAAACAGGATGCACGAATTGGAGCTTGACAAGCTCAAGTTGGGTGGGCAACTGGAGTTAAAAAATAGGAAATTGGCCCTAGAGGAAAAGAGGATGCAAATGGAGCATGAGTTGAGAATGAGGGAGCTTGATTTAGAGCTCGAGAGGCTTGAGGCCATGAGTGTCTCAGCCCAGCAACAAGAAATGTGTGTAGCTCAGAGTGAGCTTGGCTGAGTTGGAGGTGGAATCCAGCTCAGATGGTGGCAGCAATATTGGGTTATCCAGTGCTGAGGGAGTAGTACACACACCCAGAGATGTGGCGCCTGACTTAGAGGGGGTTAATATACACCAGGAGGTTGAAGGATATGAGGTAGCTCCAGTGGTGCGCAGTGTCCCTGAGGTGGATTGGGGAACTGGCACAGGGGTTCATAGTCCTAGTGGTGGGAGGGACACTCTACTGACTCTAGATGAGAGGTGCAGGGAGAGGGGTTACCCCATGGTTGAAGTCCTGGTGTGTGAGTGTGAAGACCGCCCAGAAGAGTGTGGGTTGAGTGACAGAGACAGTCAGATACTGTCTTGCCAGTCTCAGGAGAGTGGTGTGGGGTATGTGTGCAAGGCACTGGATGGTGAGGTGAAGGATAGTTTGGTGGGTCTGTGTGATCCAATTGAGGGAGAGCATATTGTAAGTCCCTATTTTCCAGAGCTATGCCAACACCTGATGGAGTGTGAGTTCTCTGACCCCAGGGAGCTCACAATGGAGGCAGACCTTTTGGTGGATCCCAGAGGGTCTGAAGAGGCATTGGGGAGTGACCCTAAGAGGAGTGGCTCAGGTGTCTTCCAACCCAGAGTGGTGGGAGAGGTTCAGTGTAGCCCAGCTAGGTCCCGTGGTAGTGGGAGGGGTGTAGGGGCTCACGTCCTGTCTCTGCGGAGAAGGAGTGAGTGTGGGGCTGCGTGTCCCAAGGTGCCCGAAACCCAGTCTCAGAGCCTGGAGGGTTCCTTAAAGGAACACTAGGTTGGGGGCCTAGGCTGTACTAGCAGGCCATTTGAGGAGGATCTCCAAGTGTCAGGAGACCCTGGAGCATCTGTAAACGGAGCTCCAGTGGTTCTGGTGTCTGGCGGTGCCGCTCCAGTTAGGAGGGTGCAGAAGTCCAGAGAGAGGGGTGAGAGGGGGAAAGAGTCCCCAGTGGAAGAACCAGTGGGTCAGGGGCCAGCCAGAAGGGCTGAGTCACCGGTGAAGGACCATGGTGACACCACTTCTGTCCTGGGGGATCTTCACGCACTGTCAGAGGGACAGGGGTCAGGAGATCTGCGCAAGGCAGACTGTCACACGACACATGAGTTATGTGTCACCCTCAGGGGAGGCATGCGTGCTCCCAAGGAAGTCCTGGTGCGCCAGGCGGGTGCTCAGCTGCAGGGTTTAGTCCCTGGGCTGGGAAGCCAGGTTCAGGTGTTGTCTGACCTGGAGGGTGGGACAACTGTAAACAGTGTCCTGACCGGTTTGTCTTCTGGGGGTACCGCTCCTGATGGGAGGGGGCAGTACTCTGGAAGGGGGTGCAGAGGGAGGGAGTCCTCGCCTCTGACCCCGGTTCAACTGGAGGGTTTAGACCCTAGATTGGAGGACCAGGTTCAGGGTGTCCCCCTGACCTGGATGCCCAGTTGCAGGATAGAACCCCTGAACTGGTGGGCGAATTGTGCAGGACACCTGCCACAGGTGCCCTGGCAATTCTGGAAGGGGGTACCACTCCAGGTGGGAGGGTACAGAGCCCCAACAAGGAGGAGGAGGACCGGGTGTGAGAAATCCCACCCCAGTCTCCTGTCTAGCCACCGGGTACAGGCCCGGGGCTGGTAGGTCAGTGTCCGGATGTCATACCTGACCTGACAGGAGGGAGAGTGGACAAAGGGTGCCAAGCACCTGGGGCTACTGCCCCGCTCTCTGACGCCACAGAGGGTTGAGAGGCCTGAGAGGCATAAGGCCTGGGTCTCATCACTGACTACGGTCAGTGGCCACTGTGGCTGGCTGTCTGTCTGTTGGGACACACCTGTGAGCAAGTTAAGGTTAGGTGTTGCACAGGTGGTGCCCACAGGTGAGGAGAAGGGTTCCCCATGGATTAGCTTGGTGGGCCCTGAGAGTATGGACAAAGGGATTCCAATAGGTTCAGATTGACGCAGAACTGGAGTATGCCCCTGCAGTTGCGGGCCAGGTCCAGGTTCTATCGCCCAAAGCAGGGAAGCCCATCAAGGTAGTGATTGGTCTACCCTGCGTTTTGGCTGGAAGGGAGTTGTGTTGGACTTGGCCCTTTTTGCAGGGTCATCCCTGAACTTTTTGCCTTCCTCCTGTATTTTTTCTGACCTGTTGTTGGCTGTTTTATGACTCTGGGCACTTTACCACTGCTGATCAGTGCTAAAGTGCATATGCTCTCTGTTATAAATTGATGTATGGATTAGTGACTCCATGTTTGGCCTATTTGATTCACTGTCAGACCCTAGTACAGTGCACTGGTTGTGCCCAGGGCTTATGACTCAAATGCTGCTGGTGGGCTTGCAGCACTGGTTGTGCCACTCACAGAAGCAGCCTGTAAAAGTGTCTCAGGTCTGCCATTGCAGAGCCTGTGTGCAGTCTGGTACTGCCATGTTGACTGGGCAAGTGCACCCACTTGCCAGTCCCTAAACCTTCCCTTTTCTGCATATTAGTCACCCCTATGGTAGGCCCAAGGGCAGGGTGCATTGTAAGTATAAGGTAGGACATGCCCTGGTGTGTGTGGCATGTCCTAATAGTGAATTACAGCCATTTTCGTTTTTCACTATTGCAAGGCTACCTGTTCCCCAAAGGCCAGAATTGGCAGTTTCATTATTACATCTTATAATCCTAACTGACCCAGGGAACATGGTAGAAAAACGAATTTAGTATGCCTGAACTCAGAATGATAAAATACATCTTTTAGTGAAGTTGGTTTTAACATTCTGTGTTTGAAAATACCACTTTTAGAAAGTAGGTATTTTCTTGGCTAACTATCCAAGCCTGCCTCTGCTAGGTTGTGTATTCCATGTCTGGTTTGTGAGTGACAGGGGCTGGGGGATTCCAGGAGAGAGGGTGAGTCAGCACAGGGCTGAATAGAGAGATCTGCATGTAGATGGGTGGGAGGAGTTGCATCTGGGACCTGAATAGGGCTGTGCCTTCCCTCCACAATGCAGGCTCCACCTCCTGTGGTGTCTGATGTCCCTGGCCAACACTGTGAAAGGAAAGAAGGAGTGTTGTCAACAAAGTGCTCCAGGACTGACCAGAACTGGTTTGGACTAGGCAAAGGCCTCTCTGCCTTCAGAGACAAAGGATTTTGGTGTATAAAAGAGGGGACCCAAACCCCAGAACTTTAGATCAGATCACTTTGGGAAACAAGAAGAACCTTTGCTGAGGAGAGGAACCAGAGAAACTGAGGAGGAGACTATCCCTAAGCTGAGTGCTGTTTGGGGGATTGGCCTGCAGTGGTTGCCTGACTGCCAAAGAAAGGAGAAAGGAACTTTGTGTGTACTTTCATCAACTTGTAAAAGATCTCCAAGGGCTTGAGAGAAGAGCTTGCCTCCTGCTGAATTCTCAGGGGTGAACAGACTTCACCAACCAGCTCCCCAAGAGTCTTTCTGGAAAGTGCCTGCTGCTGTGCTGGACTTTCTGAGGGACTGCGTGTCGCAAGGAGCTGGAAGCGCGACTCACGAAGAAGCGTCGCCGCCGCAGCCGAAGCGCCTCACATCGCCGAAGAAAAGGATCAACGTCGCATCAGACGCCGCCGCATCAAAGGAGAAGAGTGTCGCTGCCGCTGTCGCATTGTTGCCAAAGCGCCTCGCTTCGTCGGAGAAGAGAATCGACGTCGCATCAGACGCTGCCGCATCACCGGGAAGCGTGTCGCAGGGCCTGTCGCGGCTGAGAAGAATCGTTGAGTCGCCACACGGCCGTCGGGCGTGCACGCATCGTGTCGCATCAAGAAGAAGATGCCATCTTTGTTTCATTGCACCGGATCTTCATCGAATCACTGCGTTGCTGGTCGCATCGCCACAGAAGCGCAGTGAGAAACCGACGCATCACCTTCCCACGCCGAGAAGAACCGACGCATCCCCTACGCATCAGTAGGGACCCGACGCATCACAGTTCTTGCGTGTAAGGAACCGACGCATCACCTTCCCTGCAACACTTTCGTTGTATAGCGTTACGCATCCAAAGGTACATTGAACTCAAAGTGTCGCATTTACCATCTAAAGAGAACTGAGCTAATTCTACCATTTTTGAAGTACAGTATTGTGGATTTTTGTCGTTTGTGGTCTCGTGTTAAATCTATATAAAAGATACTTATTTTTAATATACAACTGGTGTGGTGTCCATCTGTAGTGTTGTCACTTGATTACTGTATGTGTTCACAAATGCTTTACACACTGCCTCTGAAATAAGCCTGTCTGCTCGTGCAAGCTACCAAGGGGGTGAGCAGGTGTTATTTTAGGAGTGTACCCCTTTACCCTGACTAGACGCAAGGTTCCCTATTTGGTCAAAGGTACCTACCTCTGCCAACTAGAGACCCCCAAATCTAACAACAATGAATCCCAGTTGCATTCTGTTAAAAGGACCCCCAGATCTCCCTATATGACTCAGTGTAACAGCAGTTCACTTTCCCACATTCATTTGCTGACAAATCACACATCAAGACCAACAATGCTTCAGCCATCGCTCAAAACTTTGGGTTAAACCAAGACTGCCTAAACAACCTCACCATGGCATCTCTTCCTACATTCATCAAACCATGATAGTGCCTTGTCATTGGGGGCAACAAACTATTAGGCAGTACTTGTCTTCCATCTTCTGAAACCCAAATGCCATCATCTCATTTTACACATCCTGCTCTGATCCAACCTTCCTGTTCCTCCTCAGTAACTTCCTCTTGCAACCTTTTCACTTCCTCTCATGTGTCAGCAATTGTCATCAAAAGGCTGAAATTGGTTTAATCTGTTCCCTCATTTATGTATTCACCATTGAAAGTGCAAACACTTTGTGCACAGTAACGTGCAACTTTCTCAGCATAACAATTACTTATCGTCACAAAATTGTTTCCTTTACAATGGGCAGAGCACTTGACAGCAGCAACTTGTGCTGGCATCTGTAGGCCTCTAACAGTTTTCTCATGTTTTCTCCATTGCATATTTTGGACCTGACAAGGTCATAAATCCCCTTTGAGACCACAACTGTCCGAAGCCGTGAACCACACCGAACCCATACTGGCTGTTGGTGAATATTGTCACTTTTAGCTGGTCTGAAATACAGCATTCTATGGTAAGGGCAATCAGTTCTGCCACCTGCGCAGGAAAGTCCTTGAAGCCAGGCAGCTTTCACTACACCTGTAACAGTCCAGATAGCATAAGCAGCCCTCAGGTTTCCCTCAATGTCCCGCAGGCAAAAGTCATCCACAAAGAGGGTGTAATCAAATTCAGACAATGGCTCATCAGAAATATTGGGACAGGGCTTGGTGCATAGTTCAGTGACATCGAGACAGTAATACTCCACTTCGATCTCATCTGCATCACAATCAGGTAAAGGTAACAGTGTAGCAGGGTTCAGGACCGAATATCTTTTCAGGGGGACATTTTCTGCTGCTAAAATTGTCTGCTCATACCTTTTTTTTTTTTTAATATTTTTTATTTAGAGATAGTTCATCCATACTTAATACATTGATACCACATCCTACTTATCCACATGAATTGATCCGTTATTAAAACCATTTACAGTAAAAAAAAAAAAACACAACGCAATTTATAAAGTGTAATATTTCAAAGCAGCAATCGTAAAGTCAGATTTATAAACATCGATATTATATAAATAGATAAATAAATAAATACATTTAATCCAGTAGAGTAGCAACCCCTTACTACAATTTAACTCAAATTCTCCCATAAAATCTTAAACTTCTTGTAAGAGCCTGATCTTAAAGCATATTTTCTCTTGTACTCCTTGATCCTATCTAATTTACTGAATAGCTGTGAAAAAGTTAGAATATCCTCCGACTTCCACCTTTGCAGGATGAGAGACCGAGCTGCTAGGACCAATATGTATATTGCTATTATTGAAGGATGGTGCTGTTAAATCAGGGGAGTATCCTAAAACCATTGTCTGAGTATCCAACATCTCTGGGACTTTCAATAGATCGTAACAGTATCTATTAATCATATCCCAAAATCTATTTAACTTCATGCACCCGCAAATAATATGGGTCCAGTTCCCCCCTCTCTCCATGTCGCATCGAAAACAGTTTGACGAGATTTGGGGGTTTATTTTATACAGAAAGTCCGGGGTTTGATACAGCAGCCATTTAGAGTAGTATTGCATTTGTATAAAATTGGCCGCTTTCAGCAAGGAACTATTGAACTTATTTATCTGGCTCCAAGCTGAAATAGAGATTTGGAGCCCTTCCTGCTTTTCTCCCATTTTCTCTGCACTTTCTGATATAATTTGCCTGCCCCTCGGGCTCGGAAAAGAGAGGCCCAGCTGCCTATTGAAGTACGATGTGTAAGGTCCAATAGGTGCGCTACTAGTTCACTGGCATCAGTAATATGTAAAGGGTTAAGCTCCAACAGAAAGCCTCTAACCCTGGCGAATGACCATTGTAAAATTATTTTGCTATGTTTTATGCATGGTTCTATTTTGGACCAGCTTTTCCAATCTTCCAATAGAAAGTCTCCTATTTTAATAAAACCCTGACTTCTCCAGTTAGCTATAATCGCTGGGTCCAGTAATGGATCTTGACCTATGTATATGTCAGAGAGGAAAGTTTCTCCATTTATATTGGGAATCATATAATGCACAAAAAGCTGTTTTTTTCACTTGATGGAGCATGAGTTTTGTATCTGACTTTTTTAGGTGTTTTTATTGAATGCATAAAGTCTTGGATTAGATATTCTTTATAAATTAGATCTAAAAAAATTATCGTATCTGTTAATATTTAAAACCTTCGTTGTCCTGTGTATGGTGTGTGCAAAGTTAGCATTCTAGTACACTTTTAGGGCGGGGAGAGCAAGTCCCCCTTCTGACACCGGTCTACAAAGTGCGTCTATTGAAATTGAAAGCCTAGACACCTTATTGGCCCATATAAATGTAGAAAACAGACCTTAAACTTCCTTAAAAATTTCAATTGGACCGCATTTGGAATGGCTAAAAAAAGAAAGTTACATAGAGGTAAAATTATCATGCGTATTATGGCCACTCGACCTATTATTGATATTGGGAGATCTTTCCATTTTATTAATTTATCTTTTATTTTATTGTAAAGAGGAATATAATTTAAGGCGTATAGATAATTGATGTTTTCGGTGACATACACACCTAAATAACGCTTAGGCCGAGTGTTAACCATTGGGATCAGTTCTGTCAATAATGAATCAGATGTGCAATTGCAATGCATAATCTCAGTCTTAGATGTATTAATTTTATAACCCCCAATGGATTGGAATTCCTGAAACAAATTACAAATTTGACTTTGCACTTCAATCTTTGGTTTTAAGAAGAGGGCAACATCGTCGGCATAAAGTTTGATGTTGGTCATATCGGGCATTGGTGATGTTGAGCTACTAATAGAGCGAATAGCTATGGCAAGGGGCTCTATAAAACACGCAAAAAGCAGAGGAGAAAGGGGACAGCCCTGTCTTGTCCCTCAAACAACAATACAGAAGCCCACCTTTTTAGTATTTACAATTATTTGGGCCGTAGCTCCCTCGTAGAATTTAGAAATTACTGTAATCAACTCTGGGGGAAAACCAAATCTAGCAAGTGAATAATACAGGCTTTCCCAACACACCAGGTCAAAAGCCTTTTTGGCGTCCAAAAGCATAATTTGAGTTGGGATTTTGTTTTCAGTAAAAAAAATCCAGAGCTTCAACTAAAAAGGTGTCTGCTCATACCTTGTGAGCCTACTATTAGTTAGGTGCTCAGTACGAGTTCGAGTCAACAGTATTTCAACAGAGTGGGGAATGTAGACAGTCAAAGGGTGACCCATTACAATGCTTTTTCATCTGTCTATGCCGACACCGGTTTCAGCAAATGATTTGAGACATCCGGGCAACACAGATGCTAGTGGATCCAGAGTTGCTGACAAATAGGCAACTGATCTAAGGGCACTTCCATGAGTCTGTGTCAATATTGAGAGCACACAACCTTCACGTTCACTACAAAAGAGCGAAAACGCTTTGTTGTAATTTGGCATTCCTAATGCAGAAGCGCAGCAACAGCTTTCTCTCAGCTCCAGGAATAGTATCAAGCAATCATTGTCCAAGGCAGCCGGATCGGACACATCTTTGTGTGTCAATCTCTGTAAAGGCTTGGACATTAGGGAAAAGTTGGGTATCCACTGGAGACAGTAGCCCAACATTCCCAGTAACATCCTGACTTCTTTCTGCGTGCGAGGTGAATTCATTTGCATAATCGCCAAGATTCTTTCTTGTGACTCCTTTCTCGCACCCTTCACAATGTGATGTCCTAAGTAGACAATTTCTGTCACACAGTACTGAAAGTTGCTTGGGGACACTTTATGCCCATTCCCAGCAAAATGGTTGAGCAGGGCAGTTGTATTAGTTTTACAGGCCTGTTGAGTATTCAATGCAACCAACAGGTCACCGATATACTGGACTAGGACAGAATTACAGAGCATACCCAGGGATTCCAGATTCTTTTTCAAGATCTGGTCAAAAATGGAAGGACTCTCCATGTACCCTTGTGGGATATGGCACCATGTTAAAACACGATTCCCCAGCTGGAAAGCAAACAAGAATTGGCTTTCCTCATGGAAGGGAATAGAAAAGAAGGCCTGACAAAGACCAATGACGGTGAACCATTCAGCCTCACATGGAATCTGAAACAATAGCACAGATGGATTTGGTACCAAGGAACCACTATGGTATTTAATCTGCGAAGATCCTGCACAATGCAATGCTACCACTCGGCTTCTGCAAGCCCATAATGGGTGAATTACATGGACTCCCCAGGATCTCCTTCAAAATGCCTTGCTCAATCATAGTCTCAACCACAGGGGAACTTCTAGCAACTGTCTCAGGCATCAGGTTTTAATGTGGTGTTCCTGGGTATTCAGCATTTGGCCTAACCTGGAAATGAACCTGCTCAAGTCCTCGGATGAGTCCGATGCCCTTTCCAGAAAAATCCCAATCTAGATCTCTCACTGTATCTCTGATATCTAATGGTAAGTCTTCCACTGTCAACATGGTGATCAGTAAGACACATAGGTTCTGTCTTGCTAATTTAAAGGCAATGTCCTCCTCGTTTGTCTGAAGTTCAATACCCTTTGGTGCACAATGGATGGTGCAATTTAACTTGCACAGCAAGTCACATCCTAGCAGGCACACAGGACTAGAATCACACACCAGGAATTGATGTTTATCCTCAAATCTCCCTATCTTCACAGGTACCTCTTCAGTAAGGGGATTTTACAATCATTTGTTTGCTACTCCTACAACTTGGATTTTTTTCCTGAGATGGCATTGTGGCCATCTGCATCAGCATCAACTTATGGTCCACTCTGGTCTACCCCTAAGACTGCACCAAGCATACAGTCTTCCTCCCTCCTCAGGCTCCATCATAAGGACTGATCTTAGCTGTACTCATTTGATGCATCAAACACGGGAAACTGTTGGTAACGACCATTTTGATGGGACATGTTCTGATTCCCATTCATGTCTCCATTCTGATGGCTACTTGTAGCTTGCTGTGGTATTCGGGGCTGTGGTACCTGCATCATAGTACAGTGGGAACCAATTAAATCAGCTACTTGAAGCTTGCTGTGGCATTCGGGGCTGTGGTACCTACATCATAGGACCTTGGGAACCAGCCGAATTTTGGAATCTCGACCTGGGCACATTCTGGGGGTGAATAACATTACCCTGAGGTTGATTTAACCTTCCATTCTGTTCTTGATTTGCAGGATTAAAGCAACATTTGAGCTTCCAATGCCCCATCTTAATGCAATAGGGACATGGGTTTGACTTCTTTAACGTGGCAAAATCAACTCCAGTCTTAGGATCTATAGGAATACCTCTCCCCCTTCCTTGTCCCTGAAATCCTCCAACTTGTTGCATCAGGGTCCCAGACTGGTAGACCTCTTGCATAGGGATAGTATTCCCTACATAAAGCTGTCCCTGACCCCTTTGAGCAGCTTTCATCTCTGCTACCATCAATTTCTCTTTCGGCTTTTTGTGCTTCATTTCAATTTCATCACAACAGTACTTTGTGTAATGCAGAGTTTCATCAACAGACTTATTCTCCCAACAGATCAAATGTTGCTGTATCATCGTACTAATTTCAGGTCTCAACCAAGTCACAAGTCGGGACACAAACTGTCCCATACCCTTGGGTTCTAGAGTGTCCATCCCACTATACTGTTATGTTATGTTAATACATTTCTAAAGCGCACGAATACCTGTGGGTGTCTTGGTGCTGATTCGGCATAGCAGCCCGGGAAAGTTGAAAGGAAGACTAGATGTTAAAAAGCCATGTTTTGAGCAGTTTCCTGAAAGTCAATAAGGTGGGGGCTGCTCTAATATTTATAGGCAGACTGTTCCAGAGTGTAGAGGCTTCTGAGGCAAAACAACTACCTCCCCATTTGATTCTC
The DNA here is from genome assembly GCA_963921515.1 of Calotriton arnoldi. NCBI lineage: Eukaryota > Metazoa > Chordata > Amphibia > Caudata > Salamandridae > Calotriton > Calotriton arnoldi. The sequence goes on along the minus strand of CAWUFW010002494.1, from coordinate 668,658 downwards.
TTGAATCTGGGGTGGGTAATCATCATGGAGCTTTTAGATCGTAAGTCCCTATACGGTACATAGGATGCAAGAGATTGTTTGAGTTGGAGGGGGCCTGAGTCATGAAGAGATTTGTAGGTAAGGCAAAGAGCCTTGAATTGAATTAGATTGCTCACTGAAAGCCAGTGGAGTCCCTTGATGGAAGCGGAAACTGACTGGGATTTTGAAAGGCCAAGGAGAAGTCTAGCTGCCGCATTCTGCACACTCTGTAATTTTTTCAAATACTGTTTTCGGAGCCTTACATATAGTCCATTACCATAGTCCTGTTTGGTGAGAATAAGTTGTGTGATAACTGTTTTCCTTGAGTTAGGCGGAATAAAAGGAAGAATATTCCTGATAATTCTCAGGGTGTGAAAACTAGAGGAGATAACGAAGCTAATATGATTACTAAAATCCAGCTTATTATCTATAAGTATTCCTAGAATTTTCACTTTTTGAACAGGAGTGGGGAGTGCTCCTAGCTCGGAAGGCCAGCAAGATGGACTCCAAAATTGTGGTCTATTACCGAAAAGGATGACCTCGGTTTTGTCAGAGTTTAACTTAAGGCAATGTTTGCCCATCCAACTACTGACAGCTCTCATACAGTTGTGAAACTGGGGTATTGTGTCGCTGACATTGTCAGAGGCCGACACAACAATCTGCGTAAGAAGTGGGGGAAAGCCGGAAAGATCTAATCAGGGATGCCAGCTCAGTAGCATAGATATTAAAAAGTAGAGGGCTCAATGAGGATCCCTGAGGGACCCCACAGGGAAGAGAGAACTGCCTAGATGAAAAGTTCTCCAGCATTACTGAGTGCTCTCTGCCTGTCAAGAAGGACTGGACCAGAGCAAGAGCCTTATTATTGATGCCAAGTTGTTTGAGGCGAGAGATGAGGGTGGAATGATCAACCGTATCGAAGGCCGCTGACAAGTCGAGAAAAATGAGTGCTGCTGAGCGAGCCTCCTCTGTCTAGAATGGTTCTTAGCTTATCAGTGGTCTTTATTAATGCCATCTCTGTACTATGTTTGGCCCTAAAGCCGAATTGTGTATGGTCCAATAAATGATTTGATTGAATGAATTGTGTCAATTGAGTATTTATTATTTATTCCACTATCTTTGCAGGAAATGGTAGCCTGGAAATAGGATGATAGTTTGCCGGGTTATCTGGGTCCAGGTTAGGCTTCTTGAGAAGTGGGTGAATAGAAGCCTTTTTCCACATGTTAGGAAAGATCCCAGTGCCAAACATTCCGTTAAAGATATTGGTCTGGTACGAGGAAATCCTAAGAAATCTGTTTAAGAATGGAGGGGGGTGCAAGGGTCATAAGGCGACGCATTTTAGTGAATTGATCAATTTACAGACTTCCAGTACCGTAGTAGAAGTAAAGTGGCTGAGTTCAGGTAAGGAGCTGTTGGCAGGGAAGTTAGTCATGAATAGGAGAATGAGCTATAGAAGGGCTGATATTAAAGTCAACGGTGCTAGAAGAAGTGAATTGCTTATTAAATTTGACCAATATTGTCACAGAAGTGGGAGGCTATATTTTCACAGAAAGATTGGCTATTGTTGAATCGTTTTGCCTCTGGCGCTTTGGTTAGTTTATTTATGACCTGTAAGAGTTCTCTTGTAGAATGCTTGGAGGATTCTATTTGTTGCGTGAAATAGGTGAATTTTTCATTGCTGATAACTGCCTTGCACTTGGCAAGGGAGAGTTCATAAATTTCTTTATCATAGGAGTTGTAATTGGTTCTCCATTTCCTTTCAAGCTTTCGGCAGTTTTGCTTTTCCAGGTGGAGGGCTTCAGTGAACTAAGGCGCAGATTGTTTCATTCTGCCTGGATGGAGGTTTTTGTGAGGAACTGCTTTAGGCATCGCAGAGCTTAGCCAATCTGTGTAGTCAGCTGTAGCCTGATTTGGGTCGAGTGGCAGCGCGGGTTCAGCCTGGGAGAGATGCTGTTGCATTATATTGTAGTTAGTTTTAGTCCAGAGCTGAAGTGAAGTAGGATTTAAATCTACTGCTCTATTTTGGGTGGGGGAAGGGACAATTAATTCAAATATAATGGCTTTTTGATCGGACCATGTGAGAGGGAGAAACTCCTTAACAGAGAAACTGATTATTCGAAAAAATGGCATAGAGTGTATGACCAGCAAGGTGGGTGGACTGATGTAATATTTGAGGAAGATCGAAGGCATTCATGATATCTAGGATGGCCTCAGTATCTTTGTCCTCCAAGCAGTCCAAATGGAAGTAGAAGTCACCTGGTACTGTGAAATCGCTGTTGCAGGCCCCAACCTCAACCAGAGCATTTATAGATTGGAGGAAGGCACTTCTTTGGCCAGGGGGATGATAAATAAGCAGCCCTGGAAACGAGTAGTTGTTAGTTAGTTTCAAACTAAAGGAGAGAGTCACGCATTCCAGGTCAGTTTATATTTACAACAGTTTTTGTAAAATATCCCTAGCCCTCCTCCTCTTTTGACTTGTCTATCTACTCTGGCCATGGAGTATCCTAGAGGTGTTGTGTTTAGAAGATCAGGGCTAGAGGAGTTGTTTGCCCAGGTTTCTGTGATGAATATAACGTTTAGCTGATGACGCTCTATGAATTCAGCGAATTTGTGTGTGTGTTTCACCAATGACCGTGCGTTAATAAGTCCACATCAAAATTTTGGGGAGGTCTTATGGGAAACTTTCTTCGCTGAAGTGATTTTGACATTAAACAATGTTTTAAAACAGGGGATATGATAGCCACGGTTGTTTCATTGCATGTTTGGCGTTAAAGGTTCCTGAATAGGGTCAACTTGCATGCAGCAGTGGTCAAATTTATTAAAGGAACGAAGGTCTTTACCTGACAAGGTGTTGCGAGTTCCCTTCCCAGAGTAAAAAAGGACATGGTCTCCGGCCCTCGGCGCGATCTGGGCACAGACGGCCAGAGACGGGCTTGCCTTTGTGTCGGTGGTGCGCCCGCTGTGCACGTCCGCTGCATGTCTGGCCGAGCATGATATTTTATAGTGTATGACAGAACACTAGACTGCGACTCCAACCGGAAGCTCGTGAAACAAGGGGGGAGGGGCTGCTACTCTCCACACAACCGGCAGGAACTGTCGCGGCCGACCGGGGAAGCAGTATGAGAAAATGAGAGAGAACAGGAAAAAAGTTGAATATGCGTATACGATTTCTAAAGCCATACCAATCATACTGCATTGCAAAAGATTTGATAAATAAAGTAAAATGAAATGAAGCAATGTAAATATCGAGGAGCAATTAGCACAGCATGCTGTTTTCCAGGCGGGTGTCTAATGCGTGTCCAGCCCAGCATGCTATTTTATAGTGTCTAACAGAACACTAGATTGCGACCCCAACAGGAAGCTCGTGAAGCAAGGGGGAGGGGCTGCTACCCTCCACACAATCGGCAGGAACTGCCGTGATGGACCAGGGAAGCAGTGTGAAAAAATGAGAGAGAACAGGTAAAAAGTTTAAAATGCGTATTAGATTTCTAAAACCATACCATTCGTACTGCGTTGCAAAAGATTTGCTAATCAAAGTAAAATGAACTGAAGCAATGTAAATATCTAGGAGCAATTAGCACAGCGTGCGGCTTACCAGGCGGCTATCTAATGCACGTCTGGCCCACATGCTATTTTATAGTGTCTGACAGAACACAAGACTGCGACCCCAACCAAAAGCTCATGAAGCAAGGGGGAGGGGCTGCTACCCTCCGCACAATCGTCAGGAACTGCCGCAGTGAACCGGGGAAGCAGTGTGAGAAAATGAGAGAGAACAGGTAAAAAGTTTAAAATGCGTATAAGATTTCTAAAACCATACCATTCGTACTGCGTTGCAAAAGATTTGCTAATTGAAGTAAAATGAAATTAAGCAATGTAAATATCTAGGAGCAATTAGCACAGCATGCGGCTTACCAGGTGGCTATCTGGCAATACTGTTTGAAAGCCTGCAAAAACCTTTCATAGAGCGCAAGAATCGTCTCTTTAGATTATTGGGTCGTCCTGTCAATCTTTTCCCAATCTATGTCCTGCGGTGGCACCTTTGCTTTCAACCAAGTGCTCACTTGCTCGTATTTCTTCATTACTATAGGTGACTGAGCATGTATCACTGAGTCTCTGTCAGGCTCTCCTTCAGGCTATTCTATGTCTATCTTACATGCTTTTTGACCCACAACCTTACTTAATCTATGCTGGATAAGATTATTGCATCCTCCTCAACTGAATATTGAACGTTTTTAACCATGACTTGGAACCCACTAATTAAAGTTGGTTCCGCTGGTTCTCATAGTCATTTTTAACCCACATCCTCCCCACACTCTACTCACCTTTGCATATACACCTCACATACCACACACACCTGCCTTGTCATTGGCCAACACCACAGCGCCGGCCCATTGAGGAGCTGCCCGATGATGAAGCATGACATCCATTGGGTTGTGTGAGGGCCCTTGCTCCTTATAGGAGCACTCCCTGCGTGTAAGGACTCATTCTTCTCTTCCTCCATAGGAACAGCATACCACTTGTTTTCACAGTTCTCATCTAGGGGTATGTGTGCTGGACCTTTTATTGCCCCTGGTCCCTTATTGTTTTTTGTTATATCTTACATGCTGACCATAGATCACTAGGGACCACAGTTTCAAACAACGTATTCAGATCAATCCACAACACCTTTGAAATTTTCACAGATCGATCAGCATGTTTGTACCACTTGACATGCTTCTCTCTCAGCCTCAGGAAATCATTTGTAAAAGCTGCAAGATCACCTCTATTCCAAGTGATGGAGCAAGGACTCACAAATGAGACTTGCTCGAATACAACCTCCTCACAGTATCAATTAATTAATTATGTATTGTGTATACTAACTTTGCATACACTACATGAATAGCAAGGAAGCTTGCCTATGTGTTCTAACTAACAAGTAACGCTTGTCTTTTTCTAAAATGGCCGCTAAAGCGCGGGAAACTTACTGCGCATGTCTCATCCATATCACATGGTGTGACGTCTTTCTTTGCTTGGTGGGAAATTTCTGCTTCTGCGCAGTGTGCATTAAAATGGCTGCTTGATGTTTTCACATGCTTCAGCTTGCTCTTGTGTTATTATTAAATTGTCGTTTTCTTAACGCTACTAATACGGGATAGATTTATAAGTAAATGGGGATAGAGTAGAAAGAGTGGGTATACAGTGAAACATATTATTTTGTGATTTTAATATTTTCTTCTTTGACGTTTATTAGTTCGTAAACTTGGGCCTGGGGTTGGTGATCTGAAACTCGAGAGACAATGATTCTGCGCATGTGTCCTGTTTGGCTGCCAAAGAATAAAAATGAAGTCAACCTGGACGTCGTCCAAGGCCATGACCTGATGGCCGAAGCTGCTGTGCTCTTGCCTTTCCTGTTGAAAATTGAAACTTTGTATATGAAGAATATATAACATTTGTCGTGAGACGGGTGGGAAATAAAGCAAATGTATAAAATTGGATGGGCGGTAGTTTAAAGACAATGGCCTACAGAAAATGAACTAAAATCATATGGTGTGAGAATCCACCCCCTGTCCCTGTCCAATCAGAAATAGTGGTCCCATATTTTGGCAACATTAAGGGGAGGTACATGGGCGTAGAGGGGTATAATAGATATAGAATTAGCTAATTAGCTAGCTTCTAGCTCCAGACTGCCAAGCTGATCGATTGCAGACTGAATCCCTGTCCAGAGAGGTCCTGAGGACGGGGCGGCGGAGTCCATTAGAAGGAAGGCACGGGAGAATCAAGGAGAAGTCGAGTATCAGAGAGGGGAACGACGCAGGCGTCGTTGTAGAGAGGTCACCGGTTCTGTCCTGATCCTGGAGGAGGTCTTTGCTCTTCATCCTTCCTGGGTCCTATTCTTTCCAACTCCTTGGCCAAGGGGTTTGGTTCTCGCACTTAGGTAAATATAAATGCAACCTTTAGTTGCGCTGCTGTCTCTATCTTCTCCTTTCTGAGGGACCGTCATTAATCAATAATTATTATTCTATGCTTCACCTGTGATATGCGATTAAGTACCATGTGGTTATGTAATTTACTCTGCTAAATCTTTAGATAAACATTTTAAAACTTCTTGACTCAGTGGTTATTTCAGGATTATGTACTATAATGAATGTCACTCATTTTAAACTTCCCAATTAGCAAAGGATTCATTGGTAAGTCATTACTCTTCAATCGGAAGGTAATTGGTAGCAGGGATTTTGATAAAGAGTAACAACTGATAAAACCCAGCGTAAGTATTAGCGTAGTATGAATGTATGGACCCAAGTGAGTATCTAGTGTATGAATGCTGTTTGCTAATATCGCGCTGGATCAGTTTTCTGGTAATCAGAGGATGGTTACTCTTTGTTAATTGGGTAATGAGAATTTTATTTTTTATGAACTAACCTCCGTGTATTCAAAGTTTGTTTTATGTTGTCTAGAATCCCCGGGGAAAATTGAATAGCGGTCGGTAAGTGGAAGCCATACTGCAGTGAGGTTATCTGTCAGGCAGAAATAGTGCTGAAAAGTTAAGCAGGACTATCAGTACTGGTTAGGGAATCTATGCGTGTGAGTAATAGCAAAAGAGTACGCTGGTGAAAATTTGATGTTATATCACCTAGAAAGGGTAACATTGAAGAAGTAACCGGTACTTCTGGAGCTTGTGTGAAGAGTAAATGGAAGGGTTTTACTTGTAGTGTATGTTTAGTTAACAGAAAGGTTTTACTAAGTGTGAGAGGAAACTATCTTTTCTATTTTTAGAGAAACTGGCACGATAGCGAATGTTTTATGTTGTTACTGAAATTTAATTAAGATTTATAGAGAAAATAAGTTTGCGTAAGATTTTGTAAAGGGAGGGTCAGCTGCCGGAGAGGGAGCTGATGTCACAAACGCCGTGCTGGGATTGGTTGAATCAGCGGGTGTGGAACGACTCTTGTAAAGGAGGGGTCAGTAGTCAAGAGTAGTACTGACGGCACAGGTGCCGCGCTGGGATTGGTTGAACCAGCGAGGGACAGAGAAGCGCAGATTGTAAAGGAGGGGTTGACAGACTAACGTCACAGAAAGGCCGCGCTAGGATTGGTTCAGAAATAGAAGAAAGCAGACACTTGATTGGTTGATATTCTAGAAGCTAAAATCTTAGTGGGTAGAGATTGCATGTTAAAACGCGATCCGACTTTAACAGGAACTCGTCCGGATAGGAGATTCCTAGGTTTTGCAGAATATAATTTTATACACCGAAGATTAGATAGAATGTACGGAGAGAAGAGAAAAATGTCCTTTCTGCAAAAGATTAAGAACTATTTTAAAAAGGATAAACCAATCAAAACTAGGGAAGGAATTATCATTCCACCAGCTAAAACGCCCGCTTCATTCATGATGATGGAGAGAGGTTATCATACTTGTGTATGGATAGAGAATTGGATAGAATATACCAAAAATGATGGAATATTAGCATTTCCCGAGAATGGTACCTTCAATGGAAGAATTCTTCAAAATTTGAGATTAAGGATGAATGACCTAGAACCCAGACCTAGATTAACTCAATACGAATCCTTAGAGGAATGGGAAACCGAGGCATTTGAGCGTGACCGATCCAGGAGTAATAGGGGTTATTGAGGATTTTTTCCAAGAAACCAACATGAGAATAGGGATGATCAGATGAAACAGTGGAGGAGAGCAATGCTTACAGAAGGATTATATCCAATATTTACGGAAGAAGAACTGTTAGGGAAGAAATGCACAGAAAAGACAAAACATTTAATGAGAAATGGAGATTCGGAAGATGAATTTATAGAAGAAATATTAAGGAACCCCCCACCGTATCAGGAAGGGACAAGTGGATACACCCCAAGTGCCCCACTGTTAAAAACTCCATTAGTACCGCAAGTAATGCATGATTTCACCCCCAGTAGGATACTTCACGATAAAGAGAAAGAAGCCCTAGAGAAGACCAGAGCAGAATTAATACAGAAAATAACACAGATAAAGGTACATCCTGATTCTTTGACCATACCTGTAACAATTGGTCCGGTAGTTCCATTATATGGTGGTCAGGGAAATTGTCCTCCACCGTTAGTTATGCCTACTCCTGTGAATATTCCAAAACCTGAAGCAACAGTAATGGTTGAGGATCATTTTAGTGATTGTGAATCAACAATATCATTAATGGATTTACCAATTCGAGATTCTGTCAATAGTACTCCCAGAAGAACTACACCTGGGTGCTCGAAAGAGATAAACTTGATAACTTCATCAGGAGCAAAAAGTGTCACTGTAGTTAGTCCAGAAGACTTAGAAAGGTGGGCACAAGGATCAGAACAGCAGTGTACACCTCCAAAAGTTTTGGATATTTATAAATTAAAAGTCGAATTAGAAGAAATAATAGCAGGAAATGTAGGGCTAGATCGCCTAAATGCTTACAATGAAGAAGAATTATTGTTCGTATGCAGGAGTATGACCAGAAATGTAAAAATATTCCTTGAAAAATTATCAGATTTGGCTCTGCAGATGGGAATTGAAATAGGGAGATCAAAGGTGTTGCAGAAACCCTATAGAGCAGATTTCTCAGACAAAGATTTAGAAAATATGAATGCTTCTGGAAGGAAGTTACAAGTAAAAGAGTTAATGATAGTTTTGCAAAAATGGGGAGACCTAGATAAATGGAGAGTTCGATGGGCAAAGAAAAAGGAAGAGGCACGATCCAGTAGAACAGCCTCTGAATATGTGATGAAAGAAACAGGGAAGACAGATCAAATGTACCCGATGCGAGAAGTTCCAGGAGGGGGCTATGTACATGTCCCCTGGAGTAGACAGGATATTTTATCATTTACGAATGATTTTCCAAAATTGAGAGAAAAACCAATTGAATGGTACAAGCAGGTTGAAAGGTTTGTGAAGGTATCAAAAGTATTGTTGAAAGATTTAGATGGGTTGTTTGACATAGTGGTACCTGCCGATTTGTGGACAGATTGTAAAATTACAGTTGATTGGCCAAGTGACGAATATCCTAGAGATCCGAAGACAGGTGCCCCGTCAAATGATGTAATGAAAAAGTATCAGCAGGTGATAACCTACCTGAAAGGCAAAATACCACCGAAAGAAACAGATTGGGTGAAAATAGACCGAACCACCCAAGAAGCTAGTGAATCGGTACACGCCTATTATGAGCGTTTATTGCCGGTATTTAAGCAGTATAGTGGATTTGAGGACATTGGAGACAAGAACATGAGTCAGTTTGTGTATCGATTTGTTTATGGTCTGAAGCCAGAGATTTGTCAGATGATTAAGCAGCACATGTTATGTTGGCAGGGCAAGCCCATAGATGAGATTCTGAAATATGCTAAATACTGTGGAGATGATATTGAGGATAGGCACAAGAAATTGCAGGAAAAAGTGATGTGGGCACAGGTGAAAATGGCTGAGAAACAGGGAATTAATTAGGAAAATCCAAGTGAAAATCAAGGAAAGGATTCTGGAACGAATGGCGATACTGGGAATGGTGGAAAAGTGAGAGGACGAATGAGTAGAGAAGAAGCTAAAAAGAAATTTCCTTGTCATGGATGCGGAAAATTGGGGCATTGGAAGGATGAATGTAAAAAGATTCGGAATAATAATGGCCCAAATCAAAATTTAAATCCACAGACGCAGAATGACTCACAGCAGGGTGTAAATCCTCAGAGTCAGTTGCCACCTGCACCTATTCAGGGTAATGTAAGCAGAGCAAACCACGGTACAGACGTCCGATATCAAGGAGGAAGTGGTAAGAATGATTATGTAACATCAGTTTCTTTTACAGGACGATTTCTGTCAATACAGTTCATGACGGTGCCTAAGAGAGGGGGAGAAGGAGTGCGTACTTGGCGCATCCTTATCGGTAGATCAGTCAGGTCCATATGTTGAAGGGAATGTGAAGGGTAATGATATTACTTTTCTTTTGGACACTGATGCTACCCGGTCTACTGTGAGAACAGCAGACATTCCAGACCTTCCTCTCTCTGGAGAAGCTATCCAAGTAGTGGGAGTAGCTAATAGAAAGATTAGAACACCTCTTACCGAACCAATGGAAGTTAAAATTGGAAATTTCAGAGAAATGCATCAATTTGTAGTGTGTGATTCTAGTCCAGTAAATTTATTAGGTCGTGATTTGTTGTGCAAAATGAACTGTACAATTTTCTGCACACCGGATGGTGTGGCAGTTCAGACCCCAGATGAAGATCATGTATATAAGTTTATGATTGCAAAACAAGGTACAGAAGTAGATGAGATGTTTTCTTTGATAACAAAAGATGAGTTGCCAGAAGAATTAAAAACTACAGTAAACCCCACTGTATGGGATTTCACAGGAAAGGAAGTAGGACTTATGGCCAAAATAGACCCAGTTAAAATTACCGTAAAGGAAGGTGCGATTTTCCCAAATACTAGACAGTACAAAATGAGTGCAGAAGTAAAGACAGGAGTCATTGAAGAAATCAATCGAATGGTAGAACAAAACATACTAAGAGAAGTAATGAATAGCCCATGTAATTCACCAATAATGGGTTTAAAGAAACATAGCGGAAAATATAGGATTGTTCAGGACCTGCGCAAAATAAATAAGATTGTGGAACCTTGTTGTCCTATAGTACCCAATCCTGCAGTAATCCTATACCAGATTCCTTGGAGCGCAGGATGGTTCACAGTGATTGATTTATGCCAAGCGTTCTTTTCAATACCATTGCACCCAGACAGCCAGTATCTTTTTTCATTTAAATTAGAGAACAAAGTCTATGTATGGAATCGTGTTCCTCAGGGGTACACGGAAAGTCCTTCCATCTTTAATCAGATATTGAAAAAGTGCCTTGAGAAACTAGTGATGCCAGGTAGCTCAGTCCTAGTGCAATATATCAACGACTTACTGGTGGCATCGAACACCAGAGAGGACTGTGTTGTTGATTCTATAGCACTATTAAATCATTTGGCTGAAGAAGGGCATAAAGTCTCACCAGAAAAATTGCAGTTCTGTACAACAGCTGTTAAATATCTGGGACACCAAATTGAGAGGGGAAAAAGAAGAATAACCTCGGAAAGAGTACAATTGATTAAGAAAATGCAAATGCCTGTAACACAAAGAGAAGTGAGAATGTTCCTAGGAATAGTAGGATACTGTCGACAATGGATACTAGGATTTTCCTTGTTAGCGAAGCCCCTAATTCAAATGACAAAAAAGAAAGCAAAGGACCCAGTTGAATGGGATGATGAGAGTGTAGGAGCTTTTGTAAAATTGAGAAATGCTCTGTGCTCAGCACCAGCCCTAGGCATGCCCGACTATAAAAGAAGCTTCGCATTGTTCTGTCATGAGAGAGAAAATTGTGCACTTTCAGTCTTAACACAAAGACATGGTCTAGACAGACGTCCTATAGCATATTTTTCTGCTACATTGGATCCAGTGGCAGCCGCGTTGCCAGGCTGCTTAAAAGCAGTGGCGGCTACCTGTTTAAGTATTGAACAAAGTGAGTCAATTGTGATGGGACATCCTGTGAAGGTGTATGTTCCACATGCAGTTGTAATTCTGTTGACAAGAACACGAACTCAGCATCTTACTCCTAGTCGGCTGACTAAATATGAGAGAATAATAATGGGTGCTGAAAATGTGAACATAGTGAGGTGTACAATAGTAAATCCCGCAACCATACTACCAGACCCATATCATGAGGAAATTAAAAATGACGAAGAAGAAGAACATGATTGTTTACAAGTCACAGAGTTATGCACAAAACCACGTCCGGACATTGAAGAACCTCCCCTTAGAAAGCCAGACAGGGAGCTGTTTGTGGATGGTTCATGCCAGAGGCATGAAGATGGTAAACTGACTGCAGCATATGCAGTATGTGAATTAACTGGAATAGTCGAAGCATCCTATTTACCAGGAGTAAAATCTGCACAAGTAGCTGAATTGATTGCTTTGATAAAAGCGTGCAAAATTGGGAGGAATCAAAAAGTGACTATATTTACAGATAGCCAATATGGTTACGGGGTTGTGCATGATTTTGGCCAACTATGGATGCAGAGGGATTTCATGACTTCTTCAGGATCCCCCATTAAAAATGGACAATTTGTAAGGGAATTGCTGGAAGCAATACAATCACCAAAAGAATTGGCTGTGGTGAAATGTGCTGCACACCAGTCAGGAGATGACTGGGTGGTAATTGGCAATCGATATGCAGATCTTGTGGCTCAACATTGTGCCAGAAATAGATTGTCAGTCAATAAAAGGGTGGAAAGAATGGGAATCAGCTGTCAACTTATGCTGTATATGCCACCAGAAACATGGAATGAGGTTCGAAGATTGCAAGATGGTGCTGATGAAAGTGAGAAGAAAACATGGGTCAAAGTGGGTTGTTCCCAAAGGGGAGATGATGAAGTGTGGATTTGTGCTGATGGCAGACCAGACATGCCTGACTGTCTGCTCTCTCAAATGGCCAGGATGTACCATGGAGACACACACATAGGGAGAGATGCAATGATTAGACTTTTCAGACAGAACTGGTACAATCCCAAATTCAGAGCTGTTGCCGAGAGCCTTTGCCAGAGATGTTTGACTTGCCAGATGCATAATCCAGGGAGAAAGACAATAATCGGGTTTGGGAAGATTGGAAAGGCAGAGGGTCCATTTATAAGACTCCAGTTCGACTTTATACAGTTACCACCATGCAGAGGGTTGAAATATGTACTAGTCATAGTATGTCTGTTTTCAAAGTGGGTGGAGGCTTACCCTACCAGGAGGAGTGACAGCATTACAGTCGCAAAGCTGTTACTACGAGAACTCATTCCTAGGTTTGGTTTCCCAGTAACTTTGGAATCAGATAGAGGAAAACATTTTAACAGTGAAGTGATTCAAATAATTTGCGGAGCATTCCAAATTGAACAAAAATTGCACTGTGCATATCGTCCAGAGGCTTCTGGAGTGGTTGAACAATTGAATGGCACTATAAAATCCAGACTGGGAAAAATGTGTGCATCGACATCATTGGAGTGGCCAGATGCATTGCCACTTGTCTTGATGGGACTAAGAAGCATTCCTGATAGAAATACGGGACTGAGTCCACACGAGATAATGATGGGAAGAGCAATGAGACAAGCACATGTTCCCATAAACAAACTGCTGAATATATCTGATGATATGGTTCTGGATTATTGCAAAGGATTGGCTGACCTAGTGCGTTCTATCTCTCATCAGGTCGGAGAAGACGCAGTGTCAAGGCAGCCTGAACAAGAACATGATCTGAATCCTGGTGACTGGGTGGTAGTGAAGAATCACACCAGAGAGACGTGTCTATCACCTAGATGGGGAAAACCTTGTCAAGTCATACTGACTACCAACACAGCAGTGAAGTGTGCAGGATTTCCTAATTGGATTCATGTAAGCCACACCAAAAGAGTAGCAGACCCTGAAGAAGAAAATCCTCAGACAGCATCAGACACTGAGGAAGCTGAAGGTTGCCCAGCTGAAGAATCTCAGGCTCGAGATTCAGAAGAAGCTGCAGAAGAACAACCGAGCACAAGTCAGGACTGGATACCGGTGGTAGAAATTCCTGAAGTTTACTACAGAACAAGAAGTCAAACAAAATTGGAAGAAATCGAAGAAGATCAGATAGGTGAAGAAGGAAGCAGCTCAGGAAAACGAAGAACATACAATAAAAGAACCTGAGCAGGACCAGATAGGGAAAGGAAACTGGGCTCAAAATAACGAACAACCAACAAGTTTTGAGCAGGAACAGACAGGTTTAGAAGAATCCGGTCAGGCTGCAGAAGTACAAAGTGCAATAAGCCCTGATCAGAACCAGTTAGATCAGGAAAATCACACAGAAGAAAAAGATCTCGAGAAAAATGAACATGAAGAAATAAATCAAGCACAAGGTCAATTATTGGAAACTCACAGTGGAGCTGCTGAAGAAAAACAAATCAGACCTGAAAAAGAGCAAGAAAGAAAAACAGTAATTGCAGAAAACGAAAAAGTGTCAGAAAGTGAAAATAAAGAGATTGCTGTAGATAAAAATAAAGAAACAGTGCAAACAAAGAAAACAAGAAATGGGGATCATTGGCCTAGTGTCATTAAAAGAGTAAAATACCACATAACAACCAGAAGTGAAGATCCAGATCAAGTAAATGAAGTAACAAGTCAAACCGAACAAGAAAACAGAACTAAGAAAAGAAGAAGCAAGAGACTGAAACTTGTGAATAACAAATTCAAGGGTCCTGATTGGACTTACATTATTCTTGAAGATTACGAGAGCTCAGAGTCAAGTGAAAGTGGTGACAAAGGAACAAGTGCAGAACTAACGTACGAGAAAGAAACAAGACCACCTTGACTAAGCAAAAGAGTCATATAAAGAAAAAGCGAAAAATAGATAAGAAGAGCAATCTTCCTTGTCGAAATGTCTGATGATAGAGTTGCTGGGAGACCAAAACAGAGATGTTGTAGAAGATGCTGTGCAATATGCATATGTAGTCTAGTAATGGTGCTTATAGTTTGGTTAGTCCTGATCGTAGCAGTTCCTTACCTTATGATAATGGATAAAAAGATTAATAACGAAACTAAAGGAAGGACAGCACACATGAAGGGAAATAGAGTAGAACTAATGGCAGAAAATGAACCAGAATTTCATCATGAAATAACTGATAATGACACCAGTTTAAATGTTTTCACAAAGTTATTATTTCAATATGTAGATACCATGGAAGTTAGTAATTGTTATGTCTGTATGAAGTTACCCGAATCAGTAGCAGAAGGATTAACATATCATCACTTACCATTGACATATGGCATATCATGTAGTGTATTAGCTAGTTTATTTTATAGAACAGGGAGACTTCAATATTATTATTCAAACATAGATGTGATATTTTCAGAGGTTCCGATTCGAAAGAGTATGAACCCAGTGCTTAGTAGTCAAGACGCACAGTTTATGGGAGAATTTTTCTTAACAATGAAATCGATAGACATAACACATGCACATAGACACAATCTAACATGTTCTTTACATGAAGAAGAAAATATATTTTTGAATTTAGTAGAAGATAGAAGACAAGATTTTCAAAAGAAAGCTTCTGAGCATAAGGCTCATTTACCACCTTGGGCTGAGAAAGAAGGGAGTTACACACCTGGCAAGGCTCAAGCTGCTATGGCTCTGGATTTTGTAAAAACGGGGAAAATTTGTCTACATAGATTAAAGACTGATTATAACAATGTTTTCATCGGTACCAGTGAATGTGAACACAATTTCTTAATTCTTGGAGGTTGGGGAATAAAAGGAGGAACAGATTCAGTTTTTCCTGGAATCTATTATGTATGCGAGAATAAGGCTTACTTTAGGCTTCCTGCACAGTGGTATGGAAGTTGTTATTTTGGAATAGTATTTCCAAAAATATACCACGTAAAAAGAAACACTGGGAGCAATGAAAATAATGGCGAATTAACACGTAGTAAAAGAGCTAGTTTTTCTGAAATTGTAGGTGATATATTTGGTGCATTGATACCTTCGGTGGGAATAATTCTGAACTCAAGGAAAATATGTAAATTGTCTACAGTGGTTGATCGTTTATCAACGGATACTGCTGGAGGATTTCTAATAATTAATGCAGAGATGGTTGCGATTAGGTCTATGGTTATGCAAAATCGACTTGCTCTTGATATTATATTAGCAAAAGAGGGCGGAGTCTGTAAATTACTGAAGACGAAACATTGTTGCACTTACATTCCTGATAAAAGTGCAGAAATTGGAACGTATATACAGAATATAACTAAACTTGAGAAGGAACTTAAACCACTGGAAGTTGATAGTGTATGGGAAACATTGACAAATAGTATCTCGTCAATTGGTACCTGGTTTGCTAATGTAGGAAAAGGACTTATAGGTCAAATATTAGTACCCCTAGCAGGGATAGCAATAGTAGTACTGACAATAATAATATGGTGCAAATGCTGTAGAAAGAATGAATCGTATAGTGTGACAGGAAGAGGAAAGAAGAGAAAGGTTGATGAAATTGAACTTGAAGATTTGAGAAGTGAATTATACAAGAAATTGAAAGGGGAGGTTAAAAATAGAAAATGTAAAAATGAGAATGAAAATATTTGCTAGAAGTTGGCATCTGATTGAGGGTAGTATTTTGATGGCTCTTAAACGCCATCAGAGAGGGGATTGATGGAGCAAGGACTCACAAATGAGACTTGCTCGAATACAACCTCCTCACAGTATTAATTAATTATGTATTGTATATACTAACTTTGCATACACTACATGAATAGCAAGGAAGCTTGCCTATGTGTTCTAACTAACAAGTAACGCTTGTCTTTTTCTAAAGTGGCCGCTAAAGCGCGGTAAACTTACTGCGCATGTCTCATGCATATCACATGGTGTGATGTCTTTCTTTGCTTGGTGGGAAATTTCTGCTTCTGCGCAGTGTGCATTAAAATGGCTGCTTGATGTTTTCACATGCTTCAACTTGCTCTTGTGTTATTATTAAATTGTCGTTTTCTTAACGCTACTAATGCGGGATAGATTTATAAGTAAATGGGGATAGAGTAGAAAGAGTGGGTATACAGTGAAACATATTATTTTGTGATTTTAATATTTTCTTCTTTGACTTTTATTAGTTCATAAACTTGGGCCTGGGGTTGGTGATCTGAAACTCGAGAGACAATGATTCTGCGCATGTGTCCTGTTTGGCTGCCAAAGAATAAAAATGAAGTCAACCTGGACGTCGTCCAAGGCCATGACCTGATGGCCGAAGCTGCTGTGCTCTTGCCTTTCCTGTTGAAAATTGAAACTTTGTATATGAAGAATGTATAACATTTGTCGTGAGACGGGTGGGAAATAAAGCAAATGTATAAAATTGGATGGGCGGTAGTTTAAAGACAATGGCCTACAGAAAATGAACTAAAATCATATGGTGTGAGAATCCACCCCCTGTCCCTGTCCAATCAGAAATAGTGGTCCCATATTTTGGCAACATTAAGGGGAGGTACATGGGCGTAGAGGGGTATAATAGATATAGAATTAGCTAATTAGCTAGCTTCTAGCTCCAGACTGCCAAGCTGATCGATTGCAGACTGAATCCCTGTCCAGAGAGGTCCTGAGGACGTGGCGGCGGAGTCCATTAGAAGGAAGGCACGGGAGAATCAAGGAGAAGTCGAGTATCAGAGAGGGGAACGACGCAGGCGTCGTTGTAGAGAGGTCACCGGTCCTGTCCTGATCCTGGAGGAGGTCTTTGCTCTTCATCCTTCCTGGGTCCTATTCTTTCCAACTCCTTGGCCAAGGGGTTTGGTTCTCGCACTTAGGTAAATATAAATGCAACCTTTAGTTGCGCTGCTGTCTCTATCTTCTCCTTTCTGAGGGACCGTCATTAATCAATAATTATTATTCTATGCTTCACCTGTGATATGCGATTAAGTACCATGTGGTTATGTAATTTACTCTGCTAAATCTTTAGATAAACATTTTAAAACTTCTTGACTCAGTGGTTATTTCAGGATTATGTACTATAATGAATGTCACTCATTTTAAACTTCCCAATTAGCAAAGGATTCATTGGTAAGTCATTACTCTTCAATCGGAAGGTAATTGGTAGCAGGGATTTTGATAAAGAGTAACAACTGATAAAACCCAGCGTAAGTATTAGCGTAGTATGAATGTATGGGCCCAAGTGAGTATCTAGTGTATGAATGCTGTTTGCTAATATCGCGCTGGATCAGTTTTCTGGTAATCAGAGGTTGGTTACTCTTTGTTAATTGGGTAATGAGAATTTTATTTTTTATGAACTAACATCCGTGTATTCAAAGTTTGTTTTATGTTCTCTAGAATCCCCGGGGAAAATTGAATAGCGGTTGGTAAGTGGAAGCCATACTGCAGTGAGGTTATCTGTCAGGCAGAAATAGTGCTGAAAAGTTAAGCAGGACTATCAGTACTGGTTAGGGAATCTATACGTGTGAGTAATAGCAAAAGAGTACGCTGGTGAAAATTTGATGTTATATCACCTAGAAAGGGTAACATTGAAGAAGTAACAGGTACTTCTGGAGCTTGTGTGAAGAGTAAACGGAAGGGTTTTACTTGTAGTGTATGTTTAGTAAACGGAAAGGTTTTACTAAGTGTGAGAGGAAACTATCTTTTCTATTTTTAGAGAAACTGGCACGATAGCGAATGTTTTATGTTGTTACTGAAATTTAATTAAGATTTATAGAGAAAATAAGTTTGCGTAAGATTTTGTAAAGGGAGGGTCAGCTGCCGGAAAGGGAGCTGACGTCACAAACGCCGCGCTGTGATTGGTTGAATCAGCGGGTGTGGAACGACTCTTGTAAAGGAGCGGTCAGTAGTCAGGAATAGTACTGACATCACAGGTGCCGCGCTGGGATTGGTTGAACCAGCGAGGGACAGAGAAGCGCAGATTGTAAAGGAGGGGTTGACAGACTAACGTCACAGAAAGGCCGCGCTAGGATTGGTTCAGAAATAGAAGAAAGCAGACACTTGATTGGTTGATATTCTAGAAGCTAAAATCTTAGTGGGTAGAGATTGCATGTTAAAACGCGATCCGACTTTAACAGGAACTCGTCCGGATAGGAGATTCCTAGGTTTTGCAGAATATAATTTTATACACCGAAGATTAGATAGAATGTACGGAGAGAAGAGAAAAATGTCCTTTCTGCAAAAGATTAAGAACTATTTTAAAAAGGATAAACCAATCAAAACTAGGGAAGGAATTATCATTCCACCAGCTAAAACGCCCGCTTCATTCATGGTGATGGAGAGAGGTTATCATACTTGTGTATGGATAGAGAATTGGATAGAATATACCAAAAATGATGGAATATTAGCATTTCCCGAGAATGGTACCTTCAATGGAAGAATTCTTCAAAATTTGAGATTAAGGATGAATGACCTAGAACCCAGACCTAGATTAACTCAATACGAATCCTTAGAGGAATGGGAAACCGAGGCATTTGAGCGAGACCGATCCAGGAGTAATAGGGGTTATTGAGGATTTTTTCCAAGAAACCAACATGAGAATAGGGATGATCAGATGAAACAGTGGAGGAGAGCAATGCTTACATAAGGATTATATCCAATATTTACGTAAGAAGAACTGTTAGGGAAGAAATGCACAGAAAAGACAAAACATTTAATGAGAAATGGAGATTTGGAAGATGAATTTATAGAAGAAATATTAAGGAACCCCCTACCGTATCAGGAAGGGACAAGTGGATACACCCCAAGTGCCCCACTGTTAAAAACTCCATTAGTACCACAAGTAATGCATGATTTCACCCCCAGTAGGATACTTCACGATAAAGAGAAAGAAGCCCTAGAGAAGACCAGAGCAGAATTAATACAGAAAATAACACAGATAAAGGTACATCCTGAATCTTTGACCATACCTGTAACAATTGGTCTGGTAGTTCCATTATATGGTGGTCAGGGAAATTGTCCTCCACCGTTAGTTATGCCTACTCCTGTGAATATTCCAAAACCTGAAGCAACAGTAATGGTTGAGGATCATTTTAGTGATTGTGAATCAACAATATCATTAATGGATTTACCAATTCGAGATTCTGTCAATAGTACTCCCAGAAGAACTACACCTGGGTGCTCGAAAGAGATAAACTTGATAACTTCATCAGGAGCAAAAAGTGTCACTGTAGTTAGTCCAGAAGACTTAGAAAGGTGGGCACAAGGATCAGAACAGCAGTGTACACCTCCAAAAATGTTGGATATTTATAAATTAAAAGTCGAATTAGAAGAAATAATAGCAGGAAATGTAGGGCTAGATCGCCTAAATGCTTACAATGAAGAAGAATTATTGTTCGTATGCAGGAGTATGACCAGAAATGTAAAAATATTCCTTGAAAAATTATCAGATTTGGCTCTGCAGATGGGAATTGAAATAGGGAGATCAAAGGTGTTGCAGAAACCCTATAGAACAGATTTCTCAGACAAAGATTTAGAAAATATGAATGCTTCTGGAAGGAAGTTACAAGTAAAAGAGTTAATGATAGTTTTGCAAAAATGGGGAGACCTAGATAAATGGAGAGTTCGATGGGCAAAGAAAAAGGAAGAGGCACGATCCAGTAGAACAGCCTCTGAATATGTGATGAAAGAAACAGGGAAGACAGATCAAATGTACCCGATGCGAGAAGTTCCAGGAGGGGGCTATGTACATGTCCCCTGGAGTAGACAGGATATTTTATCATTTACGAATGATTTTCCAAAATTGAGAGAAAAACCAATTGAATGGTACAAGCAGGTTGAAAGGTTTGTGAAGGTATCAAAAGTATTGTTGAAAGATTTAGATGGGTTGTTTGACATAGTGGTACCTGCCGATTTGTGGACAGATTGTAAAATTACAGTTGATTGGCCAAGTGACGAATATCCTAGAGATCCGAAGACAGGTGCCCCGTCAAATGATGTAATGAAAAAGTATCAGCAGGTGATAACCTACCTGAAAGGCAAAATACCACCGAAAGAAACAGATTGGGTGAAAATAGACCGAACCACCCAAGAAGCTAGTGAATCGGTACACGCCTATTATGAGCGTTTATTGCAGGTATTTAAGCAGTATAGTGGATTTGAGGACATTGGAGACAAGAACATGAGTCAGTTTGTGTATCGATTTGTTTATGGTCTGAAGCCAGAGATTTGTCAGATGATTAAGCAGCACATGTTGTGTTGGCAGGGCAAGCCCATAGATGAGATTCTGAAATATGCGAAATACTGTGGAGATGATATTGAGGATAGGCACAAGAAATTGCAGGAAAAAGTGATGTGGGCACAGGTGAAAATGGCTGAGAAACAGGGAATTAATTTGGATAATCCAAGTGAAAATCAAGGAAAGGATTCTGGAACGAATGGCGATACTGGGAATGGTGGAAAAGTGAGAGGACGAATGAGTAGAGAAGAAGCTAAAAGAAATTTCCTTGTCATGGATGCGGAAAATTGGGGCATTGGAAGTATGAATGTAAAAAGATTCGTAATAATAATGGCCCAAATCAAAATTTAAATCCACAGACGCAGAATGACTCATAGCAGGGTGTAAATCCTCAGAGTCAGTTGCCACCTGCACCTATTCAGGGTAATGTAAGCAGAGCAAACCACGGTACAGACGTCGGATATCAAGGAGGAAGTGGTAAGAATGATTATGTAACATCACAGTTTCTTTTACAGGACGATTTCGGTCAATACAGTTCATGACGGTGCCTAAGAGAGGGGGAGAAGGAGTGCGTACTTGGCGCATCCTTATCGGTAGATCAGTCAGGTCCATCTGTTGAAGGGAATGTGAAGGGTAATGATATTACTTTTCTTTTGGACACTGGTGCTACCCGGTCTACTGTGAGAACAGCAGACATTCCAGACCTTCCTCTCTCTGGAGAAGCTATCCAAGTAGTGGGAGTAGCTAATAGAAAGATTAGAACACCTCTTACCGAACCAATGGAAGTTAAAATTGGAAATTTCAGAGAAATGCATCAATTTGTAGTTTGTGATTCTAGTCCAGTAAATTTATTAGGTCGTGATTTGTTGTGCAAAATGAACTGTACAATTTTCTGCACACCGGATGGTGTGGCAGTTCAGACCCCAGATGAAGATCATGTATATAAGTTTATGATTGCAAAACAAGGTACAGAAGTAGATGAGATGTTTTCTTTGATAACGAAAGATGAGTTGCCAGAAGAATTAAAAACTACAGTAAACCCCACTGTATGGGATTTCAGAGGAAAGGAAGTAGGACTTATGGCCAAAATAGACCCAGTTAAAATTACCGTAAAGGAAGGTACGATTTTCCCAAATACTAGACAGTACAAAATGAGTGCAGAAGTAAAGACAGGAGTCATTGAAGAAATCAATCGAATGGTAGAACAAAACATACTAAGAGAAGTAATGAGTAGCCCATGTAATTCACCAATAATGGGTTTAAAGAAACATAGCGGAAAATATAGGATTGTTCAGGACCTGCGCAAAATAAATAAGATTGTGGAACCTTGTTGTCCTATAGTACCCAATCCTGCAGTAATCCTATACCAGATTCCTTGGAGCGCAGGATGGTTCACAGTGATTGATTTATGCCAAGCGTTCTTTTCAATACCATTGCACCCAGACAGCCAGTATCTTTTTTCATTTAAATTAGAGAACAAAGTCTATGTATGGAATCGTGTTCCTCAGGGGTACACGGAAAGTCCTTCCATCTTTAATCAGATATTGAAAAAGTGCCTTGAGAAACTAGTGATGCCAGGTAGCTCAGTCCTAGTGCAATATATCAACGACTTACTGGTGGCATCGAACACCAGAGAGGACTGTGTTGTTGATTCTATAGCACTATTAAATCATTTGGCTGAAGAAGGGCATAAAGTCTCACCAGAAAAATTGCAGTTCTGTACAACAGCTGTTAAATATCTGGGACACCAAATTGAGAGGGGAAAAAGAAGAATAACCTCGGAAAGAGTACAATTGATTAAGAAAATGCAAATGCCTGTAACACAAAGAGAAGTGAGAATGTTCCTAGGAATAGTAGGATACTGTCGACAATGGATACTAGGATTTTCCTTGTTAGCGAAGCCCCTAATTCAAATGACAAAAAAGAAAGCAAAGGACCCAGTTGAATGGGATGATGAGAGTGTAGGAGCTTTTGTAAAATTGAGAAATGCTCTGTGCTCAGCACCAGCCCTAGGCATGCCCGACTATAAAAGAAGCTTCGCATTGTTCTGTCATGAGAGAGAAAATTGTGCACTTTCAGTCTTAACACAAAGACATGGTCTAGACAGACGTCCTATAGCATATTTTTCTGCTACATTGGATCCAGTGGCAGCCGCGTTGCCAGGCTGCTTAAAAGCAGTGGCGGCTACCTGTTTAAGTATTGAACAAAGTGAGTCAATTGTGATGGGACATCCTGTGAAGGTGTATGTTCCACATGCAGTTGTAATTCTGTTGACAAGAACACGAACTCAGCAACTTACTCCTAGTCGGCTGACTAAATATGAGAGAATAATAATGGGTGCTGAAAATGTGAACATAGTGAGGTGTACAATAGTAAATCCCGCAACCTTACTACCAGACCCATATCATGAGGAAATTAAAAATGACGAAGAAGAAGAACATGATTGTTTACAAGTCACAGAGTTATGCACAAAACCACGTCCGGACATTGAAGAACAGCCCCTTAGAAAGCCAGACAGGGAGCTGTTTGTGGATGGTTCATGCCAGAGGCATGAAGATGGTAAACTGACTGCAGCATATGCAGTATGTGAATTAACTGGAATAGTCGAAGCATCCTATTTACCAGGAGTAAAATCTGCACAAGTAGCTGAATTGATTACTTTGATAAAAGCGTGCAAAATTGGGAGGAATCAAAAAGTGACTATATTTACAGATAGCCAATATGGTTACGGGGTTGTGCATGATTTTGGCCAACTATGGATGCAGAGGGATTTCATGACTTCTTCAGGATCCCCCATTAAA
Source organism: Calotriton arnoldi (assembly GCA_963921515.1). Classification (NCBI taxonomy): domain Eukaryota; kingdom Metazoa; phylum Chordata; class Amphibia; order Caudata; family Salamandridae; genus Calotriton; species Calotriton arnoldi. The sequence goes on along the minus strand of CAWUFW010002494.1, from coordinate 645,175 downwards.
AATGGACAATTTGTAAGGGAATTGCTGGAAGCAATACAATCACCAAAAGAATTGGCTGTGGTGAAATGTGCCGCACACCAGTCAGGAGATGACTGGGTGGTAATTGGCAATCGATATGCAGATCTTGTGGCTCAACATTGTGCCAGAAATAGATTGTCAGTCAATAAAAGGGTGGAAAGAATGGGAATCAGCTGCCAACTTATGCTGTATATGCCACCAGAAACATGGAATGAGGTTCGAAGATTGCAAGATGGTGCTGATGAAAGTGAGAAGAAAACATGGGTCAAAGTGGGTTGTTCCCAAAGGGGAGATGATGAAGTGTGGATTTGTGCTGATGGCAGACCAGACATGCCTGACTGTCTGCTCTCAAATGGCCAGGATGTACCATGGAGACACACACATAGGGAGAGATGCAATGATTAGACTTTTCAGACAGAACTGGTACAATCCCAAATTCAGAGCTGTTGCCGAGAGCCTTTGCCAGAGATGTTTGACTTGCCAGATGCATAATCCAGGGAGAAAGACAATAATCGGGTTTGGGAAGATTGGAAAGGCAGAGGGTCCATTTATAAGACTCCAGTTCGACTTTATACAGTTACCACCATGCAGAGGGTTGAAATATGTACTAGTCATAGTATGTCTGTTTTCAAAGTGGGTGGAGGCTTACCCTACCAGGAGGAGTGACAGCATTACAGTCGCAAAGCTGTTACTACGAGAACTCATTCCTAGGTTTGGTTTCCCAGTAACTTTGGAATCAGATAGAGGAAAACATTTTAACAGTGAAGTGATTCAAATAATTTGCGGAGCATTCCAAATTGAACAAAAATTGCACTGTGCATATCGTCCAGAGGCTTCTGGAGTGGTTGAACAATTGAATGGCACTATAAAATCCAGACTGGGAAAAATGTGTGCATCGACATCATTGGAGTGGCCAGATGCATTGCCACTTGTCTTGATGGGACTAAGAAGCATTCCTGATAGAAATACGGGACTGAGTCCACACGAGATAATGATGGGAAGAGCAATGAGACAAGCACATGTTCCCATAAACAAACTGCTGAATATATCTGATGATATGGTTCTGGATTATTGCAAAGGATTGGCTGACCTAGTGCGTTCTATCTCTCATCAGGTCGGAGAAGACGCAGTGTCAAGGCAGCCTGAACAAGAACATGATCTGAATCCTGGTGACTGGGTGGTAGTGAAGAATCACACCAGAGAGACGTGTCTATCACCTAGATGGGGAAAACCTTGTCAAGTCATACTGACTACCAACACAGCAGTGAAGTGTGCAGGATTTCCTAATTGGATTCATGTAAGCCACACCAAAAGAGTAGCAGACCCTGAAGAAGAAAATCCTCAGACAGCATCAGACACTGAGGAAGCTGAAGGTTGCTCAGCTGAAGAATCTCAGGCTCGAGATTCAGAAGAAGCTGCAGAAGAACAACCGAGCACAAGTCAGGACTGGATACCGGTGGTAGAAATTCCTGAAGTTTACTACAGAACAAGAAGTCAAACAAAATTGGAAGAAATCGAAGAAGATCAGATAGGTGAAGAAGGAAGCAGCTCAGGAAAACGAAGAACATACAATAAAAGAACCTGAGCAGGACCAGATAGGGAAAGGAAACTGGGCTCAAAATAACGAACAACCAACAAGTTTTGAGCAGGAACAGACAGGTTTAGAAGAATCCGGTCAGGCTGCAGAAGTACAAAGTGCAATAAGCCCTGATCAGAACCAGTTAGATCAGGAAAATCACACAGAAGAAAAAGATCTCGAGAAAAATGAACATGAAGAAATAAATCAAGCACAAGGTCAATTATTGGAAACTCACAGTGGAGCTGCTGAAGAAAAACAAATCAGACCTGAAAAAGAGCAAGAAAGAAAAACAGTAATTGCAGAAAACGAAAAAGTGTCAGAAAGTGAAAATAAAGAGATTGCTGTAGATAAAAATAAAGAAACCGTGCAAACAAAGAAAACAAGAAATGGGGATCATTGGCCTAGTGTCGTTAAAAGAGTAAAATACCACATAACAACCAGAAGTGAAGATCCAGATCAAGTAAATGAAGTAACAAGTCAAACCGAACAAGAAAACAGAACTAAGAAAAGAAGAAGCAAGAGACTGAAACTTGTGAATAACAAATTCAAGGGTCCTGATTGGACTTACATTATTCTTGAAGATTACGAGAGCTCAGAGTCAAGTGAAAGTGGTGACAAAGGAACAAGTGCAGAACTAACGTACGAGAAAGAAACAAGACCACCTTGACTAAGCAAAAGAGTCATATAAAGAAAAAGCGAAAAATAGATAAGAAGAGCAATCTTCCTTGTCGAAATGTCTGATGATAGAGTTGCTGGGAGACCAAAACAGAGATGTTGTAGAAGATGCTGTGCAATATGCATATGTAGTCTAGTAATGGTGCTTATAGTTTGGTTAGTCCTGATCGTAGCAGTTCCTTACCTTATGATAATGGATAAAAAGATTAATAACGAAACTAAAGGAAGGACAGCACACATGAAGGGAAATAGAGTAGAACTAATGGCAGAAAATGAACCAGAATTTCATCATGAAATAACTGATAACGACACTAGTTTAAATGTTTTCACAAAGTTATTATTTCAATATGTAGATACCATGGAAGTTAGTAATTGTTATGTCTGTATGAAGTTACCCGAATCAGTAGCAGAAGGATTAACATATCATCACTTACCATTGACATATGGCATATCATGTAGTATATTAGCTAGTTTATTTTATAGAACAGGGAGACTTCAATATTATTATTCAAACATAGATGTGATATTTTCAGAGGTTCCGATTCGAAAGAGTATGAACCCAGTGCTTAGTAGTCAAGACGCACAGTTTATGGGAGAATTTTTCTTAACAATGAAATCGATAGACATAACACATGCACATAGACACAATCTAACATGTTCTTTACATGAAGAAGAAAAGATATTTTTGAATTTAGTAGAAGATAGAAGACAAGATTTTCAAAAGAAAGCTTCTGAGCATAAGGCTCATTTACCACCTTGGGCTGAGAAAGAAGGAAGTTACACACCTGGCAAGGCTCAAGCTGCTGAGGCTCTGGATTTTGTAAAAATGGGGAAAATTTGTCTACATAGATTAAAGACTGATTATAACAATGTTTTCATCGGTACCAGTGAATGTGAACACAATTTCTTAATTCTTGGAGGTTGGGGAATAAAAGGAGGAACAGATTCAGTTTTTCCTGGAATCTATTATGTATGCGGGAATAAGGCTTACTTTAGGCTTCCTGCACAGTGGTATGGAAGTTGTTATTTTGGAATAGTATTTCCAAAAATATTCCACGTAAAAAGAAACACTGGGAGCAATGAAAATAATGGCAAATTAACACGTAGTAAAAGAGCAAGGGGCATATTATTAAGGGCTCTATCGCCGCTTTAGCGGGACTTTTCCCGCTAAAGCGGCGATAATTCTAACGCCCTATTAGCAAGCTGTCGCTAACTGCTGTTAGCGACAGCTTCTAGGCGATAGCGACCGGGTTGGGTGCCGCTTTGCATGCCAGCGATATTTATCGCTAATGGCATGCAAAGTAGGCGTTCCCAACCTAAAAGCGACTGGAAACAGTCGCTAAGCTCGCTATCGCCTATTAGCGAGGCAGGGGAGGTGATTAACGAACCAGCGCTAAACACGTTTAGCGCTGGTTTGTTAACGCCTGGTCCAGACCTGACTTAGCCATGTAATCCAATGGGAGGTGGATTACATGGCTAAATCCCCTCGCCCTATCACCTAGCTAACACTGGTCACAGTGTGAATATCGCTTGTTTTCAAGCGATATTCACACTAGTTCTCAGGGTTTCTATCGCTAGGAGATAAGCGTTGCTGATAGCACGCTATCTCCGCGATAGAAACCTGCGATAGCCGGCGATAATTATCCAAGCGCTAACTGCGCTTAGCGATAATTATCGCCGGTTATTGCTAATAGGCCCCCTAGTTTTTCTGAAATTGTAGGTGATATATTTGGTGCATTGATACCTTCGGTGGGAATGATTCTGAACTCAAGGAAAATATGTAAATTGTCTACAGTGGTTGATCGTTTATCAACGGATACTGCTGGAGGATTTCTAATAATTAATGCAGAGATGGTTGCGATTAGGTCTATGGTTATGCAAAATCGACTTGCTCTTGATATTATATTAGCAAAAGAGGGCGGAGTATGTAAATTACTGAAGACGAAACATTGTTGCACTTACATTCCTGATAAAAGTGCAGAAATTGGAACGTATATACTGAATATAACTAAACTTGAGAAGGAACTTAAACCACTGGAAGTTGATAGTGTATGGGAAACATTGACAAATAGTATCTCGTCAATTGGTACCTGGTTTGCTAATGTAGGAAAAGGACTTATAGGTCAAATATTAGTACCCCTAGCAGGGATAGCAATAGTAGTACTGACAATAATAATATGGTGCAAATGCTGTAGAAAGAATGAATCGTATAGTGTGACAGGAAGAGGAAAGAAGAGAAAGGTTGATGAAATTGAACTTGAAGATTTGAGAAGTGAATTATACAAGAAATTGAAAGGGGAGGTTAAAAATAGAAAATGTAAAAATGAGAATGAAAATATTTGCTAGAAGTTGGCATCTGATTGAGGGTAGTATTTTGATGGCTCTTAAACGCCATCAGAGAGGGGATTGATGGAGCAAGGACTCACAAATGAGACTTGCTCGAATACAACCTCCTCACAGTATTAATTAATTAATTATGTATTGTGTATACTAACTTAGCATACACTACATGAATAGCAAGGAAGCTTGCCTATGTGTTCTAACTAACAAGTAACACTTGTCTTTTTCTAAAATGGCCGCTAAAGCGCTGGAAACTTACTGCGCATGTCTCATCCATATCACATGGTGTGATGTCTTTCTTTGCTTGGTGGGAAATTTCTGCTTCTGCGCAGTGTGCATTAAAATGGCTGCTTGATGTTTTCACATGCTTCAGCTTGCTCTTGTGTTATTATTAAATTGTCGTTTTCTTAACGCTACTAATGCGGGATAGATTTATAAGTAAATGGGGATAGAGTAGAAAGAGTGGGTATACAGTGAAACATATTATTTTGTGATTTTAATATTTTCTTCTTTGACTTTTATTAGTTCATAAACTTGGGCCTGGGGTTGGTGATCTGAAACTCGAGAGACAATGATTCTGCGCATGTGTCCTGTTTGGCTGCCAAAGAATAAAAATGAAGTCAACCTGGACGTCGTCCAAGGCCATGACCTGATGGCCGAAGCTGCTGTGCTCTTGCCTTTCCTGTTGAAAATTGAAACTTTGTATATGAAGAATGTATAACATTTGTCGTGAGACGGGTGGGAAATAAAGCAAATGTATAAAATTGGATGGGCGGTAGTTTAAAGACAATGGCCTACAGAAAATGAACTAAAATCATATGGTGTGAGAATCCACCCCCTGTCCCTGTCCAATCAGAAATAGTGGTCCCATATTTTGGCAACATTAAGGGGAGGTACATGGGCGTAGAGGGGTATAATAGATATAGAATTAGCTAATTAGCTAGCTTCTAGCTCCAGACTGCCAAGCTGATCGATTGCAGACTGAATCCCTGTCCAGAGAGGTCCTGAGGACGGGGCGGCGGAGTCCATTAGAAGGAAGGCACAGGAGAATCAAGGAGAAGTCGAGTATCAGAGAGGGGAACGACGCAGGCGTCGTTGTAGAGAGGTCACCGGTCCTGTCCTGATCCTGGAGGAGGTCTTTGCTCTTCATCCTTCCTGGGTCCTATTCTTTCCAACTCCTTGGCCAAGGGGTTTGGTTCTCGCACTTAGGTAAATATAAATGCAACCTTTAGTTGCGCTGCTGTCTCTATCTTCTCCTTTCTGAGGGACTTCATTAATCAATAATTATTATTCTATGCTTCACCTGTGATATGCGATTAAGTACCATGTGGTTATGTAATTTACTCTGCTAAATCTTTAGATAAACATTTTAAAACTTCTTGACTCAGTGGTTATTTCAGGATTATGTACTATAATGAATGTCACTCATTTTAAACTTCCCAATTAGCAAAGGATTCATTGGTAAGTCATTACTCTTCAATCGGAAGGTAATTGGTAGCAGGGATTTTGATAAAGAGTAACAACTGATAAAACCCAGCGTAAGTATTAGCGTAGTATGAATGTATGGGCCCAAGTGAGTATCTAGTGTATGAATGCTGTTTGCTAATATCGCGTTGGATCACAAGGTACATTCATCTCCACTCGGAACGTCCTGCAAGGGGAGAGCCTTGACACCCATTCCTATTTCCCATAACAAACGAGGTTCTCCCGTTGTTCTTTTAGAACCCTTTCTTTTAGCCCATTGATCTTCCCATTTGTCTTAAGTGCTCCAAATCTGAATGTTTGGAATTAACTCTCGAATTTGGATATTTAATCCTGGTAATCTCATATTCTCTATGTCTTGATAGCTAAATGCAAGTCTATGATTTTTCTTTTAAGCCTTTGTTCGTTCTATATCAACATCATATCTCTGAGCCAAATCAGATAATTTCTCATGAGCCTGTACCATTCTCCCAGTGACATCTTTACTCATGAAGAACAATCCATTCTGTTTGTAGGTATCTATCCAACTAAGCTCCAAACTCCCAGTTATCATTTCATTCACTTCAGATTTCAAGTTATCCACATCTATTAAATCTACCTTCACTGCTGATTTTATTGTCCCCTGACTCACCTCTGCTCTCTGATTTTTACTTGAATCATTATTATTATGATCCTTGAACCATAGCTCAAGATCCTGGACATGAAATAGATGTTGACTCTCAGAAGTTCTTTTTTGTATAGTGCTGTCTTGGGGCATATTATTTTGTGTTTTTGGGAAAGACTCCTATACAGGGGAATCCATACATTCCAGTCCTGGGAAAGGCCTTATAGGTCTGTATCCACTCTGTAGCACCGAAGGATCTGCACTCATTCATTGGAACTAACAGGACAAATTGTATTCTCTGGTAGTCTGCTCCCCCTTCTGGTACCTTTGCTTCTGTTGAAGCATCCATCTTCTGACTCTCATTTCCTGCAGGACTAGGATCGTACATAGGGACTATAGGTCCAATAGCAACCAGTACTGGAAGAGCATCTGGAAGTTTTGAAGCCAAGCTAGTGCTACAATTTCCTGAAGAACCTGGGACACAGGCTCCCAAATTTCCTCCTGTTGTAGTCTGTGTTGTGCCAGTTGATATAACCCCTACAACACCAGGACTAGAAGTAACTGGTGCTGAAGCACTTCCAGAACTACCAGTAAACCTCATATTTCCCCCACTTCCCATTTGCATCTGATTATATGGGGGAAGACTTTCAGCTAACAGTCAATCCAAAAGGCTGTCACTTGCATCACTGTCATTGTCTGATTTCCCTCTCCCTCCTTTTTCTTTTCCTTTGTCCTTCTCTCAGCATTATTTCCATCACTTATTATGGCAGGCTATACTCTTGCTCTCTCAATCAAGTCTACTCTCCATTCCTTTTGTTGATCATCCAATCTCACATCTGTAAAGGCACTCATCACTATCTTCATCCTCCTGTGACACTTGCCTCTTTGTTTTACATGCGCTGCACGTTACAATGCATTAAGCACTTCAAACTGTGTAGGTCTAGGTAATGGTTTGATTGCAAACAATATCTCTCTTAAATGATCAATTATTCTCAAATTGAAAATACCGTAGCATAGAAACCTCAATGCACCTTCTTTCTCTGTGATCTTGTGCCAATTCGTAAGACAAATAACAGTACTTGGCCCTACTTTCATTGCCATATAATAAGCTGCCGTGTCCTCCTGTGGAACTTCCTCATGAATTCTAGTAGGCACACCAACATCTCCTCGTGTATCTATCTCATATTGCTCTAAAACATCACATTTTTCAATCCTTTATTTTAACAATTTCAATTCAAATCCAAATTAAATATTTTTCAAGTTCTGCGGCATCACAATTAACAATAGCAGCTCAGTATCCAAGAGACAATTTCAACCAATCCCAGCATTACACCTACCAACCTATTCCAGCGCGGCAAACTATGACCTTACTCTCGCTCCTCGCAGCAGTTCACCCTCCTTCCCAATCTTTCCCACACTCTCTCTCTCATTCACTTCTGTTTATACTAAAACATTAACTAACAATGGTCTGCTCCACTAGAAGAATCAATAGAATCACTCACCCGAAGAACACACATTACCAAATGAAACCTCAACCAGCAGGGGAATCACATAAATCAGTATAGTTTCCCTTCTGTGCAAAAAGGTTGACCATACAAATTACAGCTCTATCTTGCATACAAAAGTTCCTTTTTGCAATTGGGACATCAACGACATCTCATGACAAATCCCACAAAACTTTAGCAGACAATTACAACATGGTGTCTTCTGCACCTTTATTATATATCCTGGGATCTTAGGCCATGTCAGACCCGATAACAACTTCAACTTTGACAACTAAATACCTCATTCACACGACTCTCACAATATCTCTGCCAGACATCACACAATCAATGTTGTACCGCAAGCTAAGCATAATTTTCACACACACATCCCTACTGATACTCACTCCTCCGCCGTCACTGTTTCAACTCACACCACTGGAACTACTTTCTATTCTCCATGTCTCATTTGTGGATTCTGGACTAGGGATACTAGGGTTGTGATCTACATTATTCTAGGTTAAGTTCTAACTCCCCTCACTTCAATTGCTAACCATCCAATAATGTTGACAACTGTTAGAGCTTGGGCACATTCAAGCATTTATATCCAGAGGGGTGACCTTTCTAGCTGCGTGAGAGGTAAAGGGAGAAAACTATCACGTGTTAACATCTCAATATAGTGCAACCAATGTGGCCACACAATAATCATATAAACAACTTAATCTGAATTTAAGAGGGTTTAATTATAAATTTAGAAACAAATCGATGTAGACCAATCTTAACATAATCATATAAACATACAGAAAGACCAAAATAAGTCCAAATCTCCTGAAGAGATTTATACTATATAATGCAAAGCAAACGGCCAACTCTATGATGATGATGCAGACGATCAGGAAAAAGAGCTGAGTTTTTAACGGCATCAGATGATTTTCCTTAATGAGCATGAGCAAACTATCTTTCCCTTCTCTACTTTAAAAGGGCAACCCTAATGCTTAGAAGCATTTGGTAAGAGTGAAATCAGAAAGATGTCAGGTGTTGGAGTCTTCAGTAGAGGGTACTCCAACAATGGGTCAAGTAGCATAAAGCCACACAAGCAGAAACATAGGTCTGCTCTCTGTGAAATCCTAAGATGACTTTTCTGTCCCTCACTTAATTGTGCATAAAATATCAATTGCAGTCAGAGTGGACAATCCCACGTGATCTTTTCCGGTAAACTTCCATAGCTCTGGCACAACTGGATATTTTCACCACCTTTCCCACATCAATAAGTTGCAAATTCGCTCGTCCTTGGTCAACTCTTAAAAAACCCAGACCTGGCTGGCGGACAACCACCTGAAACTAAACACCCTCAAGACTGAATTCCTCCTAATCGCTCCTCCCAACAAAACTACCAATATCGAAGAATGGCTTAAACAGCTCACAGTGCTCAACTGTCAACCTCATATTGTTAACTCAGCAAAATCGCTAGGACTAATACTGGACAAAAATCTTAGCATGCAGAAACATATCAGTGCTGCAACAAAAGGCGCAAATAGTGAGATCAACAGCCTGAGAAAACTAAAACCATTCCTTCCCGCAAATGACTTCAAACTGGCAGTTCAAGCATTAGTAATCCCAAGACTAGACTATGGAAGTGCCACGCTCTGCGGTCTTCCCAGATCATCAATGGCCCCTATAAGAGCCTCGCTCAATTCAGCGGCTAGGCTCATCATGGGCTCAAAAAGAAATTTTCGTATCACCCCCGACCTCAGAGCTCTTAACTGGCTTCCTTTCGAAGCCAGAATTCAACTACAAATCGCTTGCATGACCTACAAAGCCCTACATCACAATACTCTGAGATACTTGGCCCAAAAATTGGTGCTCTCCTGTGGAAACAGGTCCTCCAGAAGTACCAGCAATCTTCTACTGAAACTACAACGCTTTGCCAAAAAGAAAACATACAACTGTGCCTTCTCTGGAATCACTCCTAGGATTTGGAACGCACTGCCCCCTGAAACCAGACGGAAGCCTTCTTTTACCTCTTTTAAAAAAGAAGTAAAATCCCTACTGTTAAGGAAATTCTCATGAAACATTGTTCATATACATCTACGCAACTGAGAACTGTATTACAAGTCTTAATTATGTATTCCTGTGTTCCTTTTGTTTCCTACTCTCGACTCATGTAAAGCGCTCTGATACCAGCAAGGGTCATGTTCGCGCTATATAAAGCCTTCAAAATAAAAAAATAAAAAATGATTCTCCTCTCTCATGAGAACTCACCTCTTTGCTCGTTACTGCGCTTCTTCTTGCCAACTTTGTTTTCTCATGCCTTGCTATCTAAGGAAAACAAAACCCTCCTATGCTAATCTAATTAGGCTTTCTCTCTCCATACCTGCAGTGGAAGCAAAATACAAGTGCACACATTCTACATTGAAAGTTAAATACGAATTTAAACGTTTGCATAGACCGAACTGGTTTCTGGAGGCCCACTCTAGTGAAGTTAGTAGTGCTCAGGATCAAACAATGCATGCACCTTTCTACACACATAATAAATGCAGCTTCATTATACATGTATACATTGTAAAGGATTACGAACTATCAATTTAAATGCACCTGCATGAAATTAATTCTTGTTACATGTATAAATGTTTAAACATTAAATGGCACACATTCTATTTTAATATCCTCACAATGGGACACATTTCTGTTAACTTATCCTGTCACATTAATTTTAAGTGTCACATAAACCTTTATTAATCACTTTCTATACACAAGTATTTCACGTGGAACACTCTAAGATGTAATACTCCACTCCCTTTAGTAACTCTAATTACACAGAATATATTTGACTGCTGACTACGAATGAGTATAGCTCACTCCTATAATAAGACAGATGAGATCAAGATTACACTTCTCCATTCCCTTTTGACTCAGTTTAGGTGCCCCTAACTGATGGTACCCCCCCTTCAAATATCAACTCCAATACTTAGTTTCAGGGAGCTATTTACCCTTGACTCTTTACTCTAGTTCATGGCAATTATGTTTTGGGGAAAATAGCTGCAGCTGGGGGTTATGACTACTGCCACCTGTGTTAATTAGGCCTAGTAACTGGTAGTAATAGGGAACCCTTTATCTTTCCCATTATTTTTAATTACTAGAAATGCTTCAGAACATTTTAAGATAATAAAAGCCTTCATCAAATAATCAGCGTTCATTGGTGGTTTTCCTGACCATCGTCATAGCTCACAAAAACCTCTGCATCTTGTGAGACTTAAACATCTGGATCAACCAACCAAATCTTGCAGAAACAAGATCCCTCCCATTACATCTAAATGCCTTCAACTTCTGTCTATCTCCGGTCCTAACCACTCCGCTTGACATACATCGAATGCAGTTTTCCCTGTCCTATTCCCACTTGACATACACTGGATGCTATTTTCACTTGTCACCCTCCTGCAGTAACAAAGGCAAGATACACCCATTACAAACCTTGTACTGAGCTAAACCACATCCCCCTGCAAATTTAGTTTGTCAACTCATCACAGTTCATAAGCATTAACAAAATTAAATAATTGCATCTATGGCTCTCTGACCCTATAACAAATGTTTATTCTTCAAATCCTCCTCATGCATGCCACACTGATCAGATACACCTGATTCTACCTAAATGTAAATATACTAAGGTCAGAAAACAGAACGCTTGAACACAACTGTCTAAAACAGAATGACCCCAATGACAACTGGCATTTCCAACAACACCAAGGATGTACTGAAGATAAAACGATGACAAAAATACTTAACTATTCTGACATATAGAGCATATACTGCAGCTGATTGTATAATGTCAATGGGCAAAGTAAATAACTGTGTTATATCCTGGCTTGGTTGTCATGCTTGCAATCTCTTGCTCTGCCAGTGGAATGTTCATCCAATGATGCGTTACAGAATGTTGGGTGCCAGAGATATCAGTTGAGAAGGGCTGAGCACCATCCTGGCTGCTCCTGGTGGGGTCTTGTATTGGATTTAACTGGATGACTTGTGACTTACTACTAATAAACATCTAAAGATCCTCTACACGTCTGGACTCAGTTACTACAATGGAATGTTCATCCAATGATGCGTTACAGAATGTTGGGTGCCAGAGATGTCAGTTGAGAAGGGCTGAGCACCATCCTGGCTGCTCCTGGTGGGGTCTTGTATTGGATTTAACTGGATGACTTGTGACTTACTACTAATAAACATCTAAAGATCCTCTACACGTCTGGACTCAGTTACTACAAACTGCTCAACTGTACTTCAGCCAACTCTACAAAGAACATAATACAGCTGATTATATAGTCCCCGTTTAAATGATTTGCACTCCGGCTGGCCCTGGGCAGATCCACCAAAGCATAGAGCGAAGCTGGTGGCATAATCTCCATTAACACACAACTACCCCTTTGCAACTTCACGGCCAAAGACCCACCTCTGCCACTCCTATAAGAACACCAGCTTTGCTATGGCCAAAAGAATGATGCACCACTAAGGGGCATTTTACACTCAATGCAGTTTAATGTAGGATGCAGACCATAGGCTTATAGTGCATATCTGCCTACTTGCATAACCATGTACACTCTCACACATTTCCTAAAACATTTGGGTAAATGCAGGCTCAGGATTATGATAACATGACTTGAGCTTTTTTTTCTGCTGCACACAAGACATAAATTGTTCCACATCGCCAGAAATGCAGTCACACACTTTTTACACAATCTTTCACTGGCTTTATTCTTGTTCCACGTTAATCTTTGCTTCCACCTTACACTGAAGCACAGATGAGACCAATTCTGGCACAACATGAAAGCACTATCCACATAGGCTATACAATAAACACACACTCTCACAACCATATAATTCCCACATACTAGAGTCATATCTTTACACAAATGCACCTTTGCACCTCATCATGGCAATGAAGTACTGTATAAATGCAACTACGACACAATGCAATACAGTACATTGTCCTCAATGTGAATTAATGCGGGTCTTCTGCTCAGCTCCTCACAAGTTGTCAGTCATCGCCTTGATGCTGGTAGGAAGGATTCCTGCCTCTCTCCATGACTGGCACTGGTGCATGTACCTGTTGCAACCTCATTGGGAAATGCAAGGAAACCATTTACGTGGCACTTTCGAAAACATACTCAATAGCAGCAGACACAGACCGCATTGTCTGGTGTAGGTAGGCTGACTATAAATTGCTTCCTTGAACCAGAGAACTGGAGCAATCCATCTCATCTAATGAGGCTGTGGTCTTTGGTTGGTTGGTCAGTGGCGAAACTGTCATGAGCCATGGAGGATGTAGGAAAGCCAGAAGACAGAAGATTGAGGTCTAGTAGTAGTAGGTTTGAATGGAGTGATTTACTATGGGGAGCTCCATGGAGGTGATCCCTGCCCATTTACCATACTGTAGATAGAGTCTGTTCAGGTGTTCAAGTCTCCAAGGAGGAACATGTGTGCATGTGCTGTTTTGCAGTTAAGTGATGTCTGTGGGGAAGGCGTATTGACATTTTTTGGGAGAATCATAGATGAAGGTGCAGATGTAGTTTGAAGTAAGGTTAGTTCCACATTTTATCAGGAGATATTTGAAGAATTTCTAGTTGAGGTTTTCCAGGGCTTTATTTGGGATGATTTGTGATAAAAGCAACATTGATTCATTTCCTCTACTTTTTTCTCTGTTTTTACACCTGGTGTTATATTTCATTGGTATTAGATAAGGGTGGTTCCTCTTCAGGGGCTCTAGGGAGAAGCCCTGCTACTTGTGAGCCCAAGGAGCTACTGCTTAGTGAAATTACTACACTTGTGATGATTTAATTTAGCAGTGTTCATGTAAACACTTTTATGCTTACATGAACTCTGCAGTGTGCAGGTCAGCCCTCTCAGCCTCTCCCCCAGACCCTTGATGTCAGGAGGAGGAGGAGGGACTGAGGAGGATGAGTGATGACCCAAATGTGGAGTGTTGTTTAAAAACACAAAACTCTGTAGGTGGATGCTTGGATTGTGCATGTCCGAAGGGCGTAGCTAAACTATGATCTCTTCACACAAACACAATCCATTATTTTTAGCACATATAGTGCGCAAGCCTCAGGCAGCACAGTATATCTGCTAAAATGTGGCTGTCAGGGCACACATCAGTGTATCACTGAGGTCAATGAGGAGCCACCCAGAACAGCAGGGGCAGGCACCCAGCACTGTCCCAGCTTCTGAAAGAACTGTGCTTTCAGACCTCTCAAGAAGCTGGGAGAGGGCCTGAGTTGGGTCTTTCTCTGAAACCTGGTCATGCTATTCTGGCTGGCTTCTCGTTAGGAAATATGTCTTGCTGGTTCATATGTCCAGCACCTGATTCCTGCCCTGTTGCTGGCATGGTGCCTCTGAGCCACCATAAAAAGAAGAAAGGTAAGTAAAGAAAAAACAGTGTTATTTCTTTGTGTATGCGTAAATGAAAGTGTGTTTGTAAGTGATTGGGAGAGAATGAGATGGAGTGAAAGTGTGTGTTAGTTTAGTGTTTTGTTTAGTGTGTATTAGTTGAAAGTGTCAATGAGAATGAAAGAGTGAGAATGAATGAGTAAATGAGAGTGAGTGAGTATGAATATGGGAAAGCGACAGAGTGAGTAAAACACTGTGAGTTAGTTAGAATGAGTAAGTGAGGGGGAGATTATGAGAGGGATAAGAGTGAGTCAGGGTTGTCTTGTCTTTATCAATGGTGCAATGGGTGCAGTTGCACCATGGCACAGGTGTTCTGCTGCAGTTTGACAGCAGAACACCTGTACCAGTAGCGGCTCGTGGAGGGAGTGCCGTGGGGCGGTGGGGCAGGGCGGGGGAGGAGTAGGGTGGGGGGTAGTAAACTATGGCATACGGCCAAACAGAGGTAAGTAAACAAATAAATAAATAAAACAAATTTTATTGCGTGCGCTGCATTGCCAAATCCGATGCAGCGCGCGCAACAAAATTCGTTTTATTTATTTATTTGTTTACTTACCTCTGTTCGGCCGTATGCTGTAGTTTACTACCCCCCACCCTGCTCCTCCCCCGCCCCGCCTCACCGCCCCGCGGCACTCCCTCCATGAGCCGCTACTGACCTGTACTCCAGGAGGTCAAATCAAAGCCCCTGTTTACCAGTAGTTATGGGTGAGGGTCAGCGATTGTGAAACATGACTATGTACAGGAGCGTTTGTGAGTAAGAAACAGTAAGTATTAGTGTATGGGAACATTTGGCTGCAAGGGCACCCAAGCCAAAATTTGAAAATAATGAGGTGAACCCTTGGCAACTATTATGCCCTACCATTTTAGGGGCTCACCAACCACGGCTGGTAATAGATCTATGAGTACATGAGTATCAGCCTTGTTTAGTCATGTGTCATATAGGCTATGAAGTAGGTGGAGTTTTGGTGATCAAGTTGTGTATTTTAGAGTAATATTGGCTGCAGATCCTCCAGTGAACTAGGTAACTCTAAGAGTTGCAGGGTTGTAGGGGGATTTGAGCTCAATTGGGAAAGGATCAGCCGTAATGTCATGTGTAGCCATGTTCAATGAGGAAAACAGGCTTTAAAGTCTTGAGTTTTGGGTAGGCTTTATTGCAAAATGTGATGTGAATACATGTTTGGTAGTATTTGTGCATGCTTCCTTGCACTGTGTAAGTGTGGAATGTGGAAACTGCACTGCCTTGCACATGTACATACTATCATAATTATCAATTTCATTCTTAAAAAATTGAAAAAATGGGAAAGAGTCTAAGTTGCACTGCCCTAACAAAATCCATCTTGTTTATCATTTCTTTTCCATCAACAATTATACAGGTCATGTGGAATTTGATTTAGTCCCTGGGTGATCCGGGAGCTGTAGTTTGTCTCCGGTATCTGTGGAGAGCCTATGGGTTTTGGTGTTTTAAGACACTGCCAAGAGGCCCACCAGATTCTCTGTTCTTTAGTATTTGTTGTGTCTGAGATTGACCAAAGAGGAGTGCCTCTCAACAGATAGTAGAATATCCACTACTAATTAAAGCTGTGTCAGATGGGGGCTCTGTCTTGATCACAAATGCATGACATTACAATGCATGCCTTTTCCACACATGGTAAGTATATTGACGGTATATGCATATTCACCAGTTATAGTATTATCAAGTAACTATAACTCATGCCCTAAAGTAGCTTTAACTCGCACCCCCGCCATGCACAATGTTATCAATGATGTAGCTTCAGATGTTGCAGTGATGTTATCAATGATATCATAGAAGATGTCATGAGTGATGTAATATGTAAGGGGAATAGCAGTTCATGGTGAGTGCCTGATTTATAGTTACTTTAGGGCACAAGTTTTAGTTACTTGAGATAACTATAACTGGTTCATTTCAGTGGTTGTCTTTGTTTAAAATGATGTTTTAACCAACTTTTTCACTTAACTATAATGTCCATTTTAACTTTTGTTTTGTCAGTGAATCTCAAAGTTTTTTTTAATGTAAAATAAGATACTATTACAATTCCTAACTATAATGTCACTTTTTCTCTGTGAATTTTGGTGTTTTTTTTAACATAAAGTAATCTGTCCATCGCAATGTGTCGCATGGGGTTTGGTGTTGGGCCTGGTAGCATGCTGCACCCAACCCACCCCACAGGGCACCCACCCTCAACATCACGCACAGCTAACTATGTCATGTAATAATAGAAAGGGTGTCATTTTGAGTAAGGGAGACCTACTGACTTTGTCAAAGAGTGAGAACGCCAAAATATAAAAAATGGGTCTATTGGCTTTATCAAGAAGTCAGCACATCCACATATAGTGCAGACCTATTGTCTTTGTCAAAATGTCACCAATAATTATAATAAAATGCATATTTTATAAATTCACACATTGCAATATTTAATAATAGAAATTGTCACAAAATATCTTCAATAAAGCACTGAAAAAAACCATTAGCATGTCTTTGAGTCTTTTTAACAGTGTTCAGGCCAATAAAATGCAGCTATAGCACCGGCCACAAGGGATCCCTGCTCTACAGTTAAAGGGCAAACAGCTTGGAGTGCTTTAAAAATGATGGTAAACTCTCCTGGGGTCATAGATTCAATGACCCAGGAGACTTAATGTACTTTTTAAATGTTGTTAGGGGGGCTGCTGTGCTCCCTACAACTCCCCTGCAACATTTTAAAAATAAAGCTAATTTGTGCCCCTGCCCCTTCTCGAGGCATAATGAGTAACAAAATATATGATTTTTAAACAAGCCCTTGCTTACTATTATGGGGCGCTCCCCAGCTGGAGCAGTGAATGTGCAATGAGTGGCTATTCTGCTCATTTCACATTGACTGTTTTTTTGATTTGGGGAGGGTGGCATGCAGCCCTCACCATGAGTCATTTCATGGCCCTGGAGACCCCATCACCCGAGGCTGATCACATTTTTAAAACTTTTTCTAATGTGGAGGGGGCATGTGGTTTGGTGAATCCATCCCCGGGGCTTAAAAGATTTTTGGGCAGCTGCCTGTGGGGCTCACACCCCCTCCCCCCAGCTACAGAAGGGTCCCAAGGACACCATCCCCTAAGGGCTGAATTAAATTTTTGTGGGGAGGGAGGCATGGGGCTCCCTTCCCTAAGCCCTCCAGTGGCCCCAGCGACTACACCATGGGGCCCATCGCCAGCAGTGTTCAAAGAACCCATCCCAAGGACATTGTGGTTGTCTGCATGCAAGAGCACGACCAGGGAGAACTTCCACTTACTCACACACTTGTGGGCAGGTGACACAGGTTTGCTCTTGCCTGGAATGGGTGCAGGCAGAAGGGCTGCCAGGACCCTGGGTCTCACTGCACAGCCCCATGGCCTGCATTTGCTGTGGGTATTTTGGGTGGAAACAGGGCACAGATGGCCTTTTTTATTGCAGACCCAGGGGGTGGATCCCTGGGGCATTCTACAACT
Organism: Calotriton arnoldi; assembly: GCA_963921515.1. Lineage (NCBI taxonomy): Eukaryota > Metazoa > Chordata > Amphibia > Caudata > Salamandridae > Calotriton > Calotriton arnoldi. The sequence continues at coordinate 627,078 of CAWUFW010002494.1, read as the reverse complement.
CAGTAAGGGCGGCCACATGCCCCCATCCTATATATAAACATATCAATTCCGAGTGATAGGGTCCCTGGGGCCTTCTGAAGGCCCAGTGAGGGGTGCTGCATGCACCACATAAATAAGTATACTGGCCCCCAGGGATGGGGCCTGCGGGGCCTAAAAATGGCTCCATGAATGGGGCCCCATGCCCTCCTCTCCAAATAAAAGAGTTCTGCTGGCCTCTCAAACCCTGGTCCAACCTGCAGGGCAGGAGCCCACACTTTTTTTTTTAATGAGACCGCAGATCTGTGGTACTATTAAAAATAATTATATGGTTTTGACCCTGGTGGTCCCTCTGGGACCCCTCCACCAGGCCTAGTGGGGCAGGGTATCCCTACTATGCTCCTCTTTATGTATTTTGAATATCTTACGAGGAAAGAGGACTGAGTTCCCGAGCCCTAAAATAGCTGCCGCCACAACTTTGTTGATTTGGTGTCAGCCAATCACATCTTATCTTTAGATCTGTTGGATCCACAAAGGATCTGTATCCCTATAAATACATACATTTTGAATCCTAATTTTTCAAAAAGATTCATACCAAATCACAAAAAACAAGCTTTCTGTCTTGAAATCTTGCTTTCTCTCAAATTTGATGTAATTGCGTTCAGCCATATTTGCGGTATCACTGTTCAATTTTCCAGTGGAAAATTACATGGGAAAAATGGCTTTTGACACCCTCCTTGTTCACTGCGCCTGCTTTTTGGATCATCCCAAAGCTTTCCAGGAAGAACCCAAGGTGTATAAACTTTTTTTTGTTTGGACGTTTTGTGAATATTCTTCAAGTGCGCCCAAGTTATAAGCAAACCAAAAATAAGTTTCCTTTGGAAAGGGAACGTGATCCTAACTATAACCACCCAGTGGTGACTGCCATATATACATACATTTTCGACTTTACTTTCTCAAAAATTACTGAACAGAATTACATAAAATCACAAGAAGCACGCTTTCTGACAAATTTGGTGTAATTCCTTTCTGCTGTTTTGGCTGTACCACTGTTAAAGAATCCTTATCGAAATAGCATGGGGAAATTGTGTTTAGGGACCTTCCTTTTTTTCTCAGCCCCCGTTTGATGGATTACCCCAAAACTTTCAAGGGGGGAACTGAGGTGGATGAACTTTTCTTGGGTAAGTTTTGTGAAGATTCATCAAACAGCTTCAAACTTACTAGCAAACAAAGAAGTCAATTTCCTACGGTAACAAGGTCCTAACTATAACTACCCAGTGATGGGTGTGTTCGGGCATGTGGGCATGCATGCGTGCGTGCATGTGTGTGTGTATGTACATACCCTAAATATACTTCTCTGTGGTACAGGCATTGTTGTAAAATATGTTTTACCTTGATCACACAATGAGATCAATCAAGCTTTTAGTTTGCAATTGGGTGCTTGGAGGTCTTGGGTTTTTGAGGGTACCTCTTTCTTTTGCATTGGGTTTTATTTAATACCCATTAATGTTTCAGCAAAGTCTGAATCCAATGACTGCACAATTATTTTCAATGATGTCAGAGGATCAGCATGTGGTGGCAAGCTTTATGAACTTGAGCTGTACGTTTAATGGAGACAAAAACCTGGATGTTTGTTGTGGAACCTCATCCTCTCCTCAAATGAGCTTTGCAAGTGCTTCACTTTTTTAAATAAATAATTCTTAAGAATGTTGTTTAATTTTCTTGTTATTTGTGATGAGCAGTAGAAATTGAATACCCCGATTGGTGACTGAAAGGTCCTTCTTTTGGTGATACTAAATAAAGAATACTCTCCTGTTTATTTGAACGGAGCGATACCAAAGGGGATGATGGACGGAGCGTTGGAGCAAATCAAACACTCACCCCCAGTCAACTGATCTGGGTTTAATCCATCATCATTCTTTAGCTCACTCCACCACCCCAGTTCAGACATGGCCATATGCAAATCAGTCTGACCCTGTGCCTCATGGGAACAGTCCAGCCCGAACTGCCAAGCCATGTCTTCCCTGGACCGGAAACAAGCAACCTGGGACCGGTTTCGGGTTCAAAACCCTCATCAGCCAGGCTATCTTGAATCCAGTGGCAAAGTGAGCAAGGGACCCACGTCTGGGCATACCCTGCCAACTTAGGGCGAACAAAGCGATACCAAAGGGGATGATGGACGGAGCGTTGGAGCAAATCAAACACTCACCCCCAGTCAACTGATCTGGGTTTAATCCATCATCATTCTTTAGCTCACTCCACCACCCCAGTTCAGACATGGCCATATGCAAATCAGTCTGACCCTGTGCCTCATGGGAACAGTCCAGCCCGAACTGCCAAGCCATGTCTTCCCTGGACCGGAAACAAGCATCCTGGGACCGGTTTCGGGTTCAAAACCCTCATCAGCCAGGCTATCTTGAATCCAGTGGCAAAGTGAGCAAGGGACCCACGTCTGGGCATACCCTGCCAACTTAGGGCGAACAAAGCGATACCAAATTTGAACGGAGCAGCACACAGCCTTCATGGTGAATGCCAAACTGTATTGAAAAAATGCTTTGTAGGCTCTCTAGCTGACATTATCAGCATACCACGTGGCCGTGTTATAGAGTGTCTGAAATGATAAAGCATGTTTAACACTTGACATAAAAAGGTCATTCATTTTCCTCCAGTGCTTCGAGTGACTGGTAAACTGTAAACCATAGAGAATTATGTTTTAAGACTCTCTGTTGATTTTGTCTTTTATCAAATTACTTCACAATAATAGAAATTAGCCTACCTTAGTAACATGAATGTTCTTTGAGATTGAACGAACGATGACTAATGAAGAGCGGATGTAAGATTTGTGGCGCAGATGACCTGGCTCTGAAAATGTTATCTTTCTCCAGCCAGTCATATTCTATTCAATAGATGACCTCTACTACATTTGAAAAAGGCTTTCAAGATCTTGCTTTTTGAATCTCTTCCTGCACAAAAACAATTCTGCCCATAATGCAGAGACCCTTTCACCATGGCACGAGGTTGCCTGCTTTGGCACTAGGCTGCTTGAAGAGCTCCAGCAGTGTGAGAGAACAGAAGTGTGCCATATCTTAGTAGATTTGGTGCATTTCTGCTCTCTCCCTTTTTGCCTTACTGCGTTGTGTGAAAGGTTAGTAACTCCAGGTCATAGTGTTTTGGTCTAATGAAAGACTTTGTTGTGCTTCTTGTTCGGCACTCTGTATTACATGTTTTCTTCCTGGGTGTTACATCTGGTGTGATTAATGGCTTGTGCCTTCCTTTGCCTTCCTTCGTGTTCCTTATTTGTGGTTGCTTTTCTCTTTATGTTGATCACTGTGGTATATTCTGGCTATATTCATTAATGTGACTTACTCTCTGTGATATATTGCATCTCAATAGTATATTTTGTTTGCTCTAGATACTATGGTCTAACATCTACTATATTTGTGCTGACTCTGATGCACAGCAGCACATGGCAGTACAGAATGACTCAGCAATGTCAGTCAACGTTTGTTTATAAAAATTATTTTGTACCAAACGTTTACTCAGGACCCCTATGATCTATGCAAAAGGCGTGTAACAGGCTAGAAAAAACAAAAACACCCATAGATTTTCACACAAAGGCCGTGCAGTATCCACTTCAGCTAGCTCTCTGTCCTGGAATTACAGGGGTGCTAGAACACCAGGTTCATTTTTACTAGCTGAAAAGGAAAATCTAGTCAGTAAATTCACTTAAGCATCAAGAAGGGACTATGTACATAATCACAGCCCAACGCCCACCTGACTCTGACATGCTCCTGTTCCTGAACTCCCTCCCTTCCCCATTCCCCCTGTTCCCATTTACCACTTGCTGAGAGCAAGTGGTAAATAGAAGCATTAAACTCCACAGAATTGGGAATTCATGAGGATTTCTGCCTGGTAAATTCAGGGCCTCACAGTTAACACATTTTTACACATTTTACCTGCCTTTCACTTGGGCAGTCATCTTCACATTGAAATGTGAACAGGAAATTTACCTCAAGTACAAATTTCATGCAAAGAACCGGTGGACTACAAGCAGTGTAACACAATATTTACGATCAAAATAAAATGGCTCCTTTTGCTTAAATGCGGTCACAGCGCTTGATAAATCTATGGCTGTATAAATATTTCTCATACATGCAATGTAGAACAGAGGATTTTCATGCAGCACTGCACTGCATGGATTTTAGTTAATCAGGGCACTTGTGTCATTTCTCTGACAAAATTTTAACTTCTTCAGTTTTCACCTCACTTCCACCCTCACTGAGTTTTGCGTCCCTCACATTTGATATTTTCCTCCCTCTCTGCTCCATAGGTTCTCCTGTTAGTCATTACTTGCCTTGCCCTGTGGCTTGTGCAGTTTCTGACCTGTGTGTGTGTGGCAGTGTCCTTGGGAATTCCTGTGGATACCTTATTGGATCACTGCTTTTCAAAGCACCACTCACTGCTGAAACTGGTAAGCCTGGTTGCATTATTTATACATTATTGGTTCAACTGGCTAACATCTGTCTTCCAGCCAAGTCAGAACTACCTACTCTAGCAAAAACAAGTCTGAGTGGTGCACTCCCTTGAGTCAGATGATTACATGATGGAGAGTAAGCTCCAGTCTGGTGTTTCTCCCCCTCTTACTTCCCTTTCTCTGGTTTCACTCAAATCCCAATAACTAGTAGCATGTTCCTATCGAGGTACGGTTTCACATTGATTGTATATGTCATCGGTTATGTCATCGGTTATGTCATTTAAGAATGTCATCAAGAATGTCGTTTAACAGGTCATAAGTGACATACATATATGTGAGGTCAAAAGCAGAGCATGGTGCGGGGCTCAAGTTATAGTTAGCTCAGTAAACTATAATGGTGCATTTCGGGTTTTTTTTGGTCTTAAACTTGACTTCTTATCTCTTAACATCAATTAACCCCTTGTTTTTTCTGTAAATGTCTCTCTTTTGTTTAATTTAGACTCAGATCTTTTTAGCATCTTTAATTATAATGTCACAGTAACCATTGGTATTTGCAGTGAATTTGTGGTTGTTTGATTGCATTCATAGTTGAGCATATGCCCAACCCCCTCAAACAACCTGCACACAACCCAATGGCCTTTGGGCAGGCCCAGCTCCGAGTTCCCTACGAGTGGGCAGCCCCCTCCTAGCATAGACTTCAGCTGTGCACAGGGCTGGTTTGGCCCAGTGCCCAAACCGCTGCTGGCGGTCACCTGCCCTCTGCGCACGGTCTGCAGCCTGCACAATGCCATTTTTTTTGTACTGCGTTACCAGTACTGATACTACTGTATCTCATTGGGGGTTCACTGGGCATCGTTGTCCTGCGTGGTTTTGGGGTTGGACACATGGTCTGGCCTCTGACCAGGCCCTGCGTCCGACTTCCTGCTACTGCTCAACACCCCGTGGGTGCCAAACCTACAGATAGGCCATGCGCCCAGCCCCCAAGGGCATCCAACTCCATGTGGGTCTCTAACCACACCCCAAACATGGCCTTTGTCCATGTGCAATGGGGGATTGAGAGTAGGTCCTTGGATCTGACCAAGCTTTACACCAACCCCCCACCAATCCCCCACGGGTGAGCAACCCCCTACTGAGCAGGGCTTTAAGCTGTTTACATAAAATAGAAAAATAAAAAAATACATACAACAAATCCACTGGTATTGCATTTATTTTAGAACCATATATAAACCATGAATTCAAATTTATTGAGGAGGTCCTAATCGCTATTTATAACAACTGTTGAGCGAGCAGAGTGCCATCATGACCCACTCGAGGCTTTGCCTCTTGTGAGTATTGCTCCCTCTCTACACTCACACTCAGCAGTGGTAATAAATAGTATATTAACGCTCTGCACATCTCTGTTTTCCCTCAGGATCCCCACTCACTCTGTGGGCCAGATGTACAAAGCCATTTTTCAGTCCCAAAGCCTTGCCTTCCGATGTTTGAGACCACGAAATGGCTTTTTTAATGTTCTAAACCCATTTTGTGATTTAATAGCTGGTTGCCAAATCATAAAATTGTTCAAGAAAATCATAACAAATTGCAGTTTGGAAGGGGCATGTTACATTGTCCCTTCTGCACAGTGATTCCTTATGGTAGATATTGATGTTCTGCAACTGAAATCTGCTTGCAAAACATTGAAAAGTTACAGACTCCCGAGTTGGGGTGGTAACACATTCGCAAAAGTGAAGGGGTCCCCAGGGTTTCCTTCTCTTTTTGAACGTGAAACAAAAGTTTGTTGGGGTGTAGGCAGTGGTCCAGGCAACCAATGCCAACTCCAAAAGAAGCTTATAAAAAAAACTTTCCTTTTTAATGCAGCCTGATTTAGTTTACGGAAAACGGGTTACATTAAAAAAAAATTACTTCAATGCGATCTCAAAAAATGGTGGTCTACTGGCTCCTGCAGGCCACATTGAAGTGACGGCATTTGTTCTTGGTGAGGTGCCATTTACCTCATGAATATTGATGAGGTAAGTTGAATTGTGATCCACTCCGATTCGGAATTTAGGGGTATATTCACAAGAACGTGTGATAACTACCGCAAGAGTAGCGTAACGCAACTTACAGCATCGCAGCCTATCGCGGGAAAATAACCCCGTGACAACATGGAATTCACAACACGGCGGTAGCATGCGATAGTTGGCCGACACCGCGGCCAATGCTCGCGACACAACCACCTTGACGGAGATAAAAACACAAACCACAACGTGAAAAAAGCTGCGATGGGCCAAAGCATGATAAGAAAACAGTGACAACCAGCGCGAGGGCGGCAATAAGCACGCGCAATGCGGGAAAAAGCACAAGAACAGTATACGGAAAATGCCACAGAACAAAATACATCAACAGCGGAGTACCACGGATGCACCCTGGCCAACTGCAGAGGACAACATGCACACCACAACATCCACGCACCGTGGAAGAACAGAACCTACAGGCACACCACATGAAAGAGACCAGTGGCAGACAAATCAGAGCTGCAGGAGCGACACACCCACCGTGCAGCATACGCACATAAGCAGAAGTGCACCCCGACAGTGACAACATCCCGGTACAAAAAGCAACACCACCACAACTGGACACAGGACACAACTGGTTTGGAAAATGTGCACAACATGGCAAATCACATCTGAAACCCCAAGGACATGTAACATGACAATGTACAATTCCAACCTGTGACCTGCAAATATGTTTTATTCACACATGCAGTGCAATTGGACATCTACTACTGTCCCATGAATGCCACGGACGGTCACAATGTGACGTGCTCATGAGAAGTAAGTGTCAATGATGGAGTCCCTACGGGCCATTCCTGCCGCAGCTGCAGTGGGATGTGGGCCACCTGCCCCATCATCGTCCGGTACCTCCGGAACTGGGATCCATGGGGCCCTGGTGCGAACACAGATGTTGTGCAACACACAACATGCAATGATCATCTTGCACACGACGTCCGGGCTGTACAGGAGCTTCCCACCAGTGCCGTCCAGGCACCTGAAACGTGACTTCAACACGCCAAATGTGCGTTCAACGATGCCCCTGGTGTGTATGTGGGCCAAATTGTACTGCCTCTGGGCGGGTGTGTTCGGGTCCCGGAGGGGTGTCATCATCCGAGGGCAGAGTGCATATCCTTGATCACCTGTGACAGTGCAGGGAGAAAAGAGTCAATACTTGGTTCGGCAGGATGTGATGGCAGGCCCACCAATTCATTGACGCCTGTGCTGGCTGTGTGTGGGGTGAGTGTAAGCCAGCCCTTAGGGAGTAGCATGTGCTGGCAACTACACCAACAGTATCAGGCACACAGACATGCAATGTCAGAACTACAAGGGGGGATGACTCGAGTTGCACAGGGCTAGTCGCCCCGGATGCACGGCGGCCGATACGGGCCCACCACCACGGGACGCTGACCTGCGGGAGACTGGGGTAGGGTCATGAGGGCAGAGCAGTGCCTCACATGTGTCATGGCTGCATTCCGCATCTCCACACGTTCTGCTGTTGTGTGACTGTGGTGCCATGTGAAGTCTGTATTGGGTGCTGGGGTAGCCTAGTATGACCATGGAGTGGTGTAGTCGTGTCTGGTAGGTGGTCGTGTAGTTTGACATGTCGGATGTGGTTAGGTCACATGTGCATCCCCACAGTTGTGCTTTGTGCATTGGTGGCTATGGGATGTGTGGTGTGTTGATTTGGTACTTACCAAGGAGCAGTCCCATTCCATATGTGCCATCCTGGAAGCGCTGGTTGATGATGGACTGTCGGAATATGAAGGAATCATGCACACTGCCTGGGTAGTTGGCGACGACATTTGTGAACATTCCCCGGTGGTCCACTATTGCCTGCACATTGATGGAATGCGTGTGCTTCCTGTTGCGGTAGTGGTGTGCAGTATCCGCAGGGGGCACAAGTGGGACATGTGTGCAGTCTATTGCCCCCAACACGGCCGGGAATCCGGCTATGGCGTAGAAGCCTTGCTTAGTCTCCAGCTGTTCCTGCGCAGTGTTGGGGAAGTGAAGGTACTGGGGTATGAAGCTGATGATGGCATCTAGGACGGGTGTGATGAACTTTGATAGGGCTGGCTGTGAGACCTCTCCGACTCTGGCAGTTGTTGGTTGGAAGGTCCTAGAGGCCAACAGGTGCAGCACTGCCAGCATCTTTGTCTGCGGAGGGATGTTTGTTCTCCGCTGTGTTGGGACCGTCAGCCTGTGGGCGATGTGGGTCAGGATGCGGAGGATGGTTGTCCTTTTGAGCCTGTAGTGGGCAATGACTTCCGCGGGCGTTAGGTCTGTGAGAGTGGTGCGTTTTCGGTAGGTCCGCTGCCTTACTCTACGCTGCCTCTGTGGTGGTCCGGAGGGGGGAGCGGGTCCGGGTCCTGGGGTGGTGGGGGTCCAGGGGGTGGTGGGGGTGGGTGTTGTGGCCCTGTTGGGGCTCCGAGCTGCATGTAGAGTAGCTCCATGGCGTTGTTTGTTCTTCGGGTATGGCTGTGTGCGGGACTCCGTTGCCTACTGCAGGTAGACATCCGTCTTTACACCTGCTTGAGGCAGGTGTTAAATACCTGCGGCTACCGAACCTTATCGCCTGTTTTGTGTTCTTATCGCCGATGTGGCTGGTCGTTGTGAATGTTGAGGTGTGATGTTGTCTCGACTTTTGACACGGGAACGCCCACTCTGCATCGCATTAGCGATATTTGTGGGGGTCCTCTGTGGCGATGTTTTTTGCGGCTGCTATCGCGGGTATACTGGTGCTGTGGGCTGTTAACACCGGCTTGTGAATGGGGAGGTAAATTTATCACGACTTTGGCTGCGATAAAAGAGCTGTTAATTCGGCGATAGCTCCTTGTGAATATGCCCCTTAGTGTATAGTTCAGGTGGCAAAATTATTTTCTGTTCACAAAACTTCAGGGCACAATTTGTAACCTCTTTCTGCACATAGGAATATCGCACATCAGGCCCTACATCGTTACATCCACAAAGTATATAAGTACACCTGGACTGCTTCAACCCCTTCTCTTCATTCTGCAGAGTTCTTCAGTTACCTTCTAGTGGTTTTCGGTGAATAATGCAACCAACACGTTCATTTAAATATGGATATGTTCTCTTTAAAACATTGTTAGTATCAAATGGTCCAACACCAGGTGTATACTAATGTGTACTCTTACTTTTAATAAAAGTAAATTATAACTTTTCATTGTCAGAGACCACCAGTACATGGCTTGGTATCAACTCCATTTCAGTGTAAATTCGATAGTGTGCGCAAAATAGCATAATGTAGAAAAACGGGTAGACTGGACGATATTTGTAATAAGGATGATTGGCTTCCAAGCCAACGGACCACTTATTACATGTATAGAAATGTAGAATACTAACGCCAGCTTTAATATAGAAATTATTTTGTTTGTAAGATTGGGAAAGTTTGTGGGGCTCTTAAAAGTTAATCAGTTGATATAAATAAACATGGCACTTTATGTGCTGTTTTTCTTGCTTGCACACTGTTGTGAAAGTGTGCATGAGGAAGATTTACTTGACTGTTGTCCCTAGAGATGGTAGAAACAAACAACGCACTTCATGTATGTCCAGCGCTAGTATGTTTAAACATTTTAATGCAAAAGAAACAATTGATGGACGGAATGCTGGACAATACAAACATTCACCCCCAGTCACAAGGATCTGGGTTAAATCCATCATTCTTTTGCTCACCACACCACCCCAGTTTGGACCAGTTTGGACCCAAACATTTTAAGCGCGCATCAGTACATACAGGCCCGAGTGTTTCAATATATTTCGAATGCACTTAAATTTCGGTTTCTGTATAATTCAACTCAGCTGAAGCACTGCAATAAGCATCATTAATAATGTAACATTGCTGAATGTAAAAGGGTAGGGGATTTCCCGCAGGACGAGGATGTGGGTCCAATAGCCACGGGGCAAGGGATTTGTCATTTATGAAGCGAACACAAACCCTGCAGCCTTTTAAGCGCCACGAGCCAGAAGTAATTTTGCATTATGCTCTTGTTCATCTCAAGGTTACTGATACCAAACGCTGGTTCATCGCACAGCAAATCCCAGGGGTGGTGGCTTCACATCAGCAGGAATCCTCAGTACAAAATATAATTCTATCTCCCACTGGAGAGGAGGCCCCTGCAGCGCCGAAAAGCTAACCTAATGCAGATTTTTTCAAGAGCGTATTTGGAAAAAGTCTAAAAAAGACGCGGGAGACCGCAAGGACACACTGTGGCCCATCTGCAAACTTTGCGAGGTTTTGTAATGAAGGTCAGCTGCAGAACGAGCATTGGCACATGAAATGATGAGACACTTATCCGAAAAACACACATCGATGTCGGTTCAGGGGCAGAAGATTCATTTGTGTTTTTTTCTTTAACTTCTGTGAGTACTTCTTTTGTTGCCCAGCTCAACTGGAACCCCGCTGCTCTCTGTTGAAAAAGTTAGTAATTAGGAGTGGACATAACTTGCATATTCCATGTAGCATAATCAATCGCAATTGCCTACATATTCCACAAGATTATTCAGAATTACGCGCAATGCGTCATGTGCACATTGTGTCAGAAAAAGACGGCAATGACGCTGTTCGCACTCAAAAGGAGAATGAATGGTATGTCCTGGTGTGCAAGCGTGTATTAATTTTATTTCCTTAGGCCTTCCGCAGCCTAGCCATCCTCGTATGTTTCTTGCTCCATATGCCCTATCCAACCAAATCCACCCATTCTGCTCCATCTGTCGTCACCCTTTAAAAAAAAAAACTCATTTTTTTTTGTGTCCTCTTCTTCTTTGTGTTTATTTTACATTTTTGTTCCTCAGTTAGTCAGTTGGTTGTTTTGTGCCCGTCCCACCCAAGCACTAGCTTTGGCAGATGCAGAGAGCGCCGTCAAGTCCCGCACCCCCTGAGGCTCATGGCGGCACAAGGAGGTGACGCCCTGCCATATTTTTAGCAAGGCAGAGGAGGTGTCGCTAGTTTTTTCTGCGCAGTACCGCCTTCCCTCATTCTGGCAGCAAGTGGCAGGCCCAGCTAGGGCTACAGCCTAGCGGAGCAAACGCTAAGGTGGGGGATAGTCTGGTGCGGCACCCAGCAACAAGTGACACACCGCTGTTCTGACGAGATTGACCAGGAGCAGGACCTACTGGACCAGGTGGTAGTGGAAGTAAGTGGCAAGTCTAGGTAAGTGATGTTTTGTAAAATGTGTTTTAATAATATATTTATTAACTTTCAGGCAGCATTACCTCACAGAGTAAGCTATTGTGGTATGTCCACCTAAACTTGAGAACTGCCCAGATTTCTCAGCTTCTTTTTTGTGATCAAGGGCTCTGGGCAGCCCGAAACGCGTCATGGCGGCGAAAGCACGATAAAATAAAAATATAGAAGCACTTACTAAGAGGAGCATGACCTTTTTCAAGTTAGAGAATTGCGCTCGAACTCCTACAGAAATACATTTCCTAGCTCATAGACAGTGTAAACATACTGTCAGTATCGACTAAAATAAAAAAGTCGTAATCGTAAATCAAACGAGTATAAATATAAAAACAAATTGATTAGGCAAAATACAAAATACAAAATAATAGTGGCAACCTTTATGTCTAAAAGGATTAATACTTCACATCAAATGTTAAAAAACAGCGAAGAAATACTCCGAGGTTGATGCGCTGGATAAAGTTCAAATACATCGATAAATTCATCACATTTTGGATCGGTTATATATAATTAATACAATCAAGATCAGAACTGATTCTCTATGCGCATAACATTACTCAATTGCCAACCAATACATTATTGTGGTATTAGGACATTGCAGCATTCAATAAAGTGCACAGTGATTGCACAGTGCGGACAAGCATCCGGCACTGAAAATCACCGCAAACGGCATTTTTCTATCGCACTCCGCTGCTTGCGGACCTCCGCGTAGCGCGGCAGAGTTTTTTTTTCCACTTCGCGGAGTTTCGCGTAGCGCAACTCCGCGGACTCCGCCCAGGGTTAGTGGTAAAACAGAATATGAGTGACCATTCACAACCCTCCCACCCTTACTAGTCAGGCTAAGCAGCACCCACCCTGCCATCTGTGTCAGTAATATTTGATTACTACTTACTGACCTTGTCCTACCCTCTGTTACTAGTAACCGCTAATGGGGTCCGTCAACACAGCAAAAAATACTAATCCCTACTTTCCAAGAGATTCTTACCTGAAGTGATAAAGTAATGTCTTCTACCCCTCCTATAATCTGTAAACACCTTAATGCATGGTTTTACAAAGGAAATTCTTAATGCTTGTGGCGGCAGACCAACAGCGCTAACAGGGACAACATCACAGGACTTGCAACAGGACATCATTTCTATTCCAAAATCACCTGGTTCGGTTTGCCATAGAGTATCTAGTTAAGTAAACTAGTGCAACACAGCCAGGAACTAGACCAAAAGAAATCACTGAAAGAGCGGAAAATCCAAGATTGTGACTACCATGATAAAAAATCAATTAGCAACATATTGTTGACTTACTTACTAAAGTAAGCATATTGAACCCCTCAAGTCTCAGAAGGAGTCAGCAGGACTGTGTAGAAGGTTACTTCAGTAGAATGTGTGGGGTGCAGATTGTGGAAAAAAGTACCCACTACCTATCATTGGACACACATTGTTGTAATTAAGCCTCTGCACTATGATGTCCCTTTCATTCCTGGGTAGAAGGGGTAACGTGGGCAAATGTCAAATTTGGTAACAACCTCTGTTAGAGCTGGCACGGTTGGCGTGGGTCTCCCTTCCATTTTTTGCTGTTGCCCCATATGTTGTTGCTGGTTATAGATGCTTTGGGCACTGTGCCACTGCTATTCAGTGCCACAGTGCAAGTGCTCCCTATGGTAAATTGGTGTATGGATTAGTGATTCCATGATTGGTTGGTTTGGTTTTCTTGTCAGACCCTAGTACAGTGGACTGAGTGTGTCCAGGGCTTGTAAACCAAATGCAGCTGGTGGGCTTGCAGCACTGGTTGTGCCACCCACAGAAGCAGCCTCTAAAAGTGTGTCTCAGGTCTGCCATCGCAGAGCCTGGGTGCAGGCTGGTACTGCCATGTTGACTGGGCAAGTACACACACTTGCCAGTCCCTAAACCTTCCCTTTCCTGCACATTAGTCACCCCTATGGTAGGCCCAAGGGCAGGGTGCATTGTAGGTAAAAGGTAGGACATGCCCTGATGTGTGTAGCATGTCCTAATAGTGAATTACAGCCATTTTCGTTTTTCACTATTGCAAGGCTACCTGTTCCCCATAGGTCAGAATGGGCAGTTTGATTATTACATCTTATAATCCTAACTGACCCAGGGAACTAGGTAGAAATTCGAGTTTAGTATGCCTGAACTCAGAATGATAAAATACATCTTTTAGTGAAGTTGGTTTTAACATTCTGTGTTTGAAAATACCACTTTTAGAAAGTAGGTATTTTCTTGCCTAACTATCCAAGCCTGCCTCTGCTGGGTTGTGTATTCCTTGTCTGGAACCGACGCATCCCCTACGCAGCAGTAGGGACCTGATGCATCACCGTTCTTGCGTGTAAGGAACCGACGCATCACCTTCCCTGCAACACTTTCGTTGTATAGCGTTGCGCATCCAAAGGTACATTGAACTCAAAGTGTCGCATTTACCATCCAAAGAGAACTAAGCTAATTCTACCATTTTTAAGTACAGTATTGTGGATTTTTGTCGTTTGTGGTCTTGTGTTAAGTCTATATAAAAATACTTATTTTTATACTACAACTTGTGTGGTGTCCATCTGTAGTGTTGTCACTGGGTTACTGTATGTGTTCACAAATGCTTTACACACTGCCTCTGAGATAAGTCTGCCTGCTCGTGCCAAGCTACGAAGGGGGTGAGCAGGGGTTATTTTAGTAGTGTATCCCCTTTACCCTGACTAGACGCAAGGGTCCCTATTTGGTCAAAGGTACCTACCTCTGCCAACTAGAGACCCCCAAATCTAACATTGGTGGTCAGCGGTGAGGATTCTGGACTTTTATTTGTGACTTATATACAGTGATTGGTGAACACTACTAGTGAGTGCAGACCAAACGCAACCACATACTTTTGGTAGATTGTTTTTCCTGGGATTTTCTATTTTTGCCAAGAACTGCCAAGTTTAACCACCATGGATAAAGCAGCATCAATAGCATCTGTTGATTTTGATTGGGAAGAGGAGAAACTAGAATGCTACAATGTGAAACAGCTGAAGCACTTCTGCAGAAGATTTAAAGTTGCTATGACCGGTCTCTCCAAGAAGGATGAGTTCCAAAAGGCGCTGAGGGCTTGGATCGAAGCAAGGAATACCCCTGAGAATGAGGAGGGGGCTGAGAATGCAAATGGGCAGCTGGAGGGGCCATTGGGTACAGAGGGGAGGAGAGCAACTTCCCCAGTAGCTAGCAGTGTTTCTGCCAAGGGCCTGTCCCCAGAGGAGTTGGAGGACAGGGAGAAGAGTAGGATGCATGAGATGGAGCTGACCAAGCTCAAGTTGAATGGGCAGTTAGAATTTGAGTTGCAAACTAGGAAATTGGCCCTAGAGGAAAAGAGGATGCAACTGGATCATGAGAGGAATTTGAGGGAGTTGGAGTTGAAAGCTAGGAGCTTAGAGATTACTCCCTCTGGTGGCAGCACACTCTCAATGCCTGTTGAAGCAAGGGTGTACATACCTAAGGATGTGGTTAGAGAGTTTTACAAGAATGATGACATTGGGCAGTGGTTCAAGGCCTATGAGGTAGCCATGTCCTCCCACCGGGTCCCTGAGAAGGATTGGGGAGCAGGGATGTGGGGGCGGTTCCTTAGTGAGGGGCGAGATACCTTGTTAGACTTGCCCTCTAAAGTCAACAATTCTTATAGCCACATGAAAGATGCATTGATGTTGACTCCTGAGTTGTATAGACAGAGGTTTAGAAATTGCAAGAAGATGGAGTCAAGCACCTGGGTAGAATATGTGACTTTCTTTTGCAGAGCATTGGATGGTTGGGTGAAGGGTAGCAAAGTGAATGATTTTGAGGGGCTCTTTGATTTAATTGCATGGGAGCACTTGTCAAGTAATTGTTTTCCAGAGCTACGCCAGCACCTTATTGATAGCAGGCTGACTAACCCTAGGAAGCTTGCTGAAGAGGCGGACCGCTGGGTCAGTACCCGGGTCCACAAGGATCACGTGGGAGACTCCGCCAAGAGTGGGCAGGGTCCCCGGCAGAAGAGTGGGGGGGACAAGGGTAAACAGAGGGAGTTCCAGAAAGGGCCCCAAAGTAATCCCCAAGGAAACCAAGGGAAGGGTTCCCAGCCTCCCCCTGAGAAGAAGCCCGGGGCCCCTACAGGTAGGCCTGTTCACAGGGGACCCCTGAGGTACTTCAAGTGTGGTGAAGTGGGCCATAAGTCTGTTGATCCCCAGTGCCCACAGTTTGGAAAGACAGCACCCACTGGTGCTCCACCCCGGCAGATGGCGAGTGTAGCCCTGGGGAAGGAGATGGGTGCCCAAGGTGGGTGGGGTCCCGCAGAGATGTCCCTTGTCTCTTTAGGAGACTGTGAGGTGGTCCCCAGGACCCAACTGCCTGATAACACTAAAAAGTACAGGCAGTGGGTGACCATCAATGGCCATAGAGTGGAGGCTCTTCCAGACACAGGAGCCAGTGTGACAGCTGTCATGTGTCACCTGGTGTCTGAAGAGCAGGTTGTCCCCAATGCATTTTACCCAGTTGTTGCCGCTGACAACACAGAGAGCCACTGCAAGGTGGCTCAGGTTCCCTTTGAGTGGGGGGTCTCTGGTACTCTTCAAGTAGCTGTGAGGCCAGCCATGCCTGTTGACTGTTTGTTGGGGAACGATTTGGAGAGCTCACCTTGGGCTAAGGTGGAGCGAAGTGCTCATTTGGAGATGTTGGGTCTGCCTGACTGGGCGTGTGTGACCACACGGTCCATGGCAGCCAGTAAAGGTGTTCAAGAGGACCTGGAGCCTGAGAGAGGGCCCAGGTGCCTGCCTTAAAGAGAAGAGGCAGGGGGCGCGGGAAACCGGCCCCCGAAGTTCCCATGGTCCAGGAGGAGGTAGACCCTGAGGGGGATGCCCTGGAGCCTACAGGGGAACAGGTAGCTGAACTGGGGGACCTGCCTGAGCTGACCCATTGGCAGCAGGAAGGAGGACCCTCCAGGGAAGAGTTCTGCGTGGAGCAGAAGAAGTGCCCTTCGCTTGTGGGTTTGCGGCAGCAGGCTGCAGACCAGGCAGCAGGTGATCAGTCTGGATCACATTGGATCTACTGGGAGAATGATCTCCTGTATAGCGAGCCTAATGTTGCTGAGCCTGGGTCAGCCCGTGTGCTGGTAGCACCCCAGCGCTTCAGAGCCTTCCTACTGGGGCTGGCTCATGATGTGCCGTTAGCAGGACATTTGGGGCAGGACAAGACCTTTGAGAGGCTTGTCACCCACTTTTCTTGGCCCCAAATGCGCAAGAGCTCAGACACTCATTGCAGAACCTGTCAGACTTGCCAGGCAAGTGGAAAGAGTGGGAGGAAGCAGAAGGCTCCTCTCCAGCCATTCCCTGTGGTCAGCCCCCCCTTTGAACGGGTGGGTATTGACATTGTGGGGCTGCTGGACCCCAAGACAGCCATGGGCAACAGGTTCATCCTGGTCTTGGTGGACCATGCCACCCGGTACCCGGAAGCCATCCCTCTCAGGACAGTGACGGCCCCCGTGGTGGGACGGGCACTGATGGGAATTTTCTCCCGTGTGGGGTTCCCCAGAGAGGTGGTGTCTGACCGAGGTACAAACTTCATTTCCAAGTATATGAAGTCCCCGTGGCAGGAGTGTGGGGTAACTTATAAGTTCACCACTCCTTACCACCCCCAAGGAAATGGGTTGGTTGAGATATTCAACCGGACCCTAAAAGGCATGATTATGGGTCTTGAGGAACCTATGAGGCGTAAGTGGGACGTCCTCTTACCATGCCTGCTCTTTGCATACCGTGAGGTGCCACAGAAATCTCTAGGGTTCAGTCCCTTTGAGCTTCTCTATGGTCACCCAGTGAGAGGACCTCTGAGTCTGGTCAAGGAAGGCTGGGAGCAATCTCCCAGGAAACCTCCCCAGGATGTATATAGCTACATGCTGGCCTTCAGGAACCAGACTAGGCATTTCAGGCAACTCACTGAGGCGAATCTGGAAGCCAGCCAGGAGGAGATGAAGCGATGGTACGACCAGAATGCCACTCTGGTAGAGCTTCAGCCTGGTCAGAAAGTGTGGGTCATGGCCCCAGTGGAGCCTTGTGAGCTCCAGGATAAGTGGACCGGACCATTTGAGGTGGTGGAGCGCAAAAGTCCTGTTACCTACTTGGTGGACTTGCGGTCTCCCAGGAACCCCTTGCGGGTCCTGCATGTCAACCGCCTGAAGCCCCACTTGGAGAGGTCCGAAGTGGGCATGCTCTTAGCGACAGATGCTAGAATGGAGGAGGAGACTGAGCCTCTTCCTGACCTCCTATCGGCGACAGAGCGAGATGGGTCAGTGGATGGTGTGAACCTCTCTTCCACCCTGACCCCTGAGCAACAGAATGACTGTCACCAGTTGCTGGGACAGTTTTCTGATCTGTTCTCCCTGATTCCCAGTGTCACAGATTGGTGCGTCCATGATGTGGACACTGGAGATAGTCCTCCTGTGAAGCACAAAACTTACAGGGTGAGAGCTTGCATCAAGGAGGAGGTCTCCAAGATGCTTGCGTTAGGGGTGATTTAGTCCTCTAACAGCCCTTGGGTCAGCCCAGTGGTCTTGGTCCCTGTTAGATTTGGGGGTCTCTAGTTGGCAGAGGTAGGTTCCTTTGTCCAAATAGGGACCCTTGCGTCTAGTCAGGGAAAGTAGGTACACTCCTGAAATAACCCCTGCTCACCCTCTTGGTAGCTTGGCACGAGCAGACAGGCTTAGTTCAGAGGCAGTGTGTAAAACATTTGTGAACACATACAGTAATCAAGTGACAACACTACAAATGGACACCACACAGGTTGTATATTTATAAAAATAAGTATCTTTTATATAGATTTATCACAAGACCATAAACGACAAAAATAATCCACAGTACTGTCAAGAATGCTTAGTTCTGATCAAAAAGGCTTAATTCAAGGTTCTGTGCGAGTCGGTAGCCTCCTCCGGCTACGGCGATGTCAAGAACAAACAGAGTCTAACAAATCCAGCTGACCACGTCGAGACGGGCCAACACAGCGTAGACAGATTCGGTCACAGTACCTTTTACTTGAAGCGGCAGGCACGGGCGTGCAAGCCGGATGGCTGTTCGTCGCGGTCACGATGCAAAAATGGAAGCGTTGCAGGACGCGTTGTCCCTCGATGCGGTGCAGGCAGCGGCTCGTTGACGTCGTCGAGACGGAGTCGGTGAGACCAGGGCCGGGCGTTGCAGGGCGAGACGGTGCTTCGATGCAGTGCTGGCAGGTTGCGGTGCGGCGACGGAGCCGGGTTCAGGAGCTGGCGTCGATCAGTCCGGACAGCGGTGCGAGGCGGTGCCCAACTCCGGTGCGGTCACAGGACTCGAACTCAGCAACAGTGACCGTGTCGGTCGGACCAGATGGATTCGGTGTAGCGAGGCGTTGCAAGGTGCGGTGCTCACAGGTTACGGTGAGGCAGCTGCTCGTTGACGGAGTCGGTGAGACCAAGGCCGTGCGTTGCAAGATGCAGGCGTTGCTCGATGCGGTGCCAACAGGACACCGAGCCGGTCGGGAGAGTCGGTCACAGCTCCCTACCTCTGTAGCCACTGCAACAGAGTTTCCAGCAGCAATTCACAAAGGGGGTGAAGTCCAATGGTCCTGGGACTTCGATCAGGGGGCAAGCTCTCTTCCAAGCCCTTGGAGATCCTTCACAAGTTGATGAAAGTCACAGCAAAGCAAAAGTTCCTTTCTCCTTTCTTTGGCAGTCAGGCAAACCACTGCAGGCCAATCCCCCAAGCAGCACTTCAGCTTAGGGATAGTCTCTCCTCAGTTTCTTCTTGGTTCCGCTCCTCAGCAAAGGTTTCTTCTTGTTCCCAAAAGTGATCTAATTTCTTGGGATCAGGGTCCCAATATTTATACCCCAAAATCCTTTGTCCTCTGAGGGCAGAGGGGCCTTTGCCCAGTCCAAACCAGTTCTGGAGCACTCTGTTTACATGACTCCTTCTTTCCTTTCACAGTGCAGGGCAGAAACATCAGACGCCCCACAGGAGGTGGAGCCAGCATTGTGGAGGGAAAGCCCAGCCCTGGAGCACTTTGTTGACATGATTCCTTCTCTTCTTTCACTGTGCAGGGCAGAGACATCAGACGCACCACAGGGGTGGAGCCAGCACTGTGGGGGCAGGCACTGTCCTATTCAGGTCCCAGGTGCAACTCCTCCCACCCATCTAGATGCAGATCTCTCTATTCACCACTGGGCGGACTCATTCTGTCTCCTGGAATCCCCAGCCCTGTCACTCAAAACCACCAGACAAGGAATACAGAACCTAGCAGAGGCAGGCTTTGGATAGTTAGACAAGAAAATACCTACTTTCTAAAAGTGGTATTTTCAAACACAGAATGTTAAAACCAACTTCACTAAAAGATGTATTTTATCATTCTGAGTTCAGGCATACTAAACTCGAATTTCTACCATGTTCCCTGAGTCAGTTAGGATTATAAAATGTAATAATCTAACTGCCCATTCTGGCCTATGGAGAACAGGTAGCCTTGCAATAGTGAAAAACGAAAATGGCTGTAATTCACTATTAGGACATGCCACACACACCAGGGCATGTCCTACCTTATACTTACAATGCACCCTGCCCTAGGGCCTACTTTAGGGGTGACCAACATGCAGTAAAGGGAAGGTTTAGGGCCTGGTAAGTGGGTGTACTTACCAAGTCGACATGGCAGCCCTAGGCTGCACACAGACTCTGCAATGGCAGGCCTGAGACACACTTTACAAGCTGCTCCTGTGGGTGGCACAACCAGTGCTGCAAGCCCACCAGCAGCATTGGATTTACAAGCCCTGGGCACACTCAGTGCACTGTACTAGGGACTGACAAGTAAACCAATCATCCAATCATGGAGTCACTAATACACAACACAATTTATCATAGGGAGCACTTGCACTTTGGCACTGATTAGCAGTGGCAAAGTGCCCATGAACATCTAGTCCAGCAAAACATATCAACAACAGTGGAGGCATTATGAAAAAAATGGAAGGGAGACCCACGCCAAGGATGCCAGGTCTAACAGTCCCAAAGGCTGCCGCACCGGGTGCCATGCCAGAAGTCCGGTTCTGTGTGGACTACCAAGGACTCAATTCAGTCACGAGGACTGACGCGCACCCCATCCCCAGAGCTGATGAGCTCATCGATCGGTTAGGGGCTGCCCGGTACCTCAGCACGTTTGATCTAACGTCTGGGTACTGGCAGATCGCCTTGACTGATGGGGCAAGAGAGAGGTCAGCATTCTCCACACCAGATGGGCACTACCAGTTCTGGGTTCCCTTTGGGATGAAGAATGCCCCTGCCACCTTCCAGAGGTTGGTCAACCAGGTGTTGGCTGGACTGGAAGAGTTCAGTGCCGCCTACCTGGATGACATTGCAGTGTTCAGCGCCAGTTGGGAAGAACATCTGTGCCAACTCTGGGAAGTGTTGATGGCGCTGCGGAGAGCAGGCCTCACGATCAAGGCGAATAAGTGCCAGATCAGGCAGGGTTCCGTGGTGTACTTGAGACACCAGGTTGGGAGCGGCCAGGTGGCGCCCCTACAGCCCAAGATTGAGACCATCCTGGCTTGGGAGCCCCCCAAGACCTCGACAGAGGTGAGAGCCTTTTTAGGACTCACTGGGTATTACAGGAGGTTTGTCAAGGGGTATGGCAGCATCGTTGCACCCTTGACAGAGCTGACTTCCAGGAAGCAGCCCAAGAAAGTGATTTGGACTGACACCTGTCAGAAAGCTTCTGAGGCCCTGAAAACTGCCTTGTGCACGGCGCCCGTGCTCCTGGCACCCAACTTCTCAAAAGAGTTTATCGTCCAGACAGACGCTTCAGAGCATGGTGTGGGGGCTGTTTTGTCACAGATAAATGAGGAGGGCCTAGATCAACCTGTAGCCTTCATCAGTAGGAGGTTACTTCCACGGGAACAGAGGTGGAGTGCGATTGAGCGTGAGGCATTTGCTGTGGTCTGGGAACTGAAGAAGCTGAGACCATACCTGTTTGGGACTCACTTCCGGGTTCAGACAGACCACAGGCCCCTCAGATGGTTGATGCAGATGAGGGGTGAGAATCCAAAGCTGTTGAGGTGGTCCATTTCCCTACAGGGGATGGATTTCACGATGGAATACTGCCCTGGTACAGAACACGCCAATGCTGATGGTCTGTCCAGATTTTTCCGCCTTAGTGAAGAGAACTCCCAGGAGGTAGGGTAGATCTCCCCACATTTCAGCTGGAGGGGACACGTGTTAGACCTGGCACAGTTGGCGTGGGTCTCCCTTCCATTTTCTGCTATTGCCTCATGTGTTTTTGCTGGTTATAGATGCTTTGGGCACTGTGCCACTGCTATTCAGTGCCACAGTGCAAGTGCTCCCCATGGTAAATTGGTGTATGGATTAGTGATTCCATGATTGGTTGGTTTGGTTTACTTTGTCAGACCCTAGTACAGTGGATTGAGTGTGCCCAGGGCTTGTAAACCAAATGCTGCTGGTGGGCTTGCAGCACTGGTTGTGCCACCCACAGAAGCAGCCTCTAAAAGTGTGTCTCAGGTCTGCCATCGCAGAGCCTGGGTGCAGTCTGGTACTGCCATGTTGACTGGGCAAGTACACCCACTTGCCAGTCCCTAAACCTTCCCTTTCCTGCATATTAGTCACCCCTATGGTAGGCCCAAGGGCAGGGTGCATTGTAGGTAAAAGGTAGGACATGCCCTGATGTGTGTAGCATGTTCTAATAGTGAATTACAGCCATTTTCATTTTTCACTATTGCAAGGCTACCTGTTCCCCATAGGCCAGAATGGGCAGTTTGATTATTACTTCTTACAATCCTAACTGACCCAGGGAACTAGGTAGAAATTCGAGTTTAGTATGCCTGAACTCAGAATGATAAAATACATCTTTTAGTGAAGTTGGTTTAAACATTCTGTGTTTGAAAATACCACTTTTAGAAAGTAGGTATTTTCTTGCCTAACTATCCAAGCCTGCCTCTGCTAGGTTGTGTATTCCTTGTCTGGAGTTTGAGTGACAGGGGCTGGGGGATTCCAGGAGACAGGGTGAGTCAGCACAGGGCTGAATAGAGAGATCTGCATGTAGATGGGTGGGAGGAGTTGCACCTGGGACCTGAATAGGGCTGTGCCTTCCCTCCACAATGCTGGCTGCACCTCCTGTGGTGCGTCTGATGTAACTGGCCTACACTGTGAAAGGAAAGAAGGAGTCTTGTCAACAAAGTGCTCCAGGACTGACCAGAACTGGTTTGGACTAGGAAAAGGCCTCTCTGCCTTCAGAGAACAAAGGGAAAATGAGTATAAAAGAGGGGACCTAAACCCCAGAATTTTAGATCACTTTGGGAAACAAGAAGAACCTTTGCTAAGGAGAGGAACCAGAGAAACTCAGGAGGAGACTATCCCTAAGCTGAGTGCTGTTTGGGGGATTGGCCTGCAGTGGTTGCCTGACTGCCAAAGAAAGGAGAAAGGACTTTGTGCTACTTTCAAATCAACTTGTAAAGGATCTTCAAGGGCTTGAGATAGAGCTTGCCTCCTGCTGAAGTCTCAGGGACAACAGACTTCACCAACCAGCTTTCCCCTGCCTTCCCTTGTTGGGAATTGAAGTGCCTGCTGTTGAGCTGGGCCTTCTGAGAGACTGCATGAGCGCGACTCAAGATGAAGAAGCGTGTCGCTGCCGCAGCCATTGTCGTTGCATCACCGGAGAAGAGTGTCGCCATCGCAGCAGATGCCGTCGCATCACCGGGGAAGCGTGCTGCCGCTGCTGCTGTCGCCCTCACATCACCTGAAGCGCCTCACATCACCGGAGAAGAGTGTCGCCGTCGCAGCAGACGCTGTCGCATCACCGGAGAAGCGTGTCGCTGCCGCAGCCGCTGTGGTCGCATTGCTGAGGAAGCGTGGCGCCGCTGCCGCTGTCGCATTGCATCACCGAGGCGCCCTGCATCACTGGAGAAGAGTGTCGCCGTTGCAGCAGACGCCGTCGCATCACCAGAGAAGCGTGTCGCAGGGCCTGTCGCGGCTCAAGAAGATTCACCGAATCGCCAGACGGCCGTCGGGCGTGCACGCATCACCCCTTTGTTGTCGCAACATCAAGAAAGCGCCATCTTTGTTTCATCGCACCGGATCTTCATCGCATCACGGCGCTGCTGGTCGCATCGCCACGGAAGCGCAGTAAGAAACCGACGCATCACCTTCCCACGCGGAGAAGAACCGACGCATCCCCTACGCAGCAGTAGGGACCTGATGCATCACCGTTCTTGCGTGTAAGGAACCGACACGTCACCTTCCCTGCAACACTGTTGTTGTATAGCGTTACACATCCAACGGTACATTGAACTCAAAGTGTCGCATTTACCATCCAAAGAGAACTAAGCTAATTCTACCATTTTTAAGTACAGTATTGTGGATTTTTGTCATTTGTGGTCTTGTGTTAAGTCTATATAAAAATACTTATTTTTATACTACAGCTTGTGTGGTGTCCATCTGTAGTGTTGTCACTCGGTTACTGTATTCACAAATGCTTTACACACTGCCTCTGAGTTAAGCCTGCCTGCTCGTGCCAAGCTACCAAGGGGGTGAGCAGGGGTTATTTTAGTAGTGTATCCCCCTTACCCTGACTCGACGCAAGGGTCCCTATTTGGTCAAAGGTACCTACCTCTGCCAACTAGAGACCCCCAAATATAACAACCTCCTTGAACAGTTGGCATCACTTTAACTATATCCCCTACCCTGTGTGAGTTTAGTTGATGGTGGAAATTAACACATAACTCAACTGATCACACAACCTAGGGGAAGAGGGTCAGGGTCTGTATGAATGGATTGGTAGGGGTAATTAATTAGGGAAAGGTGGGAGACAGAGAAACACAAAATTTAATAAGTCGAACCAATCAGATGTAGAAGAACGATGACAGTTCAGTTACCAAAAGCAAATAGTCCGTCAGCCCTCAGACACCCAAGTTATCTAATAAATGTGTTACCTAGGCTTGAAAAATGCAAAATAGGGAGGGCACACACATTTAACAAAAGGGTTATAATTAGGAAAAGAAAAATGATGGATGGTGCATCTCCATTCCTCTTTCATTGTCTGTCTTGGGTGCAGGGCTGAACCACAAAGATGGGGGCATTATGGAGCATTCTTCTTTAGATAAGATGACCTACGGAGTGCAAAAATAAAAGATCAATATTTGAGAGTCATGGTAAGCATCATGGTACCTAACGAGGAAGAGGATACAGGCTGTTGCAGGGACATGCCATTAACTAAGATGTGAAAAGAACCAATCTTGTACCACCAATCCCAGACAACTGTTCTCATGTAACCGGATGATCACAGTAACTAACACAACATTTTGCTGTGTCCAGTCAAGCAGAACACAAGTCAACTACTTATTTGGAGTTTGCCATTTAAGTCACTATTCTGCATTCTCCTAATCAACACACCTCTAAATTGCACAGGAGTAGGCCTCTTTGAGTCCTCTTGTTTCTCATTGAAGCAGATAGGCAGTGCCACTTCTTCTGGTCGTTATCAGATCTACTTTAACATTTATTTCTTCCAAAAGAGATCCACCTGCACTGTTGACAAGAAAATGAAAAGAACTTGAGGATTAGTTTAGTCATGGTATATAAACTGAATGGCCTTAGAAGAACAGAGATGATGGACTTATGAAAATAAAATGAAAGTATATATCCCACGATACAGTATGATCGCCCCCAAACATTACGCTATCTAGTATAGCTTACCAGACCCTCCCATCCACCACAACATGAATCATTTATTTAGTAATGCTCATTAGTGCAAGTGAGGTACCTATTCCAAGTGTGGTGCCCCTATGTGTCTGTCTTCTTCATGGAAGCCATACACATTATAGGGCATCCTTTTAAATCTTCACGGGCAGCCCAATCAATCAATCAATCAGGATTTATAAAGCACAGCTAATCACCTGATAGGGAATCCAGGCGATACAGGTCTGGAGGCATATTCAAACAGCCAGGTCTTGAGGGCCATTCAGAATTCCAGAAGCAAGGTGATGGTGCGGAGATGTGTGGGGTAGATATTCCAAGTCTTTGCTGTGATGTGGGAGAAGGAGCGTCCTCCACTTCTGCTTTGATAGATGCGGGGACTATGGGTAAGTGAAAGGGAGGCAGAGCGTAGTCTTCTTGATGGTTGGTGAAAGTTGAGATGGTGGTTAATGTAGGCAGATCCTTGGTTGTGTAGAGCCTTGTGTGCATGGGTCAGCAGCTATAATTTGCATCTCTTCTGTACGGGGAGCCAGTGGAGTTTCCAGAGGTGAGGTGTGATGTGAGTTCATCGGGGATGGCCGAGTATGAGTCTGACTGTGGCGTTCTGTATGGTCTGAAGTCTATGTAGGAGGTGTGTGGCGATTTCTACATAGAGGGCATTGCCGTAGTCCAGTAATGGTGATGAGGGCTTATGTCACGGTGCGTCTCATGTGTAGGGCAAGGCACTGAAAGATCTTACCTAGCATGTGGAGAGTGAGGAAGCAGGCGGAGCAGACGGCGTTGTTCTGTGATTTCATGGTGAGCGTGTTGTCAGTGATGATTCTGTTGTTTCTGGGGCGGTTGGAGGAAGTGGGTGCAGACTGTAGGTCTGATGGCCACCAAGAGCCGTATTACAAACTGTGCCCTGGAGGGGCAATGGGCGTTTGCGCCCACTTTGCTCGCCCCGGGCACTTTGGTATTATAGAAGGGGGTGCAGACGTTTGTGCGTCCCCTTCTATAATACCGATGGCACGGGCGCCCTTAATGCGCAAGCGCTACCTTCAGAGGGTGTTCCCTCATTTGCATAGGGGCGTGCCCTATGCAAATGAGGGAATTGATTTCACTCTTTGCCATTTAAAAGGTGGCGCACTGTCAGTGCGCCCCCTGAGAGCAGCCCTCTGCAAGGGGTTAAAGGGAGTCCCATGGACTCCCCGAGACATCCCCTCGCAGGCGGGTGCAGTCACTGACTTCACCCACCTGCAAGGGGATCTCTAATCCCCTTTGAAAGTGCAGGCAGGTGCCGCCTGCACTCTGAAAACACAGAGCGGCTGTTCCATGTTTTCACATGAATACGATTCCCCTGGGGCTGTGCGAGTTCCCGGCTGCCCCGCGGGCAGCGCATTCACCATAATAGGGTGGATTATCATTGTTTGCGCCGGGCGCACCTTTTGAAAGGTGCGTCAGGTGCAACAAATGATAATGTGTAATACGGCCCCAGGAGTCATTCCATGTGTTGCTTCCTTTTTGTCTGTGTTCAGCTGCAGGCAGTTGTTCTTCGTCCAGTCGGTTACATCTGTGGAATTTGGTTCTGGTGGTGGTGGGGTTATCAGTGAGTGAGAGGATGAGTTGGGTGTCATCTGTGTAGGAAATTATGTTGAGACCATGAGATCTGATGATGTTGGCCAGTGGGGTCAAATATGCGTTGAAGAGCTTGGGGCTGAGAGATGAGCCCTGGGAGACACCGCAGGTGATCTCCTTGGGTTCAGAGGTGAAAGGTTGGAGGTGGATCCTCTGTATTCTTCCGGTGAGGAAGGAGGTGATCCATCTGAGCTCATCTGCTCGGATGTCAATGTGGTGGAGACTTTCGATCAGTGTGAGGTGGGATACGGTGTCGCAAGCTGCTGAGATTGCAAGGAAGATCAAAGCTGCTGTTTCTCCTCAGTTGGGGAGGGTTTGGATGTCGTCGATGGCTGCAACCAGGGTGGTTTCGGTGCTGTGATTGCTACAGATGCCAGATTTGGAGGCGTCAAGTAGCTGGTTCTGCTACAGGTGTGTCATGAGTTGATTGTTGATGATATTTTCCAGTATCTTTACTGAGAATGGGAGATTGGCCAGTATTTTTTGAGTTTACTGGGGTTGGCGGAGGGTTTTTTGAGTAGTGGTCTGACTTCAACGTGTTTCCAGGCATCGGGAAATGTTGCAGTGGTAATAGAGGTGTTGAGTGGGGTGGTGAGGTCCTGGCCGATCCTTTGGTATCTGAGGTTGAATATTTGGTATGGGGGTGGGTCTGTGGGAGCTTCTGATTTGATGGGTTTCATGGTGGAGGTGGTGTCCTGGGTCGGGAGGATATTCCAGGTGGTCTGTGAGTCATTTGTGTCGGTTACACTGGTGGCGTATCTGTCAAGGAAGTTCGTAGGTGTGGGTTGGGGATTGAAGTCATTAAAGAAGTGGGCGAGGTTGTCGCATAGCTCCTGTGAGGGTGTGATGTTGTTTTCACTAGAAGCAGGGTCGGAGAATTCCTTAACGATGTTAGCCCTGATGAATTAAATCAACCCATTGCAAAGGTTGGCGGTGAACCTAACGTGGTTGTTGCTGTGGGTTTTGGAGTAGCTGGCAATGATGCTGGACTCTGCTGCAGAGACTGAGAGTCACCAATACAACCTTGTGCAGAGGTTGAAGCATGCACTTCAAAACTTCTTCCCCAGCCTTGAATTTGCAATCGTTCTCCTTCAGGATCACTCACTTTACTGACAATCCAAGTCTTGTAAACTAAAACATCCATTTCAGTAAAAAGAATGATAGTGGTCAGCACTTTTTGTATAGTGGATCCAGTATCATAGCACAAATGTAGTCTTTGGAGAGCATAGTCTATTTTTGCATCCTTTAATTGGTGTTCAAGTGAAGGATTAAGCTATTCACCAAAGAAGGTGCTTCTTCATTAACACTGTTGAACGCTTGATTCACCTTTTTCAACTGATCCTGTAGAGCAGACGTCTTCAAACTGTGGGGCGCGCCCCCCTGGGGGTCCGTGGCGGCATTCTCAGGGGGGCGCAAATGTTTCAGAAAAGAAGTGTAAATGAAGATGGCTGGAAGCGCGAACGTATTTATTTGTTCAGTTTCCAGGCTATCTTCATTTACATGCAGCCAAAGTGCATAAAAAAAAAGCATGGGAACTGCGATTTCAAGTGCCATGGGGCAGAGGTCAGTCGGTGTGGTGCCAGGTCAATTACTGGCCTACAAAGAACAAAAAAATATTCAGTAGCTGGTTTTAAGTGTTTTCTTTTCAACTTTAAGTCAACTGCATATAAAATAATGCACACACAAATTAATCAGTGAGAAAGGCACTCCTAAAGGATGAAATCTCAGATAGTTAATGCAATCGCTGCAGATTTCTGTCTGTGTGACTGTCAGAGAATTGAATCCTACTTGGTGCAGTGGGGAATAGTGACTTTTGTTTTTATAATGCTACAAGGTCCCTGTCTTTGGCAGAAAGCACTGTATATGTGTCATTATTTTAAAATTCTGTTACACACAGCATAAGTCAGGCTGCAGAAAAATGATTTAGGCCCAGAATTACAAAGACTGTCTCAGGTTTGTGTTACTTTTTTAAACAAACCTGACACAAAGTGTATTAGTATTAACAATCCAGTGCAAATCACTATTTGCACTGGATTGCACCCAAATGTAATACAAGGCTGCGCAGCGCCACTGTAGGGACCAGATTTACTAATGCTTTGCAACAGGTTTGCATTACGTTTGTAATGCAAACCCGATGCAAAGTGTTATACTGGGATTTACTATCCAAAGCAAGTCAGGATTTGCATTGGATAGTTTCTCAAAGTACCACAAAGTTTTGCTACATGCTGCCATGCATTACTTTGCATCAAGGGTGCGTTTCATGGGTAGCGCATGGGTGTATATGGAAATAGGACATTAGGGCTGATATTCTTTGCTAGCATTAGAGCAGAGAGAACCCTTGCTGCAGAAGGGACAACAAGTGTAGCTATTTTTTCTGAAAGGTATAGTAAGCCTGTGTCAAGACTGGAGTGACAGCCAGGCATGGAGGGGAAGGGGTGAAAGAGGTACACGTGACCGCCTGCTACTCAGGAATGCATATATCATTAGTGAAGCATTTGGTGTTGTATTGAGGCCCAGGAGTACGAGGGGCTCACAACTACCCCCAAATATGGGGAGCAGTGTTTGTTGATCAATTTCTGTTTTTGTTTCAAGCATTTACTCCTTTATAAGTCTGACATTACTGTGGGTTATGAGCTACAGAAAAGGTACCCCTGAAATGGTCTCAAGTCCAAACCTGTGCTCAGCCCTGCCCCTCCAGCTCTTCCAGTCCTTGCCATAAAGTTTTGGAGGGGGGCCCCGACTTCAAAATATTTAGCTTAGGGGGGCTCGGTGCAACAAAGTTTGAAGACCTCTGCTGTAGAGGATGCATCAATGGGATTGCTTGGCTCATAGTACTGTCTTCCTTGCTGACTTCCTGTGTCATAATCTCAAAAGGAAGTAGCATTTGTATCAGGCACTCCAGTAGCCCTCATTTGTTCACCTCCATTGTCATGGTGTTGGCAGTTGCATCCACTCTCCTCTGAATAACATAATTGTTGATAGACTTTTCATGCTTAAACAGGTGTTCCAACAATGTAGGAGGTTGAGTTTCAACATGTTGGCACCTGCTGTACAAGAGCTTTTACAGGTAGCATATTAGCATGCTGAAGGATCCTCTTCTTCTTCTGGGCTTTGAATGATCGATTGAAATGAGTGCATATTCTTCAGCAGGTGACAAGTATTTCGCTGACTATCTCTCCTTTTTTGAGAAAGTACTGCACAATTAGGTTGATGCAATAGATGCTGAAATATCCGCCGTCAGCCATTGCTTTGACTATATTACTGCTATTGTCAGCAGGAACAAATCTAATTGTGAGAACCCTGGGTTTAGGCCATTCATAGACCTTGGTATTAAACTCTTCCAATATGTTTGTTGATGTATATGATTTCTCCATGGCTAACATCAAAACATTTTTGCATGCTATTGAATGTCCTAAAAAGCTTGTATTAGTAGTGAGAGAGGCCAGCAGTTAGCATTTGCCTAACTCTCTGTAAAGTCAGTGTGCAGTGATGCACATGTAATCTGTTGCTTGACAATTGGTCCATAAGTCCGTTGTGAGGTGGATGGACTGAACAGCGCTCCACTTCATTGCATTGCCAAGAAATTGCAGAACTTCATGTTGCAGTGCTGACACAGCCACTCTGGCAAAATATGTCCGGCTCAGAACCTTCCATTTTGGGCAGAGGGCCTCCACAAATTGCAGAAAGCCCACTCGTCCACAAAAGCAAAAGGAAAGAAGTCAAGTGCTAATATTTTAGCCAGCTTCCTGTAGAAATGGGCTATTTTGTGGTTCCTTTGGTACGAAGACTGCTTGGTAGACATAGCCTTAATAGTAGACTGTTTTTCTTGTTGTACAACTGCACAAGCAACCTACTGGTATCAGCAGCAGTTAGGTTGCCTGGGCGTTCAGTGGTGAAAGTTTCTACACTCCACTGTGCCTTGTACCATACAGAGGGTGCAGCGGGTGAGGATTGTATAATATGGGGAAGGCTTACAGGGCTGCTTTATATGATGCTACTGCTGGAATCTTCCTATTCTTCTCCTGACCAACTTCTTCTATCACTTCAGCTGCTGGTTCTCTCTCATCACCAGCAGCTATGTTTTTAAGGTGCTCTTTCCACATGATGGTTTTTCAAGCGGAACCATTGACCTCCAATACCGTAGTGCCCCCCTGACTTACCATGATGCACTTTCTTGTGGCAAACAGAGCATATTGCAATGTTATCCTCATGCTGGCTAGCATAAAGCAGTCCCACAATGGGGAGTACAGCTTTCTGAATGTGCCAAAGCCTGAAGAACTGGATGCAATGGCAGGCGGTTGCGATGTTGTTTGCCTTTCTGTAGAGAGTGCTGCGACTGTGGTAGGGGTGGTGGCAACTGCAGGTTTCTGGGGTTGTGCAAATATTGGCGCAGGCAGCATTGATGGAACATTATACCTCTGAGCTGGTTGAACAGAGGTGATCTGTACCTCCACTGTGCCACCCCGCACACTGATAATCACTGGCTCATTGTCATCATAACCACCTTCCTCACTACCTAGGTTTTCAGTAACTATCCTTTTTTGCCGTTGTCTCAGATTCAGCCTGGGTCCAATCCATGTCCAGACAATCAGAAAGGGGCTTGGAGAAGATGGGGGAGTACTTTTTCTTTTCCTTGCTGGGGATTGTGAAGTCAACTGTGAAAACTTTAATCTTGCTTATATCATGTTCATACACTCCTATGTAATGTAGTGTATAAGTTCATATACTCCTATGTAATAAAGTGTTAGCAATCACATACTTAGCACAGAATGTATTAACAATTTTAACCAAACAAGAATGTTATTTTGTAAGATGTTTGAGATGTATAAGATTTTGTGGCACTGAATATGTTTGCTAATAATTTCATGGCTCTATTAGGCCCGGAAATCATACGACTTAAGGTTGGAGATTTGCACATTTCCTGATAGCACTACTTTGCACTAAAAATTGGCAAGTGCAAGCAAGATTTTAGGAGAATAATGAACGTAGTATTTTTTGAGAAGGCAAGACACAGTGGCTTGATCTGAAGAAGATTTTATTAAGCATATATGTAATGACCCCTGGTCCATCTGTGCTCCTCAGCAACTGCCTACAAGCTCCAGCTTCTCAGGAATCCGCAACCCGGATTCTAGAAGTGGAAGCCACAGTTGCCAAGAGACAGCATCCAGCACCAGGGAGAAGATGCACAGAATACAACAAATCCCCTTTCCTTACAAATTTTTCATTACCAAACTAAACTAAAATTACTAAAACTACTGTATTATACTATAATGTAAAAATGTAAGCAATTTCAGAAATTACATATTCTTTCAAACATTGAGGTCTCATCCTCATATGTGTGCTTGGTTCCCTCACATGAAGTTCATCATCAGAGTACACTTTGCTCGACCCCTCTGTCACACCGGACCTTGACCCACTCCTACTGTCTCTTGTCTTGAACCATTCTTGCCACTCCACTAAATTACACACATCTACTTTTCTTATATTCCACCACGTGCCATCCAACAATCTCAATGTGTTACCTTTTACTTCCATCACCTCTCTTGGTTCAGATAGTTTGTTTCCCAAACACACTTGCACCAACATTCCTTGTACATAGCTCTAAATGTTTTCCTCACTTTGTCATTGTGCCTTTTCTCGTACCACGATTGATATCTCACCACCTTTTCATTCATTCCGCCACAATCAACCCTTTCTTGACCTGACCTTTCCATCCATGCTGGCACAGCCACAGTGCACGGCACACTTCCTTTCAACAAATAAAATGGTGTTTCCCCCATCACAGAGTGCGGATTGGTCTTGAGTTGATTCCTCCAACCAGTACCACTAGAAATGGCTAATTGATTGCTTTCCACCAGCACACGGTTAAAGCGCTCAACCATGCTGTTTTCCCTGGGATGATTCACAGGTGTCCTACAATGTTTTATTCCCCATTTCTTCAGGAAATTTCCAAACACTTCATAAACAAATTGAGGTTCATTGTCGCTCACTGTTTTTGCAGGACATCCCTCCCTCTAGAAAATGTCCTCACAAAAAGCAGCCACATAGTTAGTCTTCACCTCTCCCATAAATGCCACCTCCGGCCATTTTGAAAAATAATTCATCATGACAACAGCAAACCTATCACCCATACTCAAACGTTCAAATGGGCCACAAATATTGGTAGCCACTTTGTCCCAAGCATATTTTGGTAATGCTACAGGAGATATAGACAGTTCCTGCAACAGATGCAACTTATCACTGCACTACATGTAATACACTCCCTGACAAATCCCTCAATCTATCTATCCATTCCAGGCCACCCAAAATCCACTTGTACCTTCCTTACCATCACCAACATCCCTCCATGACCTTCATGCAACAACTTTAGCAATTTCTCTCTTAAGCTTCTTGATACCACCAGCCTTTCACATCTCCACACTACGCCATCTACAACTGACATTTCCTCCCACACATTCTTGAATACCTCCAAATCTCCTACCATTTTTCATTTCCTGGCCTGTGGCAAAACCTCCATTAGTTTTACCAATAAGGGATCCGAAAACACAGCTTCTTTCCACTCATCATTCTTAATATCTTCAAATACCTCCAAAACTTCAGCTACCATCCACTCATCCTCTTCGTTCACCATAGCTTTATCTAATGTTAATCTTGACATACAGTCAGCATTGATGTTCTTTACTCCAGGCACTTATTTCAACATAAATTGGTATTCTGCAGCCGATACAACCACTTTGCAACACGAGGCGTGGCTTTACCAGTCCCCGCCATTGAAAACAATTCACAACAGTGGCTTGTGATCAGTGCGAAGCTCAAACTTCACACCCCATACAAAGATTTGAAAGTGCTACACTCCCAACCAGCATTACTAATGCCTCCTTTTCTCCCATTGAATAGGTACTCTCCGCTCCATTCAGAGTGCGCAATCCAAATGCTACCATCCTTTCCTTGCCTTCATGCTACTGCAGTAATGCCGCCCTAAGACCATAACTATTAGCATCTGTCACAATTATTGTCCTGTCAGCAGGATCGAATGGCTTTAAATCACAGCTTTCACAATGTACATTTCCACTTCTTCAAATGTATCTTGACATTTTTTAGACCACGGGAACTTCACTCCTTTATACATTAAATCATGCAATGCATGAGCTTTACCCACAAAATAATACACTAACTTATCATAGTACTCTGCAAGTCCCAGAAATTATCTTAACTGATCCTTATCTTTTGGAGGGGGAGCCTACGCAAAAACTACATTTGTTCATACCGATAGTAAGCCCTGCCCTGTCTAGCCTTTTCAACACCATGTACAGAACTTCATTTTGGACTTGTTCACTTTCTCCCAATATCAATACATCATATCGAAATACCCGCATGTTCGATATGTCGTTCAAGACACCGTGCATGACCCTCTGGAACACTGCAGGCACAGAGGCCAGACCAAAGGGCTAGTGAATTAACTAGAATGTTCCCTCAGGTGTAAAGAACAACATCAAATGGCGGGATTCTTTGTGCAATCGTATCTGATGATAGGCACTGGATAGGTCTAGGATGGTAAAGTATCTTCCACCCTTCATACTCACCAGCATCTTTATCCGGGGTAGGGGATGACGGTCAATCCAAATACAGTTGCTCAAATCTCTTAAGTCCACAAACATGTGGATCTTCCAATTGAGTTTTATTGTGATCACAATCAGACTTAACCATTTTGAGGCCTCGATAGGCTCAACTACATTCTTTCTTTATATAACCTTTGTAACCCCTCCTTCAGCAATCCTCTCAGGTCAAGCAGAACTTTCCGCACCTTGTACACTTTAGCCACAACATCATCTTTGAGCACTATGCGGTGTTCACATTTATTAAGACACCCCAATTCCTCTCTGAAAAATCAGGAAATCTGGTGGCCTCTTGCTTCACTTCTGAGATTCTGTTAACAAAACTTTCCTGGGATGGTTTGGGTTCAATACAATTCCCAAAGCATGTTGTTCTTTCCATCTAAACAAAGATCTGCCCTTCATAACCACGTACATTTTTCCAGTGGCTTTCCTCCATTGTAATTTTAGCTCTGACATGAAATATCCTAAAACAGGTAGTTTACTCCCACATTATCCTTCAGGTTCCACATCAATGGAAGTCAACTTACCCATCTTCAGATCTTCCCAGACCTGCTTGTTAATTAAAGTAAATGGCGAACACGAATCGGCCCACACGTGCACATTTTTTCCATTAAACTCGATCATACACTTGGGTGGACGATAAACATTATTCTTTTCCAAAGACTGAGCACACACCTGATTACTCAGTTTTGATTCCTTCCCACACACTACTAAAACATCAACATTATCCTCTCCACTCTCACTCAACACCCCTCCATGACCTACATGCAACAACTTTAGCAATTTCTCTCTTAAGCTTCTCTGTACCACCAGCCTTTCACATCTCCACACTACGCCATCTACAACTGACATTTCCTCCCACACATTCTTGAATACCTCCAATTCTCCTACCATTTTTCATTTCCTGGCCTGTGGCAAAACCTCCATTAGTTTTACCAATAAGGGATCCGAAAACACAGCTTCTTTCCACTCATCATTCTTAATATCTTCAAATACCTCCAAAACTTCAGCTACCATCCACTCATCCTCTTCATTCACCATAGCTTTATCTAATGTTAATCTTGACATACAGTCAGCATTGATGTTCTTTACTCCAGGCACATATTTCAACATAAATTGGTATTCTGCAGCCGATACAACCACTTTGCAACACGAGGCGTGGCTTTACCAGTCCCTGCCATTGAAAACTATTCACAAAAGTGGCTTGTGATCAGTGCGAAGCTCAAACTTCACACCCCATACAAAGATTTGAAAGTGCTACACCCCCAACCAGCATTACTAATGCCTCCTTTTCTCCCATTGAATATGTACTCTCCGCTCCCTTCAGAGTGCGCAATCCAAATGCTACCATCCTTTCCTTGCCTTCATGCTACTGCAGTAATGCCGCCCTAAGACCATAACTATTAGCATCTGTCACAATTATTGTCCTGTCAGCAGGATCAAATGGCTTTAAATCACAGCTTTCACAATGTACATTTCCACTTCAATACCAGCTGTCGCATGCTTATCTGACACATTTACAGATTTCTTAAATCTTCCCACATTGGACATCTTACAGACTCTCAAAAAGTGACCCAATTTCTTGCATTTGAAGCACCTGCTCTTGGAAGCTGGGCAATTACTTGCCGCCGCAGTGTGCTTGGTACATTCACATCTGGTTTCTTTTTTTCCATTTCTTGTATCTTTGTCATCTTTCCCATGTCATTGTCTTCAGTTTTCTTTCAACCCTCCTTTACAGCATTTACTCGTCTACAGACTCACATACTTTCTCCTTGGATCCACCACCCCCCAACTCCTTAACAAAATGAGAGGTATTTTCCATGTGCCTGGCCACATCAATAGTTTTGTTCTACGTGGATCTTTTAGGCCCAATAATCTTTCTTGATTCTTCATGTTATGTAATCTATTAATAAATTGGTCTCTAATTATCTCATCCCTGAGATTCCTGAACTTGCATGAAACTGCAAGACTCCTCAAAACTGCCACATACTGGTCTATGGCTTCACTTTGTTTTTGAATGCGGGAAAAAAATGTATGTCTTTTGAAAACAATACTAATTTCCTTCCCATAATTCTCCTCTAAAGCTTTTACAGCCCTTTCATACACATCTTCCTCATCAGTGTCAGACCCCCCATCTCCACCTCGGTCACCTGTTCCTGACATAGGCAGGGCTTTTAAGACCTTCCTTCCTTCAGTACCCAAACTGTGTTTAAGAATTGCCAACCTCCTCTTTGCAACATATACATCTCCCCCTATCACCACCAAAGCGGAGTGCAGAAAACTCCGCTTCGCGATGTGCAGCAGAGTTTTTTCCCCGCTCGCGATCGCGAACTGTAAGTTCGCGAGCGCGAGATGCCGCTCGGGTAGAATTTCTACCCGAGCGGCAGG
The DNA here is from genome assembly GCA_963921515.1 of Calotriton arnoldi. Taxonomy (NCBI): domain Eukaryota; kingdom Metazoa; phylum Chordata; class Amphibia; order Caudata; family Salamandridae; genus Calotriton; species Calotriton arnoldi. The sequence goes on along the minus strand of CAWUFW010002494.1, from coordinate 590,072 downwards.
AATACCAGCACAAACTGCAGTTCGCACTGCACTCCGCCACTCGTGGAACTTCGCGGAGTTTTTTTGTAACTTCGCAGAGTTCCGCGTAGCAAAACTCTGCGAACTACGCCCAGGCCTGCAAATAAGTCTCAAAGGCCATTTTCTAGTCCGCCATGTCATGCTTGGTTCCTCAGGATCCTTAAAAAATGACAGAGGAGAGGTATTGATTGTGACGCCATGACCAATATACCTCACACACACTGCAACTCAAATGAATGCAAGTGTGCTCAACCAAACACTGTCACCTATACCCTATAATGATGTCCTCTGGTTGAACTACGCATTCACTGTCCAGGAAAGTGGGCTCTGAAAACTTCACTCACAAATATACCTATAGGGCCAGATGCATCAAGGCAAAAACCGGTCGCAAACGGGCAGATTTGCAGAATCTGCCCCTTGGCTGATCGGTATTTTGCATTTGGGATGCATCATTCCAAATGCAAAAATCGCAATTTAATTAATCGCAAAAATTGTGATTACTTAAATTACGATTGCATTTAAGGAATCGCAAATTGCGATTCCTTAAATGCAATGCAAGTAGTAAATTGAAATAGCGATTTCGCTATTAGGGGTCGCAAATTACCGTCAAATGAAACTGGACGGTAATTTGCGAAAACTTTGAAAAATGCACTAAAGTGCATTTTTCAAAGTTACATGTTACCCACACACATGCCCTCTGGGCATGTGTGTGTGCAACATGTGGTCACATGGCAATTTCAGGGGTGCAACAGTGTGTCCTTTTGGCACCCTTGAATTTGCATGCGCAATTTGCGAGTACCTATTTGGTACTCGCAAATTGCGCATGCAATTTCCAATGATTCCTATGGGCCTCCAGGCCCATAGGAATGAATGGGTAGCAATTCCTTAATTGCGACTTGCAATTTGCGAGTCGCAATTAAGGAATTTTTAGGGATTGCAAAATATTTTGCGATTCCTACATGCATAGGCAATTGCGATTCTTTAATTGCGATTCTTTAAAAATCGCAATTAAAGAATCGCAATTGCCTATTTTGATGCATGTGTACCATAGTCTTGTGCTGAGTTCCACAAATTGCAACTGTCTTGTCTTTCATGCTCTCAGATATCCCTCCCTTCAATGTCACACACAATGGCTTTGCACTGCACGCAAAATGTTTTGACTAGTCATTGACAAGTAATGTCACTAAAACACGATAAAATTACACTGCACACCTATCTATTATTTTTCTTTAGAAACTGTGCACACGATCAGCTGTGCGCATCAGCGGCTTCTACTCCTCAGCTTCAGCGTGACGCAATATGAAAAAAACTTCATTCAAGCTGTGCGCATCAGCAGATCTTCTCTTGAGAGACTGTGTGCCCAAATGAGTTATGCGAATAAAACCGCATCCAAGCTGAGCGCATCAGTGGCTCCTCACTTGAATGAGCTCCCGTCGTTGTAATGCATGTACACACTACCAGTAATTGACACTTTATCTCCTCGTTGTGTCATAGCATTATATAGACATAGCTAGGATACACTTTTGCAATGCTCAGCCTTTCCCATGAGCCACTTTCATAGCTACATTGTGGGACGTGCCCTCGTCACTCAGTAGGACATGCACAATGACGTTCAAGTGCCGTTGTCCTTTGACAGGCCACTCACATGTCATAGCGTTCTTCATGCCAGCGATCTTCTACACAATGCCGTCTCTTGCAATTGAGTGTGACTCTTCAAACATTTAAACCATCACAACGCCAGTAAGCTTGCAGCATTAACAACAGCTTAGGCCCAGAAATGCTCCTAAACAACTCCGCCCGACACACATGCCGAGGCCCAATCAGTGCCCCTGAATACCCTCAGTCCTCGCACACAGCAGCTCACGAGTGGCAAAAGTGCTGCTCGCAGTCCCCACACCATACCAGATTTCTTACCTCGGTATGAGGCACAAATCGTGATGTTAGGGTCTCTCACATGACATGAGATAGTAACCCCTGCACAATGTCAATGCTGCTCTAAGGGTATCCTCGCAGCTCTGGGTCGCACATCACAATTTTGACCAGGGGTTGGAAAATTCCAGCATAGCACGATCACACCCTCAGCGTCCATCCTCGCTTAAACACCTTCTGTCAATGAAGTCCACTTCTCAGGATCCCATCCTCTTTGCCACTTTTTTTTTTTTTTTAAGTGTTTTTATTGCATTTAACATCAACAAGTCACAGTAAAGATCAATGGATATCTGGCATATTTCATCGTACATTACACTCATCTGGGCAATACAGTCATTACATTCAAAGGACATTAAGACGTTGATTGTTTCTGCGTAGCAGTTCAAGTTCTGTTGTTGGGGACACACAGACAGCACCTCAATGGGCATTCCACTTGCCCCACTTTTTGTCCCATTTCTTGGGGCACCCTCTTACTTTAAACACCTCTTTTTCTGCAACCATGCACCTTTCGCATTCTCTCTCCCAAGTCCGGAGTGAGGGCCTATCCGCCACCCTCCATTTCCTAGCAATCTCCCTCTTGACCAGGGTGTAACCCAATGTTGCAAATTGTTGTTCAGTTTCCGTGAGATCTGTCTGTTCCCATATATTCAAAAGACCCAATTGAGGCGTGAGGGTGTGTTCCTTCCCCAGGGCCTCTCGCATTTGTTCCGCTGCCCCCTCCCACACTGGTCGCACCCCCGGGCACTCCCAGAGCATATGGTAGAAAGTTGCGTCTTGCTGACAACCTCTGAGGCAGAGCGTATTCGCCCTCGAGCCTATGCGCGCCAGTACAACTCCTGTCATGTAGGATCTATGTAAGATTTTAAGTTGGATAAGTCGGTAGCGGAGTGATATGGCTGCCACCCGGGGGGACATCAGTGCTGCCTGCCAGTCTTCGTCCTCGATAAGTCCTAAGTCAAGTTGCCATCTCTCCCTAAGTTTGTAAAAGTTATCTGGCAGATTGTTACATAGTTTCCTGTGTGGCTTTAGTGAGCAGTGGGCCGTCCAGGAGCCGATCCTCCAGAGGGGAGGATTCCGGAATGTCTGTCATGTCTGGGAGCGCCGTGGTAAGAGCGTGCCGAATTTGCAGGTACCGGAACACCTCCCCCCGGGCTAATTTGTACGTCGTCTGCAGGTCTGTAAATTTGAGAAGTGCGCCTTTCTTCACCAAGTCTCCTATTGTAGAGATTCCTATTAGGTCCCACTTATCGAACCCGGGTTGGTGGCCCAGAAGGCCCAATCTCTGAGTGCACCACAGAGGCATAGCCCTGGTGAGGGTGCCCTTCCACCCCAGGCGGGAGTTCGCCTGATGCCATACGTCACTGTGTGAGCAGTTGGGCCGAGATAACGACCCTTCCGGGCCTTAGAGTACAATGTCTCCAAGTATCCCATCTTCCCCATCTGATATCTGTCGAGCATATAGGCCGGGTCTCCCTGGGGTCGGTAAATCCAGTGATTGACCACCACTAGCTGGGCGGCCCAGTAATATAGACGGAGATCGGGGAGAGCTATGCCCCCATCGTACCACCCTTTAGTCAGTTTGGTCAAGGCTATGCGAGGGGCTCCACCATCCCAAAGTAGAGTTCTGAGTTCGCTCTCCACCCCGGAGAAGTACGCGTCCGGAACTTTATGTGGGCAATTCTGAAGAATATATAGAAATCGGGGAAGGGCAAGCATCTTAAAGAGGGCTGCTCGCCCCGCCAGGGACAGGGGCAGGGTGCGCCAGTGCTTAACATCTGCCCGTAGGCGAGCCAGCGGGGCCGCGAGATTCCGGTCATGAAAATCTTGGGGGTCCGGAGTCACAAAGATCCCCAGATATCTGAAACCTTCCGTGGTAACCTCCACTGCGCAGCCCCCGGGCAATCGGGGAGCTGGACCCCTCAGGACAAACAACGTTGATTTACTCCAGTTTAGGGCGTAGCCCGAATATTTCCCAAAGTTCGTAAAAATATTCAAGACCCTATGGAGGGATCTGTGAGGAGAAGCAAGATATAGCAAGATATCGTCCGCGTATAACGATATTCTATCATCATGGCCCTCTGCCCATTTCAAGCCCCTCATCACTACATCACACCTGACCCACGCTGCCAGTGGCTCCAGCACTAGCGAGAAGAGCAGGGGGGAGAGGGGGCAGCCCTGCCTGGTGCCCCTTTCCAGCGTAAAGGATCTAGATGTGTAGTTATTTACCCGGACCTGCCCCCGAATATCTGTATACAGTAGTCTCACCCAGCCCATAAATTTGGGACCGAGGCCCATACGCCTCAAGACTTCAAATAAATACGGCCATTCAATAGAGTCAAATGCCATCGAGGCGTCCAGTGAGAGGACAACCACGTCCTCCTCAATGAACTCCCGGCGCGCTAACACATTATGGAGGCATCTGATGTTCAGTGCCGTGTTCCTCCCAGGCATAAAGCCTGATTGGTCCGGGTGGACCAACAAGGGGATTACCTTTATCAGACGCAGGGCGAGGACTTTGTCTAAGATCTTTGTTTCCGTATTGATAAGGGAAATTGGGCGGTAGGAGCCACATGCATCCACGGGTTTGTCCGGCTTCTTGAGCACCACAATTGAGGCCAGTCGCTGGTCTTCCGGGAGGAGGCCCTTCTCATAGCTTTCTTCAAACATGGCCCGCAAATGGGGCGTTGCCTGTGTGGCAACTGCCTTTAGGAACTCTATAGGGATCCCATTGGGTCCCATCGCTTTACCCGATTGCATCTTATTCATTGCCTGTTGGATTTCTAGATCAGTCAGGTCCTCATCTAATGCATCCCTGTCGCTATCTGACAGTGTCGGGATGTCGCTATCCTCGAGGAGGCTGCGGGAGTCCTCCGATGTATAAGTGGTGGAAGAAGTGTAAACCCTCTCTAGGTGATCCGCGAATGCTTTGGCTATGTCCCTCGGATAAGTAATGTGCGAACCGTCCCCAAGAGTCAATTGAGGCACCCACCTGTCCCCTTGTTCCCTTCGTTCCAACCACGCTAGCAATTTCCCGGCTCTGTCTCCCAGCTCGTATAGTCTGTACTTCGTGTGAAGGAGTTTGGCCTGTATCTTTTCCCTGACTAGGATCTTATACTCCTCTTGTTTGAGCACCAGGCGATGCCTGTTTTCATCTGAGGGGGTGAGATTGTATTCTTCCTCTAAGCTGTGAAGGTCGCCCTCTACCTGGACCATGCTTTGTTGCCTCTGTCTAGTGTACCCGACCCTAAGGGCCAAGGCTTGACCCTTCACCACTGCTTTAAAGGCTTCCCACACCGTTTGCGCGGAGTCCACCGAGCCTACATTGTCTTTGAAGTAATTGGTGGTGTGGTCCAACAGTTCTTCTTTGATATCGGGAACTGTCAGCAGCCAGGGGCTGAGTGTCAGCGTAGTTCTCTGTTGGGGCTCGAATAGTGTGAGTTCCACTGTTACTGGGGAGTGATCTGAGATGCCCCGTACAAGAGCCCGTGGGCCACGGAAGTGGGCGCGGGACCCTGAGTGTGTCAAAAAGTAATCAATACGGGATGAGCTCTTATGAGCGTTAGAGTAATAAGTAAACTGTACCCCGTCCGGTTGTAACGCACGCCAGATGTCGACCAGACCCATGGCCCTGGCAAACTCCTCCATAGGTGTATGGGGCCGAGTCCTCTGTCGGGGTGGAAGTCTGTCTCTGCTATCGTCCATAGTCATGTTGAAGTCACCCCCCATTATTAACATTCCCGTTGGAAGATCTGCCAGTAGTCCCCCCAGGTCCACTAGCGCTGTTTTACCCAGTGCCGGAGGAAGGTACACCTCCCACTGTGCCTCCACCACAGCAAACCTGCCCTGTGGATCCGCCCACGTGCGCCGCGGTATGAGTGCTACATTTTTCCTGACCAGGATTCCAGTGCCCCGGGAACCCGAGGTGAATTCGGAGTGTACTAGTGATTTGTATCCCCATCTCATGAGGGCCTTGCATTTGTTGCCCACCAGATGCGTCTCCTGGATGAGCACCAAATCGGGGGCCTGTCTTTTTAGGTATTGTTGCACTATCCCTCTCTTGATTTTATCCCCCATCCCATGTACGTTCCACGTCATGACTGAAAGGGACTTATCCGAATTAACCCCTGCCATAGTTGAGTGGCCCCCGTTTGCTAAGCTCAGGACATGCGCTGCCCACTGACTGCTCTCTCCCCACCCGTCTCTGCCCACTCTGTTCCATGCTTAGGTCCTTACTCTTACTACTGCAATCTGTACTGTGATGAGGCTTTGTAGATGAAACATGAAATGCGCTCCTATGCAACTTGTGACTCATGAACCCCAACATTCCAACTCCCCCTCCCCCTTCCCTTAGACCGCCCACCCTCCCCTCCCTGCCCCCCTGCCCGTGGATTTAGAACTACCCACTCCCAAACTAGGCAGAGTGCCTCGTTCCCTCCCAAAAAGACACATGGGTGCTGGCTGGCTGCTCTCGCACCCTCGCCAAATCATATCAGCCGTTGTGATAGATGGAATGTCCAGAGCCGGCATAATTTCCATGTCTCTGTCCCAGCAGACACGCCACCCAGATACCCTGCCCACCCTGAACCCCAATTTGACAACGAGCTAGGTCCAACTCATTCCAGGATTCAGTCTGTACCACTGCGCGTCAGTTCTCCCAATTCGGCCCGGGGTTGGCCGTCGTCTTCTTCATTCTCACTAGTCGAGATGGGCGAGCGGAGCCCCCTATTTCGACCCCTGCGTGGCCCCCCAACTCTGCGCCATCCTTCCATCCAATCCCAGGCCTCTTCAGGTGTGGAGAAGAACCACGTCTTCCCTTCCGATTCCACGCGTAATTTTGCCGGGAATAGCATCGCATACTTGACTTCGCGCTTCCTAAGTTCTTTTTTGACTTCCATGAAGCTGCGCCGTTGGGCCTGGACTTTCGCTGTGTAATCCGGGAAAAAGGTAACTATGCTGTTGTCAATTTTAAGTGGAGGATTGACTCTGGCCGTCTGTAAGATGACGTCACGGTCTCTGAAATTGAAGACCCGAGCAATAAGGCGGTGCGGGGGGCCCCCGGCTTAGGGCGACCCCCAGGGACCCGGTGGGCCCTTTCAATGGAAAAGTAGTTGGAAAGTCTTTTGGGCTGTAAACGTTTTGTGATTAGGTCCTCAACATATAGGTCCGCTGCAGGCCCCTCCGCTCTCTCCGGCACCCCTAAAATGCGGATGTTATTTCTCCGTGCCCGCCCTTCATAATCATCCAGCTGTTTAGCCATCATGGCGTGCTGTTGTTGCAGTTCACTTACTTGTTGCTGAAGCTGGGATGTGTCCGCCTGTAGTGTGGCCGTTGTTTCCCCAAGGGATTTGACCTTGTCGTCCATTTTTCGGAAATCGGCCCGGAGTAAGGATACCTCCACATTGACAGAGTCGATGCGGGCCTCGAGGGAGGTACGCACTTCCGAGATGGCGTCCATAATGTCTTGGAGCGTGAGGTCGGCTTGGGGGGAAGGCTTAGCGGCCGGCTGCGCTGCCTGGCCTCCATCGTGTTCCTCACCTGTCTTTTGCCAGGCGTATTTGGCAAGTTTGTTTTGAGCCGAGGGTTTGGGGCCTCTCCCACTTGCCATCGTGGCTGAAAAGGATTGTCCGCTTTATAGAGCCTCCCCTAGTAATCCCCGCCGCCTGCCCGGTGGAGAAGCCAATCCACTCAGTGGCCTGTCGGGTTTCCCAGGGATCAGCCCCCTTATGTGTGGGAGGGATGAGGTGCAGTGCTACACCTACTGTGCCCCGTGCTGTCGGCCAATCGTCCTGGCAAGTGAGTTCTTTCAGTTCTCTATGGGCCCTCCGGGCCCCGTGGGCCCCGTGGCCCCCTCTGTCTCAGGTCGAAATGTCCACAAGCAGTATGCATTTGGGGCCCCCCACACACAGCCCGCGCATATTTCACCCCACTTCAGGGCCGTCCGGTCTGTTTTCCTCCGCTCCACTTCAGTCAGTCGTGGCGGCGTAGCAATGGCCTCCCTGCCAGGGGCTTACTTTCAGTCAAGGCGGGGGAGGGGGGGGACGACACCCCTCTCTAGGGGGTCCTCACCGACCCTTCACCCCCTCAGGATCTCCAGCCCCTGTGTACCAGCACCGGTCGGATACGAATGTCTATAGATGGCGGGGGGGCGAGGGGGGCACCAGAACTCCAACGAGGCCCCGCTCCTTACCGCCGCCGGGGCCTCGATTTGCTGCTCTGTTCAGCTGGGGGCACCCGCTCCGCTCTCCCGTCCCGCACTCGCCGCCGCCCGGCCATCTGCGCTTGTTCCCCTTGATGTGCTTCTTTTCCAGCCGCCACGATCGTCACCTCCGCGAGTCCGGAGGCGTGCAGGCTGCGTCAGGACGCCGGGTTGATCAGGCGCCACCTTCGGACTCGGAGCTCCCAGACTCGGCGCTCCGGTCACCGTGCCGCCGCCATCTTGCTCCCGTCGCCGGCCTCCGAGCCGAGTCTGTTTCTGTTGGTTCTCGGGCTCCCCAGGGATCTGCCTCTTCACTTTCGGTTCCCAGAAGCTCCGGTCAACCTCTCCCCTGGTTTTCCGGGTTCCGCACACGGTTTTGTCAGGATTTTTGACGGATTTTACGGCGAGGGCTGAGGAGCCTCTCTAGAGAGCCGCCATTCGCCTCGGCAGCTAGCCACGCCCCCCCCTCTTTGCCACTTTTGAGAATGCAAGACACAGTGGCTTGATATGAAGATTTTATTAAGCAAATCTGTAATGACCTCTGCTCCGTCTGTGCTCCTCAGCAACTCCCTACAAGCTCCAGCTTCACAGTAATCCACAACCGAGATTCCAGAAGTGGAAGCCACAGTTGCCAAAAGACAGCATCCAGCACCAGGGAGAAGATTCACAGAATACAACAGTATTGTATATATGAATGATATTTTCTACTCAAGGACATCCAGTAATTCCTCAGGGAAGATCCTGCCACCTGCTAGTTAGATATGATGTCACTGATAGTAAAATGTTTTTGTCACCTGATCAAGTTTCATTGACATTTATTGAGAAAAAGCATATAGATACCAGTCTTAGTTTCTATGATTTTTAGCTATGTGCTCCAACACACCATTTTCCAGTTAGTGCACTGGTCTTCTCTGATCTTTTGCTTGCCGCCTGCCAATTTGCGTTAAACATTGGTTGACTTCCTGATGTATTGTGTTTTACTTTTAACTCAACATTTTTGCACAAAATTTAGCTTTAATGGCAGTGCTGATCAACTTTCACTCAAAAAAAGGTATTTTTGTACAAAGTTCATGCAATTGCAGCACCAAATGTCTTGGTTCTGCTGATCACCAAACTGCCCATAATGTATGCATAGGAATGTAACAGGGCAGGATCAGCACAAGCCCCACTGTAGGAATCCACACAGACCAAACAGGCTTGACCAGACTTTGCATTGAATCCTAGTGCCAAACCAGATGCAAAAAATGGCAAGTAGGAAATTGCATAATAGTGCCATACTCATCATGCACATTTTCTGCAAAATTACAGATTTTACATGTCTTACCCTTGGCAGGTCAAACCACATACAAATTGGTATTGGAGGGTATAAGTCGAGAGTATATGTGATCCACATCACTACTCATTTGTGATGCATAACACCACTCATTTGCATTTGTTCTGTGGCACTACAATTAAACCAGGATTAATTAAGTGTTTGTTCAGGTGTGCATGCAATGCTTAATAGTGTTTTGTGTTTCACAGTGGTTCAAATAGCAGCACTAATAAACTTTGCATGCAAGTTAAGTTTTTGCACTGAAAATGGACATAAGTGCAGCACCAAATGCCTTTGTATTACAGAGCACAAAGCCCCAGCAATGGATGTAAATCTGGTTTAATGGGGCAAGCACAGTACAAACATTCTATAAAAAAACAGCATTACCTGCCTTTGTGTTGAATCCTTTCTTCAAATGGAATTAAGCACAACAGGCAAGCACAATATCATGATAAGTCCATGAACAGCAGGTGTAAATTCCTTTAGATTTAGACATGTTACACAGCTTCCCCTTGCCCAGTTTTCAACACGTACAGATTTGTACTTTAACGATGATGAAAATATCGACTTATAAAGTGCACTTCTACCCTAAGGTATGTCCTGTTGCTGAGTGAGAAGAACAAATGAAATGACAACTCAAAGAACAAAAGAGAAGAAGTAAAGAAAAGGTTTGAGTTACTTGCAAAAGAGTAGGTCAATAGAGTAAAGAGGAAGAGACAAAGAAAGACAGTTCAAGTCACTTGATGCAATAAAGGAAAATGCTCTACCACAAAATGCATTTCCTTTGTATTTGTGTAATTTGAAGGAGCATGGAAAAAGGGCAGACCATAGGAAGACACATAATGAATTCAGTCTGGAATTAGGCAGGGCCCTGGGAATTGACAGCCTTATAGCAGAAGCAGAGAGCTTTAAACATATAGCACTTTCAATTGAGGCCCAATGTAGGCCATTGGTAATATTTGATTGACGAGAGACCCAAATAAGAAGCCTGGCAGCTAAGTTATGGATCAGCTGCAGATGATTAAGTAAGTATTTTGGATATCTCAGATAAAGAGAGTTAGCATAGTCAAACCTTGAAATTATAACGATTTGAATGACTGATTTTTGTCCAACGATCAGGAAGAAGGTTTATAATTTTCCTGATCGCTTTTTAATGCAAGAAACAACTAGAGACGTCTGTTCTCAACCAAAAATTATAACTTGGAGTCAAAAAAGACTTCCGTATTTTTAGCAGAGGTAGTTGGCTTAGGCAGAGTATCTAACTCAGGTGGCCACTAATTTGATGTCTGCATATCAGAAGAATCACTGATTCCATTTTTTGTGCATCCACTTTATATGATTTTGGTTTACTCAAAGGGCAACCTTGAGAAGACAGAAACATAAACTGGATTGGGGAAGATGAAGGTTTAGGACAATTTGGGTGTCGTCTGCTTAGGGTATTACAGACCACCCATAAGATACGAGCTTAGCCAACTGGAGAACATAAACAATAAAAAGGGTGAGACTTAAGGAGCATCCTTGGACTATACTGTGTGAATATGATTACATTTGGATTGGAAAATTGGCATATGGACATTCTAATAGCAATCTGCAAGAAAAGATTTTAAGCAATTCAGAGTATTCCTTCGATACCACAGTCTACCAAATGCCTATTTAATATAGAATGGTTCACAGTGTCCAATCAAGAAGGTCAAGTATCATACTAAGATTGTCGACAACAGACATTAGTGCTGACTTCATGGTGTGCAAGGGCCTAAAATCAGATTGCTAATCCAGTTGCAGTTCCTCCTGCAACAATATTTCCTCTTGTCGATGCCCCAGCATTGTACCAGCTTAGTTTGGTTCCAATCCCACAAGTGTCTCTAACTCCTGAGGGCAGAGCCCCAGCAGTTATACCCACAATGGCCGTTGAAGATGAGATCAGTTCAAAAGGCCACCTTTGAAATGCACTGGCCCTCGCTAAATTCTGAACTGTCTGCTATCCCCTCCCAGGAGTCTTAATCAATATCTGTAGTGGGGCCAAGACCCTGCCCCTTGGAATGCAGCTGCCAAATCCACCCCCACATACCCCTCCCAGGAAGGCCCCTCAGAGTCAGAGGTCTGCCGTTTCCTTTGAGCCCCTAGTTTATCGCTGTCTTATCAGGAATGCACAGATGTAGCTGTCCCCCCAGCACCCAAATGCAGATTGGAGACAGGCTGACAGGCACACAGAGCCACAAGCACAGAAATGCCCACTTTCCCAAAGTGGTATTTCCACGTTAGTAATGTCGAATCCACTTGCACCACCGGAGAGGATTTCCCATTACCAACTCATTGATATTAAACACTATGCTGCCACTCTTCTGCAGGTAGGAAATACAGCTCAATAGCCTTTCCACAGATCCCTCATGTTAATCCAATGCAAGAAGCAGGATCTACCATACCAAACACAACATCCGGTGCCATTCACTACTACGGCATGTAGCACATATGCACACATGCCCTACCTAATTCCGACAACGCACCCTGCCCCCAGGGCAGTGGCGGCTCCTCTGCAATGGCGGAGGAGTGTCGCCCCCACTGCCTGCCTCAGAGCCAGTAAATGAAAAATAAAACAATGTTATTGTTTTATTTTTCATTTCCCAGCTCTGAGCCAGCTTGTGAAGGGAGGGGCGGGCATTGGGAGGAGGAGTGTGACGTGCACTCCACTCCCCATGTGCGCATATGTGTTTTGTCCGGTCATCTCCGGCTGACCAAAACACACATGCACACTTACGTTTTCTCCACCCAGCTGCATTGAGCAGCCGGGCTGGAGAAACCCCACAGGCTTCCTGGTCTGAGCAGGGTGTCTTTCCTGCCCGCTCAGACCTATCCCCGGGCTGCTCTCACCTGAGAGCAGCGTGGGGATTGCAGGGAGTCCGTGACCTCGCCCCAGTGCTTGCTGGGACCAGGAAGGACTATGCCGAGTATGACTCGGGAGGCAGCTCCAGGTAAGTTTTTATTTTACAGTTATTTCTTATTATAACCACCTCCCGCACTCCCCCTCCTGCGCTCCCCGCACCCCCTCCACCCGAACCACCACCTCTTTATTGTGACGGCCGCGACTACCCAGGGAGTACTCCGATGTAGCGAGAGACATGCAGAACCTTGGCAAGTAGCTTTTTAAATGCCAAGCCGAGTAACAGTAACCTGCATACACAGGCCCTGCCATGGCAAACCTGTGGTACGTTTGAGGAGCTACTTCTGTGGGTAGCACAACCAGTGCTGCAGTCCCACGGAAGAGCATTTGAGTTACATGTCCTAGGTATATGTCTTACCCCTAGAGAAGAATCTTACAGCTAACTCAAATCAGCCAATCATGTATACACCAATCACCAGAATGCATATGACAAGCAGAGTGCTTTGGCACTGAATGGCAGTGTCAAAAGCGCTCAAAGTTCTGAGGCTAGCACATAGATCAGCGGAAAACTGGGAGGGACAAAAGCAAAAAGTCAAGGGAAAGCATGCTAGCAAGGGCCATTTTCTACACCAGGCAAGCGTTAGTTGTTTCAAGGGTATAGTTCTGTGCCTAATTTGAGCCAGTGGCTTCCGGTGGTCGAAACTGGGACTTAATAGTCAGCGCTGTCACTCATAACAGTCTGCCACATGGTGGTAGTGTTTGTATAGTTTAGTGTTGAGCACAACAACAGCTGTTTATTAATTCATGCAACAATTTAAATGACTAATACCTGCCTCCCATGCCATTCTTAAAGCTTTAGGGACCTGTAATAGTCTGAATTGCCATGCTTGTGGGAGTGTGATGTTTAGTAGTTGTGTTGGTACTGTCATTGGCAGTGCTGTCAAGGGCAATGGGCGGTGCAAGCTGCAGTGGCCTCCTAACGAGGGCCCTGGCACTTTTACATATTAAGCACTGTTACAGTTAAATGTATACACATGCATTGGGATAAAATCCAACTGCAGTGCAATATAATGCAATAGATTGTGAAGAAAACGCAGGGTATGTGATGATGGTTCAACTGTAAGTCTTCCCCTGTTCTTAGCCACATTTTCTTCAGAGTTGTTGCATTCATTATTAACCAGAAGATATCTAAATCTTTTGAACAAACAAACTGCTAAAACAAACAAGCCGACTTACCTTCTCTTACAAACCAATTTCCCTTTTCTTCCTGTTCCCTAGACTCGTAAAATGTTTATGCCGCATTTTGTACTCTGTCCATTCAAGTTTTGTGCATTGGTGTGAGATCAAACAGCAAAAGCATAAACATTTTATAGTCGCTGTAGACATCATACACCACAGGAAGAGTTATTGCAAGAGACACAGTTGCTGGCTGGCCCAGATTTACCTCTCATTAGCACAACGCTCATGCGGCACTAAGAGGTGCAAACAGCTGACAAACTTTCAGCAAAAAATATATTTTGCATTGAAAAACTGACACTAGCGCAGCACAGTATGGCTTAGTGTCGTGGAACGATAAGGCCCCTATAGTATATGCAAAGGATGCAATGGAACAGAATCAGAGCAATCACCTACAGGTTTTAACGCATAACTTGAGTGTGTGCCTAAATAGGCGTGTCTATGTGTGACATTTTTTAGGCCAAGTTAAACCAGGGACAAACACGGGTGACGTGAAATACTGCGTGATATTTCAATATGTAAGTCGTGTTATTCCAATGAAATTGCACATTTTACGTAGGGTGACCAACTGGCAAGGGTGCAAATTCAGGGCGGTGAGTGTAAAAATTCAGGACAAAGGGTCAAAATTCAGGGCAAAAATTCAGGACAGGAGGTCAAAATTCAGGACAAAACTTCGGGACAAAAGGTAAGTTTTACAGACACTTCAGAGGAGGTTGCGCAATAGAATATAATTAAGCCCATCCATATCCAAACATATTCAACCATTTGCAAACCTATCCATCATGTATCTTTCCATCCATCATTTCACTCATCCATCCCTCCATTCACCCTTTCACTCATCCATCCATTATCCATCCATCCATCCACCCTTTCACCCTATCCATCGGTACACTCATCCATCCACTCTTCCACCCATCCATCCATTCACTCATCCATCCAGCCTTTTAGCCTTTCACCTATCCAGCCATCCTTTCACTTACTCATCCATCCACCCAGTCACTCATCCTTCCACCCATTCACCCTTTCAGTCATCCATCCATCCTCCCTTTCTCTCTCCATCGACCCTTTCACTTAGCCATCCTTCCTTCCTTCCACCCATCCATTTACTCATCCACTCATGAATCCATCCAGTGACCCTATCGCTCATCCATCCACCCTTTCACTCCTTCACTCATCTATCCATCCTTTTGTCCATCTACCTTCCCTTTCACTCACTCATCCATACTTACATACACCCTTTCACTCATCCGTCCATCCATTCATACTTTCACTTATCAATTCATCAATCCATCCATCATTTCACTCATTCATCCACCCATTCACTTGCCCAACATCCACCCTTTCACTCATCCATCCATCCTTTCACTCATCCATCCACCCTTTTACCCATCCATCTACCTTTCCACCCATACATCCATCTTTTTACCTTTTCTCTCATCCATCCTTCCACTCACTCATCCATCCATCCTTTCTCTCATTATCCATCCATTCACCCTTTCATTCATCCATTCACCCTTTCACTAATCTAGCCAGCCATCCACCCATCCCTTCACTTACTCACTCACCCACCTTTTCATATTAATTATGAGCTGAGCAGGGTTGCAGACAGAAGAGGCCCATCAAGAATTTCACCCTTGCTGTAGGTCCTAAAGCAAGGGGTGGGGTGGGGGTAGGGTTCACTTTGCCCTTGCACATAGGCAATCTGAGTCATGAGTCATGCATGATGCGCAGTGCCAGGCCATGAGGTGACTGTGACATGCTGTTGTTTCCAGGGCTTTAAGTGGGATGAAAAAACTGGGGGGGACTCTCCAAAGGGGGTGTTCGATGTATTTAAGGGGATGGCTTAAAACACCTAAGCTAAAAATCTGTGCTTAGTATAGTGTACCGCCTGACTGTTATTTTGCCTCTTCTGTCATTGTATCCAGATATATAACACAACAAGTAACGTTACACCTGCAACAAGCCAGAACTATTGGCTTTGTCAATGGTTGTTAGTTGCATAAAATAAAAAAGCAGCAATCATGGCTTCCTTGAATATAATATTGAAAATGCATCAGTTCTAAAATGGCGAGACTGTGAAAGAACTCTAGCCCCTTCTTTTTAACTTCTTTCACCAGCTTCTTTTCTCGAACTGGATTCTCATGTAGCTGCATTGGCGTTTTTGCACATTTCTTCTGTCTGACAGAATGTCCTGCCCTAGACAGAGGCTGGGGAGGCCCACTACATGCTTTTCAGCCCAGACTGGCCCATTGATGATAAAGGGCAGGATGAGGCTGCTCTTGTGCTCCCAGGAGGAGTGCAAGGCGGCCCCATCAGGGAGTTGAGGCTTCATGCAGGGTGCTGTTCCCTGCAGTGCCCAAAATTACGGACAAAAGGCATCCGTAAAAAGGATCCTCACGGACAACGGACGTGAGGTCCAAATTACGGACGGTCCGTGAAATTTACAGACGGTTGGTCACCCTAATTTTACGTGGCTGACACTTGAATGATTTTCCCAGTGTTAAAATGTGGACTAGACAGCATTCCTGGAATACATATCTCATGGAAGGGAGGGGAGCGCTGTCACCGTTCTGCTGTAGTGCAATGCTTAGCTTCATTCTGAAGCACCTTTTTTCAGCGCAATCGTACCGAATGACATCATGGGCGCATGACTTTTTATAATATGACGCCGCACAAGTTTTTACTAATCATGCAGTGCTGTTGAGTCTCCTAAGGCGCTGCACTAAACAGTTAATAATTATGTGTTAATCTTGAAATGTATAAATGTCTAACTTTTTTCTGTAGCGCAAACAAAGCTAAAAGGCAACGGAGTGATGGATACAGACACAAGCAGAGTTTTAAGTGGGATGAAAAAACTGCAGGGTGTCACAAAACGGCGTGGCTGATGTAATTAAGGGTGTGACATAAAAACACGTAAGCTGAAAATCTGTGCTTAGCATAGAGTGCTGCACGACTGGTATTTTGTTGCTTCTGTCATTGCATCTAGATATATAATACAACGAGTAACATTGCACCTACAAGAAGCTAAGACTATTGGCTTTGTCAATGGTTGTTAGTTGCATAAAATAAATAAGTAACAACTATGGTTTTGTTGTACATGTTCAGTTCTGAAATGATGAGACTGTGAAAGAACTATAGGGAGTCTCTGTGAAGTCTCATCAAAGGCAGTGAAGGCTGGTACTGCTGCAGAGTAAAGATTTATTGTTTTCACCCTGAGGTTGAGGGCTAACATGGAGAGCCCTAAAGGATCTGTCTCAGCACCTGCTTTTTAGAACTGCCGTTGCTGAGCACCGTCAGGACCAGGCCCACTTAAAGCCCTGGTCCCAAGTGTTATGACAGTTAGCTGAGTTGTGGACGAATAATACATTTTGATGTAGTGTACTTTTAATAGGTTTGTCTTCATCTCTTTCCTAAATTGGAGCGGCGTTGGGTTGGCCGTGATGGATACAAGAATGTTGTTCCAGATCCTGGGTACTTACATGGAAAAGGCCTGCTGTCTTATGTTTTATTTTATTTTTCTCCATGTCTCAGTCTGCAGTCTGATGGTGTCCTCGCTCCGGGTGTCCCGCAAACCACCGGAGATGGTGACTTTTCCTGCAAGTATCTATATATGAATGAAATGTTCTTTTTCAAAACTTCTCGGGTGACTTTCTTTATTGCCGACATCATTCCTGTTGACTCAACAGCTGATTGGAGTAAGAATTGTATTCTCCTTAATCAGAAGTATTCACTCTGCTCTGTCTGGCTTTGAGATGTATAATAAAGCAGTTTCAGTAGTATATGGCAGCATTAGATACATTAACTCAAAATACGGTAATACTTGATGAGTTTTTCCTATTTAAAATAAAAGGATTTCACAAATCGATATAATGCAAAACTGCATGGCTTGGTAAACGTTGGGAGCATACTGTTCTGCCATCAAGTTTGCCCTCCTATGGAACCTCCAGAATGTAACATGCTTCGGTAAGCACTGGGTGGAAATCAATGTTTCAATTAACACTTTGGAACAAAATAAATAAATGGCAGAGAGACATTTGCTGTAACGAGAATTGTGTCACTATTCTTTACAAAAAACTAAATGGCAAAGCCTCTTTTCTACCTACCTTTAACAATCAAAGAAATTCAAATTTAAAATGTATTAACATGCTTTACAAATAAGTCCAAGAACAAGTCTGTATCATTTTTAAGTATTTGTATTTCTCTCCCACTAATGAGTCTCCCAAATAACATTTCGTTAACTCTATCAATGCCGGCATTGTTGAAAACAAAACAAGAAACATATGTTTTCCATTCAGGCACATATTCATAGAGTCATCGCATCACAGTGGGTGCCGGGCAACAGTTTCAGATAGATTGAATACTTCAGGAACTGTTAAAGCATAGCATTTATCCGTCCCGGGGTTCTTTTGGACCTAAGAAAGAAGGTCAAATTAATTACAATCTACAAATGTGTTTTTATTTGTATGCCTGAGCCTTAGTTACATAAGTTTAGAACTTCGCGTTACTCTTGTGACACGAAATTCCTAAAATTACGCCATCGAGCCATTCATGTATTTAGGCAGCCGTTCGCAGCAAACCAGAATGTCACTAATATATGGCAAGTAATTGGCTCAGCCAAATTGTCATATTTTGCTTTTAGATAAAAAAGTAAAAATGTCCATACATTATGCAAGGGGGAGAAGAAACAGATGGTGATATGGGCTGCAGCATGGCTTCCACCCACATTAGAGTTTACTAAAACAACATGACATCAGGACTGCCCCTATAGCCTTGAACTGCTGCAAGCCAAGCATCAATAGACATATGGCAGGATTAACCTCTTTGCTATGTTTCAAACCTTACATCAAACATTAAGGGGCATATTCTCAAGGCGATATCGCCGCGTTAGCGGCACTTTTCTGCCGCTAAAGCAGCGATATTTTTATCGCCGTATTCACAAGCTGTTGCTAACAGCCGTTAGCGACAGCTTACTGGCGATAGCGGCCACTAAAAACATCGCCAACGATGTCAGCGACAACTAACGCTAATCATATGCAATGTAGGCGTTCCCGTGTTAAAACGCACGCTAACCCCTCTTCGCGATATTCTCAACGATCGCCCGGACCGGCAATGCGATAAGAAAACAGCCGCTAAGGCCCGTTAGCTGCAGGAACTTAAGACGAGACAAAAGGAGGTCTTAAAAATGGTGAAAAATAGCAGTATAAAAGGGAGACTAGCCCAGAGCCTCATCTGATGATCCACTGAAGCCATGGAGGTACTAATCATGCAGCTTGGAGCACTAAGAAGGCCACAACAACTTCCGCCAATGCCACCTCCCCCAGGACCACCACCGAGGCTTCGCAGAATAAGACAGCGGGTCTATCGCCGATGCACCATCCTCACAGACCTAACGCCAGAGGATGTCATTGCCCACTACAGGCTCAAAAGGACATCCATCCTCCGCATCCTGACACAGATAGCCCACAGGCTGACGGCACCAACACAGCGGATAAGCAACATCCCTCCGCAAGCAAAGCTGCTGGCTGTGCTGCAGATGTTGGCCTCAGGTACATTCCAACCAACAATTGCCAGAGTCGGAGGAGTCTCACAGCCAGCCCTATCAAAGTTCCTCACAACAGTTCTCGATGGCATAATCAGCCTGATACCCCAGCACCTTCACTTCCCCAACACTGCACAGGAACAGCTGGAGACCAAGCAAGGCTTCTACGCCATAGCTGGCTTCCTGCATGTGTTGGGAGCAATTGACTGCACACATGTCCTACTTGTTCCACCTGCGGACACTTCCCACATATACCGCAACAGAAAGCACACACATTCCATCAATGTGCAGGCAATAGTGGACAACCGGGGCCTATTCACCAATGTCGTAGCCAAGTTCCCAGGCAGTGTGCATGATTCCTACATCTTCCGCCAGTCCATCATTAACCAGCGCTTTCAGGATGGCACATATGGAAATGCACTGCTTGTTGGTAAGTACTAACTGAACACCCCACACACCTCAACTCCACAATCACAGAAAACACAACTGTGAGAATGCACACATTCCAAACTCACATAGAACATGACAATCAACATGCCCACCTACCAGACACAACAACACAAGTTACTGTGGTAACTGGGGGCAGCCATGTAGACAAACCATCCACAAAGGCATAGCCCCTCTGCCACACAAATGCAAATGTGGTGAGAGGTGGGAACAAAGTATGTGCGATGGAGGTACTCGACCTACGAAGAAAGAATGTACACAAGGCAGAGTGTTGCAGTGGTTTGCTGGACAGTCTTGAGTGTGCAGAGGACGGACATGTCCATGTGGGCATATAGTGCGTTTCCGTTGGCCAGCCTGATGGCAATGACAGTGATGGTGACTGTCCTACCTGACGGGGATGGGAACCATGTGAAGGTAGCATGGAGGATGCAGAGGCTGTCGAAGCAGCTGCAGGCCTCTGAGTAGACCTGTTTGTACATGGAGAGGGAGGAGTCGAGTACGAGGCCTAGGTACCTAGAGTTGTGGTGGGGAGGGCTGCCGAAGGCGCTGGCCCACCAGGTGTTGCCACATGCTGATGGGGTGGTCACGAGGATGAGGACTAATGTCTCCTCTAGGTAGAGCACACCCCAGCTGTTGAACATCCATGTTGCAACTTGCTGCAATCCTCCCTGGAACCCCAGTCTGGTGTGTGTGGGTGCCTTGTTGAGGGAGAGTATG
Source organism: Calotriton arnoldi (assembly GCA_963921515.1). Taxonomy (NCBI): domain Eukaryota; kingdom Metazoa; phylum Chordata; class Amphibia; order Caudata; family Salamandridae; genus Calotriton; species Calotriton arnoldi. Next base: position 569,800 of record CAWUFW010002494.1, on the reverse strand, counting down.
AGCTAGGTGTCCTTGTAGGTGGTGATGTCCAATGGTTCCCTTCATGTAGCTCCAGTTCTACTCAAGGCGTCTGCAGATGCATCTGTCATCTTTGATGTTGTTGGAGACCAAGGTGGCATTCATAGCACGCTGTATGTTGGAGTTGCATATTGGTGCAAGTATGTATGCGCAGTTGGAGATACATGTGTTGAAATTCCGGACAGTGCTGTTGGCATTGCCTGCAGTGGTGTGGCTGTTGCTGTTGATGGTGGAGTGTACCAGATCCTTGGTGACTCTGCTCCAGTAACTCTGTGTGGCGCCGGCTGTGGGTTTGGCTGTCATGGGGTTTCACGATGAGGAAGTGCATGCTGTGCTGGTCACACCATGTGCGTTGAGTGTTGTTGATGAAGTGGATGCAGTTTCCACATGTGATGATGGGGTCAAAGGTGTGCCCTGCCTTGTGGCTCTGTGTTGAGAAGAGTTGGCTCAGTTCGATGTTAGCAAGCATCTGCCAGAGGGTAATGGATTCTGAGTTCTTGTGGTATGTGAGGTGGAGGCTCCGCTCATGGATGAGTACGTAGTCCATGGAGTAGATCATGTGGCATGAGATGAAGCTGATGTTGATTGCGAAGCGTTCCCGCCCTCTGTGGGCCCTGCAGGTGAGGGTGCCGCAGACTGTTGCCTTGTGTCAGGTCTGGATCGGAAACTGCAGGTGTTGTGCGGTAGGGAAGGTCTAGTGGCAGCTTCACCAGCTGAACAGCACGTGAGCCGTGTCTGGTGTGGCCCATTGGCATCTAAACGTTCTCCTGGCGTTGACTGCGAGGAGTGCAGATGAGTGGTAGCGCTACAAGTTAGGAGAGCCAGGGACCCTGCTGGTGTAGGTGTCAGGCTTGCAGACATGTGCAGACAGGCCTGACATTGGTGCGCTGTTGGAGTGCCAGTGATGCAACCGCGCAGTGCACACAAGCAAATAGGCTCGGGGATAGGGACGAGCAGCTGTGAGGCAATGTAATTTGCATAGATGCTGGTCATTCTGTCAGAAGCTACACATGCCAAACATCAATCCCAAAGTAGCACCAATCACACACCACAAAACTATTATCACTGCCCACACAGCATGCATGACTACAAATGGACACATCTCTCCATTACATGTTACAGGTGATCAAGGATATGCACTCACCCCATGGATGATGACACCCCTCCGAGCCACCAACACCCAGGCCCAGAGGCAGTATAATTTGGCCCTTGGACTCACCAGGGGCATAGTGGAGGGCACATTTGGTGTGCTAAAGTCACGTTTCCGGTGCCTTGACATCACAGGTGGAAGACTGTTGTACAGTCCAGAAATTGTGTGCAAGATGATCATAGCATGTTGTGTATTGCACAATATATGTGTGCGCACCAATGCCCCATGGATCCAAGTGCCAGATGCACTGGACAATGATCAGGATGATGAGGAAGATGAGGCAGGTGGAGCACACCCCACAGCTTCTGCAGCAGGAACAGAATCATCGCCAATTTCTTCACCTGAGCACGTCACATCGTGAGTGTCTTCAGAAGTCATATATACATTCAAAATGACCCCAAACACAGTATATGCAAATAAAAAACACTACACACATACCCTGTGTGCATGTTTCTCCTCCGCATTATTACATCACTCTGACAAGTGTAAGTGTAACATTAAGTGGTAACAATATCCCAATTTTAAAATTAGGGGGGATATGTCACCTCTGAACAGAGATGCTGTTTAGAGTGATATATGTTCCAAACTAGACATGCTAGTGTGTCAAATGTGTTACAACATTCTAATGTTCAGCGTGTCATATGTGGCTAAAAATTACAAATAGGGGGTCAATAGTGGTAAACTATGAATATCAGGGTGTCATTTGGGGTCAATTATGAAATTAAGGGTGTCATTTGGGGTCAATTATGAAATTAAGGGTGTCATTTGGGTCAGGGCAAGCTTTTCATGGTGTTCATTGTGCCAAGAAATGAAATTTCAGCTAAGACTGTTAATCTGTGTAATAACTTGCACTTAGCGTGCAAAACTGCCTGCATTTCCGAGTTTGCGATTTATTTTTCATATCAGCGATGGAAAATACATTGCTAAACACATTAAACTATACAAAATGTTCCCCCAAAGCCGTTTTGCGTGCAGATTTTCATCGCTAAGTCAAAAAACGGGCCGCATACACACAGGAAGTGATGTCTGCATGCTTCCTGTTTACTGGAGGAGTGCTGTGCACTTTCACTTTCTCTTTTGAGCACATTGCTGGTGATTGTGGAGAGTGTTGGAGGTGTTTGGTGGTGTGTGCTGCAGATTTGAGAGTTTGAGAGTGTTGCTGTGTCCTGTCGATAGTGTCTCTGTGAAGTGTGGTGTCCTTGTTTTTACGTGTTTTATTGTCTCCTGTCCTCAATCTTGTCAGGTGTTTGTCTTGGGGTAGTTAACTTTATTTGTAGTTGTTGGGGATATTATCTAGGGTTTCTTTATTTTTGGCAGTGGGGTTAGGTGTGTGCAGGGAGATGGTGGGTGTGGGCAGGGAGGGCAGGATGTCCGAGGGGGCATTGGGGTGCTTCCTATGGCTCATTAAGTTTTTCCTGCCCTTGATGGTGGAGAGGGGAGGCCGTATCCTCACCGGATACCCAGTCAGTGTGCGTAAGCAGAGGTGGGAACGTGTACGGGCACAGATGCTGCGCGTATTTGGAGTTGACCGCACTGTGCGCCAGTGGAAGCACCCCTGGCAGGATAGCCTGGCCCGGGAGGGTGACCTCTTGGACTATGTGGGACTCATCGGTGGCCTAGAGTGTGGTAAGTTCAAACTATAAATCTACTCATGAATACTGTAACGAAAAACAAAATATGCTGTGTGGGACACACTAGTGTCCAAGTGCAAAAATGTTGCATAGTGAGGCGGGAGACGTATGGCGTTCACTCATACTGTTGGCATATCAGAGACACAAGGCTGCATCATATTGGCAAGCATAGGGTGCAAGTTTGTGTTACCCACTGCGCTGGAGCAACACTTAGCACTGTTGTGCCAAAGCTGGCACACCTGTGCAAAAATACGTGCAGGATAAAGATTGTTTGTGTACAGGAAGGGTGACTGTACATGAACAATCCAAGGCATTGTTTCTGTGACCTGTGTGCTGGCCAAAAGGAAGTGTAAAAATGCTGTCCTCATAAATTGTGGTACGTTAGCTTTGCTGCCCTTGTACATAGTCTCTGTGTGACAATGTATGAGATAGGAACAAATGCTCAAAGGAAATAGGACATCTCCAGAGTGTCATACACCACCAACATCGGTGAAACTGCCGTGTGCGATCTGCAGCGATGCATTTGTACACAGAGCATGTATTACATCATGTTGCGTGTAGAAATGGTGCCTTGTGAATGTGTCACACAACGAGTATGTGCAGGTTTGCTAGCATTATTGTCTTGTTTGGCCAGACTCAGCATCCACAGGTCTTGTGTGAATGGCAGTCAAAATATACCCAATCATGTAGCCAACAGGAAATGCAACCCTACAGTTACGTAGCATTTTCAGTAATGGTGATGATTTGTATGATGAATATGACAGGTGTGATTTAACGTATGATACCAACACAAATTACTTTTGTTGTCTCACAGCTATATGACCTATCATCACACGGGGGGACATCGACAGATTCCAGGACCCACACGCCACTGGTGAGTTTGGACATCATATATTGGCACAGTGCGGTGTGATAAATGTCTGTGTCAACGTAGTAGTATGCAGTATGGGTGTGTGTCACATGTACCATGACTACAGTGTGATGATGTATTGTGGAAGTCAGAAGTGTGTACAAATCGGTAAGTGAAGGTGGAGCAATGCATTTGTCTACCAGTTGTAACTTTGCACATCCCCAGTCAGTGATACACATGGAAATTAGGTCTATGTGTTTGGTCACCAGAGCACATGCATGTGGATCACAGAGCGCACTGATAGGAGAGGAGACATGTAAGTGGTGTTGCCGATGAGTATCAGCAGACATGGAATGCATGTACATCCTTGACTGAGATGACTGTGCAAGTGTGCCCGATCATGCACAAGGAGGCAGTGGTTTTCAGGCCGTGCGTGCTCAGACACAGGTCTGCACTGGGATTTCGTAAGTATGCTGCATATCATCTTCACAGAAGTGGCAGTGCATAGCTTTGAGCCAGGCATATCAATGGCATGTTCCCCAAACACCTAGCAAAGATGGCCCTATGAATCTCATTGGCATGTTTGGCCACTGCAATGGTGTTGTCAAGCTGTCTCCTTGGGGTCATTCCCTGACCGGCTCTGGATCAGGTGTAGGAGCTCCTCTGTCCCAATTTTTGACATTACTCTGCATGCATTTACCCCGCATGCTTTGGCTCTGCATTTATTGCTGAGCCATATTTTACAATGCAGGCCTCTAGAACGCTATCTGTGAGAAAGCATTACCCATAGCAACACCATAACCATTATGACTCCAGGGTGCCGTTACAGTGGTGAATGCATTGTAACAGTTTGCGTTGTAAAGGCCTGCGTAGTTGGCTTTACTACGGAGTGATATTAGTGGATCCAAGACATGCATGAGTGACAATTTAGAGGAAAGGATGTTTCCCCCTTTCTAGCAGCAATGCTCACCTATTGTGAAGTAGTGGTGGAGAAAGGAACAGCGCCTCATGTACAAGTCAGTGTTCAGCCACCCAACGTGTTTCCATGTGTGCTGCATGATGCAGCATAGATGAAAGTGTGAGTAGGGCTGTCCCAGGATTGCTCCTGTGCAGGTAGGGTAACCTTCCTACACATTAACAAGCCCCCCTAAACACAGACACCCTTGCACTCTTGTGCAAGAGTGCCTGTGTTAGCGCTGACTTGATGAAATGCACACAGTTGCTGTGGGACACACAGGGCTGCACATTAGCATTATACATATGATGCAGTACTGTGTCACAGGAGAAGATGAGGGTGGTGCTACACATGGAGGGCTAATGCCTCCCTCCTCCGATTCCTTGTACATATCACCCTCAGTCAGGGAATGTCATTGCAACATAATTTGACACTGTCAGTCTAATTTGGTTGTGACAGCACATGTCCCATGCCATGCACTGTCATGTTATTCTCCCCAGCATGTAGTCAGTGATCCAGGATTCAACATTTAGTTGTCCAGGTCACTCTCTGACTTCACATAGTTACGCTAGAGTGTAGGCTCCCATATTGAAGTGATCTTGTATTATAGATTTGAATGTAGAACATTGACATAGTCTAAAGGACTCACAATTTCCCATTGTTCACATTTTACAGATTACATGATGCCGCTCTGGAGTCACACACCTTCCAGGTGAGGAAGGAGCGGTACCTACATGTTAAGAAGGTCGCAAAAGGGTATCGCAACATGGCTCGGAGGTACCAGGAGGACCGTGCGGCTGGTCGGTGGAAATCGGTGACCGAGGTGGCAACCCGTGGCAGAGGCAGTGGCACACAGGCCATCCCAGGTCCCTCTGGCATCAGTGGTGGGTCCCAGCATGGACCGTCAGTGTCCCATCCCCCTACAACAACCCCAACCCAAGGGACAATCCCACCTGCACCTGCGGATCAGGTTATACCATTTACTGTCCGGGACAGGAGGCTCATAATGGACAATAACGTGTTGCTGGCTGAGATGAGGCGGGAAAAGGCCGAGCAGACAAGGCATCTTGAGGACATAAAAAACACCTTGGACTACCATAAAGTCTGGACATGTTGTGCCCCATCCCCTCTTCTCCCTTCCCCCAATGTTTTATCTTGTATTTTAGGTAGTGTTAGATAAGTATTTTAAGTGTTAGGTAGTGTAGTTTTAGTGTAGGTATAGTTAGTGTTAGATTTTAAGGTAGTTTTAGTATTTTATTATTGTATAGTATTTGGGGATAAGTTTTCTTTTCCTTTGGGTGGGGGGTTGATGTCTTTCTGAAAAAAAAAAAATATATATATATCTTTGTGTAGGTTAAATGTGTAGTTAGTTTATGTAAAGCTTAGATGTCTTTGTCTTGTCTTGTGATGTGCCTTAAGGGTGGGAGGGAGGTTGATGTCTTAGGTATGTTTTGCGTGTTTAGGGTTAGTTAGGGTAGGTAGTTTAGGTACTTTTTCTCTTAGTTCTAGTTAGTTCATTTTAGATTAGTAGTAGTTAGGATTATAGTTAGTTTAGGAGAGATAAATAGTTTAATTTTATAATAAATGGTTACTAGTTTGGATTCCTGCTTGCACTTATGTCAGGGGTGATGTGGTGGAGTGTGTCTTTTTACCTTGAATGCATCTCATATCGTCAATGGACTCTACGTTGAATGTGTAAGTGTGGTCATGACATGTTACTTAGCAGGAGGGATTGTGTCAGGATACCTTAGATGTGAGCACAGTAAACTTGCATGGTAAACAGGGTGGCAAGTAGGATTTACGGCCTAGTCTAGGGGCAGTCGTTTGGGAAGTTATACATCTTAAGTGTGACTCACGGAGTTGGCCAGCACATTGTTGCACATTTACAACACAAGGTAGGGACATGGCATTGAGAGGATATTGTAGTAGCTACTGTTATCCATCATGGAGATGGATGTATGCGCCGGGTACCACAGATTGCGTCATAGCCCTGCATCTCACATGCTCCTTGTGCAGAGTCCATCTACATTGCACAGACCTTGGCACACTTGCTGCGTAGTGCAAGTGTGCCAGATTAAATTGAATTACATGTTCCTGTGCATGGAGGCTGAACCTCCGGGCCATGCCAGTAGGAGTCTTTCTGTGGGTCCATTGAGAACTGCATATCGCAGAACAGTGGGCATGAATCACGTAAGTCATCTGAGAGTAAGTCATGAGTTTAAGTTTTCCGGTATTCACAACTGGCATTGAGGAGTAGTGCAGTTAGATGTACTGACTTCACTTCTCCTAAATCCCTTTTGTGAATCTCAGAAGTTGGTAAGTCATCATTTTGTCACTGTTAAAGTTTTTGTGCGTGCACACAGTTCTGCTGCACGCCAGAGGGGAAATGTTGCATTGCTCCCTCTTGTGCCAGTGTCATGGCAAATTCTCCCAGCTGTTACCTTTTGGCTCATAGTGATGCCACCCTTGAAATGGTGGCACTGCTTCTGAGTATATGGTCAGTGCAGTGCACCACGCATCCCTTGTCACATTGCCCTACCTGCTCACAGTGGTCACACCATATGGGGCTCCAAAGTCAGTAAGCATTGTTCGTCCACAGGAAGGGGCTGACTGACGCATTACACTTTGGTGTGAGTCCCTATTGCCAACTCTGCTTCACTGAGGCCGACGTTGTTGTTAAATTAGTGGCTGGTAGACATGTGCCCTTACGTATCTTCATCAATGTGTATATGGTGTGCATCATCTTGGGATGTGAAATGCAAGTGCACCTTCACAACAGGCTTTGTCCACCCTGTAGAGTGTGAGTAGATATGCCAGGATATTTTCTTTCAGCAATTGTAAGGGGTGACACTACTTGTGGCCTGCAACAGACTTTGCCTTTTTTAAGCACATTCCTATTTCCTTCATTGATGTGGGGCTAAGTTGGGATATTGCTAGATTGGTGTATTGGAGCAATGGGGGCACAGCTGGTCACACATAACCGGCCCTCTCACTGCCTCTCAGGATCAAAGTAAAACATGTACATTTGGATTATTTCCCTGGGTGTACCTTTTAGTGGATTCACTGCTCCTACATTTTGCGAGACTGCTATACTGGATTGGTCATGGACAACAGACATCTGTGTGATGTAAATATATTTATTCACATGTCTGTTGACATAGTTGGAGGCTGGACCAGTACTTGGCCATGCAATCCCCACATTACATTGATGCCCAGTGGAGGGCCAGACTGAGTCCTTTAGGGTTGACAAGTCCAAAGGAGGAGGAAGAGTTCAGTCAGCAGTCTGATTGCTGTGTCATTGGTAACCAGACAAAATATGGCAGTCCATGTCGAGGTCCAAGGTGAGTGTCACAGAGTGTATCGGGGGACAGTGGAAGGTGATATTCCGTGGCATGATGCTGAGCCCAGAACCAAGTAGAAACTGGCCATTTGGCAGAGTTGAATGCTACCGCTTCCTTCTTTGCAATAAGGCAGAATCATCCACATCTTCGTCCTCTGATGTGTCATGTGTCTCACACGTGGGTGGTGGTAGATTGGCTGCAGCACTGTGAGGCACTGACACATCAGGGGGCGGAGATGTGGATGTAGAAGCAGCAGCAACAGCATTCATCTGCGCCAGACCTTACTGCAGCAATGCAGTGATGATGATCTGCAGGGCATGGAAGATTCCAGCTACATCTCGCTGGTGTGCAGCCGTGGCAGCCATTTGTTCCGCCTGCATCCGCTCCATGTTCTCCGTTATCCTCCACATGCGCCCTAACTCCTGGCTGCCATCGCTGGAGTCACTCTGGCTGGACAGTTGTTCCTGTCTCTGAGTCATGACTCCAGCAATGGCAGCCATGGATTGTTGGAGAGCATTGAGCGGACTGTGGGTGTCCGTGATGTTTTGTAGGTGGCCCCGGATGGAACTCAGACACCCACAAACAGAACCAACTTGGGCCGCCAGGCTGTCAAACCCCACCTGCACCTGATAAGCCATCTCCTGCTGGACCTCTAACACACGGCGTTGGAATGCCAGGTGTGGGTCCGGGAGGTCCTGGGAGACAGCCGTGGTGGTAGGTGCTTGCTGCTGTGTGGTTTATGCAGGGGGTGGGGTTTGCACGATGCAGCTGGGTTGCCCTGCTCCTGGAGATGGGGTGCTAATGGAGTCTAGCAGCTGTTGGAGGGTGTCCGTGTTGATGGTGGCGAATTCCTCCTCTTCATCGGTGAAGAGTGGGACAGGCTGCTGTTCAGGAGGTGATGTTTCTCCCTCTGCAATGTAAAGGGGAGATGCAGTTTAACTGTGTGTTTCATATGTGATCATGCATTGAATGAGTTTACAAGCAGACTTCATGACAATGTACATTGTGACTGTTTGGGAGGAGCTGCCTATTTTTTGCAGGATGTTGACGTTTTCTACTACATCACGGAGATGAGGTTGTACTTGTACATTGTCATCTGACAGTTTACAGCTATGACAAATGTGATTGTACAGTTTATACACACAAGCGACACCAGTTGTGTCCTCTGTTCAGTTGTGAAGGTGAATCAGTTTGTCCCACATTGTAGTCAATGCTAATGAGTTCCTGTTTTTGTGTGTGTGCGCTGTATTGTGGGATACTCGCCCATGCAGCTTTGGTTTTACTACCCCTTATCCCTTTCTGGCAGTGAGCCTTCACTACTGTGCATTTACAATGCTGAGAAGTTGCAGGCTGGGGTAAATATGTGTCTTGGTCAGAGTTGGGACACTTGTGCATTGTTTTACAGCAGATGTCTTGTTTACCTCAGGGGTTGTATGTACACGAGGATGTGTCAGAGTGTGACCTGCTCCTTTAGGGATGTGGTCCACACTCAGCCACCTCAGTGACGTGGCCTGCACCATGTTGTGATGTTTGGGGTGCAGGCATGCTATTCATCATGCACTGTCACTTGCCTTGTCAGTGTGGCTCACAGACCCGCACCTTTGCTGTGTACTGCACATATGCATGTGTCTGTTGCAAGATTAGTTATGTGTGAGTAAGGCCCCCTTCAGGGGCATTGGCTACTAAGGCGTACTTGCTGTTTCAAGGTGTGCTGCACTATGCTGTACACATGTGCATCCAGGTAGCTTTGTCTATTGTGATTTGTCTTGTGTGCATGTCGTCAGTCATGATTCATCTTGCATGCATTGCTTACTGCCCTCCTGTTGGCTTACCCGTTGTGAGTATGGTGCTGCGTGAGTTTCTATTGTTGTTGCTGGCTGGACAGACAGTGTCAACACCCATTACCCTCAACGTTGACCCCACGTGTGGTTTGTAAGTGGGCCTGGATTTGATGAATGTGGATTCCCTAATGCGTATTTGTGGTGCTCAGGCCTTGTCCCCGCCACCCTCCCAACATATGCAAATGGCAGGGTGATGTGTGTTTGTGTATGTGCCACGCAGCTGGTCACATGGATGATACATGCTGTCCTGGTTACAAATATTCAAAGCATGGCTTTGCGTGTGGGTGATGACAACCATGACTGCATCTTTGTTCACTGACACAGTTGACTTACCAAACAGATAGGTTTACATGCACATAATGGTGTAATGGGCAACTCTCACCGGTACTGATGTGGAATGGTGTTTTCTGTATGGCAGATGTGCACACTTGAGAGTGAATGTGTACAAATCGACCTAAGGGTTGAGTGTGCCATTTTGCTAGTTGTCATTATTTGTTGCAACTTTGCCATCCTTGCTTGTTGTCATACTTTGGTTGTCTTACTTCTTTACAGGGACATTGTAGTTCTGTGAGTCTGGCACACAGACAAGTCATGCAGTACAGATTTGGTTGACACATTCATGATGTGCATTGTCCCTGTGCTGTGGTGTTGTAGGCATAGCCCCCCTGCTCATTGTATTACATCGCCTTTTGGGTGCAGTCTGCTGTTTGTGTGCATTGTGGGATATGCACCTTGGGGCCATTTGGCTGCATGATCAGTTTGTTGTGGCATTGCATGTGTTTCTGGTATGTAAACTCACTAGATGGTTTCTCACTTGGTGTACACACAGAGACGGCTCACAGTGGGAGTGCTGCAGGGCGGTGGTGTGGGGAGGTGGTGCGGGGCGGGGGAGGGGCAGAATGGGGGTTAGTGGAGTTGGACACACGACGGGCAGGAGTTTGGTGAGTAAATGAATGATTTGAACTATTTACCTTGCACTTGAGGCATCGCTGAGTGTGCAGCAAGCGCAAGGTAAATAGTTAGGATTATTTATTTACTCCAGCCCGTCGTGTGTCCAACTCCACTACCCCCAATCCTGCCCCTCCCCCGCCCCACACCACCACCCCGCACCACCGCCCTGCAGCACTCTCACTGCAAGCCGTGACTGTGTACACAGGACTGCATCTCATGGACAAGCAGGCGGACACATTTACTGGAGATATGGCAGGATGTCTACATGGCCCCCTTTCCTCAACAGCACGCATATACAAATAGTCTGCACAGGGCCGCATCTCTCTGATACTATGAATTAGGATGCACTGTGTGTGTGACTGATCATGTGCATGAGTGGGCATGCCACCACCAATGTCAGCAGACATGCAGCATTGTGCACGTGTGTCTGCATTGTGTGCAAGATTGTATATGTGCAATTGTGTCCCCCTTGATGCACATGCACATTCTTGCACACAACTCCAACATACGCGCACATGCATATGCGTGTTGTTGAGGCAATGGGGCCTTTTTGACAGCCTGCCGCATCTCCAATAAATGTGGGCCTTTGCTCTTTCACGTAGCCCTTATTTTGTGGTCGGATATGATACTTGGACTATATTTGTTTGACTTTTCTGTGCACATTTCCAGGTCTGTGAGCCCACAAATATGTGTCTTGCAATGTATTGGGTGAGTAGGGTGATATGTGTCTATGCCACCAGGGCCAAGGGGATCCGGGACATGATCCGCAGTCACTGTGGGTGTGCACTGCAATATATTTAATTGTACATGAGTGCCATTGGGCCCATGTCCCCCCGTCCCCCCAGTCCCTGGTTGGTACTCACCCTGTTGCTGTGGTGTCTGGTCGTGTTGAGCAGTATCCTGTCCCAGAACTCCAACCACCGTCTCCTCACTGATGACTTGGGACACCTGTTCCTCCAATGCATCCAGCTCCTCCTGTGGTGCTGGACTCCCACCTCCATTCTGCATTGCTGCTTTCAGGTTGGCTGAAAGTTTCTGCTTGGTCTTGCGCTTTACATCATACCAGCGCTTCTTGCAGTCGTCCACTGTCCTCCTCACCTCTCCGACAGCATTCACCTTGGCCACAATGGACTGCCATATTGCATTTTTGGTTGCCAATGACACAGTGGAGGTGACAAAAAGTTGTTGTTGGTGTTCAGTCACCTCCGCAATCAGGACCTGGTTTTCCTGCTGACTGAACCGTGTCTTCCTCTTCCTCTTCCTCTTCTCCTTGTCCTTCCCCTGGGTCTCTGGCTGGTCCTCCTGGGTGTTTGTGGGGTTGTTGTTGGCCTCTGCGCTGGGTCCAGCTTTCTCCATGCTTTGTTCCAAATGGCTCTTCTTCTTTTTTTTTTTGTGGTGTTTGGGCTGCATAGCGGGCGTTTTATAGTGATTTTTCCCACCTAACGTGAAAAAAGGTGCGCTGACGCTAATTAGCGTGCCGTTCTTGGGCGCTAATTGGTCCATCGCCACTTTTTTCACGTTGGCGTGACGATTTTTATCGCCGTGGCGCTGATCTTAATGCCGGACATTTTACCCGGTAGGGGAAACTATCGCCTGTTAGCGGTGTGTTGTGAATACGCCGCTAACACGGCGATAATTTCCCGCAGTACACGGCGATATACGAAAACTATCACTTACTGAGGTTAGCGATAGTTTTCACCATTTGTTGAGAATATCCCCCTAAATATTTCACATATAACGTGCCATGGAGCTCACAAAGCGTAGGTGCGTAATTTGTATGGGAGGTCCTGATGGATACAGGAACTGATGGTGTCCTCGCCGCGGGTGTCGCGAGAACCACCGGAGATGGTGACTTTGACTGCAAGTATCTATGTATGAATGACATGTTTATTTTCAAGACTTTTTGGGACGGATGACTTTCTATATTGCTGACATAATTCTTGCTGATTCTATAACTGCTTGAAGTACAAATTGTATTCTCCTTAATTAGGAATATTCAACCGGAAGTTTATGCTCTTTCTAGCCTTGCCATGTATAATGTAACTGCTGTAAGCCGAGCAATAATAGTCATGAGTCAGGATTAACATTTTTGATATGTTTAAAACCTTCCATTAAACATTAAATATGTCACATATAACGTGCAATGGAGCTCACACAGCCTAGGTGCACAATGAGCGGGAGATGCCAGGTTGTAGCTTGTATATCCCTACAGTACAGAATACAAATGTGCTACTTACTACACAGGCTAAAGCAACCTTTCTACTTTCATGGCTTGTTTTTTGTATAACCACTTAAAATCCAAAGGTTTCATAGATACAACATAGAAAATTAATCTTTCAGGCATATTACTAGTTATTAGAATGAAATCCATTGGTGATCCTGGAGATTTGGTCCAGACACCACAAAGATATCTTTTAGAAATGTTGTTTATTTCTGCCTAAGCACTTGTAGACCTCTAAACTGGCTATGCTAGACTTTCACCTTCTGCAGTGTCTGTAATTAGATATCCTGTAGCCCGGAGCTAGCAGTAAAAGGAGTGAATGACTGTCATCAGGGTCTCACTTAAGAACAAAGGGGACTACCCTGCTGGGGAATTTCTACCAGCAAAACAGGGTTGAGATAACAACAGGGCCTCACACACACCTAAAACACCCACCTGCACTTATGAGAGGAAAGTGAGCAAGGGAGAGGGAAATTGAGACAAACTGATGCACAATGCAAAGGCAGGAAACTCTGGAAGTTTCATGTTTATGTCACGGAAAGGTCATTGTGTCAGCCTGTCTACGCATCCGACTTTCTTCAATACATACTGGCACCTTTCATTCATGAACAGGACCACTATGATTGGGATTTCTACTGGTTGGGAACCCTCTTTCTATAGACAATCCATTTGGAAGGTTTGGGGAATTTCAGCAACTGAGAAAGTAATTTTCCATCTTAGGAAACCCTGGAAAGGCGCATCCTAGCAGGACTTAGCCATAATTGAGATAAAATCATGCAAAGCTGGGATAGGGCTAGTGTGGATATTTGTGAGGAAATGTTAAGGCATGTCAGACTCCGTGCAGTAGGCCACAAGACAGACTGGAGCTACTAGGCCCCAGCGGTGGTGGTTGAGGTAGTTTGCTAATGGTGTCCTGCGGTCTCTCCTACTATGGCTCTGTAAACTGGGCCAAGTACAAACATTTCCACATTTCACATTCAGGGGAGTGAGGGTCAGTAGTCAAATGCTAAATAGGGAGGTAAAGTGGGGCACAAGAGCTCAGAACTTAACAGTCAAACAACAGAGACAATAATGTATAGCATTGCCCATTGCTTATCTTTTTACAAAAAAAGAATGTTAATCTCACAAATAAATGAAATACTAGGAAACTCAATTGGAATTGCAGTTACAAATCTTAATATCAGTTGGAATCTTCAGCAAGGTGCGAATCCTCCTTTCAATACCCTTTCTTCGCTCTAGGTCTCTAATGTCTGCTTTCACCAGGATGATATGCGGTTTGCTATTAATTAGGCACAGCCACAAGTACAAGTCATTTCTATGCACCCAACTTGTTAGTTGCACCACTCAATTCAAGTATTCTCACCCCAGATGTTTGCTAAGGCAAAAGGTCTTAACTCCTCATTCCAAATTTCTCTGAATGCCTTTAGTGCCCTTCTTATTTTGCAGGTCATGCTCCACTATACCTACTTGATGGTTTCTACAGATCTAGAGGTGAGTTGGGTGAAGCTCGTGTCTCCACTCTCTACAGTGGCAGTTTCACACAGCAGGGTACTCAGCAACTACCTCCCTATGGAACAGAAATCGCTGGACAAATCGATGCAGCAGATCTTAAAAAGCAGCATGGCATCTTCAGCAGCTGCAACCCTTCCGGACAAGTGTAGATCGGTACCCAGGAATGGCAGTTGTGACTTCTGGGTAGATTCATCAGTAATTGACCTTCAGCAGTTTGAGCTTCCACTTCAAGGGCAATGCATCTTTTCGATAGTGTTGGCAGTGGCAACACCAGTTCTTGGAGCCTCCAGTGGTGGCCTTCCAGATGACACAGTGGTGCTTTAACTCCAATGGACTTGGTGCATTTCACATGGGAACTGCTCAGAGAGACCAAGAGACTCTGTCAAATCACACTTCGCAGCTGGCTTCATTCTTTAGGACAGTAAGCTTTCTCTGGGTGTTCCTAACTTTGTGAATATGCTGGGCTTCTCCCCTCTACCGTCTGTCCTATTGCAGGGCAAGGCAATCCCATTTCCTTTTCCAGCAGGCAAACAGGCTTATTGGCACCAGGCAGATCCTCAGATCCTCTAGCAGACAGTGCAGACTTCAGGCACTCTCACCTCTGTGATACTGCCTATCATAAAGATATTAGGCCTGGCCACACAGTACTCCTGTGAGTAATCTACACAGAAATCCCTTCTTGGTTATGAAGAACTTGGAGTTGGAACAAAGTGTGGTGGTTTGGATCTAAATGGTATGCACATTTACCAGACAGGAGATGTGGCCCTACTAGCTAAAGTTTCAGAACGAGTTTGGGGTGGTTCTCTTTCAAATATAATTTTCTGGCTGCTCTTCAGACATAGCCTTTGTGCAAGATGATTGTTCTCACAGCAGGATGCCATGGGGCTGGTTCCAAGTAGGAGTATCCAGAACAAGGATACAATGGTGTCAAATCTCTGTACCTGACTGTGATACGCATTCCTGAAGCAGTAATCATGGACAGACAGAAGGGCAAGTCCTGCCTAGAAATGTTTTCTCCTCGAGCAACAGAAATTGCAGTCCCATCCTTCACCCCTACCATCTACTAAATGGCAGTGCTCAGAAAAATCTATCAGTAACCTTTTGCCAACAAGTTCCTAATTAATTTTTTAAAAGTAGCCATGTCTCCATACTCTCCATGTCAGTGTCGGGATCGCCACCTTCCAGCCGCAGGAGTGAATATAATACACTTCCACTTTATGGGGAAGCTATGTCCATCCTCCATCTTGTGCTATGCTAAATGGAGGTGTAAGCTACTGATTCTAGTACTCAGACTCTTGCAACACACAAGGCCATACTAGTATACATGTGCTAAACACTAATTGTATATACATGTACTCAACACACAGATGGAATGTCAGCATAAAGTTCTACTTTTCATACAACAGCAGAACTTTACATAAGAGGAGCAAGTAGGCTCACCTCTTCTTGCCACCACAACTATTTTTTAAAAACTATTTTTATTAGGTTTTTAGAATAATTGTGCTCCAGTAAGTATAAGCAAAGAGTAGGAAATCATCTGACATATTAGACCGATACAGTTTGCATCAAGCAAAGCAGCTTCTAGTAACTGCTGGTGACATTTAGGAGCTACTTGCTTTGCCAAAATATCATAACACATTATAATGAATAAGGTAAGTAACAGAACAAATGTTAAAGAATAGGCTACCCCATGCTACCCCATAAACCAATCCATCTCGCATTAGAGCTGCACTGCCCCCACTTTGCAAGGTGGAACTGATAAACAGGATATAGAAGGAAACCTATTAAAATGGTTTAGAAAACTATTGGCCAACCAAGGATTCACAAGATACCCAAAAGAGCAGCAGGGAAAATTAACATTTAACAGGAAGAGGAGAGGGAAATTGGGCGGGCAATGGACTGGTAGGAATACGTTGAGCTTAGCTAAGGCAGATTTAAGTTCACGACTTCCACCATAACGGGAGAGGAAAGCAGTGAAATATATATTGGCTACATAGACAGCTAAAGAAGTTATCTCTCAAGGGGGGCTCAGGCAGAGCCTGTTGCCATCCTTGGTATACTCACTGAACTCTTGAAGCAACGTATCCCAATATTCTGCAATCTTGAGCTTCCACAAACCCTGTTTTCCTCTTCTGCGTACAGCCGTGCCCTGAGCTTATGCCCACTTCATGACCTTTCTTCTCCTGGCATCAATAAGGGGGTTCCAGTGAGACTTTTCGTACATTGACATAGCTCTGTTAGCAAGTATAGAAGCAAGGTCTATAAGCCATGTAGTAAACGTTTTGTTTTTCAGCCAATGAAAATGCCCAATATGCAACTTTGGAGGTGTTCAATATCTGAGTGCTCCATGACCTGCGCGATATCATGCAGCACGTCTGTCCAAAAATGCTGCACTACTGGACAGCCCCAGAATATATGAATGAACAGCATGACATTGGATGCAAGCATCTGTAGCTGTGGGGTATATCAAATGAAGCCTAGTGGTGTCATATATGCTCTATTTAGTACGTGAAATTGAATGCATTTCAAGCAGGCATTTTGGGAAGCCTGTGTGGGTATTTCAGGATTTTCTGCCAATCTTTATTACTAAAGTTTGACCTGTGGCTGTCTCCCATTTATTTCTCAACTGAACCAGACTCGCCCTTATGTACTGCTGAAGAGCGTTATAAAGCCAGGTGGGAGTGCATTTGAATCCAATTTTATATGCTGAAAATTCCAGTGCACTTTGAGTGACCCTCGTACTCTACAACATAGAAAAAAGTTATCACTATGTCGGCCGCTCTCCTCTGTTAGTTCCAGGAAGCTATAAAGCAAGCCCCCAGAGAATGGGCCCTGATTGACACTAAGAAGTAACTCTCTGGCAGTAAGTGCACCCCTCTGTGTGGGCAGGCCCCTAAGTGGTATTGCCGGGGAGTAGGATTTTACCCGTTTTTCACTCCTGGTACTGAGAAGTGGGAGACCTCCAAACTTGCTGGAGTCTGGAAATAGGATCCTATGCAGAGCTCCCTCTTGGATCTACATTTCAGTAAATCCTGTTTTCTGGAGATGATAACCAGCCAGCCAATAAACTACCCAAGAAAATCAGAAGCTCCCAAGCCACCCCCAGGGGTCGAAAGCTTAACTTTGGACAAAGCAAATCGCTTTCTTCCTGATTCCCAAATGTAGTCACTCAGGAGGGAATCCAACTCGTGAAAGATTTTGGGCGGGATCAGGAGTGGGATATTGACAAAATAATAGAGGAGATGGGGAAGCATTATCCCTTTGGCAACAGGAATCCAGCCAATTTGGAGGTGAATTGTTTTCCCCAGGTTTCCCTGCAAAAGATCTGTGTGTGCATGAAAAATCTGAATACCTAAATAGTGGAAAGTGATGGGAGACCAGGGAAAAACCACCTTACCCAGATGGATCATGTGCCTAGGAAGGAGCTTGTAGAAGGGGAACACCAAGGACTTACTATAGCTGACTTGAGGCCTGACAGCACCCCAAACTCATGCAGAGTGTCAGCCAATAAGTCTAGGTTTTTGTTTTCTTTTTTAAATTGTCTTTATTGGCATTTTCAATAATGAACTAAGAAAGGACATAGTCTGAAACATGACAGAAAATTAGATCAACCATGTCATGTAACAATAAGCAAAAATCAAAAGGAATAGTGGAACACAGAAAGGGAAGGGGGAATGTGAGTGGGAGGGGAGGGATATGGCAGAGCGAGTTCAGCAAAACAACTGAGCTTTCCTTTCTGGCATAGTTGGTGCGATGAAAAATCAAAGTAGTACAATGAAAATAAGAGGCAATCATCACTGTCTGTCAGACAAGTAAAGTTGTTAATGCGTAGAGTATGTCGCAGGTATCTGCATGTTCAAAGAGAAGAGAAAATTAGATCAGATCTACGCATGCGTTTACTGGGAGGCTAATGGTCGGCGCTTCGAGGTCTGGGTATCTGAAGGAGAGCTTGTCACTGTATGCAGTCCAGGAGTAGATTCCTGTGAGCATAAAGATAATAGAAGCGGTTCCCAGATCTCTTTGAGGAGGGATGTCGGTCGCATTTGTTCCCAATAGTTAGCCAGCTGTTCCTGACAATGAGTCATGTCCTGTAACCAGGACATGGCTTTGGGTTACGGTTTCTGTCCCCAGTGTATATCGATGCGACGTATCGCCAGCAGCATGAGCATAGCCGTTAGGTGGTGGGTGCTTGGCGGGAAGTCTTTCACATGACCTAGAAGACACATTAGTGGGGTCTGTGGGACCCGGTGCCCAACTATTTGCTCCAAGGTGTGAAGTACAGTCTGCCAGTATTCCCTTACCAGTGGGCAATCCCAGGCGAGGTGTATTAAAAGTGGCTTGAGGGGCCATACACCTCCTGCTGCATGCTTCTGTTGTGAGCCCCATGCGTTGCAATTGTATTGATGTTGGGTACAGTTAATGAAGGAATTTAAAATGAATGAGTTGCAATCTATAATTGGGTGAGAGAGCAGCCATTTGTTCACAGAGATATTTCCAATGCTCATCTGTAATGAGGGGATCGTATTTCGTTCCCATAATGCACGGGCGGTTGGGGTATGTTGGGGTGATGTGTCCTGCATTATGTTGTACAGTCTAGCATGAGTTCAAGAGCATGCAGCTGTGGCGGTGGCTTGGTAAATGTGTTGTGTAAAGTCCTACATGTTGCACTCAGCTGATGATAGAGCATAGTGCCTAGTACAGTAGGTTTGAGAGCATCGTCAGATGTAAAGGGGGGGATAAAATGTCCTCCTGGGTTTAAGTCTGTGTAGGTAAGTAACTTCCTGTGGTGTGCGCACACTCTAGCACACTCAGCCTGTAATGCAGGCAGCATTGGGTTGGGCGCAAATGGGATAGATGGGGTGTATATGATAAGTTTGGCTCGATGGTTCATGCCATCCCATGCCCATCTGAGGCACTTCACCATACCATTTTCCCTTCGCGAAGGATTCTAACACTGGTAGAGAGCAGTGGCCAGTGGCCAGGGAGAGGCAGCTTCCATCTCCACAGATGTGTGTGGCTGAAATCTTTTGGGGTATAGTCAGTAGTGCAAGTATTGAGCTCGCTCGCATAATGCATATAGTACCATGTCAGGTGCATTGAGACCCCCCTGCCGGAATGGGAGTGTAAGTATTTCCCAGGCAATACGGGGTTGTTTGCGGCCCATGCTAATGATATCAAATTAGAGCACAGGTGCTGGAAAAAAGGAGAAGTGAGAGGCAAGGAACATTATTGTATAGAAACAAAACTTTGGGTAATGCTACCATTTTAGCTATTGCCAATCGTCCTGTCAAGGACAGAGGGAGTCTGTTCTACATTGGGATTATCTCTCCCAGCCAGGCCACTGCTCTCCCATAGTTTATCCGCTAGAGTTCCTCTACGTCTCAACTGAGCCAAATCCCCAAATAACGCACCAGCCTCAGCGGGACATAGAGCACAATGTCATTAGCATACATTGAGATTAAAAGTTTCTGTGCTGTGAAATTCAATCCGTGTTGTGCATGGTGTTGCCTCAGTCACCATCAGTTGCAATACCAAAAAGAATAGGGGATAAGGGTCAGCCCTGGCAAGTGCCACTTGTTATAGAGAACAAGTCTGATATCGTACCATTTAAATGGAGTCTGGCCATTGGGGAGGTTCAGAACAACTGGATAAGGCACACAAACTTGGGGCTAAGGCCCAGGCGAGACAGAAGAAAGAATAAATGTGGCCACGCCAGCAAGTCAAATACCTTAGTGGCGTCCAGTAGTGCAGCAACTGCGGTCAGTCTGGGTTCCAGCCAATAAGTCTAGGTTAACATCAATGTCTTATGAAGATAGTATCATATTGTCAGCATACAGGGCAAGGGGGTGGTATGAATATATTCTTATAGGGGGCACCCCAAACATTATCCTGGGCATGGGGTTTCATCACTAGGGACTCAAGAGCCAAAGAGAACAATAAAGGGGTAAGTTGCACCCTTGTCTTGTGCCCCTGGCCACTGTGTAGGATTCCAATATATGACAACCAGTTTTGGCTCTGGCTGTTGGTCTACAAAGTAAGAGTCTGGTCTATTTTACCATCTGGGGACCAAAGCCAAATTCCTCTGGGACACAGCTTATATATTCCAATCTAGGGTGTTGAAAGCTGATTCAAAGTCTAAGGCCAGACAGCCTGCGTGTGGCCACAGGTGGGATGCCCATTCCAGGATATAATAATATCGCCTTATATTTAAGGAGGTGTTACACCTAGTGATTAATCCATTTGGATCCTCATGGACCAGTTCAAGGAGGCTGGGGAGAAGTTGTACAGTGAGTATTTCACTTAAAATTTGAAGTTCCTAATTATGTATAGGCATTTGTAAGTGGGAAGATGGGGATAATGGATCATGTACAGGCTTTAAGATTGCCTCAATTAAAGAAGGTGGGAGGCAACCCAGGGGCTTGGCTCCCTCATATAGGTATCATAATGGGGGGAGCAAACGGAAATCAATGTGGTGTAAAATTTGATGGGCAAGCCATCAGTGACCAGTGTTTATCCCTTGGGTACAGAGTGGAAGGCATGACAGATCTCTTGCTCCGATATTGAACAAAGCTCAGCTCGAGTCTCAATTCTTATGGAATGTTATTTATCTTTTGACCCTGAGATCAGTACCCCCAAATATGTAAATATCCATCCCTGCCTTACAGTAGCTCCCTCAGAAGAGGTTTTTTGAAAATTTGTATTACCACACAATTTATGACTTAATGATCACCGTAATTTATCATTAATAATTACTGTAGCTGCTCTAGAAGTTTTTCCTAAAAAGCACATTTTAGATCACCACGTAAGGAGAGCAGACTGAATAGATCCTTACCTTAACCTTCCCAGGAAAGATGTCTATGACAATTTATATTCTTCTGACAGCACTATAGTTTCCTCCAAATCACCACCTAATGAAATTAGAAGATTACATAAGATTCACATCCTTCACGTACAGCCACACGCACGGGGCAGATTCATGGTTACACACTGCAGGACTTTTCATAACAGTGGTTCCCCATGGGAGGTAGTGACATGCCGGGGTTTCAAGGACCAACTAGGTTTGTGGATGGACTTTGAACCTTTTAGAAGTAAGGGGAGGGGGATTCAGTACCTGTTTTACAACATCTGCAGAGGACAGAAAAGATCTTATCTTGACAATTTTACTGTTTTCTAATTTAGTGTGTGACTACTGGGTCTGCCCACCTCTGAACATCCTATGGGGCACAGGACTTCTGTTTGCTAAGTATGACAATCACAACCAGAGAGAATTATAAGAACCTTTTCACACATGAACATGGTGTGCTTAATATTAGCATGGCCCTTGTGGCTGATGCCTTTTTCTCCAATTTCGGCCACTTGGATGTGAGAAAGGTGCATGTTGTTTGTTGTTCCTGGTGACACAGCACAAACTTTCTTTCAATAGAGTTTTCAGTGCTCACAAATGGTGACATGGCAGGAATTGGCAAATATGACCAAGACTAATGTGTTTTTTCTGTTGTCTTCCAAAACCGCAGTAAATGAATGGGCCAATGTACCCTAACGGTTTGTAAGTTTGGTATGTGGTGTTGAAATGTTATAAAAAACAAAATAGTAGAATTAGATAAGGGAAATGACCACACAAATTGAAAGGTTTCTGACTTCCACTCTTGAAGAAATCCACAAGATCCATTGAGATGAGATAGGCGCCTAAACATGTAGATTCAGCTTTAGATGCAGGGGAGCACTTATTTTCCTCAGGATTATCACCTTTTTTTTTAACCTTGCCTGGCTACCCTGCAACGGATTTCAATTAGGGTGAGTGAGCCAAGGCACTTTTGTTAAATGCCCAGATCCCACCTTGAAAATTTGAAAGAGCTCGCTTGGTTACAAGGTTGAGCCCACCCAGACACAGTAAGTGTCTGGGTGAGGACTCGATGATGAATCATCAACATGCCACTAAGTATTTCTAGTGGGTGAGCGGCCTTTTTAAATAGAGGAAGGATTCCTCTCTGGAAGGGTTGGGAGATGAATTGGATGACTGTAGATAAGTGTGTTCTCTGTATTGATTTGATATACAAACTTCATCCAATCAAACAAAAAAAACAACAAAACAACAATAATGTGGAACTAGAACCTCATAACAGCTTTTAGAACACTTGAGTATTGAAATTTCCATTGAAGACAAAGGAGCAGCAGTGGCCTATAAAAGTGGAATAGGCCCACTGCTCTCAGTATTATAATGTCCTAATACACAGTCTCTGACTCTCTCTTTACCCTGCTTCTCCAAAATATATAATTTTGTGCAGAGAATGCGACTGGGAGAACCTGACCAGCCACAAGAGCCTCCTTCCCTTCCTCCTCCTGTAGCTCAGAGTGTCACTGGAGACAAGGAAGGAGTGAGGGGGCTCCTGGGCCTTCCTGGTATAGCTGAATGAGAAAAGGCTGTTTAGTCAAGTCTAGGGAGAGCCAGGGGCTGACTTCAGCCTCCTTTCACAGCTGTTGCTGTGAATATTTAACAGTAAACAGCGGTGGCCCTGCATGTGGCTGTTAAATGTTGAACATTCACAGCAATAGCTGTGAAACAAAGGCTTTGGAGCCACGGGGGTTTAACCCACTCGGTTTCCGGGGTGCATTAGTTTTTTTAAATTAGGACATTCTACCCTCATAGGGCTGAATGTTCTAATAGCCTGATAGCCCCCGTTTCAGGCTTCGTAAAAGCTTTTTGCTCTGGCCTTTGACACTGAAGCAGGTCGCTTACAGCTGGTATAGCCTGCTACGGCAGGCTATAAGGCTATAGAATGTGAATGTGTCACCAGCTAGGGGGATCATGCCAGAGTCGTTGAGTGAGTTCAAACTGAGACCATGCAGCCAGCCCATCAAAAACCCTACATTAATTAGTAACATGACTAGGGGAGCCCAGCGTGGAGTAAGTATAGTGCAGCCTGGCAACAGATCCCTGCAGCCAGCTCACCACGGGGAGGTGATAGGTTATAACAATGTGAGTAAGACATTATTTTCAGAGACACAGTGATACTAATCAATCTGTTATTTATGGGGTATAAGCATAAAGCATAGAAGAAGTGCTGCCATAGTATTATGATTTGGGTTCCTGGTTTTATGGTATTTATTTTTTCAACATTTCAGTCAATATTTATCCATATTTCTTTTTTGCTAATTTTTCTGTATTTATTAATTTTTTATTTTGTGTTTTCTGTATAAATGAAGCTGCAATGGGTATTTTTCCACATTTATTTAACTGACAAATGTATACTCTCATTTGAATATCCATGTCAGTTAAATGGCTAACGTACATATAGGACACTTTTGTCTAATTAGGTAGGCCCGCGCTATTTGAGCTGCTTTCATCTATCTCAAAAGCGAATACTGCCTTGACTTAGGATAATTTTTCCTTATGGAGGACAACCAAGAGGGAAGCTATTGAGTAGGGGAAACCCCTGGTTCGTGGCCATGCACTGATTGTAACAAGTCCCGCCACTGAACTTCATCTACTCAGTATTTTTAATGTCCATTATCGGTTCCTCTTTACAAGATTTAGGTTTAACTAGTTCCACATTATTTTGGCATTCCCTACACCTGGTGTATGGAGTACAAAGCTAAGTCCCTTCACCTGTGATGATTTGTCTAGTAGGGATCTCTTGCAATTTGTGTTTTTCTGTGGATTTTATGAGCCCTCAAAAAATGTTTCTATTCCCCCTGTTGAAATCTTTGCACTTTGTCCAAGTTAAGCCCACTTTAATGTATTTACAGTTACTTCTGGATATACATCCAACCTATGCTGTTACTTGCTTTCTCGCCTCATCCTTGAGGCTGATAAAAGCCATTTGATGAGGGGTGTGATCCATTTGGGCGTTTTATGCTCCCTTTGAGAGAAGTGGATCCCACATACAATGCACTTTATCATGTTTCACTGTTTTGATTATATTAATGCATTTTTAAATGTTTTATATGCTTGTTTGTTTGTCAAAAATGATGTGTCGTATGCTTATGTGAGGCATTAACAGTCGGGCTTAAACAAGGTGGTTTAAACACGTTTTATGTATAGCTTTATTGCAGTGCTGCCAATGGGGGAAATTTTTTAGGTAATACAGATTTTAATGATTAATTTATCTTTTTAATTTGTGTTTGAGGTCCTTTTTAGGCTTTTAGTGATGTAAAATGAACATTGTTAAGACAATTTAATCCTAACTCATGGACCTGGATGTAATGTGTCTTTTTTTGCTTGATTGATGTATGTATTCATGTTTTATGTACTTTTATGGTGTTATTTAGACCGAATAAAGTTACTTTTGATTTGATTTGGCTTTAAAATAGAATTTAGGCAAATTATGTTAAAAAAAGAAATGTTAACTAAGTGGCTTATGCTTATTTTTTAGCAGTGTGTTTTTCAATGGTAGCACATTGATAGGGCATTTAGTGATCACCAGGTGGATTAGGATTTTGCCCATGAGTCACAAAAAAAGAGTTATTTTATGAATGAATTATTTATACCTTTTCGTAAGTTACCGTCAATTTGAGGTAAGGATCTGAAATCTTTAAAAAACACAAATGTCCATCCTTATGCTTAACTTTAAACATGGTGCATATTTATTGTGAAAAAAGTAGACCAGTAATAGTACTGCACCCTAGCCTCAGTCTTGAATAATGCCAAGACAAACAGCGACATGAAACACTTTTTAATGCATGTTTTCTGTAGCTCAACCAATGGTTTTACATAATAGGACACAAACCCATCACCCACATTTAGTGGCTTAGTGGCATGTTTCATTATGGTGGCTCAATGCTCACCAGCAAAGAATGTTGGCCTCTCTACAAGGTCTATTTTTGTCAAGTATATCACCGGAGAGTTAGTGAAGGATGGATATCTTGTTATCCAAGGTGAAGTTAGCTCCTAAGTGGGGTCTCATGGGAGATTCAAATTGTGTAGTGGCGGACAATTATATTCTTAATTTGTTGCTTCCCTAAAATAAGGCTAAAAATTAGAAATGGTGAGCTATTGGGACTCTTAAAGTTGTCATGTCTCTTTCACGTGTGTCAAAATGTTTCTGCTGTATCTCAGCGACTTTAGGGTTGGTGGAATTCATCAGAACTAGAAGGCCCTTAATATCTTTCCTACTTTTCTATATGTCCTCAAGGCTCATGTGTATTAAACTATGAGTGTAGGAACGAAAAGTGGGAGAATCCTGTTCCCAGAATGAGCAGACTGCTTGGTTGATTCACCCATGGAAATTGAGATAAAGAAAGTAAGATAAAATGGGAATAAGAATTAGGAATATCTCTAAATCTATTTCAAAAACACATTATGAAGTTGATGGCATGAGGATCTTTATATCTCAGTCTTTGGGTGTGAACTGGTCGAATGAGCCTTTGTTAGTCGACAAGGAGAATTTAAAGGGAGCAATCTTTTACATCAAGCACTATGAACAGTAAAGTCCATTTGGAACTCCACAATAATTAACAAAGAGAGTTAGTGTGAGTTAAAAGGTTTTAGTAATCATTGGAATAAAATGTAAATTTGTTTATTCAGTAAATATTAGTATTTAGTCATCATTATTCCAAATTCAAATAATCCATTAAGTGGTATTCAGAATACTAAATTAGTGAATATTAAATACAGAATAGAGATCATATAGCAAACATGTTCCATAAACGAATTTCCCTAATCTAAATTAAGCATAAAAATGGCAATTTTTTATTTAAGCAGAGAAAAATTTGTCAGATCAGAAACTCAATAAAGAGTTATGATGAGAGATTAGAGTGCAAAAGCATGAAGCTCTCACACTTAAGCAATAAACTATTTCCAAGCTGGAAAGTATACTCAGCTATAGATCAGCAGTCATCTTTTGAAAGGAAAAGGGCTCATATGGGGATCTCTACTGAAGAGAGGTAACCCTATAGATCTTGAAAAGAGAGTCCTGAGCGCTCCAACCTCCCCTAGGATCACACGCTATAATAAGTTGGTGAAATGTTGAACCATTCTCAGCATCCAATCGGATATCGGCAAACTACTTGGAGTGGGTAAACTCCCTAGTTTCTAACGGCTTCACAATAGGCCACAGAAACATGTCCTTGAAAAGATACTTCATCCACATCTTGCGGTTCAGACAGTTCTTCTCGTGAGTCATACTTCCTGCCATCTTCTCTCTTTCCTGGTGAGAATCTATCAGTTGTCTACTACATAACTCATGCCTATTTAATAACTAACAGAAGGCTTCTGGAAAGTTTCAGCATCTGCAGTGGAACAGAGAAACATCTCTTGCAAAGCAACGGTTCAATGTGAAAACAGGCCTTTCAATGCAAATGTATAAATACATGTTAATACTGCACCAGTGGTTAGGCTAACTTAAATCAGTACATTATTAGTCCCTCTGTATGCTTATAATAGCTAAGTATGATTACCTATTACAAAATATGTGTTTAGAATGCATATGTTATTTTGCACAGACATTTGCAATTTCAATTTAAATGCATTTTTGTTTACAAAATGATGAGATTCGATCCAACAGCTTCCCCCCTCTGATGGCTAGAATAGCCATCAAAATGTTATTGCAAATGAGTCTCAAAGGTTTACCTTCCTCCCTTGCTGTGTCATCTATCTTATTCTTTGACGTTTCCACCTCTTTCAATCTCTTGTATGCCTTGTTCTTTCTTTCTTCCATTTTGATTTCTTCTCTCCTTTGCCTTTCTCTTTCTTTATTTTTCTTTCTTGTTACGTAACATCTAAATCCCTTTTACAAAGCATATATGCATTTTGAGCAAATGCCAATAATTAATATAGGTTTTAATATGACCCTAAAAATCCGCTCCCAATGTTTCCAAGCCAGTGACTTAAAGAAGCTCTTTTGCCTACGGTTTGTAACACATTAGATGTTTCTAAAGTTTGCAATTCAAGTTTTAGGTCAGAAAGTTTCTTTGTGAATACTTCTATCATCTTACTCTCTTGAGGTATGTATGAACAACAATGTTGAGCCTTCAACAGCTGACAGACTCCACCTTTCTGTGCCAGTAATGTGTCTAAAGCTTATCGATCTTGTAAACCCATTGATCTAAGAGCTACTAATTCGGTGTGAACTGCTAGTAAAGCACCAGATATACTAGTGGCTAATTTATCTACTACTGTAGAGAGCATTCAGATTTTCTCATCATTTAGAAATGATCCTATTGGGGAAATGATTGCCCCAAAAATATCTCCCACTAATTGTATCCCATCAATGATACTGCATGTATGTCTGTGAGAAGGAGCCATTGTTAGAGCATCTGTACCATTTTCATGATACATCTTAGGGAACAATACAGCTAAATAAGAAACACCCTCTCAATCAGCAGTTAACTGGAAAAATGCATCCTGCCCACCAACTAAATATAGTCCACAAATAACTGCTTCTTCTCCATTTAATATTTGACCAGGCCTCCAAGAACTTCAAATGTATGTTCACAGCTACTTAACTCAATGTGTTTTTTCTAAACGGATTTCTCCTTTCATAAACACAATCTTTCTTTCAGTGATCTATCTAATTATAACTCTGGATATATCATTTTTTTTATATTAATCTTTCTCCTCCTTTCAAAGATTCTCCAACACATCCTCTGCTTTATTAGTCTTATGAAACACATGAGCTCTCCTTTCCTCTAATGGTTGGATAAATGTATTTTCTAATGGTCTCATTAAACATGTCAGATTTCGTTTGTATGCTTTATCAGTGTATCTTTGTAGGAAATCGAAAGAAATACCAAGCTATATCCTATCCATGTCCTTAGCTTGTGAATGAGGGTTCATTATTTCATGAAGGGGAACTTTGGAAAGGATCATATCATAATTAGAAAAATCATATTCAAAATGTTCCTGTCTATAAAACATACTAAGCATCATACTACATGTAACTGCATATGAAAGTGGTATGTGATGGTATATTACATCATCAGCAGCTGAAGAAGGTAAATATGCACAATCATAACAGTCATAGTATCAAAAGCTTGTGTGTATTCCTGAACTAATCTGAAATAAACATTGGATGTCCCTTCGAAGCATCTGTGAATGACGTTTTCAGTTTTCTCTCATTTAGTGTATGTGCAGTTGATGTAGGTGTTGGTCTAAGAGTTTCTATGTCTGGACTGACTTAACTACTAATGTAACTCTAATTACTTTTCTACATCTACCCTTGGTAAAGTAGCACATGCTTGTCTACAGTCCGACCTTTAGCAGAATACAGCAGCAGGCAGATTCAATATTCTGCGTTGACTACTACTTGTGCACATTGAGCAAAACTTTCAATGGTTAACTTGTGGTTATTTTATTCAGCTTATATACAATAATCTTTGTGAGGCATCCTACCCTACCCCATCTTCTTCTAAGAGTGTTATCCCTACTCTTCTACCGTACCCTTGGCTCTGGGGAATTCTTCTTAAATCTTTTTCTTAGTAGTTAGTTGTCATGTTCATTTATCACAGTCTTCTACAGTTGGATTTAGACACAGTTCATTATTTGTAGAATCAGATCTCACTGAATTGAATCAACAAGATATCAATGGTTAAGCCTTTTTTGTTATAGTATTGTTTCAAAGAGTTTGAATCAAATGCTGTCCTTGTATGGCATATCATGAATGTTCAAGTGATTCTTATCTCAGTTCATTGGGTTCCTGATCTGTTGCAATAGGCACATTCTCTGTGTAGTAAGTCCACTATGGTGCTGAATACCTACGACAAGGTTCACTTGCTCTCTTGGATCTCCTTGGTGTCTATTGAGCTTCTTTTGTGCCACGTATACTACTAGATATTGTTTCTTTGATGATGGTTTGTGGCATGCATTTAACTGGCACCCTAGATTGTAATTGTTTCCGACTACTTGGCCATTCCAATCTCAATTGTAGTCTTTCCTTCCTCACACTTGTTTCTTCACCAGTATTGTCCGTTCATTCTGGTGGCAACCCAACAACTCCCCTACTTTCCGTTCTCAGGTCTTTGTCTTCAGGAGATACTTCCACACCTCTCTTTGAAATTTCAGGAACTTAGACGGATGAGTAATTCTTTTTAACATCTCCCGCCTCTGGTCCTTCAGGACGAATGGACACAGGAGGTCTCTGACTTGGCTCAAGTGTCACCACTTCATCAAGGGGACACCTCGCTCTCTGGGTGTGAAATTCATGTCTCCAATTAAATATCCCAGCACATTTCACAGTAGTATTGGTGATTAGAATCACCTGGTAGGGTCCCTTCATCTTGGCTCCAAGCAGGAGTTTCGAACATATTTTTTTAGCAAGGACACAGTCGCTGGGGTTAAGGTTGTGATGCTGCTCCTGGCTTGGAGTGACTTTGTTAGCTCCAACCTGATGATAGACAGAACACACAACATCAGCAAACCCCTTGCAATAATTGAGAATCATGTAATCTGTGATATCTACAAGTGCATTTTCAGGCACAGCAGGCAGTCACATAGCACATCTCATGAGTATCTCATGCAGGGATAATCATGTCCTTCTGGCAGGGGTACTTATAAGACTCATCAATACTAATGGCAAAGTATCTGGCCATTTCAGAGGAGTAGATGCGCAGACTTTGGCTAAACGTGATTTCTGCATCCCATTAAGCTGCTCAACTATGCCAGAAGCTTGTGGACTGTAGCTACAATGCATTCTCTGTTCCACTTGAGTGCTACACACAGCACTCTGAGGACCTTGTTATCAAAATGGGTGCCTCAGTCTGACTCCAGAGATACCAGAAATCCGAACCTTGGTATGAGTTCACGTAATAGCAGTTTGGCTACAGTGAGGCTGTCATTTCTCTGCGTTGGGTAAGCTTCCACCCATCAGTAGAAAATGCACACTATAACCAGGATATATAACTCAGCCCATTACAAATAAGCAGTTCAATAAAACTCTACTGCATCCTGTTAAAGGGTTCTGATCTTCCTATGTGGTTCAATGTTACAGGGGTTCTTCTCCCTACATTCATCTGCTGACATGTCACACATCTATGCCATAGTTCTTCAGCTAAAACTCTAAATTGGGGATTAAACCAGTTCTGTCTGATTAATCTCACCATTCCATCCCTTCTGATTTGCTCATGGCCATAGAAATGTCTAGTCATAGGAAATAGCAGGCTATCTGGTAACATAGGACTTCCATCGGCTGACAACCAAATGTCATTTCCATTTTTAACACATCCTGCTCTGATCCATCCTTTCTGCTCTGCATCTGACTCTTCTTCCTTCATTCTCTTGATTCCCTCCCACGTATCAGCTACTGACAACAGCATTGAAAAGGTTTTGTACTCAGCAGATTTGTTTGTATACTCTCTGTTAAATGTGCATGCCACAATCGCACAATACCAAGCAAATTCATGTGCATATCTGCTTCCAACAATTACATAATCATTTCTACCTACTACTGAGGGCTGCGCATTTAACTATTGCAATTTCTTGTGGCAATTGTAATGCTTCCAACAATCTCATCACATATTCCCCATTTCGAACTGGAGATCCTGATGAAGTCGTGAATCTCTTTTTTCACCACCACTGTCCAAAATCATTGACCACACCAAAGCCATACTGACTATGCGTAAATATAGTCACTCGCAATTGTGCTGAAAGATAGCAAACTTGTGTAAGGGCAATTCATTCCACCACCTGTGTAGAGGTAACACCTCGAAGCGAGGAGGCTTCAACCACTCCCTGAATTGTTCAAACAGAATAAGATGCTCTCAAAGTCCCTTACTTGGCTCTCAAACATGAGCTGTCTACAAAGATTACATA
The DNA here is from genome assembly GCA_963921515.1 of Calotriton arnoldi. Classification (NCBI taxonomy): domain Eukaryota; kingdom Metazoa; phylum Chordata; class Amphibia; order Caudata; family Salamandridae; genus Calotriton; species Calotriton arnoldi. Next base: position 538,586 of record CAWUFW010002494.1, on the reverse strand, counting down.
GTAGGACTCATCAAAGGGTTCATCCTGAATGTCAGGTCTTGGCATGTTGTGTAGATCCATAACATCAAGACAGACATGCTCAACCTCTTCCCCATCCCTTTCGTTTTCAGGCAGTAGAAACAATGTAGCAGGATTGAGAGTTTGACACCTTTCCAATACAACATTTTCTGCAGCAAGAATCACCTGTCCATATTTGTGCGTCTACTGTTTGTCGAATATTGAGCTTTAGTACGAGTGAGCAAAATCTCAACAGAACCATGGACCATCACTGTAAGAGGATGTCCCATAACTATACTCTTACTTCTCTCAGTACTGAAGCCAGCTGTTGCAAATGCTTTAAGGCAACTGGGTAGTCCTGAAGCAACAGGGTCAAAAGTAGTTGAAAAATGTGGCACAGGTCTTCGATAGTCTCCATGCAATTGTGTAAGTACTTAGAGAGCGCAGCCCTCCCTCTCACTGCTAAAACAATATGAACAGTGTAATCGGGCATTGTGGGGCATGACAAACACATTCTCTCAGCTCTAGGAACACTTTTAAGCAATCTTTGTCACATGGAAGCAGATCAGGCACATCCTTGTGCATCAGCCTCAGTAAAGACTTGATCACCAAGGAAACGTTGGATATCCACTGTCTAGAGAAGTGCACCATTCCCAAAAACATTATGACCTCTCTCTGTGTTTTGGGTGGATTCATTATTGAAATTACTGTGATTCTCTCATGTGACACCTTTGACATTCCCTTTTCAAAGAAATGTCCTAAATACAGGACCTCTTTCTGGCAGTATTGCAACTTTCTCTGGGAAACTTTGTGTCCATTCTCAGCCAAATGATTCAATAGAGCAATTATGTCCTGTTTACAAGCTTCTTGTCTACTCGGCGCCACAAGTAGGTCATCAATATATTGCACAAGAACTTAGTTACAAGGCATTTGTAAAGTCTCAGGATTCTTTTTGAAGACCAAATTAAAGATCGAAGGGCTCTCCGTATACCCTATTGGAACTTGGCACCATGGCAAAACCCTATTTCTGAACACGAAGGAGAACAGAAATTGACGGTCCTCGTGTAATGGAACAGAGAAAAAGGTTTGCAGAGATCCACAACAGTAAACCATTCTGCATTACAGGGAATTTGAACTAATATTGTAGCTGGATTCGGTACCACGGGACAACATGGAACAACTATAATGTTAATTTTTTGAAGATCCTGTACAATTCTATACTTGCTGTTAGGGTTCTGTAAGCCCATATTCAGCAAATTGCAAGGACTTCCAATTATTTCTCTCAATATTCCTTGTTTTAACATTGATTCAATCACTCTAGTGATTCCAGCCACTGGCTCAGTTGTGAGATTGCACTGTTACTTTTGCTGAAAGACTGCATTCAGTTTTATTGTTATTTGGATAGGTTCTCTAACTTTGATAAGTCTGATGTCCTTCCCTGAAAAATCTCATAGTTCAGATTTCACAGTATCTTGTAGGTTGAAAGGTAAACCCTGTATCGTTTGTATAGGGTACAACCTAACAACTGTTTCTTGTCTGGCCATTTTAAATTCCAGATCTTCATCACATGTTTGAAATTCAACACCGTCCGGGGTGTACTTCAGTTTGCATAAATGATCCCTTCCTAACAGATTTACAGGACTTGAGTCACATACAACAAATTGGTGATCTTCCTCAAATGAGCCTATTTTTATGGAAATCTTCCTCAAAATAGGGTTAGCTATTTAATTATTGATAACACCTACAACTTGAACCTTCTTTCCTGAGAGGGGTAGGTCTGGGACTTCTGCTGGTCTGTGGAACGGGTTGCTCCTGTGTCAATTAAAATTTACACTTATTTGACCATTTATCTTTCCTTCTACAAATGGTCCACTTTGGTCTACCTCTAAGACTGCGTCAAGTACACAATCTTCCTCCCACCCTAGGCACCATCATTGTGAATTGTCAGAGTCAAAGCTCTCATTCTCAAACATAGGAAACTGGTTAAATGGGCTTTGAATTTGGAAAGGAGTTGGGTTTGCTCTTGGTGCTTGATTCATATTAAATCTGTGGTTGCCCATATTTTGTGGGGCCATTGGAGCTTGTGTGACCTTCATCATAGGGACTTGTGACTGATTTGGCGTTTGCATTCACTGAACTGGAATATTTTGCATCTGCATGAGATCACCTTGCATTTGCTAATCACAGTACTCTATTAGGATTCTGTCTACATTCCCTCTTTCAATGCCCAAGCTTCTTACAATAGTGACAAGGAGTCGACTTTTTCAATTTTGCAGTATCTATCCCTGAATTTGGATCAGTTGGAACACCTCGATCTCTTCCTTGTGAAACACTAACTCGATCTTGTGCCATCTGACCTCCATTCTGAAAACCAACCCCATGCATTCCACCAACGTTCCCTACATATATCTGATTTTGACACGCTTTCTAAGCCAGCTTCATTTGCACCAGCTTTAATTTTTCTTTATGTCTCTACTGCTTCATCTCTTATTCATTACTAGAGTATTTTTGATACCTCAGGATCTCATCTAAAGGTTTTGTGTCCCAACAAATAACATTCTGTTTTATGTGCATACTAATTTCTGGTCGTAACTCAAGAATGAACTGTGACACAATCAATCAATCAATCAATCAATCATTCCATTAATCAATCAGTAGATTTTAGAGCACTTCTTGTCACTCATGAGGGTATCCAGGCACTGACAGTGTTCAGTTGAATAGCTGAATAGCTAGGTTTTAAGGACTTTCGGAACTCTGGAAGTGATGGGGAGGTCTGTAGATGAAATGGCAGCTTGTTCCATGTCTTTGCTGCTAGGTAGGAGAAGGAATGACCTCTGCATCTGCTACATCGGATGCAAGGGGTGAGGGTTTGAGAACGGGATGCGGAGTGTAGGTGTCTGGTGAGCTGATGGAAGGTTAGGCGGTGGTTCGAGTGGGTGGATCCACAGTTGTTTAAGGCCTTGTATGCTTGGTCAGGAGCTTGAACTGGCATCATTTCTGTGAAGGGAGCCAGTGGAGTTCCCTGAGGTAAGGGGTGATGTGGTTTCATCTAGGGAGATCCAAGATGAGTCTAGCTGCAGCATTCTGTATGGTCTGTAGTTGTCGGAAGAGGTGAGCTGCGATCCTTGCTTAGAGAGCATTGTCGTAGTCCAGTCAGCTAGAGATGAGGGCCTGGGACATTGTGTGTCTTGAGCTTTGGGGTAGCCATTTGAATATCTTATGAAGCATGTGGAGCTCATATCACCCTTTTGGGATTTTCTTGTCCACTGTGCTATTTGATACCGGTAACAATCATTCATAATAAGCATGCACTGACTCTTTAGCTTCTTAAGTTGTTCTATTGATCTTTAACCAATGAATGTTCCTCGCTGACATTTACCTTCAAAGAGGTAAGCACCTCATCGTACTTTGTCATCGCCATAGGTGAGGGTAGACACGTATGTGCATCGCTTGGGGGCTCTGTATGTGGCCGGCACACAGCTATTTTAAATTCAGCCCATAAATCACTCGGTACCACAATGTTGAAAAAAGTTTTCAAATCTGTCCACAGAACCTTCAACATTTTCACAAACTTGTCTACTTCTGTATAGCACTGGGCAGGATTCCCTCTCAATTTTTGAAAGTTATTTGTGACTGTCACAAATCATCTCTGCTCCATTGCACATGAACATACCCTCCACCTGGTATCTCTCTTATAGAGAAAGTTAGAGCCTCATCTTCATCTGGGGGTACTGGTGGTGGCTTACCATTTATCTCTATAGTATCTGGTTGTTTGTTTTCTTCCCATATCTTTTAGCCCACTTTCTCTCAAATCTGTCAAAATTGGTTCTGAATGAACTTCACGAATTCAGCAATGTGCAATCTCATTCCTGAGGATCGCATGGTCACAATTTCTTCAGCATCTAACTGTGCCCTAAATCTTTTCTGTAAAGGAATACTCTTAGAAAGGTCTACCTAATATTTACCTGCCAATGTATTGTGTGTGGCAGCTGCACGTCTTGTGAAATACTTACTCAGAATTATCACCTCATTCTTCTGATATTGATTCAAATGTTAGATATCTAAACATCCCTAATAATCCCTTACAACTCCACCTTCAATTTTGGTGCTTCTAGGAGTATCGCCCTTTCTTGACTAGTAGATGGTCTCTCTGTATTTTCAGGCGTTTCCTCAAACCCTGGGGCAAAAATTCCATCATCAAATGGCCCTGTCTCTCCCTGTGCAATTAGTGTTGTAAAAACAATTATTCTCTCTTCTCCTAATGATTAAACATTTTGTGGCGAAGTCCAGGCAACAATTTGTGAGTTTTGCGATGTTGGAATAAACCCTGATGCAACTAGTTCTCCTACAGCTCTTTGAGCAACAGGATTTGGAGAAGTATTGATTGGTGCAGTTGCAACATTAATTGTTAATGTCTGAGTTGATACAATTTGTGACATTGGTGCAGGAACAGTCACAATAGAAGCTGTAAGAACTGGAGCAGTCGCTGCTTCAGCAGGTGCAGCCGTAATCGAGAATGTTGGAAGTGGTCCCCCAATCTGAATTATATTCAGGTCAACAGGGGCTGTAGCCACTGTACTACTAGTGTTTGCAAAACCTTCTGAACCTGATATTGGAGCCGCATATGGTGGAGGGCTTGAGGACCACATAGCATCTAATATGTCATAGCCCGATTCACTATCAGAATCAATTTTCCTTGCAATCTCCTCATCTTCATTTCCCTGCTTTCATGTTTTTTAGGCATTTCCTTAGTTATTGCTGTGTACATTCTAGCTTCCTCAACTACACATTTTCTTCCATCTTTGTTGTTTTCATCCCATTTAGCATCAGCATAATTACCTGCTGATCTCTTTCCTGTATTCTGATATCTCTCTTTTTCTTTGGTACGAGCTGCTCACTCCCATGCATTTAATGCTTCATACTGTGGGGGTCCAGGATGCACCTTCATCTCATGTAGTTTTCCCCCTCAAACGTTCAATAATGTTTTTATCATATGTACCTGTAGGAAAGTAAGATCTGCTTTCATGGTCACTCCCACTTTTTGCTGGTGTCATTATGTTTTCCTGACTAGTCTGACTGGGATCCTGCTAATCAGGACCCTAGTCTCTGTGCTTCTTCCCTAAATTGGACATGATGAGTACTTAGGTACGCTCCAGATTGGCTACTGGTGTACCCTGATAAGGCCCTAGTATATGGTACGAAGGTACCCATGGCATAGGTACCCCAGGGGTCTCGCATGGGCTGAAGCAGGTATTATGCCGCCCATGAGAGACCACTCAAATTGTGACTACAGGCCTGCCATTGCAGCCTGTATAAGCTGGTGCTAGCATCACTTACAACGGATCTAAGTTTCCTTATATCTGAGGTCACTGCACTTAAAACCTATTAGTCAATCCTGAAGACAGGGTGCTCGGTTCTAAGTGTGCCCCTGCATGAGCAGGATACCGAATAAAACCTTTGAAGTCTATTCTCCCGGGTTTTAAGTGCATCAGCCATTACGATGTATAGAGTGGCCATGCGTCATTATGCGATGACCATCTCTAAACTGGCTGTAATGAACCCTGACATGCTTGGTATCAAACATGTTGGAAGCATACCCCTACACCATAAGCGGTGTAGGAGGTATGATTCCATGCACGGTGTGGGAGGTATGATTCCATGCACTGTGAAGCTCCTCCGGGAGGTCCTCAGTGCTCCCGGTACCAGTCTTCCAGAACCAGACAGCAAGCTAGGGCTGCTGCCAGCCAGAGACATGTTTCTGCCCTCCTGCTGCTGAGCCAAGCTCGAGCAGGGGAAGGCAGAACAATAGGTATCTTGTCACAGGGAGGTGTGACCACCTCCCAGACAGGGTTTAGTGTATTGGGACAGGTTGGGGGTGCTTGCCAGCGCCACTGAGACTGCTAGAAGGGCACATTTGGTGCCCACCTTGCATACTCTAGTTCAAACCAGTTCAGGGAGCCATTGGCTCCTGCTCTGGTGTGAAACTGGACAAAGGACATGGGAGTATCCTCCCCAATGTCCGGACCCTCCTCTAGGAGTGACCCCTGAATCGTCTCAACCCCTTACTAAGGGAACTTAAGGGCTTACCTGTGGATGGGTCCCTAGATTCGTCGTGGGACAAGATCCAGATCACATTCCACTTCAACTTTGACCATCTGGGCTCTCTGGACTTCGCTGGACTTCTCTTTGGGAACCAAGAATGCAACGGGGAAGATTCCTGCTGCTCCTGGTCTCGTCGTCCTGCTGGTCTTCTGCAAAATCTTTGCCTGTGCTCCATACAGTTTCTTCACCAGGCCTGTGGACATCAAAGACACCTGAAGGAATCTCCCTTGGAGTGAAGGAGTCACTCCCCTGCATCTGCGGACACCGCAATACAGTTGACTGGTCTGCTGATCCTGGGCTCCCATGGACTCTAAAAGGCTCAGCAACACAGGTGGTGGTTCTGCAACTCCCTCGAGGCCTGAACTGTCTCCATACTGAGTTTAAGGCCAGTATCCCTCATCTGAACTGCTGAAACAGAACCCCTGTGCAAACAGTTGATTTGCCGTTGCCAAGACTTGTTGGCTCTCTCCTCCAGAGATCTTCAGGCTCCAAGAAGTTTAAACCTCAGGCAACTCCTGCAGCCAAAATCTTCATCCTCACCAATTCCTCTGCACCGTGGGCCTTCTTCATTGGTGAGCTGCTCGAGGGCCTCCTGCGACTCCTGTGCCTTTGGCCTGTGGGTCCTCTTGAGGGTCTTCTTTGGCTTCAGTGGGCTCCCCTGCTTGCTCAGGGTTTTCTCCAACTTACCTGCTCTTGGTGAGTAACTTGGACCTTGCTATTCCCGACACTGCACTTTTTTTGTCGACTATGTTGTTTGCCGCTGCCAAGGCTTGTTGGTGCCCCTGCCGGACACTGACCCCTTGGCCCTCGACATCAAACATGGGACAGCTTATGAATGGCTCCTGGTCTTCTACAGCATCGCCTGGTCCGCACAGCTGCAACTTCAAGGGCACCGCCAACCTCTCCTGCAACTCAGACATCGGTGGGCATTGGTCTTCTGTGCCTCCTGGTCACTCCTGAGTGGCATAGACTCTGTCCCCTCTGCTTGCAGGTACCTCTCATCCTGAATCCACCTTTGGGTTCCACCAGACTCCTTAATTTTCTTCTCCAGCTGCATCTTATCTGAAGTCCTCCATTGTGGTCTACGGCGGTTTCCGACATCACTTGACACCTATGCGCCCGGCTTCCCTGGTGTAGGTATCCTGGTTCCTGGGGTATGCAAGGGTGGGGTGGCTCTCCAACATTCCATATTCCACAAGGTCCTGACGAAAAGCCTTGGGGTAGGGTTTGAAACTAGTTGACCTACCAGGGAAACAGTAGGTAATCACGCCTAGAGTTTTTCCCGCTTGTCCCCAGATTTTAGTATATCATCTTAGGGGTAGAAAATAAAGTTGTTTTTGTCCCACTAATTTGATATTTGTAACTTTCTTCACAATTTAAAAGAACCCACTCTATCTTCATTTAAAGACCACATAGGTGTATAGGTGTATAGGGACACCCCTATTTTTCTATCATGTGCTCCCGCGTATTCATTGGTAGTAGCACGCCCCTGTCCGTAGAGGGCAGGGATGGACCCTATGATGAAGCATGCCACCAAGGGTGAGGGTTATCTGAAAGAAAAAGTTTTCTTTCTTGAAAGTTCCTGAAGGAGGTGCTCTTTCCTTTTCTAATACAGAAGGGACCCTTTTTGGTTGAGAATCCTAGTCCGTAGGCTATTAGCGGATTGCAGGTTCTAGATGGGGAGATAAAAGCAAATTCTGGTCCTCAGGTACCCTTCCCCGTGTGATGAAGTGCTATAAACAAGATCCTCTTCCTTACTGAGAGCCAGTGGAAGGCACGAAGATTGGAGGAGACATGCGTTCTTGAAGGTACATTGAGAAGAATGTGGGCTGCTGTGTTATGGTCCTACCTGAAGTCCATTCACCAGGTAGTCCCAGATATAGAGCATTTGAATAGTCCAATCTCAATGTGATGAGTGCTTGTATGACAGATGTTTTGGCAGAAAGTGAGAGGAAGTGCATATACGTCTTTGGACTGCTAATCAGACCAAAGCAGGGGCCTGCCACAAAATTAATTTGTGGTTAATAAAAAAGACGACTGTCAAATTTGACACCAAGATTCTTGACTACTCCCCCCCCCTGAGGGCGACACCATCCGGCTGAAAGATCTGCCATGTAGCAGGTACATTTTGACCAAAGAACAGAAGGTTTTGTCTCCAACGCACTATAATTGATTGATGGTCATCCAGTAAAATACAGCCGCTAGACAAGAATTAAATTCTAACCTGCAATCTCTACTTCCTTCTCACAGGAAAAATCAGCTGTGTGTTGTCAGCATAAAATATCACTTTTGCCTCCAAGGCTCTGCCAATTCAGCTAGTGGTACAAGATAATTGTTTAAAAGTGTGGGGCTCAGAGCAGAGCCCTGAGGCAACCCCACTGTAAGTTTCAGGGACCCTCAAGAGAAAGGAGGGACCAATACCTCCTGTCCTCTGCCGCTCAAAAATGATGCAAGCCAGTTCAAGGCCTGACCTATCACTCCAATCGACTGAAGATGCACCAGAAGGCTGGAGTGAGAGACTGTGTCAAAGGCTGCTGACAGATCTAAAATGATCAGCACTGCCTTCCACCACTTGCACCCAGGGTACCTCTGATGTATTTGGTGACCTCCATCAATGAGGTCTCCATACTAAAATTTTGTCTAAAGCCAGACTGGCTAGAGTGTGGCAAGTTATTGTCTTCCAGATACTGGGAAAATTGCTTGTTCACAAACTTTTCCGGCAATTTAGACAGATCTAGAAACAGAGATATCAGTCTATAGATAGACTATTCGTTAGGGTCTGCGATGGGCTTTTTTAGCAGGCGGAGAATTTTCGCCTGTTTCCAGGAATATGGTACTCTCCCATAGCCAGAGAAGCATTTAGCACATTATTAACTAGCGGGTTGATGACAGGTGCCCCTAAGCGCAAATAGATTGGGACGGCAAGGATCCATGAGCGATCCTTATTTGAGGCTGCGAATGGCTGCCAGTGTCCCCTCCATGGGAATATAGTCAAAACTAGGTAGTGCAGAGTTGACTACAGTGCCTGTATTTATATTCACTGTGCCCATCAAGCCCTCTTCTGACTTGATGCCGGAGATGAGACTTGCTTGAATATTAGAGATTTTGTTTTGGAAATAGGAGGCCAGCTGTTCATACCAACATGTAGACGGTTGTTGAACTCTAGAACTAGCCTCAGGAGACATCATTTTTTTTTACCACTTTAAAAATTTACCACACTTTATTCTCAGCTACCTCTATCCTTTCTTCAAAACAGAGCTTCTTTGCTCTTTTGACCATGGCATAATACTTTCTTAGTTTTGACTTGTATAAGATTTTGTAGTTGACTCTGTAGTTTTTTCGCCACTGCCTTTCCATAATCTTACGGCGTTTCTTCTCTTCTCTGAGACTGTCTGTAAACCAGGGACCTGATGGCTTATTTCTACATGGTGCACATCACGAGACGGGCGCCAACTTGTTGGTCATATTTAGAATCCAGCTATCTACCAAGCTGGCGTCCTCTTCCCCTAAACCTGAAAGACAGGGAACACTCTCTTTCAAAGAACAAATAAACTCAGATTGCTGGAGTCTGTGGAACGCTCTTAACACATAAGTGGCTCTGACATGCTTTTAGTAAGGCAATAATGATCATTTCAGACATGCGGAATGGGCTCTCTGTTCTGTTGGTTAACATTGGAGAAGACTTGCTCCAGCACATGGCCTGCTTGATGTGTGGGTATAAAGATGTGTCAGGTCAGCTCAAGCGATACCATAGTATCTAATAATGCAATCAATTCTTTATTTTCTGTTTGATCCATGTGCAAATTAAGATCTTCCAGTACTATAAAGTGTGCGTTGCTTAGGGGCAGGTGAGCTAATGCATTGCCCAAGGAGTTAAGAAAGGGTCCTGCAGGGCCCGGGGGTCTGTAGATTAATAACCCCAGCTATGGATTGCTAAGGGGACAAAATGAGGCAGAAGCCCAATGCTTCCGCACCATCTAAGACTTCAATAGGGACTACCGAGCAGTTATATTTTTTCCCTTCATTGTTTTTTCAATGAGTCGTTCTTCCTGCAATCTCCTCTCTTCCTGGTTGGAACCTCACTATCAGGTGTCAAATACATAACAAATGCCTATTCACTAACTAACAGAAGGCTTTTGGAAAATTGCAGCAACTGCAGTGGAAGAGAAAAACATCTTGTGCAAAGCAATGGTTCAATGTGAAAACAGGCCTTTCACTATTATTATGGCATCAGTAGTTAGGTTAATTTAAACCAGTACATTATTATTTCTTCTGTATGCTTGTCATATCTATGGAGGGCTACCAATTACAAAAATTTGTATTCATAATTTGTATGTTATTTTGCATAGACATTTGCACTTTCTATTTAAATGTGTTTTTGTTTGCAAGATGTGGAGATTTGCTCCAACAATGTGCAGTGGAGCATGGAATAATTCAACACTCTATGGTGTCTCTTCAGCAATATAATCCAACCACACATACCAGCACGTTGTTTTGAATAGTGTGGTGATGCATTAAAACACCACACTCATCACAGGTCGTACACAGTGTCAGTAGTGTCTAAATTAAGATTGTGACTTTATAGACAGTTCCGCTGACATCCACACCAGAGTATGGACATCCAATTATGGGGCATGGCATCTTTATAAAGAAGTGTTGCAGGGCTGGAGGAACATAAGCAATGTCATCGCATATGGTCATGCATTTGAAATTGTGGTTAATGTAGACCCACTTGTATATTAAAGGTAAAATTCAATAGACTATGAGCGTGTCGAAAGAGAAGTACTTGCTTACATTGCGTGTAATCCTAAGAACGGGATTATGGGGAATGTAGGATAGCATCTATACTAATGCCTAGTTTGCTGGGTCAAAATTACTTGTGGAAAATGGTCAATTGAGTATGTCTAATCAGATGTTTTCTAATTGGAGAATATTCCTGTAAGAAATCGGGAGAACTATTTGAGGGGGGTAACTACCCAGCTCAAGTAGTAATCACAATCCTTGTTAGGGTGAATCACTAAAGTCACTAAATTGAACTTAGTATAACCCAGTAGTAGCTATGGCACACAGCAGCCATGCTTAACATAGACCATTACTTTCTAAAGGGGTGACCCAGTAAAGCTCATTATTCTGGGTAACAGTATAAACAACAATAATCCTGTCGGTGATCAATTGCATACAAGACCAAAATGAATTAATGGTCAAATGAAGAACTGATCCAAAACAACACAAGAAAAAAGAAAACACAACAAGGGAAAATTAATTACTTGCAAAAATGCAAGTATTTTTATAGCGCAGGTACAGATATAAATTTAATAATCAAAATAGCACCAAAAAGCATGAAATGCCAACTGGTGTCATCTAGTTGTGCTTGACCAGTACCTAGGCACACGTTAAGGCAGACCACGATGGAGCACAGGTCTGATTCAGAAACCAGGTTCGACCTTGTCATAAGTTTCACCGTCAGACTTAATTTCTGAAATATAAGTCAAAAATCCTCATTGGTGTAATGCAGCAGGCTGTGGCTGAAGAGGGCTGCAAGATGTCAGATAGCTGCTGGACGAGGGCACAGTGAAGCCAAGGTCATTTGGTGGGAAAGCTCAGAGTGCAAGAAATTTGAATTTCATGCCCAAGGATGATCTTTTGGTACTTTCACCCAGTGAAGAATTTTACCTTCTTCCAGCAGGGCATGGCTGCAGGATGTAGCCAAAGACAGTTCACAAGGCCGGATACCTTCTCTGAGAGGTGTCAATGAATCAGATTTGCTGCTGCAGAAAAGCCAAGAGTGGGAGCAGACTGAATAATTGGCACAGCGCAATGCCCTGTTGTCAGATCAGCTTTGCAGGTTGTTCCCGGTACTACACAGGTGCTTGGAGCCAAAACGTTTCTAAGTCCCAGGTTTCAGGATATGCTAGGAGGCGTTCACTTTGACACAATCAAGGCTCCAGGACTTTGAGGACAGCACTTTGGGTTCTAGACTCACTTCAGCAGGCACCATCAGAAGGGTCCAGGGCAAGTCCAGTTGAAACTGGTCAGCTGGATAGTTGCAGGAAAGGTCTCTTGGTGCTTGTTGTGTGCCTATAGCTTGAAGAAGAGGTCAGCATTATGACCCTTGGGGTCTACTTCTTTTGTCCTGGGTACAAGAGAGAGATCAGGTCCAGCTTCTTCTGCGTATCAGACAGCAGGATCAGTCTTTGTCTGATCTTCCACATCCAATAGTGTTTTTAGGTTGTTATGTTTCGTAGGGTACCCCAATATAGGCTTGAGTAGTCACCTGACCCTTCACCTACATTTACCGTACCATTAAACTACATAACGGGTTTTGGTATTGACCTTTTACCAAGTTAAGCACTGCATAAATGTCGTGTGATTTTCCCTGAAAACTAGCCTCATTAATTATACATGAGGATTCTCAGAATCACAGAAGAATGACCATCTTCTGCATAATAACTATGTATAAGGGTCATCCCTTCCGTCATCCTCGGCCGACATGACACAGCAAGGTAGAATCCCCTGAGGGTACCTTTTGGGTATATATACACCACATATTAGCCGGGCTAAGCAGTGGAGAAAGACTTCCATGCTGACACACTGACCCGAGACTCTGAGGTTCCTGCACGCAGACACTCCAGCACACAGTGGTCTGACATCCCTCATGGGGTGTCCATCTCAAGACCAAGACGGGGTCCTTCATTCTCTCACACCAGGTAATGGGGTTGGCCTCATCCTAGGGGGATTCTTGGCTGTACACCTACATACATGCTTGGTACACTTAGGTACATCTAGTTAGGGTTGCATTGTAGGAGTATGCATTATTACTGTCATGCTTGCATATATTCATTGTTTTAGCACTATGGTAGAAATCTACTATCCATTTACTCTGTTGGTGCTTATAATCATTTATATCTGCTTCGGTCTTATGGTTGTTTCAGCACACTTATTTAACACTAGAATGACGCTGGCTCAATAAATACTTATTGAAAACGTCCCCACCGTTTATTCTGTGTATCTTTCTGAGACCAAAGTGACCACGAGTGACTGAGCGAAAAGTACTGTACTGTTTCCACGATCCCTGAAGGGACAGGGTTGTCATGTTCGATAGCTGACAGATTTATAGGAACTACATGACAAGGTCGGTACTGTGGGTGACACTTTTATTCCTGGGACCAGCCTGTGGGTGACTCCTGGGCCCACCCTAACCAATGGGGAATATGTTCCCAGGGGGGACCCTACTTATCTTTGCAGCACTTCCTGTGTGCACTACAGCAAACAATCCCACAGTGTCCTCTGCCTAAATACAAAATGGCAAATTCTTTCTTCCGCTGTGCAGAGCCTGTGTGCCCACCCCTGAAGTGTGGCCAGGTAAATGATCAACCCCTCCTCTGTGGCCATTCTGAACCATTTATGTGGACAGCTTCTCTCCTACTGGTAATGGTGCTGGCCTGACTGGGGTAACAAAAAGTGTTTTGCCCAGGTGTCAGCAAACGTTTGCCTATGACAGGGTAGGCCTGTTTGACGTTCATCAAGTTCTTGGCCACAAACCAAATGTTCATCCTGCCAGAGGTACAGAAATACCTCGCCACACCCAAGGCCTTTGTCCTGCTCTGGGAGCAGTTTTCACACCTCATCAAGGGAACTACTCAGCTGCCAGTTGGATCTCATGCAAATTGGCCTCTAGAGGCTTTAGGCAGGAAAAAGGTAAGTTTCTAAAAGTACTTTTTTCCATAGTACTTATTAAAAATCCAACTTCACCACTGAATTGGGAATTTTAATAAATGTTACAAAAAGTTCAAGAATTAAATATATAGCTGCTTCCTAGCCAGAGATAACATTACTTAATTTAATATTGGATAGTAATGCTTTCCTATAGAACAGAAAGCCTTGCTACAGTGAAATAGCTTTTTGCGGGTTTCGCTGTAAGGACATGTGTAACATTACTTTTCTCTAAGCCCTACTTTTTAATACCATACCTCCTGCCTTATGGCAGCAAGGCTCACTTAGGGGTGGCTTATTTACATTTACAAGGAAGGTTTAGGCCTATCAAAAAGGGTTTATTTGGACAGGTTGAATGTGTAGTTTAAAACTGCAACAGCCGGGCTACACATGGTAGACCGGCAGTCATGTTTGCACTGTCATTGTAGTTGATGGCTCACATTTAAATTACAGGCCCTGGGTACCCTTTGTACCATATACTTGGGACTTATATATAACTTAAATATTCCAATTAGTGGTATACAAATGTCATTATGTTGATATGGGGAGCATAAACACGTTACCACTGGTTAGCAGGAGTTAGGTGCATAGAGGGAAGGTGCACAGTCTTCTACATACAGCAAAAACAATCAAGGCAAGAATAAGTATCTCTTCTGGTTATCCCAAGGCATTATCCAGCTGTTAGTTCCCACAATGTCTACAACATAGTGAGTGATGGTAAAGTGCACTGTATGTAATTAATGATTGTGTTTAGTTTTAAGAAGCAACTAGATAGAATAGGAAAGGCTAGCAATCACTGAGAGAGCACTGACCCTGAGAGGTAATTAGATGGAGGACTGACTTAAAACATAATTAGATGGAGGCTGATGATATTATATGAGATTCCGAATTATCTCATTATTAATTATTGTCTTGTCTATGGAAAAGAATAAAATTCATTTCTGTTCTATACTTAATAGGTTGCAGATGTCAACAATTTGAACTTTGTTGGGCTTGACATTCCAAAATATGATCTACTTAAAACCATTTTAGAGTGTCCCTCATTAATGAAAAGAATAACTAATTTTGAGGTGTCTGCCACACCTGATACTACTTTTATGTTCTAGAATGCTGTTCTTGGCGTTTCATCTTATCATTTATACATACTTTAAATTACAAGGGCATTGTAGGAGACAGATGACATTTTGGCTGTTACAATTAGGATATTGTTTCTGTACTTCTGAGGTCATCAAGATTCTTAGTCCCTCATTAGAGTTAAGAGATAAACTCCATCTCTGTGCAAACATGTGTTTGCACAGGGATTGGAATAACAAGTTATATGATAATTATCACAACCCCAGTATTCTCCTGATAAATTTAAGCAGGGTAAATTTACCGCCAGGTCAAACTTGCCTAAATTAATCAAGGGAAAAGGTCCAAAAAGAAAATAGCCAAAATATGTGTTCTGGAAATGAACATCTTTTGAGTGCTGTACCCCCAGATTTTGGCCTTGAGTCTATTTGCTGGCTGTAGAACTCTGCACGTTACCCCTGCTAATCACCCATTCTTTTCAATTTACTCATGGAACCCTTGGCAAACGCGTTGAACTCTGCGAACATTCTATATCACTTGTATGCAGATGACACACAATTGTATATGAAAATCTCTTCCCCAGAAGACTTCATCTCCCTCAACGCTATTCTGCATAATATTCAAAGCTGGCTCACTGGTAAACACCTCATGCTCAAAACCAAAAAAACGGAATTCCTCCTCATCCCCCCCCAACCACACACCCAAGATAGACCTCTGGCTGAAGCATCTAACAACCTTTGACTGCTCTCCCCACATCATTGACTCCGCTAAATCCTTGGGAATCACCTTAGACAAACACTTGAATATGCAGACGCATATCAGTAATGCCACCAAAGGAGCTAATCATCAGATGAGTATCCTAAGGAAACTTAAACCCTTCTTCCCACAGGCTGACTTAAAAATGGCGGTACAAGCCCTAGTGCTGCCAAGATTGGACTACGGAAGCACCACTCTATGCGGACATCCCAAATACAAGCTGGCCCCTCTGAAGGCATCTCTTAACTCTGTGGCCAGGCTGGTCTCTGGAACAAAAAGAAATAACCACATCTCTCCGACCTTAAATGAACTGAACTGGCTACCATACGAGGCAAGAATACAACTAAAGATCGCCTGCATGACCCATAAAGCCCTTCATATCAAAAGACCCAGTTACTTAGCACAAAAGCTAGAGCTGTTCGGGGGATGCAGACATTTGCGAAGCGTGAGCTCACTACTACTGAAACCACAGTCCTTCCACAAAATGAGAAAGTGTTGCAGAGCCTTCTCAGGTATCGCACCAAAGATTTGGAACTCCTTACCACCAGATGTACGCAGGATCCCTTCCTCCTCCTCCTTCAAAAAAGAAGTGAAAATGCTTCTAATGAACAAATTCATATCCTAAGACTTCAAATCATACGTTACTGTTGTCAACATATGTTATCTTATCTACCACTGTCTATCTCTTAAATTGAATGTATGTATATTACCCCCTCAACCGTCTATTGTTTCCGAATGGTGTAATGTAAAGCGCTCTGATACCCTCTAGGGTCATGTTCACACTATATAAAACTTTATAAATAAATAAAAATAAATAATCAGCGATAAAGTGCCCGCTCTCCCCCTTTCAACATGGTGAAATTGGCATAACCCTAATTGACAGATTTAACTTACCTATAAGTCCCTAGTCTATGCAGCACCCATTGTGTCACCCACTGCAGAGACAGTGCAAACATGACTGCAAACCTATTATTGTAGTCTAGATGTGCAGTTTTAAAACTGCAAATTTGACCTGTCAAAATAACCCCTTTTTGATAGGCTTAAACCTTTCTTTCAAATATTAATGTCACCCCTACTTGGGCCTTGCTGTCTATAAGGCAGGGTGCATTGTCTTTAAAATTAAGATATGTAAATGTTTAATGTTGAACTTGTCCTTACAGTGAACAGGCCCCAACGGCTATTTTCACAGTAGTTGGGTTGGCTGTTCCATAGTAAAGCAATATTGTTCCCACAGCACAGAAAAAGGGTCATAAAACTGACCTCCTGTTCAAGCTACAGGGGCACAACAAGCTACAAGAGGTCTTTTCTGCAACTGCCTAACTGACCAGTTCCAACTGGACCTGTCCTGCACCCTGCTGCTGGAGTGAATTTTGATCCCCAAGTGCTGTCTCCAAGGTTCTGGACCCTTGGCTGATGTCAAAGCGTACTCCTCCTAACTTTTCCTCAAACCTGGACATAGAAACCTTTTGGCTTTAAAGACCTCCGGAGGTCTTGGACTAACCTGCCAAGCCAATCTAAGCAATGTGCGCTGCCTCTAAGCCAAAGACTCATATTGCTCTGAGCTTTTCCACAGCAGGAAATCCTATTCAGCCGGATCTCTCGGAGAATGTATACAGCCACGTTGAGCCATCTTCAGTTACAGCCCACAGCCTTGCCAGATGGAGGAATACGAGCTCCAAATAAGTGACTACGTCTGAAGGTCGAAATCTTCACCAGGCAAAGGCGCCAAATGTCTCCTGCCAGAGAGGGACCTTCTGTTGGTCATGAAATTCAAATTTCTCACGCTTGAAGCATTCCCGTCAAAGGTCAACGGGTTCACCAAGACCTCGTCTAGTGACTATCTGACGAGATGGAGGACTCTTCAGCCACAGACTGTTATTTTGCCCGCTGAGGATTTCTTACATCTATTTCAGAGACTAAGGGCCTGATTTAGATCTTGGCGGACAGGTTACTCCGTCACAAAGGTGATGGATATCCCATCCACTGAAACATAAATCCCATAGGATATAATGGGATTTATATTTCGGCGGATGGGATATTCGTCACAGTTGTGATGGAGTAACCCATCTGCCGAGATCTAAATCAGGCCCTAAGTCCAAAGAAAAATTTCTGACCGGTTAGAACCTGATTTCTTTACCTGACCCGTGCACCATCTCAGTCAGCCTTAACGTGTGCCTAGGTACCTCTCAACACAACGAAATGCCTACAGTTGGTGCTTAATGCTTTTTGGTGCTATTTTGTACAATTAAACTTAAAAAATTCTGAATTCCAGGTTCCTTTATTGGATTTTTGTTATTTTGGTTTCAAATATTCCCTGTTTATCTAAATTGGTTTGGGAGTTTACTTGTGTGATGTTTTGACTTTATTAATGTTTTGGTACTGCATAAATACTTTACCCATTGCCTCTAAGTTAAGCCCGTCTCTGATGGTTATTTGAGAGGGGTACTCAACCTCCTGGGTTAATACCCTAGTAGTCGTTTTAAAGATATTTACCACATGTGGTAAGTGCCTCACTATGGGGTAATGGTATTTACCACATTTGGTAAATACCCCACCCTATTCTGACATTTCATAATGAGGCCCTAAGTGTGTTCTCTGTGCTGCGTTATTGCATACAATAAGCCAAATAGGTAATAACTTCACCAGGATAACAAGGAACCTATCCATCCATTACTAAATCTCCCACAGTACAAAAACAAACTAGCATTGACAAAGCCATTATATCTGACCTATAACTCTGTTTCTACAATCATTTTGGAATTTTGTGTGGCTCTGTGGATGGGTGAATGAGAGTTTAAAAAAGAATGGAAGACATCACATGATGGTGGTGCACCAAGTAGCAAGGGTTACATTGCACAACAATAATATTGCATTCACTATATGAACCCAACATCTATATTGCATTGTAAGTATAGGTAAGCAGTTGTGCTGGTAAGAATAATAAATACATACTTACTCTGCAATGTAATGGTTATGTCAATGTAATGGATGTATGTTAGAACTGGGGTTTCTGGTTAGCAGAGGTATGCACCCTGTCCAAGCAGGAACCACCACTCTAGTCAGGGTAAGCTACACACACAAAAAGATAACTTGTGCTCACCCTCTGGTAGGTTGGCGCAGAGCAGTCAGGCTTATCTAAAGAGGCATTGTATAGAGTATTTGTGCAACACACACACACACAGTAACACAAGGAAAACACCACAAAAATACTCCACACAGGGTTAGGAAAATAGAGTATATTTTTCCGAGTAACACAAGACCAAAACAAGAAAAATCCAATAAGTTAAACCGGAGTTATGAATTTTTAAAGAATAAATCAAAAAGTAGTGCTTAGAAGAAAATAGCGGTTAGTGGTTACTTGAGGTCATGCTGGACTGGAGAAAATCCAAATTTCAGGTCGACCACGATGGAGGGCAGGCTGGCAACAGGACTCACACAGGACCCGCTGAAAAAGTACCTTGGGTGGAGCAAGTGTCGACGTCGAAGACTGGATGCATTGGTTCTGGTCCAGGCAGGTGGTTAAGGCTTCATCGATGAACCCCCTTTACGATGCAGGTGCTGCATCATCACCAAGCCACGCTGTCCGTCGTTGTTGAGCTGCGCAGTCTGTTGAAGCAATGTCGTCGATTGGCTCCTGTGTCAATGTTGATAGGAAATGCGTCAGTTCCGATCGCCGAAAAAGTCATCATTGCATCGATTTTCATGGTTCTGTACAGCAGAAATCACCTTTCAAGGGCCAAGAACTGGATTGGCACCACTTGGCAGGGCAGGACTCACCGATGGCAGAGTCCAGGTGCTGTTGCAGGGTTGGAGGAAGTCTTTGATGGCCCTGAGACTTCAGAACAGGGGGCAAGCCAGCAAGCCCTTGAGTCACTCTGGGTTCAAGTGAGATAGGTCTAGTCCTTATCCTCAGCAGGGCAAAGATCAGCAGAAGATCAGCAGAAAGCAGGGTAGCACAGCAAAGCACAAAAGCAGTTTCTCCAGAGCTGCAGTCAAGCAGAGTGGCAATCCTTGTAGCACAGCAGTCTTTGCTCCTGGCAGATTTTTTCATAGGTGTAGTAGAGTACTGTCTTGGTAGGGTCAGAGCCCCAGTACTTATACCCAGTTGTGCCTTAGAAATGGGGGTGACTTCAAAGAAGGGTCTTTGAAGTGCACACAGGCCTGTTATTCTGAGCCCTGGCTACAGACTATCAGTAGGGGGTAATCAGCCGTTTGTGTGGGAAACAGGACACTGCCTATTCAGCTCCCCCCTCTCTTCCTGCCCGCGAAGAGCTATCAGAATGCAGATGAATTCTCTGTCACAGCTACCCTTCCTGTATTTGTGGCTGTCTAGAAGGAATAGACAAAGTGTGGTTGTCACCCATCGAGGCGTGTATTGGAGGTAGGCTGCAGGCACATAGAGCAATAAGAGCAGAGAAACGCCCACTTTCTAAAAGTGGCATTTCTAAAATAATAATGTTAAATCTAACTTTACCATTGAAGAGGATTTATCATTGCCATTCCAAAGATATAAAACATTCTTGCTGATCAGGAATTACAGCTTAAGAGGGTGATAAGGAATTCCCAAAGCTAGCCTATGAGAGGAGTAGGCCTCACAGTAGTGAAAAACTAATTTAGCTGTTTGTCAGTACCAGGACATGCAAAACTTAAAAGTACATGTCTTACCTTTTAGTTACACAGCACCCTGCCCTGATGGCTACCTAGGGTCTACCTTATGGGTGACTTACGTGTAATAAAGGGGGTGTTCAAGGCTTGACAAGTGGTTTTAAATGCCAAGTCAAAGTGGCAGTAAACTGAACACACAGGCCTTGCAATGGCAGCCCTGAGGCAGGTTTGAAAGGCTACTTGTGTGGGTGGCACAACCAGTGCTGCAGGCCCACTAGTAGAATTTAGATTACAGGCTCTGGGTATATGGTATACCACTTTACAAGGGACTTATAAGTAAACTAAATATGCCAGTTGGCTATACACCAATGTCACCATGTTTAGGGGAGAAGCACATGCATTTTACCACTGATCAGCAATGTTAGAATGCTCAGAGTCCAAAGGCCAACAAAAAGATACAGCACAAAGAGGAGGTAAGCAGGCAAAAGGTTTGGGGGAAGACCACCCTAAGGATGACAGGTCTAACAATGCATTATTGATGTATACTGATATTGTAAACCTTGATATAATGACATACAACCTATCAGAATATTTTGAAATGCTGGTGTGATTTTCAGAGAATTGTTCAGGAGGATTCTAAGGTCTGATGTACAGCAGCAGCATCGTTCATCATGGAGCATTAACAATGAGTGTGGCAAAGCATTTTTGAAGTGGGCCAGCACAGAGCAATGCAAATAGGGCAAAGACTTTTCATCTGTTGAGCGGCATAATTGTGTCTGAACCTTTTGCAGCAGAAAATCAATAGAGTCAGTGGAAGGGATCGTCCAGTGAGACTAGGAAGGCTGGTGGTGTGAGACTATTGGAGAGTATGAAAGGAAAAAACAAAAAATGAGAAGGCAGTAAAGTAGCTAATGTAAGGGATAGTTCTTCAGAGAATACGGAAAGGGACAGTAATGGGAGAAGTGGGCAGATGGAACTCAGAGGAAGTTAAAGTGGAGAGCATGCGATGCCTTTAAAGAAGGACAGATGGGGAAAGAGAAGATGATGGGTAGAATAATGACAGATGGAAAGAAAGAGAAAGTAAAACAGAATGAGTAAGGAAAAAGAGAAAAGAAGGGGAAGAGAGCAAAAACTATAACAAAAAGGAATAAGGAAAAAGAGGAGAGTAAGGAATAGGCATAAAGTAATACAAAGGAGAGAAAGGGATAAGAAAAGAGAGAGAAGATAGAATAGACACAGAAGGTGAAACAATGAGAGAGGATAGACCAGGGAGAGAGGATAGAACTGATGGAAAAGCAAACATAGGAATGAGGAATACATGGAGAAAGAGAAAAGGAGGTGTGAAGGGAAAAAAACAAGAAAGGACATGAGAGATGAAAGTGGGGAGAGACTGAAGAGATAGGAACAAGCGAGAAGAGAATAAGGACAAAGAAGAGAATGCACAGTGATGAAGAGGGATGAATTCAGAAGGGGGAAAGAATTATAAGCAATAGAAGGCAAGGTGACAGGAACAACTGGTAGATATGAATGGATACATTGAAAAGTTGGTTTGAAAAGGGATACATTTGAGGAATGATGGAAATATAGAATTGTGAGAATGAAGAAAATGAGGAAATTACAGTAAAATGGTGTAAAACAAATTGGGCTAATGGCTGAGGGGGTGGAAGTCCCACTCTGGCAAAAACCCCAGTCCTATTCAGGCTGAACCACAGAAAGTCACTAAACCAAATTGTGCCTAACCCTCTGGTAGCTTGGCATAGGCAGTCAGGTTTAACTTAGAGGTAATGTCTAAAGTTGTTATGCAGCACATTAACAAAGCGCAGACAAAGCAATAAAGTGAAAACACAACATAAGAAATATTCCAAACTAATTTAGAAACATTGAATACATTTTAATAAATAAATGATAGCAGATAGATTAAAATCCAATCCAATCAAAACGGTCTTTTGGTCATACTAGACTGTGGGAAACTCACAAGTATAGGCGAGCACAATGGAGCACAGTATAGATACAGGGACCAGGTTAGTCTTGGTGAAAAATGACCTTCTCAAAGTCTGGCGTGGAGGGTTCCATTCACGCTGGAGGAGGCCACGAGGTTGAGGGAAAGCACCATGAATTCTCAGCGCTGTAGCATGAAGAGCAGGCCATGCATCACAAGCTTTCATCGCTGCAGTGTGAAGAGTCAATTGGGCATTGTGGTCAGTCATTGCTGGAGCTTTACACTGCCTCCACCACAGGCTGATGTTGCTATTGTGTTGAGTGCAAATCTGGCATTGCCATTTGTCGTTGGTGGTTGGTGTAGCACGAAGACCAAGTCTCACTGGAGCTTTGCAATGGCAGCCAGCATGAGTGGTAGAGTCTTGGCGGGAAGGGGCCTGTTCCCGGTCATGAAGAGCCCAAATATCATGATTTCACCTCTTTTTCTTTTTAAGAAGCTCAAACTGATTCAGCCAAGGATTCATGACCTAGGGAAGCACCTCTTGGGGATCAGGAACTCACTCAAGCAGAGACCAGAAGTGTTTGGGCAGGTCCAGGCAGGTACAGTGCAGCAGGTAACCTTGACATTTGCAGGAAGGCCTATGGAGCTTTTCATGCTCCTTTAGCTCACACAGGAGACCAGTCAACTGACCCTTGGATTCAATCAGGTTAACCAAGGCAGTCCTTTGTCTGCAATGTCCACAGGTCCATGAGTGTTCTGAAGAGATGTTCTGAGAGTTCAATATTTATACCTGGTGCCACCCTTTGTGTGTGGGGGGACACCCTGTCCAACCCCCATATCTGGTCGGGAAAGTTCTTCCCCTGTTAAGGCTACAAGAAGTCTGGGGTGACGAAATGCTGGTGTCAAGTTCCTTTGTGTTTGCTGGAGGCAATCCCTTTGACATTCACGTGGGGCAGGGAATAGCTGTGCCCCCACCCATCCTGGCAGGATGGCCCATCCTGTCCTCACCTAATCCTCTAATCCCCTTTATGTCACTGTATCGAAGGAATACACAAACCCCAACAGCAGAGCCATTCAAGGTCATGTGTCCCTGGACACTGGCAGAAGGCACAGATGGTTAGGGAAAAGAAATGTTATAAACAACGGGAGAGTGAGGAAAGAAAAAAAGGGGGCTACGTCCTCTTCCCCAAGATAATAGTATAAACAAATTGGACAAGCCCACCAAAAGGTACGGTCACTTCGAGTGACTCAATAACCTGTACAAGAGCACAGACATCCAGTAGAAGTGTAAGAAGACCCCTCACCCACCAACCTAGTCGGTAGCCAGCTCCATCAATGGGGTCCCAGCTGGGCTGCCGAATGCAACCCAGCTGTGCTACGATGCCTGATTACAGGGGAGCGGGTTTTATTGATGAGTGAAGTGAGTGCTCAGTGAGTACTCAGCGTGAAGTGAAAAAAGTTTTTTAAAAATGTCTCTAAGAAATACCCTTATGAAAAACATTAATAGAAGGGTCTTAGGACATGATTAAAAACTCAGGGGGGATATGCTGAAGGTAAAATTTGTGGTTCAATATCCCTTAAATATAGGTCAACTAGTTTCAGCCTACTACCTGCATCGTGAGGCTTTCATCAGGACCGTAGTGAGGTGGCTAAAAAGTGGGAGTAGCCACTTGCGTGTAATATCAGCACATGTACTAAAGTGTGCTGTGAGTGTAGTGGGCAAACCGTACTTACGGACCCAGTGAAGGTTGGTATCTGTAAAAGAAAACACACAACGTAAAAAACATACAAGACATATAAAATATAACTTCATATAACGTCTGAGTATCCTTACTTGCATGCTGCGCGTTATATGCTGTGATCTTTGGGTACTCTTGAGTCTGGAGTGGCCGTAGTGTAAATTCCTCGATGAGGTGTCGTGCACTGGACTTCAGGTGAGCTCAGAGAATCATGCACAGTTAATAGCATGCATGATAGTTATGCTGTCAGAAACCATGCATGGTCACATAAATGCGCCAGTGATTGTTCGGCCATTCTCTTAGGTTAGGTTGCGTGTGAACGTGAGACAATTATGTCTGCTAATGCGAGTGCAGGAACTGCTGCGCTAATGCGGGTTTACCTTAAACCGGCACACCCATGTCCTTAATTTAAGTGCGGTGTGGGTGGATGGCTCGAGGTAAACGCAATTACCAGGTCGCGCTTATGCCTGTATAAAGGAGCGTGATGATCGTAGCGCCAACCAATGTGGCGAAAAACGGAAAGTGACAAACAACAAGAAAGCCTTAGTCAAACGGACATAAAGATCCTGCCAGGGGGAACCTCCTATAGTCACACACTGCGGGGGGTAAATTGAAAGGCAGTGAGTTAGATGGGGCAACAGGGAAGGCCAGGGGGCCCGCTCTTGCCAAGAATCAGAAATAATGCCCAAGGACTTACTTCGTCAAGGATGGATTCCCTCCATTCAAACATGCATTGGGTTGGTCAGGATTTTGCCGGTAACTGTGCCGGTGTAAGAGGGGTATTTCATCTACTTCCTGGAAGGGGCGTGTCAGCGTCGGGCAACGTGTACCACGTGTGTGGAGAGCTAGCACGTTGACCTGATTAGACGCGACGATGGGAGAATCCGCTTCCTGCTTAGTGTAGCGGCGGTGTAAATCAATAAAGATAAGTTGAAATGCAGGAGGTGCCGGCAAACTAAAGGGGCACATGTGGACTTAAATACAAAGTGGTAATACTCTGGTAAGGATGTACTCATATGTCAAATAAAGCTATAATTGACAATTGTGAGATGGGTGTACTTGTATGTTAATAAAGTTATGATGGACAGCTGCGAGATCCGGGGAATCCACAGTTTCTGGAAGTGACTCTTCAGTATGAAGATTACATGAGTAGAGAGTACAAAGAATGCTCCAATCACCGGGCTTACACAGTGGTGTCCACGGATGTCTGTTAGGTGGAAGAATGCACAGAAGGTGGTGTGTCAATAAAGTTTGACTCCATTGTATCAAAGTGACACTTCTATTTGTAAGTTAAGGGAGTATCAGGGGTAAAAAAGGACATCATGAATGACCTTCTTGGCTTGTAGAGTTATGCAAGCGGATACCTGGGTAATCCACGATTATCTGTAGTATTGTTTGGCCAGGAGCCGTGAAATAGGTAATTGACATAATGGAGGGCTGAAAGGGGGGATTAGTGCTATGAGTGTTACCCTGATGTTTGGATGCACAGGATAGCTTTATAAATGACCAGGTGTGCATGTTCATCTAAACAGGCAGTCCACACCTTATCCCATTGTCAGGATGAAAAAATGAAAAATGGCAATCCCATGTATTACTGGCTTCCAATTATCATATCATGCTCTATGCAGTGAGTTCCATGGGATGTTGTCGTTGAGCCCATTGAGATGGGTGGACAGGCGGTAGACCCAACGTTGCTCTTTCTCTAGGAGTTGATTTTGTAGGTGGGTGGTACTTTTGTCCAGTTGTTCAATCACCACCCAGGTCATGTCGTTAGTGGTGTGGCCACGTTCTAGGAAATGGTCGGTCATCTTAGTAGTGCTGCGTTTGCAGCGAATGTTGCTTCTATGCTCCCAAATTCGAACTTTAATTTTGCGGCTCGTCATCCCCACATAACAGAGTCCACATGGACATGTGATGAGATAAATTACGTTGGCAGAGTTGCACTTTGTGTGTTTTCTGATTTGCCATGTTTTTCCAGCTTCTAGGTTCAAGGTTTTTGTGGGTCTCGTGAGGTGGCAAACACTGCAATTACCGCAGGGGAAATGGCTGACTACATTAGGGAGTCCCCAAGCATTAAGTACGGTGTTGGTTATAGTGGTTTCCTGTTTGGGGCGTGTAGACACCAAACTGTCTCTTAAGCTTTGTGCTCTTCTGTAGGAAAATAATGTTTTTTCCCATTGTAGTTTACCACTGGTAAGTAATCTCCAATTCTTTTGGATGATTTTCGTGACCTTATTTGAAATGGAATTGTAGGTCGTGACATATGTTAGTGGGATAGTAGGTGTGGGCTTCTGAGTTTTGTCATGTAAGCTTTCAGGGTTCTGGTGCCTAGCTCTTTTTTGCGCTTTTTTGATTATTCTCTCTGGGTATCCGCAGACTTTTAGTTTGTCAGTCAAAGAGTTTGACTGGTCCTTATAGTCATTGATATCGCTACAATTTCGGCGCAGTCTTAGATATTGCCCAAATGGCAGATTCTCACGCAATGGTCTGGGATGGAAGCTTTCAAAGCGTAAGAGTGAATTTTTTGCTGTAGGCTTGAAGTGTGTTTTGGTGGACAGGCCACCCCTTTCTGCCCTGATGTCAAGGTCGAGGAAGGTAATACTGTCTCTGCTCACATTGTGAGTGAACTTTAAATTGGGGTCCTGTTCGTTTATCCAGATCAGGAAATCTTGTAGTCTGTTGTCAGTATTCTCCCATATAAGGACCACATAATCAATATTTCTCTTATAAAATTTGATGTCAAGAAAAAATGGGGAGGTGGGGTCTAGAAGGTAGGTTTTTTCAAAATTATATACGTAGAGCCCTGCTACACTAGGGGCAAATGTGCTGCCCATTGAAGTGCCGTATATCTGCAAAAAAAGGTCCCCTTCAAATTCAAAAATGTTGTCTTTCAAGGCTAGTTCAGCACATTGTAGGACAAATGATTTTAGGATCTTGAAATCCTAGGTGGTAGAGTCAAGTGAGGAGCATAGCACTTGTAACGTGTCATCTTGTGGCAGGCTGGTGTACAAGCTTTCTATGTCTAAACTCACCAAGAGTGAAGCGTCCGGATTGAAACTAAGACTGTTGAGATATCCCAGTAGGTCTTTAGTATCTTTTAGATAAGTTGGTGTTGCTTGTACTATAGGTTGTAGATAAAAATCACAAAGGCGGCAAAGGGGTTCAAGTAATGAGCCAATGCCCGAAACTATGGGACGACCAGGTGGAGGTGATCTGTTCTTGTGAATCTTGGGAATGGTGTAGAAGTATGGTATTTTGCCACCACCCGAGGTCAAAAATTGGGCTTCATGTTTGCTAATTTCTCCATTTGATTCTGTCTCTTCCACCAGTATTTGTATTTTGGTACTGAGGTCCTCGCTGGGATCATGTTCCAGCCGTCTGTAATTCTTGGTGTCATCAAGCAGTCTTCTGCATTCTGCTTGGTAGGCGTCTTTGTCTTGTAGCACAATCCCTCTGCCCTTATCTGCCGGTTTTATTATGATCTGGTCATTTGCTTTGAGACTACTGATGGCCGCAAATTGAGTACCGCTGGTATTTTTGAATTGGGGTTCTTCCTTAGTGTCTTCAATTTCTTTGTGGATGGCCTGCTCAAAAGCGATGAGCTCAACTGGTATAGTATGTGGCGGTAGATTGAAAGTAGATTTTAACTTGAGGTTTGTATCCCCTTCATGTTCATTAGGTTCCCGTGATGGTGGTTGGTTTTCAAAGAAGGCTTTTAATTTGAGTTTATGGAAGAACTCAGCCAACTCACAGTGTAATTTAAATTTATCAAGTCTTGCGGTGGGGGCACAACCAAGTCCTTTATTTAGGACTGACTCTTCTACCTCAGTCAAGACATGTGATGATAAGTTAGTGACTAGGACTTGTGTGTGCTGGGTCCCGCTTGTTGTTCTCTGGATTTGCTGCGGGTGTTGGCCCCTGGATTCGAGTCCTCTTCCCAATGGACGTGATTCTGTCTCCGTCTCCTTCCTTGTCCTCTTCTGCCTGTTCCTAAAAAAGGGAACCTCTGGTTGGGGTTCATATACTGCATTGGTGGTTGGGCAAATGGAGGGTTCCATCCGTACAGCATGTGTGGGTTTATTGGGGGGTAAGGACTAGGATAGTTCATTGGGCCACCTTGAGGAGTATGTGGCCACGGTTGATGCTAGTTAGTATTTTGACCTCTGCCTCTTTGTTTATTGCGATAACTCCCATTGCTTGAACCGCTATTTAAAAATGAGTCATCATCACATGATCCAGATTGCACAGTGCGTGTAGCTGGTTTGTAATCCGCATCTGCGTATGGGTAGGTTTTTACATAGGAAAATTTCTTCAGGTCTTTTTGAAATTTTGGGATTTTGGATTAGGTCAAGTCTTCCTTATATTCAGCCATCTCTTTGTTAACTTCATCGAGTCTTTTTTTGAATGAAATCAAGGTGGTTTTGAAATGACTTTCTGTTGTTTAGAGATCTATAAGGATGGCATCAGACAGTATGTTAGCTGTCTGGATAATTAAGATGATTCAATATCTGGTACAATGCCAGGCTATTTGAGCCCAGTCTTTGCGAAATGCTGCGTCATCTATAAAGATGCGTGGGGCGTTGGTGAATATCAACCCCTTTGGGGCAGTGTTGTAACGTAGATATTCCGTGAGAATTACTCCATGAAGAATAGTTCTGATGCGATTTTTCTTTTTTTCTGTGAGATTTTCCCAATCAGCACTTTGTGCGATTGTCTGTGCAACATTAAGGTCCGACATGAGGGGTGGGGCTGAGAGGATATTGTTGACATCTTCCTCAGTAAATGTTAATCCTGGATTTTCTGCCATAATTAGTGGTACTATAGAACATACGCTTAAATTGTTTGAGAAAAACTCTCACAGCTGTGCGCTGTCTAATATGTTATAAACAACGGGAGAGTGAGGAAAGAAAAAAGGGGTCTACGTCCTCTTCCCCAAGATAATAGTATAAACAACGTGGACAAGCCCACCGAAAGCTACGGTCACTTCGAGTGACTCAATAACCTGTACAAGAGCACAGACATCCAGTAGATGTGTAAGAAGACCCCTCACCCACCAACCTAGTTGGTTGCATGCTTCATCATTGGGGTCCCAGCTGGGCTGCCGAATGCAACCCAGCTGTCCTATGACGCCTGATTACAGCAGAGCGGGTTTTATTGATGAGGGAAGTGAGTGCTCAGTGAGTACTCAGCGTGAAGTGAAAATAAAATGTTAAAAATGTCTCTAAGAAATACCCTTCTGAAAAACTTTAATAGAAGGGTCTTATGACATGAATAAAAACTCAGGGGGGATATGCTGAAGGTAAAATTAAATATAGGTCAACTAGTTTCAGCCTACTACGTGGATCGTGAGGCTTTCATCAGGACCGTAGTAGGTGGCTAAAAAGTGGGAGTAGCCACTTGCGTGTAATATCAGCACATGTACTAAAGCGTGCTGTGAGTGTAGTGGGCAAACCATACTTACGGACCCAGTGAAGGTTGGTATCTGTAAAAGAAAACACACAACTTAAAAACATACAAGACATATAAAATATACTTTCATATAATGTCTGAGTTTCCTTACTTGCATGCTGCCCGTTATATGTTGTGCTCTATGGATACTCTTGAGTCTGGAGTGGCCGTAGTGTAAATTCCTCAATGAGGTGTCGTGCACTGGCCTTCAGGTGAATTCAGAGAATCATGAATGGTGACAGGTAATAGCATGCATTATAGTTATGCTGTCAGAAACCATGTGTGGTCACAAAAATGCGCCAGTGACTGTTCGGCCATTCTCTTAGGTTAGGTTGAGTGTGAACGTGAGACAATTATGTCAGCTAATGCCAGTGCAGGAACTGCTGCGCTAATGCGGGTTTACCTTAAACCCGCACACCCATGTCCTTAATTTAAGTGCGGTGTGGGTGGATGGCTCGAGGTAAACGCAATTACCAGGTCACGCTTATGCCTGTATAAAGGAGCGTGATGAACGTAGCGCCAACCAATGTGGCGAAAAACGGAAAGTGACAAACAACAAGAAAGCCTTACTTTAACCCCTAGTCAAACGGACATATAGATCCTGCCAGGGGGAACCTCCTATAGTCACACACTGCGGGGGGTAAATTGAAAGGCAGTGAGTTAGATGGGGCGACAGGGAAGGCCAGGGGGCCCGCTCTTGCCGAGAATCGGAAATTATGCCCAAGGACTTACTTCGTCAAGGATGGAATCCATCCATTCAAACCTACATTGGGCTGGTCAGGATCTCGCCGGTAACTGTGCCGGTGTAAGAGGGGTATTTCATCTACTTCCTGGAAGGGGCATGTCAGCGTCGGGCAACGTGTACCACGTGTGTGGAGAGCTAGCACGTTGACCTGATTAGACGCGACGATGGGAGAAGCCGCTTCCTGCTTAGTGTAGCGACGGTGTAAATCAACAAAGATAAGTTGAAATGCAGGAGGTGTCGGCAAACTAAAGGAGCAAATGTGGACTTAAATACAAAGTGGTAATACTCTGGTAAGGATGTACTCATATGTCAAATAAAGCTATAATTGACAATTGTGAGATGGGTGTACTTGTATGTTAATAAAGTTATAATGGACAGCTGCGAGATCCGGGGGATCCACAGTTTCTGGAAGTGACTCTTCAGTATGAAGATTACATGAGTAGAGAGTACTCCAATCACCGGGCTTACACAGTGGTGTCCACGGATGTCTGTTAGGTGGAAGAATGCACAGAAGGTGGTGTGTCAATAAAGTTTGACTCCATTGTATCAAAGTGACACTTCTATTTGTAAGTTAAGGGAGTATCGGGGGTAAAAAAGGACATCATGAATGACCTTCTTGGCTTGTAGAGTTATGGAAGCGGGTACCTGGGTAATCCTCGATCATCTGTAGTATTGTTTGGCCATGAGCCGTAAAATAGGTAATTGAACTAATGGAAGGCTGAAAGGGGGATTAGTGCTATGAGTGTTACCCTGATGTTTGGATGCACAGGATAGCTTTATAAATGACCAGGTGTGCATGTTCATCTAAACAGGTAGTCCACACCTTATCCCATTGTCAGTATGAAAAAATGTAAAATGGCAATCCCATGTATTACTGGCTTCCGATTATCATATCATGCTCTATGCAGTGAGTTCCATGGGATGTTGTCATTGAGCCCATTGAGATGGGTGGACAGGCGGTAGACCCAACGTTGCTCTTTCTCTAGGAGCTGATTTTGTAGGTGGGTGGTACTTTTGTCCAGTTGTTCAATCACCACCCAGGTCATGTCTTTGGTGGTGTGGCCACGTTCTAGGAAATGGTCGGTCATCTTAGTAGTGCTGCGTTTTCAGCGAATGTTGCTTCTATGCTCCCAAATTCGAACTTTAATTTTGCGGCTCGTCATCCCCACATAACGGAGTCCACATGGACATGTGATGAGATAAATTACGTTGGCAGAGTTGCAGTTCGTGTGTTTTCTGATTTGCCATGTTTTTCCAGCTTCTAGGTTCAAGGTTTTTGTGGGTCTTGTGAGGTGGCAAACACTGCAATTACCACAGGGGAAATGGCCGACTACATTAGGGAGTCCCCTAGCATTAAGAACGGTGTTGGTTATAGTGGTTTGCTGCTTGGGGCATGTAGACACCAAACTGTCTCGTAAGCTTTGTGCTCTTCTGTAGGAAAATAACGGTTTTTCCCATTGTAGTTTACCACTGGTAAGTTATCTCCAATTCTTTTGGATGATTTTTGTGACCTTATTTGAAATGGAATTGTAGGTCATGACACATGTTAGTGGGATAGTAGGGGTGGGCTTCTGAGTTTGGTCAAGTAAACTTTCACGGTTGTGGTGCCTAGCTCTTTTTTGCGCTTTTTTGATTATTCTCTCTGGGTATCCGCGGACTTTTAGTTTGTCAGTCAAAGAGTTTGACTGGTCCTTATAGTCATTGATATCGCTACAGTTTCGGCGCAGTCTCTTAGATATTGCCCATATGGCAGATTCGCACACAATGGTCTGGGATGGAAGCTTTCAAAGCGTAAGAGCGAATTGTTTGCTGTAGGCTTGAAGTGTGTTTTGGTGGACAGGCCACCCCTTTCTGCCCTGATGTCAAGGTCGAGGAAGGTAATACTGTCTCTGGTCACATTGTGAGTGAACTTTAATTTGGGGTCCTGTTCGTTTATCCAGATCAGGAATTCTTGTAGTCTGTTGTCAGTATTCTCCCATATAAGGATCACATCGTCAATATATCTCTTATAAAATTTGATGTCAAGAAAAAATGGGGAGGTTGGGTCTAGAAGGAAGGTTTTTTCAAAATTATATACGTAGAGCCCTGCTACACTAGAGGGAAATGTCCTGCCATTGTAGTGCTGTATATCTGCAAAAAAAGGTCCCCTTCAAATTCAAAAAAGTTGTCTTTCAAGGCTAGTTCAGCACATTGTAGGACAAATGATTTTGGGGTCTTGTAATCCCAGTTGGTAGAGTCAAGTGAGGAGCATAGCACTTGTAACGTGTCATCTTGCGGTAGGCTGGTGTACAAGCTTTCTATGTCTAAACTCACCAAGAGTGAAGCGTCCGGATTGAAACTAAGACTGTTGAGATATCCCAGTAGGTCTTTAATATATTTTAGATAAGTTGGTGTTGCTTGTACTATAGGTTGTAGATAAAAATCACAAAAGCGGGAAAGGGGTTCAAGTAATCAGCCAATGCCCGAAACTATGGGACGACCAGGTGGAGGTGATCTGTTCTTGTGAATCTTGGGAACGGTGTAGAAGTATGGTATTTTGACACCACCCGAGGTCAAAAATTGGGCTTCATGTTTGCTAATTTCTCCATTTGATTCTGCCTCTTCCACCAGTATTTGTATTTGGTTCTGAGGTCCTCGCTGGGATCATATTCCATCCGTCTGTAATTCTTGGTGTCATCAAGCAGCCTTCTGCATTCTGCTTGGTAGGCGACTTTGTCTTGTAGCACAATCCCTTCGCCCTTATCCGCCGGTTTTATGATGATCTGGTCATTTGCTTTGAGACTACTGATGGCCACAAATTGAGTACCGCTGGTATTTTTTAATTGGGGTTCTTCCTTAGTGTCTTCAATTTCTTTGTAGATGGCCTGCTCAAAAGCGATGAGCTCAATTGGTATAGTATGTGGCAGTGGATTGAAAGTAGATTTTAACTTGAGGTTTGTATCCCCTTCATGTTCATTAGGTTCCTGTGATGGTGGTTGGTTTTCAAAGAAGGCTTTTAATTTGAGTTAACGGAAGAACTCAGCCAACTCACAGTGTAGTTTAAATTTATCAAGTCTTGCGGTGGGGGCAAAACCAAGGGGCATATTAGCAACGAGGCGATAAACAATTATCGCCGCTTTTGCGTCCGTTTTCGGACGAAAAGCGGCGATAATTTTATCGCCTAATCAGCAAGGTCACGCTATCGCGTGAATCCTTGCATTATCGCCTCTTTCTCAACGCCCATCTTTGCATCTCTAATGAGATGCAAAGTGGCGTACCTCGGATGGACTACGTTGCAAATATCGCTGATGTTCACATCGCGATATTTACAAGGTAGCCCACATGATTTTAGCAGAGGTTAGATTTCGGCGAAAACGGCCGTTTCGCCAAAATCTAACGTCTGCTAAAATCCTGACTTAGCCATCCCTAACATAGGGGTGGATTCTGCTGATACGACCACAGGGTCGTATCAGCAGAGTTATCGCCGCTTTGCAGGGAACATCGCTGGAAAACCAGCGATGTTCCCTGCAAAACGGCGATAACCTCGCTATCTCTGGAATTTTTATTGCCCTGGAGAAGCGCGTTGTTAATAACGCGCTACCAGGGCGATAAATTCCAGAGATAGCCTGCGTTAGGGAATACGTCGCTAATCACGGCCAGCGATAATTATCGCTGGCCGTTGATAATATGCCCCCAAGTCCTTTATTTAGGACTGACTCTTCTGCCTCAGTCAAGACATGTGATGATAGGTTAGTGACTAGGACCTGTGTGTGCTGGGTCCCGCTTGTTGTTCTCTGGATTTGCTGCGGGTGTTGGCCCCTGGATTCGAGTCCTCTTCCCAATGGACGTGATTCTGTCTCCGTCTCCTTCCTCGTCCTCTTCGGCCCGTTCCTAAAAAAGGGAACCTCGGGTTGGGGTTCATATACTGCATTGGTGGTTGGGCAAATGGAGGGTTCCATCTGTACAGCGTGTGTGGGTTTATTGGGGGGTAAGGACTAGGATAGTTCATTGGGCCACCTTGAGGAGTATGTGGCCACGGTTGATGCCAGTTAGTATTTTGATCTCTGCCTCTTTGTTTATTGCCATAACTCCCATTGCTTGAACCGCCATTTATAGATGAGTCATCATCAGATGATCCAGATTGCGCAGTGCGTGTAGCTGGTTTATAATCCGCATCTGCGTATGGGTAGGTTTTTACATAGGAAAATTTCTTCCGGTGTTTTTGAAATTTTGGGATTTTGGATTGGGTCAAGCCATCTCTTTGTTGACTTCATCGAGTCTTTTTTTGAATGAAGTCAAGGTGGTTTTGAAATGACTTTCTGTTGTTTGCATATATATAAGGATGTCATCAGACAGTCTTTTAGCTGTCTGGATAATTAAGATGATCCAACCTCTGGTACAATGCCAGGCTATTTGAGCCCAGTCTTTGCGAACTGATGCGTCATCTAAAAAGATGCGTGGAGCGTTGGTGACTATCAACCCCTTTGGGGCAGTGTTGGAACGTAGATATTCCGTGTGAATTACTCCGTGAGTTCTGATCCGGTTTTTCTTTTTTTCTATGAGATTTTCCCAATCAGCACTTTGTGCGATTTTCTATGCAACATTAAGGTCCGACATGAGGGGTGGGGCTGAGAGGATATTGTTGACATCTTGCTCAGTAAATGTTAATCCTGGATTTTCTGCCATAATTGGTAGCACTATAGACCATACGCTTAAATTGTTTGAGAAAAACTCTCACAGCTGTGCGCTGTCTAATATGTTATAAACAACGGGAGAGTGAGGAAAGAAAAAAAGGGGGCTACGTCTTCTTCCCCAATATAATAGTATAACAACGTGGACAAGCCCACCGAAAGGTACGGTCACTTCGAATGACTCTATAACCTGTACAAGAGCACAGACATCAAGTAGATGTGTAAGAAGACCCCTCACCCACCAACCTAGTTGGTGGCATACTTCATCATTGGGGTCCCAGCTGAGCTGCCGAATGCAACCCAGCTGTGCTACGACGCCTGATTACAGTGGAGCGGGTTTTATTGATGAGTGAAGTGAGTGCTCAGTGAAATGTAATTTACAGATGCTGGGTACATGTAGTACCATATACTAGAGACGTACAACTGAATGAAATGTGCCAATCAGATGTAGGCCAATTTTACCACGTTTTAGGGAGAGAGCACAAGCACTGGTTGGCAGTGGTAAAGTGCACAGAGTCCTAAAGACAACACTAGCAAATTCAGAAAAACAGGAGGGGTGAAGGCAAAATGTTTTGGGATGACCTAGCATAAAGGGCCAGATCCAACAAATGGCGAAATAGGGAAAGAAGTTGGTGAAAGGTGAGTGAGCATAGAAGGTGAGACAAGGTGAGATGGATAGCAGGAATTGAGGAAACTGAATACAACAAGGGAGGGGAAATAGTCAAAGGAGAATGTAATGAGAAAAGTAAAAATGATTGGAGGGAACAGGGAAGAGGGCAAGAACAAAGAAAATAATAGCAGACAGAATGGGGAAGAAAATTAGTACAGGAACAGAACAAGACATGATAGTTCATAACAGAGTGGACTAAAGAGGGCAAATATAGAGGTTTGGTATGGAGATTAAGAAACTGATTAAGGAGAGAGCCTTGTAAAATTGAGAAAGAAGAACAGAGAAAGAAGAAAACATGGATATTATTGCTCTAATTGAAGAGTGCACAGAGAAGGGAAACCTGGAAAAAGAAGGTAAGGTGTGTAGGTTGAAGAAAACAGAAAACGTGAAGATAAAGCAGGCTAAGAGAAATGAAAATGCAAATAGCTGAAGAAAGGAACAGGCAATAGGCATGGGACTTCAGAAATAGAGAACTATAAATAAGAAGTGATTAGGGTACAGAAGAATGAATGGCAAAATGCCAGAAGAAAGGATAGAGTGGTTCAGTAGCGGCCCGTGGAGGGAGTGTCGTGGGGCGGGGCGGGGGAGGGGCATGGTGGGGGGTAGTAAACTCCGGCTCACGGCCGATCGGAGTAATGTAAAGAAATAAATAAATAAAACGAATTTCATTGCGCGCTGAAACGCCAAATGCGTTTCAGCGTGCGCAACGAAATTCATTTTATTTATTTATTTCTTTACATTACTCCGGTCGGCCGTGAGCCGAAGTTTACTACCCCCCGCCCCGCCTCACCGCCCCACGGCACTCCCTCCACGGGCCGCTACTGGAGTGGGACGACAGAATTGGATGCAAAAGGACAGAATGAGAGAGAAAAGTATAGAATGGGCATAAGAAGGACAGTCTAGTTCATCCAGAGGCTGCAAGACTGTGACAAAGCTCGTGGGAAAATCTTGCTCTCAGTTACATGCAAAAAAAAGTTATTTTCTCTTAGTTCCACTTTAGTTTTTTAAGGTTGTTTTCATCTTTGAAGTGATTACTAATTACCTATTCTACATCTTTGACAGATGGCTCTACAAGATCAGGTGCAGTAACATTTCCTTTAATCCAGTTACTTTTGTGCTAAATATATTTACAGACAGAAAACAGATGATAAAATCATTTTCAGTCATTCCTCCAACTAGAAATCAAAGTGTTCAAGTACTGGGCTGGAAAACGTACAGACACACAATATAGAATTAGATAAATACAACACGTCTTCTGCTCCATCACCCCTTGATGTAGGCTGAAGTTGGATATTTTTAGAACTTGATACCACCAAATACTGGGAAATTAATACATTTTTGAACCGTGATGCATATTTGGTGAGAAGATAACATCCTCCGCCGCCCACTAATTTACATACAAAGCAATTAGGTTGCCGGAAGATGAAGTGGATGTCTTAATGCATTAGATGCAAGCATTTTAATTCTAGGCTCTAAGCTTTCCCATCTTGTGTTTGAAAGAACATTATGTCAAAAGATTATGTTAGAAATGCCACTGTCGTACTTGTATTTTGGTAGCTTGTTTCAGCACACACATGCTCACTTTAGTCCACATTCTCAAAACACCCTTTTCTAACCACCTTCTATCCATCTTATCCACGCAGAACCCTTAACCTGACCAATTGACTTAGCACTCAACAAACAAAACAGTTACAAAATAAATGTTCTAAAACTAACCTTTGGAAACCTTAAGCACTGCACACTTTTGGTTTCCTTTTACATTTACATGAAGATTGGTCTAGCAGCTAAAAGGAACAGACATAAACCGAGGAAACAGGATACTTATGTCTTCTTTCCACCATGGCAGCATTGTGTGATGCTGGGTAAATGGCTTTCTGAGCTAAATAAATAGCTTGCTGTTTACTACAATAGGTCTACTACCCCAGAACATGGAGGCGTAACAAAGATGCTATGGGCCCTAGTGCAAGGAAGGAAAATGGGCCTCCTTATGGATATTAAACTGCATACATTATTGGGGTTCATTGGGCCTTAAGGCCAGTGGCAGCTCCTGCGCTAAGGTGGAGGAACGTCACCCCACTGCTCAGTGAGCAGTGCAAAAAAAAAAAATAGAAATGATAATACCAAGAGTTATTATCATTTTCTTTTTCTTTGTGGGACTCAGAGCCAGGTCGTGCGGGCGGGGCCTGGCTCGCCACCATCAGAGCAGAGTGAGGAGTATTTTGCACTCCCTAACGCATGACGGTTTGGCCAAACCATCATGCAAACTTAGCGGGTTCTCCACATACCCAGGCTCCCAGGCACTGCCTGAGCGGCCTGTTTGGCCACTCAGACCAATCACGACGCTGCTTGTGCAGCGCCGTGATTGGCTGGGAGAGGCAGGGAGCCTGGGTGCTTCTGGTTCTGTGGACGGAGAAAAGGCGGCGGCGATGTGATAGGTAAGTTTATCTTTTATTATTTTTTCATCCACCACCCCTGTTCCGAGGCAGCCGCCTCAATGCCCCGGTGCCACTACACTTGCTGGACAATCTATAGCTACCCCTCTGGCAAGACATCTGCCGAAGCAAGAACGACTGTCATCATAATGGGAGTTTGGTGTGTAATTTCGCCTGGTTCTGTTCTTTATTCAGCTCCTGACAAAAGTAAACTAACAAAAGGACGCACATTAAATTATGCTACCTCGAGCAATGATAGTCGTTATAAAGATGAACCCACCTTTTACAGAGTTCTACATTTCTGTGTCATTTAATGTTTTTCGTTAAATCATCCAACTTAGGTTGCGCTTTGTATGGCAGGGTTTGCTAACTTTATCTCAGACATTGCTTAAAACATTGAGAATTCGGCTGTTTTCTTGTTCTGAATGCAAGATTTAGATAAAGGAAAGTGCTAGTTTTCCAGATTGTTTTGCAGCCTTTTTCCTTTCAGGAACGAGTAGAAATAACAAGTATGTGTGTTTGACATGCCTTCCAAGGGTTTAATCACCCACTGTGCTGCTTACAAGTCATGCGAGTGGGAGGGAGGATAATAGAAAGTAAAGCCCTGTGCAACCAAATGAGCACTGCAGTTTTCTCAGCCCGCAATGCATTGTCCCATGCTCTCTCTTTCTGCACTACCTGTAACTATTGCAATATATGGAAAAATCATAAGAAGGAATTTACTGTGGTGAGTTGATAGACAATGGGGCAGATTATGATGTTGGTCGGAGTTGCCTCTGACCGACATCATCGCGGAATTGAGACTGACCCCTGGTCGGCGGTCCCGACCGCCTAATTACGATGTGACCGTACATGGTGCAGTTGCGTGCTCACATTTCCCTATGGGAACTTGTGCTATGGACGTAAACCAGCCGGAGATGATGGACGGAGCACTGAAAATTTTCAGACACTTATCCCCAGTCACAGATCTGGGTTGAATCCATCATCTTTCTTTCGCTCACTTTTCCACCCCAGTTCAGACACAGCTATATGCAAACCAGTATTGACCCTGTGCCTCTTGGGAACAGTCCAGCCTGAACTGCCAAGCCAGGTCTTCCCTGGACCGGAAACAAGCATCCTGGGACTGGTTTTGGGGTAACATACCTTTTAAAATCCTAATAGTGGCTTTTAAATGGTTTGTGGCTAAAATTCGGCATAACAGAATTAACCAAGTTCTTCTAATCTGAGTGTACTTGGGACAGAAGAACAGAAATGTTCTTCAGTTTCATGTTCACCCATACATGAAGGGCGAAGGGCAAGATGTTAGCACCCTTCCATTTACTACAGAATTTGTTAACTGGGTGGATACTGTACCTGAACTTCAAGTATAAAGATTTTGCTAGCGAGGGTTCTATACAGTTCCGAAATTCCTCTAAGTGCATGTTATCTTTGAAGTCCAGGAACCCCTTGTTAACTCCCTTGCAGTTTCTTTGTTTAGCCATATTTCATTAACATAAAGCCAATATCTCTTTTTAAGGATGGACAAGGTACTTTTTTGTTTGCTGCTGGGATTAGTCCAAAGCTCACCCATGCCCTGTCTATACAACCGACACTTGATACTATTGAGCCACGGTATACTCCCTCTAGTATTGAGTGTTAATACATCAAGTAATGATTCTTTAATAGGTAGTGGTGAATTATTAGACCAGACTCGAATCCAGTATGCAAGAGGCCTAAAAGCAATTGTGTGTGCTACGTTCTTTAAGCTCAGGTCCAAGCGCATAGGGGTCGGGGGCATTTCGAGCGAGTTCCAGGACTGATCTCATAAAAGAATTTTCATTTTTATTCAATGGGCTCAACATTATTCTGTCCCCATAACTCTGCACCATACAATGCAGCTCCAATACCCTGAGCTTGGTACACTTGCATTGCTGGGGCCACTGGTCTATAGATTGAATTTCTCAATTTTATGACTAGAACAGAGCCTACGTGTTGGCGCTTATGTGTTGGAGTGAGAGCTGGCTTTTTGCAATTTGTGGGCATTAGTCAGCCTTACCCCCAGATAGTCAAATTGCTTCACCTGCTCTAATGAAGATAAGCCCAGCTTTATCACGCCCCTAAAGGACTTATGTGGGTTGAATACCATGAATTTAGTTTTCATGGTATTAATTTCCAATCCAAATTCCTCACAGGCCACCCCAAACCAGTCTACTAAGGGGCCGATGACGATCTCGCTAGGAAAGCCCTCCATATGACTCGGATCCAGAGGGCTTTCCTAGCGAATTGCGCTCTGCGAGTCTGAGCGACCGATTCCGGTGCACCCGTATGGTGATGGACTCAGTTCGCTCGGACTCCCATTGAACTCTATGGGAGCCTGTATACCGAACGCGTACACAGGGTCCAATAGCAAAAAGTGGTGAGTGGGGAAAAGCGTACACCCTGTGGCGGGCACCCCATGGTGCCTGCCACACTGTGCATGCATGGAAATGGGGGACCCATGGGTACCCCGACTGGACCGATTCGGAGGGCCCAGGATGAAGGGGGGCCTTCTACAGCCCCCCAAAGTCTAATTCCCACAGCCGTTTTGTCTCGCTGAGACCGAGTCGATATGTCTGTCTGAATCGTGCATCGTACTTGCTCGTTCGGAAGTTGCCTCCACGATTCGGCCCAATGAGTCGGACTGACAGAATTGGGTTCGGAAACGATTTGGTCGAAGTGGATGAGATCTTCGCATCGTACTTGGACGTTTGGAACGGGGGAAGATTTGGTCGGAAACATAGGCTCCGAATCGGATTTGCTCATTCCAGAACCCGTCTGGAGGCCTTCCTAATGAGAACGTAATCGGCCCCCAAGTTGTGAAGCCCCATCAGGGTTCTGGAAATAAGTAAGGTATCATTAGCAAAAAGCAATGATGCCACTACTTGACCAGTAAGCTTAGGGGGGTTTCCTCTACAGTCAGTTAGTGATTCGATCAGTCCATTAATATAAAGGGTGAACAAAGTGGTCGCAAGACAACCTTGATGCACTCCTCTGTTCACCCTGATCCGATCAGTCAGCCCACCCTCCCTCTCCCATCTAACTTGGGCATAGTTGTCCTTGTGAACTCTTATGATTATCTGCAGTAACTTTCTCAGAACCCCCAATTTGTTCAGGGCAGCCCAAAGTTTTGCTCGGGGGTCTAGATCAAATGTGGCACGCAGGTTCACAAACACAACAGATACATGTTCCTTTTTAATTGTCACATATTTCCATAAAATCATTAAGAAACAGAACAGATGGTCTATGGTACTTGTATTTTCTCTAAAACCTGACTGCAGGGGTGACAGTATATTCCCTTCCCTCATCCAATCAAGAAGCCTCTCCAGCAAATGACTACAGAATATTTTCTGTGCAATATCGATTAGGCTTATAGGCCTATAGTTCGCCAGACTGCTTTTATCCCCTTTTTAAATATAAGTACTACCTCTGCCCCTAACCAAGAATCAGGTATATCTGCTTCCTTCAGGATGGCATTGAAGCTGTGATTAAGAATCACACTCCAAATTTTGGGTTGCGAGAGATAGAGATCACCCGGAAATCTGTCAAGACCTGGTGCTTTGCCCCATTGTAGTGTGGCAATTGCCCCCTGAGTTTCTTCTATGGTGAAAATGATTTGATCTGTTTCCAGTTCTAAGTCAGAGGAAAAACTAATGTGGGTCTCAGTGGTCCCTAAACTAGTGTCCTTCAGTCCTGCATAAAGCAGACCGAAGTGGTCTAACCAAGTCTGTGGCTGTATGTGGATGTTTTCCTCTGCAACAACGTTTTTGACCCTTTAGCTATCAAATACCAAAACTGTTTGCTATTTTGGCTTGGGCTACAACAAGTAGATCTCTCCAAAATCATTTGTGCCATTTCATTTTTGCCTCAATTTGGGCAGTTTTATAAGCTTTCTTCCTTGTTGTGGCTATTATACTTCTCAAACCAGTTTTAATAGCCTCCATTAGTGCATGTCTAGCTATCTTACAACACTCTTCATACCACTCATTCTTGCTATTACCCATTTCCTTGCCCCTGCCTTTCAAATAAAATTTTTATTTGATCTTGCCCAGTAAACTTGTGAATATATCTAGCATAGGTTGCACTCCCAATCTGTGGGTACTCAGGTCTACCAGTGAATGAGTTACAATGTTATAGATTTGTGCCAGAGCGTCAGTGCTCCTTTTAATCACGGGACATTTAACCCATCGTTTTAATATTGCTAAGAATAGATGGATTAAGGAAACTCCCTTCATGGAGCGGCTGGGGGAAAATAAACACTCAAGTCTCTTAGTAACTCACATTTCAAATAGCTTGCACCAGAGGTGTACATCAAGCAGGATGTAGCCAATCCTCGTTTTGCAGTTAGCTCTTTTATACGTGTAACTTGGCTCTTGGTCGGAGATGGAATGTCCATTACCAGCCCTCAACCCATATTTAAGAGTGAGAGAGGCAACTTGAAATGCTGCCTTCACATTCTTAACTGGCTTTGTTTGTCTCAGGATCGGGATGCCCAATTCAGCATCCTCTTTATCTGTAACATTCAAAGTTACCTCAATGGGTTCGAAAGTAATATTTAGGTCCCCTGCAAAAATTATGTTATGAGAGGCCCTTTCCCTTTCCAGGAACCCAGCATTGTGGGGGAGTCATGGTCCTGGGAGAGGAATCTGTTATAGATGTTAGCCAAGAGCACTGATCTGTTACTAGAAGTACCCTTGATGTTCAAGGCTAATATATTACTGGAGTTTATATCATACTGTTAGACCTGGCTTTTTCAGTGGGTTTATCCACAGACTTTTGCTTTCTGGCCTCCTGTTTCTGGCCTGTTTTTGTTCTTTTTATGATCTCTGGGCACTTTACCACTGCTGATCAGTGCTAAAGTGCATATGCTCTCCCTGTAAATTGTTGTTATGGATTAGTGATCCCATGATTGGCATATTTGATTTACCAGTCAGACCCTAGTACAGTGCACTGTGTGTGCCCAGGGCCTGTAAATCAAATGCTGCTAGTGGGCTGCAGCACTAATTGTGCCACCCACAGAAACAGCCTGTAAAATGTCACTCTGGCTGCCATTGCAGAGCTTGTGTGCAGTCTAGTACTGCCATGTCAACTTGGCAAGTGCACCCACTTGCCAGGCCCTAACCTTCCCTTTTCTTACATGCTAGTCACCCCTATGGTAGGACCCAGGTACCCCTGTGGGCAGGGTGCAGTGTATGTGAAAGGTAGGACATGCCCTGATGTGTGTGGCATGTCCTGATAGTGAAATACTGCCAATTTAGTTTTTCACTATTGCAAGGCTACCTGCTCCCATAGGATAGAATGGGGAGTTTGTTTATAACATCTTATAAACATAACTGCCCCTGGGAACAAGGTAGGAAAATAAAGTTTGATATGCCTGAACTCAGAATGTTAAAATGCATCTTTTAGTGAGGATGATTTTTACATTCTGTGTTTGAAAATACCACTTTTAGAAAGTAGGTATTTTCTTGCTTATCAATCCAGTGTGCCTCTGCCAGGATGTGTATTGATTGTCTGGCTTTGGTGTGACAGGGGCTGGGGATGTGCAGTGGCTCCAGAGAGTCTGGATGAGTCAGCGCTAGGCTGAATAGGCCTGGTCTCCATTTGGAGTGGTGGGAGGAGTACCACCTGCACCTGAATAGGGCTGTGCCTGCCTTCCACAATGATGGATCCGCCCCCCTGTGATGTGTCTGGAGCCAGGGCTCACACTGACAATGGAGGTTGTTGTGCACTTACAAAGTTCCCCACAGAA
Organism: Calotriton arnoldi; assembly: GCA_963921515.1. Taxonomy (NCBI): domain Eukaryota; kingdom Metazoa; phylum Chordata; class Amphibia; order Caudata; family Salamandridae; genus Calotriton; species Calotriton arnoldi. The sequence continues at coordinate 494,935 of CAWUFW010002494.1, read as the reverse complement.
CTAGTTTGGCTGGGTACAGACACTCTCTGCCTTCAGAGAACAAAGGATTTTTGGGTATATAAAGAGAGGCCCAGACCCCAGACTTTTAGATCACTTCCGGGAAATCAAGAGGAACCTTTGCCAAGGAGAAGAGCCGGAGAAGCTGAGGAGGAATACTGCCCCTGTGCTGTTTGCTGTCTTCAGTTGGCCTGCAGTGGCTACTTGCTGCCAAGGAAAGGAGAAAAGGACTTTGCTGTTTGCTGTGTCCCCTGCTTGAGGAAGGTCTCCAAGGGCTTGAAACTGAGCTTGCCTCCTGTTCTGAAGTCTCAAGAACACAAAGACTTCACCACCAGCTCCCCTGAACTTCCTTGCTGGGAGTTCTGACCTGCAAAGAGGTGCCTGCTGTTGATTTGGACCTCTAGAGACTGTTTTCCGCTGGGAGCTGGAAGAAGTTACGCATCAGCGCGGATCGTCGCATCGCATCGAGGAGCCAAGTTTGTCGCATTGTTGGGGGACGCAGTAAGAAATCGACACATCACCTCCCCATGCAGTAAGAAACCGACGCAACACCTCCTCTCCGGTAAGGAACCGACGCATCACCTCCCCTGCGAAGCAGTAAGGAACAGACGCATCACCTCCCCCGGAGCAAGGAACTGATGCATCACCTTCCCTGAGTGTAAGGAACCAGCGCATCACCTTCCCTGCAGCCCGTTTTGTTTGTTTGCGTGACGCATCCCAGGTACTTTGTGTGAAAAGTGCAAATTGCTATGAACTAAACTATTTCTACCATCTGAAAGTACTATTTTTATTACTGTATTGTGGATTTTTGTCGTTTGGTCTTGTTTTGGTTTAGATAAAGATTACTTATTTTTCTAAACTGGTGTGGTGTCCATTTGTAGTGTTTTCACTGTATTACTGTATGTGTTCACAAATGCTTTACATACTGCCTCTGAGATATGCCTGTCTGCTCGTGCCAAGCTACCAAGGGGGTGAGCAGGGGTTATTTTAGAAGTGTATCCCCCTTGCCCTGACTAGAAGCAAGGGTCCCTATTTGGACACAGGTACCTACATCTGCCAACTAGAGACCCCCATTTGTAACACATACTTTTTAATGTTAACACACAAATTAGTTTTAATCCAAATAATGAGTCCTCCAGCAGGATGACCCTTTGGTGATGGTACTGCTTCAACACTGTAATTTGTAAAACCCACTCTGAACATTTTGTCAGTGACCCATGTCTCATGGAAAAGGCATATGTCCAAATTGTCGCCAAACTTCCCCCACTTCTCACATATAACATTAGACCTAAGGCCTGTTAAGTTCCAAGACAGTAGCCTCAGTTTCTTAGCAGGTTTTAAGTGCACAGGGGATTGCCTTTCCTCGTCACTGGTCAAGTTAGTCATAGTGCTTGGTGCTGTGACCATCAAAACAAGGGACTGCCCTCCCACATCACTGTTCGTACTGACCCCAACAGGTTGTGTTAACTCAGTTGGTATATCGAAGTAGTAACCTTCCATCATCAGATTCGCCGGGACACAGTGGATTGGCAGTCCCTGTACCTGTCAGATGTGACCTGCTTCAGTCTCTGTCTGCCCCTTCGGAGTTTTGTTGTGAATAATATCAAGTAGAGTCCCGTTCTTTGGATCAGAGTGTTTGAACTGGATCATAGATCCATTGGGTGGTAAAGTACTCAGGTTCAAATTGACCAAGCCATCCACTATATGCCTACCAACCAATCCAATGTGATCTAATCAAATTCCATACTTATGGAGCATCGTTTCACAGTTATTATAGTTTGTCATAAAAACTTAATTTCTTCCCACTCTGGACAATTTCAAAGAGCTGCATTGTCTGACCCCCTGCCAATGTCTGTTAATCTCATCTTCGCATTGTCTTTGATCATGTAAGTTTAAACCAGACACCCCTTTTGGAGTCATCACAGTAGGGGGTACCACTTTGGCGTTCTCATTCATTCCACCTTGATTGCGAAATCTGCCTTGTGCCTACGGGACGACATACGGGTTGGAAGGTGTTATGGCCTTTAAGGAAATCACCCTGGGTTAGGTTATGTTTAAAGTGCTGCATGGGGTCACAATGAATTTCAGGGGCGTTATGGGGAACTACATTCCTAGGATGTATGTCAGTGCCTGAGCTGCTGATTCCACCACCCTCACCCGCCCATTCTTTACTTTCATGTTGAGGATCGTTGCCCACTGCATTCCCTCTGCTTGTACCCAGGTGGTTCCTGCTTAGTTGCTCTGTGAGAGACCCTACAGTCATTCTCAGAGAAAGCACTTCTGAAACTAATTGCTTGATAGTTGATTTGAGCTTACTCAATTCATTAAGAAAAATACTATTATCAGCGTTCGGTATACTGTTCCCCTTCCTCTCCTTAGCCTCTACCTTAGAAGTTATATGAGTAGGTGCATTGTCACTATTGCTCCTACTGACTGTCTTCAATGTCAATAGCAAGGGGATCAAACCGATACACACATACAATTTCCTGAGCCACAGTTTGCCCAGCATTGGAATTGATTGGTCCGGAGTCAGGTAAAACTATTGTGGAGTTGTGCTCCAACAGCTTGTTATTAGTTGTGTCTCTGGGTTCAGCTGAGCTAACAACATTACAATTAGAGGCCAGGGACGTAGTAGGAGACTTCCTCGAGGATTTTTGCTTCAGAAAGATGTCTGCCGCTTTCTGACCTGCTTTAGGTAGGTTATCCCGACCACTCAGCAGGCTTTCAACTTCCTCTATTAGTGTATCTATGTTATCCACCACACAGTTCAATGCTGCGCTTGATGTGGACTGTTAGAAATGGGATCTCTGGTTGGCTAAGGCTTGCGCCAAAGCCAGGCAGAGACCACCACTCTAGTCAGGGCGAGGGAGTTACACGCCAAAGATAACCCCTGCTCACCCCCTTGGTAGCTTGGCACGAGCAGTCAGGCTTATCCCGGAGGCAATGTGTAAAGCGTTTGCGCATGCACACAGCAACAACATACCAGGCACACTACAAAAAGAACTCCACACAAGGTTATATCAAAAATAGCCTTTGTATTATCATAACACATTAGAATAGTACTCACATAATATACATGGTGCCACCTGGCACTAGGTCATATTTACAAGGGATTATTTACATCTGACAGGGCCAACTGGACCACTGTCAGAACCATCACTTAGTGAACATATCATAAATGTAGGACATATCATAAACGTACAACCAGTAATCACTGGTAACCACTGTACTCAGCATCAGCCTGTAACATAAACCACATTATGCACAGTATCAAATTAGGCGCAAATTTACATTCTGCGCCAACCTCACCAGCATAAACACATTAGGCCAGAACCTCCTAAGCATAACTCACATTAGGGGCATAACTCACAGTAGCGAATAACTCACAACCTAAACGCATTAGGTAATAATAAAATCACAAGCATAAACACATTATGCAAAACCTCATAATCATGAAAGTACATTAGAGGCATAAAACAGGGTGCGTAAATCATAGTAAATGCATCACATTTCCTAGCACCACATAACTCGCATTAGCACATAACCTCCTAGTAAAAAGAACCATAGCAGAGGCATAAATCACATTAGGGCCTGGCGCCCTACAAACCTAACAGGCCCCCTGGCCAACTGGCCATCTCAAAAAGGGGCTCAAATGCCCTATGTCCAAGAGTCAGGGCGCTCTGCCAATGCAGCAGGAGTCAAGGGTGCGCACTTTGTGCAGACCTAAACGTAGCAGCTGGCACTAAGTGCTGCGCAGCTGGGAAAGTACTGGGGCAGAGGAGTGCATCTCACTCCTAACTTAAAACATGCCCCCCAAAGGAAAGAATGGCCTAAACGATGCAGCTGGCACTAATTGCTGCGAACTGTAAATAGCACGTGGGCCTGGGCACTCCATGTGCCCTTCTGAACGATTGGGTGAAATGCTGCAGCTGCCCGCACTGGTGCGGTGCAGCTGTGGATGGCAAATAACGGGGGCCTGGCACATCTGTGCCTGGACTAGCACCAACAACTTGTGCTATGAAATGCCCCCTTTAACGATAAGCATGGGCCCCTCGGGGCCCTCCATGAACAAATATGGCCATCGGTGGAGCCACCTAGGCTCTAAAAACAATTATGCGCCACGTTGGAGCCATACTGGGCTCTAAAACAATTATGCGCCATGACTAAACAGTACGGGCCCCACTGGCCCTCAGGACCCCCCCCCCCTGGGGCCTTTAAACAAATATGGCCCACGTTGGAGCCACATGGGGCTCAAAAACCATCATGCCCCCGTTGGAGCCACGCAGGCTCGGGAAACAACTGTGCCCCGCGTTGGAGCAGCTCTCTGACAAGCGGGGCTGCTCGGGAAAGAGGCACCGGCGTGGTGCCTTGACTTTGCTCCCCCCAGCCAGCTCCACTCATCGGCTCTCCTGGCGACTCCTTCTACCCAGCGCGGAGGGGCAGGCACCGACAATGTGCCTCGCGCCCCCTCCACACCAGCTCCTCTTGCGGGACTCCTCTTGCGGGACTCCTTTTTCGGCGGCCTGCGGGGTCGTTGCTTGCTCCGGCCGCACTCCTCCCTTCACCCGGGCCCCCTCCTGGGACCCGGGACTTCAGTGTGGAGCCTGCGAAGCTCCGGGCAGCTCCTCCGGCGGCGGGCGGGACTTCCTGTACGTGTCCCGCCCAAGGCCAGGCCAATCTGCCTGACTTCCGCCCTTGCCGCGACTCGGGCCGCAGCGGTGAATTGATAAAAGTAGAACGCGGGGTGGGCACCCGCGTGTTTCAAAAATAAACACAGCGGCCATGCGGGGTGGGCACCCGCCATCATAAAAATAAGCAAACGGCCATGCGGGGTGGGCACCCGCAGTTCTCAATAATAATAAAGCGGGGTGGGCACCCGCTCGAAATGGGATCACGGGGGAATCCCTCATGTCGGTATTCCCTCCATTTTCATATGCAGCGCAGCGCTGCAACAGTCCACACGCTCCTCATTAGAATATAGCGCTCCCGGGGCGCTAGGCGCAGCACCAGTTCCTCCAAGGTCCTGGAGGACCATAAGCCAAGAAAAAGGTCCCAAGCATAAAGTTACTTCAGGGATTTAAGGGGCAAGGCAGGGCCCAGGGAGGCAAGCCCTCCTGGCAGCCCCCCTGGGCCCCAGCAGCAGCACGCCCCAGCAGGAACAGCACACCAAGACTGAACAACTTTCATGGGGTCACAGCCCCTATATTTATATTAAAAACTCCCATTGTGTCCCAGCACAGGGCTTGGGGATACCAGTCAGAACTGGTTTAGGGGAGCTTTGGAGCACTTTGTTTTGCTCAGCTCCTCTCTCCTTTGTCAGGTGGGGGCTAGGGACATCAGACGCACCACAGGAGGTGGAGCCAGCATTGTAGAGGGAAGGCACAGCCCTATTCAGGTCCCAGGTGCAACTCCTCCCACCCATCTACATGGAGATCTCTCCATTCAGCCCTGCGCTGACTCACCCTGCCCCTCCTGGAGCCACACACACCTTCCAGCCCCTGTCACTCACAAGCCAGACATGCAATTCACATCAGGCAGACACACAGCACACAGAAATGCCAACTTCTAGAAGTGACTTTTCTCTACCAGTCACCATAAATCTGCGCACACCATTGCGCAGCATTTATTCTCACGAATTCAGACATACTAGACTTGACCATGCTGCACCTCTCATAACAGGAATTACCACTGACACACTCATCCTCAATGCATTCCTATGGGAGGGCAGGCCAGTCTCACCACACACGCACACAGCGCGCACGCACTTTACACTGGACCACAGTGCTAAAGTGACCAGAGACTTAAAACTACTAACACCAAGTTACATATAAGGCAAAAAGTTCAGGGGTGAACCGGCCAAAAAGGGCCAAGTCCAACATGGACCTTTTGGCTAGCTTGGGAACTCCATTGGGGCTACTCTTGTCCTTCCATTTGCCCATTACCCTGTCAGGTAGGCAGATAACATGTGGAGCAAGGAGCAGACCCATGTGGGCTTGATTCTTCCTTCTAGTTTTTAAAGCATCTGACCTGCGGTGATGTCCACAAAAGGAGGACAAGAACAACAATATCTGCAATATCTGCTACAGCAGGGGTGTCTTCTTCACTTTCCCGTCAGCGTTGAGCCGAAAGTTGAAAGCCAAGGGGTTGGCCCAGCCCAGCCTCTTCCGGGCTCCAACGGGCGTGGACAGGCTTTACCCATGCCGCGGAACAGTGATGGGCAAAGATGGTTGCAGGGCAGGCTGGGGAGGGTAGTTCCTCCCCTACTCTCCTTGGTTGCTCCTCACTCGGGACCCCCGGCTGCCAGGAAACTCCACCGGGGCAGGCTCCCAATATGTGCAGTCTCTGGATGACCCTCCGGGTCTTATATCTGTGGGCCAATGTTTATATATATATCCCCATGCTTGCACCCAGAAAATCAATCATGGGGTCTGTCCTCTGGGCCCAGCGTAAAGGGGGGAGAGCACCGACCCTTATCTCAAGTCCACCTCAGTGCTCTCGCTGCAGTATGGCTTCACTGGAGTCTCACAGGATCATCACTATTCTGCCGCTCTCTCTCCTTACTGCACAGCAGATTGCCCACTGCTCACGGAGTCTTCTCTGGCTGCAGGTGCAGGCCTCCCCCTCTGCCTCCAGCTACTCCAGGCCCAGTCCAGTGGTCTTGCAGCCCTCTGGTGGTCTCTCTCTCTATGGGCTGAGTCTAGCCCGTCCCCTACGGCGGTCACAAAACTTCAGGACACGGAGGGAAGAAGGCGCCGCTCCCCTCAGGGGTCCTTCGACTCCACTGGTGCTGCAGGGTAGCTCTCCCCTGCTCCAGGATTGGCACGTCTAGGGCCCGCCTATGATCCAGATGCAGGAGTAGTGCCCAGACTCACCTGATTGGACCCTACAGAGGGTCCCCAAGCACTCTGGTCTCCGGTGTGTGCAGGGTGGGCGCCCGTCCTCTCCAGCCACCATGGAAAGCAGGAAGAGAATCCACGTGGGCCAGCCCTGCCCTTCACCTCCAGACTGACTGCAACATTAAATAGAAAAGTGTGACATCCCATCCGAGGGAGATCTTCAAAATATAGTATATCTTTTAAATATGCAATAAAAATACAAAAACTGGATTTTAAAAATGTACATAAACTCACCTGCAAATAATTCACAGGTAGATCGTGTTCAAATAATCCTTGCAGTAATCACAGACTGTCTTGAAAGATATGTGTTGTACACTTATTTAAGGACTCACTTGAAAATGGGTCTTATTTTGTATTTATGTCGTTATTCTCTCCTATAAAACACTTGACTAGATCAATTGGTAAAGATCAATTGGTAAACTTGGCTTTATCAGTGAAAGGAATCTTTTAAAACAAATTTCGACTTGCAGACCATATTAGAATTGCAGTTTAGAATGCATTTAAATCGTTGCAGAAATGTTTTCACATAGAAAAAATAAAACGTAGGAAAATGTGCTTGCTTTAAACGTGTAAAAGATCCACTTTAAGATGCATTTCAGTTTTGATAACATAATGTTTTCACATAAGAAATAACACATAGGGAAAATGTGCTTGCTTAATTGTATTTGTAAATAACGTGAATAAAGATTTTTGTACTAGGCTATCATTCTTAGACCCTCTTATTAGGCCCAAAGCCTTTTTCTTTTGAGTCTTGCTCATAGCTAAAAAGATTTTTATTTAGGACAATTTGCCGAGCACCAGCAACAAGCTTATGTTTCTTGGCCTCATCCTACACATGGAACTCTAACTCAGTTCCGAACTTTAGATCAGAATGAAGTCACAGATCTACTGTTAAAAACTAAGTCCGGGTCTCCATTGGACCCGTGTCCCCCTTTCATTTTACATCTTGCGCCTGAGGCTATTAGTGCGGGTCTGACTAAAACACTGAATACTATCATCTTTTCAGGTGTTTTTCCACAGTGTTGGAAAAAGGTCTGTATCAGGCCTATACTAAAAAACCTGCGCTAGACCCTTTGGAGGTTAAGAACTACCGACCGATTTCCTGCCTCCCGTTTCCTTCCAAGCTACTCGAGAAAGCCTTAAACAAAGAGCTGACGGAACACCTAGACAAGAACAACATACTGGATTCAACGCAGCATGGTTTTCGAGCTCTCCACTCTACAGAATCTGCCTTGATTATGGCGATGGAAGAGATAAGAAAAGTGATGGATGGAGGGGGCAGGTCCATCCTGATACTACTAGATCTAACCGCAGCGTTCGACACCGTAAACCATCAGGTGTTGGTGCAACGACTGAAAGCGGCCGGTATTGAGGAAAAGGCCCTGGCCCTTCTGGCCTCATACTTGGCCAACAGGGTACAGGCAATTCATTGGAATGGTCTTCGGTCAGGAAAGTTTACTCTCCCTTGTGGAGTTCCCCAGGGTCTGCCCTGTCCCCCACTATGTTCAATGTTTACGTAGCCCCATTGGCCAGACTAATAAAAAGTCATGGTTTTTCTCTAGTGTCATATGCTGACGACACTCAGTTAGTGGTGTCAGTCACACAAGATGTAGATCTGATGGCGGAAAGGTTCCGGAACTGCTTACTGGCACTGATGGGTTGGATGAACTCTAACTTTTTGAAATTAAACATGGGTAAAACCGAGGTTATAGAGTTCGGCCATAAGCCCTCGGTCTGGAGTGAACTCTGGTGGCCGTCTGAGGCCGGAACTTTCCCTGTCCCGACACCGAAGGCAAGAAATTTGGGGTTTATGGTCGATAAAGAGCTAACGCTTACTTCTCAGATTAACCAAGTGTTTTCGGCCTGCTTCTTTACACTAAAAATTTTACGGAAGATTCTTCCATTTATACCACTTTCATTAAGGAAAACAGTGGTTGGCGCATTGGTGTCTTCTAGAACTGACTATTGTAATGCACTATACTTAGGCGCAGGAGTCAGGCAGCTTTCCAAACTTCAATCCATACAAAACGCGGCTGCAAGAGTATTGTTAAACTTACCCAAACACCACCCCACTTCCGCGAGCCTAAGACTCCTCCATTGGCTACCAGTCCGCCGAAGAATAGACTTCAAAGCGCTTTGTTTAGTGCATAAAGCCATATATGGAGGAGGGGCGGCAGATATTCAACGCTTGTTCCCGCGATATCTGCCTACTCGATGTCTTAGGTCTGCAAACACCGGACTGGTTCTTGTCCCTAGGATAAGAAGAGCCAGATGGGGTGGCAGGGGGTTCTCTCACCAAGCGGCCAAATTGTGGAACTCCCTCCCTACACATCTAAGACTGCAGAATAGTAGGCCCCTTTTCAGAAAGTTGATAAAAACTTGGCTTTTTTCCAGGACCTAGGTCAGTCATTCAGGATGGACTGTCATTATCTCAGCGCCAAGACGCCTCGGCATTAGTGCGCTCTATAAATACCTCAGTCAGTCAGTCAGTCAGTCACATTAGATAATTTAATATTAAACAAAGAGCTTTGTTGTAAATTCATATTAGACTTCTAGAATGAACAATAATTTAAAGATACGTTATGTATGCGTAACTAGAAGATCATTGATATTTGTTTCAGAGCATCTGACTAGCCTTTGTATTCAATATAGACAATGAACGCAGCTCTTAACCAAGGTAAGAAGGTTCTCATGAGAACCTTACTCCATGTTGCTAACATTTGAAACACTGTTTTGCTATGTACCAGCGTGAATGTTTACCGTGGGAATCGGGAGGAGAAGCAACAGATGTTGACGACACTATCAGATGAGCGGTTTCCATTGGAGGAGAGATTCGAGCACCTACTAAGTTTCCTTTCATTATTTTGTGATTTTATATTAATGAGGGTTCCTAGTGAGTTAAGGGACTTGGGCTTGCACTTTGGGAGATTCTGCATTCTTACTTCTGAGACTAACTTGGAGGAAACCCTTTATGACTCTGCCACAGGAGAGTCAATTTCCCTTTGTTACCGACAGCTACTGCTAAAGGTGACTATCTTTCTTCCTTTTTTCTGTTCAATGCTATGATCATTCTTCTATTACTGATATTCTGAAAGCTGCTACTGCAGCTGTGGGGAACTCGGCTGAGTTTCCAGAATGACTTTTTATGGGAAGTTCTAGTCTTTAACTATGCTCCGAAATCTTGCTCTTTTCTGAAAAGTAACTCTTCATGGGTTTCTCTGCATAGGGTAGATTACACTATTTAGCTAGATAGTGGCAATCTCTTTAATGGAACACTCTGGATGGGTTTATGCTGTCACTAATTAACCTTTTATTCAATATTTTTGTAAACCAAACTAATCTGAACAAAGATGACAAAACCATTGTTAGACCTGGCCCTTTTGCCAGGTTTATCCCCAAACTTTTTGACTTTTGCCTTCTATTTTTCTGACCCTCTTTCCGTTGACTATGGGATTCTGGGCACTTTACCACTGCTGATCAGTGCTAAAGTGCATATGCTTTCTGTATAAATTGTGACAATGATTGGTTATCCATGATTTGCATATTTTGTTTACAAGTAAGTCCCTAGTAAAGTGCACAGTGTGTGCCAGGGCCTGTAAATCAAATGCTACTAGTGGGCTTGCAGCACTGGTTGTGCCACCCACATGAGTAGCCCTGTAAATGTGTCTCAGACCTACCACTGTAGTGTCTGCGCACACAGTTGTATACTGCCATGTTGACCTGGCAAGTGCACCGACTTGCCAGACCCAAACCTTCCCTTTCCTTACATGTAAGGCACCCCTAAGGTAGGTCCAAGGTATCCCCATGGGCAGGGTGCAGTGCATGTGAAAGGTAGGACATGTACTGGTGTGTGTGTGACATGTTCTGATAGTGAAATACTGTGTATTTCAATTTTCACTATTTCACTATTGAAAGGCTGTCTGTCCCATAGGCTAATCATTGGGGCTGCACTGTAACATTTTACAGGTGTAGCTTTCCATAGGGACAAGATAGAAAACTGGAGTTTAAGCTGTCTGAGCTCAAAATTTATTAACACACCTTTTGGTAAAGGTGGTTTTTAAATTCTGTGTTTGAAATGCTACTTTTAAAAAGTGGGCATGTTCTTACTTTACCATTCTGTGTGCCTCTGGCTGTTTGTGAATTCAGCTTCTGGTGTTTGAGTGACAGGAGCTGGGATGTGCCTTCACTCTAGACAGTCACTGGGGGGGTTGAGGCGTGTCCTGACTTGCCTCGGTGACTCATCGCAGGGCTGAATAGACCTGGTCTACATTTGGAGTGTGGGAGGAGCTTCGCTTGTACCTGAACAGGCTGTGTCTCCTTTTTCACAAAGCTTTCTCTGCCCCATGTGGTCATGCTGCACCAGGGAGGACAGGAATGGTTTGAACTGGGTTCAGAGACCCTTTCAGCAAAGAGAACAATGACAAAATTAGATATATAAGTATTGCATCTAAAATGCCAGGGGGCTTATTTACAAGCCCCCTTGCGCCACTTTTGCGTAATTTTTCCCATGTTAAAAATGTCGCAAAAGTGGCGCAAGGGGCTTGTAAATAAGCCCCAGTACTTTAGATTACTTCAAGGAACAAGAGGACCCTGCCGAGAAGAAGAGCGGAATGACTGTGTGAGGAGCACTGCCTTTTCTGAGTGAGGTGTGGGTTGGCCTGCAGTTGCTGCTTCTATCTGTGGTGGAGGAAAAGGACTGACTCTTTTTGCCTTGCTGTGATATCCTGTTTGGGAAGGATCTCCAAGGGCTTGTGTTTGCTTGCCTCCTGCTGGTAGTCTCAGGGAAATCAAAGACCTCAAGAAGGATACGTGCTATGCTTCAAAAGAACCTGCCTGGGAGGAGAGCTGGAGAAGCTTTGTGCGCAGCACCAGATTTGTGTGGGTTAGGTCGACCTGCAGCAGTTGTTCCTGCCTCTGGCAGGGAAATGACTGGACTGTTCCTTCATCAGGTTGCAAAAGCAGGACGTTGTGAGCGCTGTGTCCTTCACCCTTTTATTTGTAAAGTGTCTTGAGCGCTTTATTTTCAAGACGGGAGGAGCACTTTTTGCTCTGCTCCCTGATCAGCGCATTAAGAAGCTCTGTGCTGGTTGCCTGCCCACCCGTGCCGTGCTGTACCAATGAAAACTACAGCCGGGGCTCTGCTGACGTGGCCCATGCTATGTAAGAACTGGCATGGGGAGTATTTTGCTGGGCGTCAGCCAGGAAGGCTATGCTGAGAAAAGAAGGCCCTGGGCCAGAGCCCCCGCGTTGCTGGGCAACGCCTTCCGAGGGCGGGGACCAGCACCCGAAGAAGAGCCAACCCCAGTGCAGCTTGAGTCAGGAGGCCCAGGAGTGGAAAGGCAGAGTCAGCAATGCGGCCGCCGTAAGAAACGGCATCCGCAACCCGGGATGGAGACCACCGTCTGGAGGCTCCAGGAGCAAGGTCTGTCAGCGGAGCAGGAGGCCGGAGAAGTGCCTCGGCCCCTCCGCCAGCCATGTGGTGAGGCCGGGAGTCCTGCAAGGACTCGGGGCGAAGGAACGGCTCCCTGCTACCCGGGCCAAGTGGCCCTAGATTGTCAGCAGTTGTGCCGCAGGCTGGCGTGCAGCTGCAGGGGATCACATGATGGTGGAGACTGGTCAAGGTCTGCCACGTGGAGAGCCCAATCAGGCCCCCCCTCCTTATGGGGATCAGGGCCCATACCCTTTTGAGGGGCTCTTGCTCTTTCTCTCTGCCATTTGAGGGGCAAAGCTATGATGGCCCCCTCACCCCTTCAGAGGAACTGGTCACATGTAGGGACAACCTCCTCGACATTGCCGCATTTACTGGTGTAGGTGGGCAGAGAGCCCTGCCACCTATGTGTCATGGAAAATTACCATACCATGTGTATTAGAAACACAGATGCACTGTGCTCTACAGATTTAGGAGGATGCTGGTTGTTGCCTCGTAATGTTGGTGATGTATGCACAGGGATGGTGTATAAGAATCAACAAATTGAGGGTTGAGGCAAAAGCAATCTGCACCTGGCAATACAATATATGGGTAGTAACTAATGGTGCAAGGAACCATGGAGTACACCCCTCTATACTCCTACATCAGGAAAAATTTCCTAATCAAACATTAGCTCAAAAGGGTTCCGCACTCTAACGTAACATAATAGTCAATACAGTCTTTGTGTGCTTATTGAAAGACTTCCAATTCACAATTGTTTCTTTTTGTTCCAAACTGTTCTTTATTAAACTTTCCGTTAAAATTCAATAGCCATAGCCGACGCGTTTCGTCCCCAAAGAGACTTCTTCAGGGCTCCACAGTGTAATAAATAGCTTCCACTAATAGCATTAGTTCTGTAGTCTGGCTTAGGTCTTCTGTTCAAATATTTTGTACGGTATATATTTCCATTTTCACGGCTCGATAACCGGTGGTCTATTAGTGCATCAGTTTCAGAATTTGGAGAAAAAAACAGAAGACCTAAGTGGAAGCTATTTATTACACTGTGGAGCCCTGAAGAAGTCCCTTTGGGGACGAAACGCGTCAGCTATGGCTATTGAATTTTAACGGAAAGTTTAATAAAGAACAGTTTGGAACAAAAAGAAACAATCGTGAATTGGAAGTCTTTCATTAAGCACACGAAGACTGTATTGACTATTATGTTACGTTAGAGTGCGGAACCCTTTTGTGCTAAGGGATGGTGTATGGTGGGGTGTTTATGATGTTAGAATAACCTGTGCAAAATATGAGTAATTGCATCTGTGCGCTACCTATGATATGATGATTATTGCCTAATGGTGGCCAAGTGATTTTGATTTATTGGTGACCAAACCTGCATAATATGTACAGTGAGGGTGCACTAAATGTGGGATTATCCATAATGTTTTCACAAGGTTTGTAGGACATGTGCAACATTTTAGTGTTTACTGGATTGCAATAACTGTGATGTTTATGACCATTGCCTTATGGCAAAGTGATTAGTGATTTATGTGATTGTGGTCTAATATGCTTTATATAGTACAAAGTGATTTATGGTCTAAGGGCCAGATGCATCAAGCATTTTTCTCCTTGCAAACGGGTCAATTCGCAGAATCAGCCCGTTTGCGATTGCAAAAAATACTTTTGCAATGCATCAAACCCAATTTTGCGATTCGGTAACCTGTTACCGAATCGCAAAATGGGTTTGTGATTCGCTATTTGGAAGGGGCGTGTTTAGGGCGTCCCTTCCAAATAGCGAATCCTAACAGTATGCATGAATGTTTTGTGACCGTGAATGCGGTCGCAAAACGTTTGCATATTACCACCTACTTCAAGTAGGTGGTAAGACATTCGCAAATGGGAAGGGGTCCCTAAGGGACCCCTTCCCCTTTGTAAATGTTTGTAAAACGATTTTTAAGAGCAGGCCGTGGTCCCACGGACCACGGCCTGCTCTTAAAAAATGAAAAGAAAACTTTCATTTTTCTTTTTGTAAAGCATCTCGTTTTCCTTTAAGGAAAACGGACTGCTTTACAAAAAAAAAAAGATTTCTTTATTTAAAAGCAATTACAGACATGGTGGTCTGCTGATCTCAGCAGGCCACCATACCTGTGAATTTTGCGATTCCTAGGGGGTCGCAAATTGTGACCTACCTCATTAATATTCATGAGGTAGGTCATTTGCGACCCCTTAGGAATCGCAGAAAGTGTACGGCACACTTTCATGCATGCCGTTTTGCGATTCCCTAATTGCGAATCGCAAAGATTCGCAATTAGGGAATCGCAAAATATTTTTTTGATGCACCTGGCCCCTAAGTGTCTTATATATAATACAGTGACATTTTTATATACTACGGTTTGGAGTCTCTTTTGTGGTGTGCCTAGTGTGTCACTGGTGTGTGTGTGTTGTACAAACGCTTTACACATTGCCTCTGGGATAAGCCTGACTGCTCTGCTAAGCTACCAAGAGGGTGAGCAGGGGCTAACTTGTGTGTGTAACTCCCTTACCCTGACTAGAGTGGTGAGTTCTTCCTGGCTTAGGTGGATACCCTAGCTAACCAGAAACCCCTTTTCTAACAACCATACTAATACTTTAAGATAAATAAAGGTTTTGAAAACCTATCCAACCTCTCATCATTGACTGAACATTAAAGATCTGGCAGTTGATGATATATGCATGACTTGTGTTTTGTTCCAGCTCCCTTCGTACCATGATGGCAAAGTCCCATCTGACCTGTCAAGTGCCATTAGGGTTTCCAAAGGACGAAATATGTAAGTTGGGGTGTTTAGTCTTAAATACCATTTGGCCAATCCTTTAGGCTAAAATCTTCCGGAAGACTCATAATATTTATTCTCAAATGTACTTATTTACATTTCCTCAGACATTAGGGGTACATTTCCAACTATTGAGGAATATACAGAGAATTCTAGGAGTTCTCTTGGGAAGCTGTGACAGTTTTAGTTTCCAAGGCATTCCCTCCCCATTCCAGAAGTGTACTCCTGCCTGTGACAGGAGTACATTTCTGACTGGGTATGTGTATTTTTGTGAATGTTTACAAACGTGCTAGTTGTTTTTCTACCCTGGAAAGCCTACTGTCTGCTCCCGAGAGCAGCTATACTTCCTAGAATGTGTAAATGAGACGTTCGCTGGTGTGAGCCGGGGCCTATCAGCAGTGCAACTGAATGAGTGGCACTGGGATCCCAGCATCTGAGCGCTCATGAGCACCAAATCTGAATGTGTCAAAAGTGATTTACTGCACTAGGGACTCGGGCATTCTTGTTACCTCTATTGGGCGCACATTCATGTTTTGTGAATCCAGTACGTTCATGTATACTTGGAAAATCGCTATATACAAACCAAATTTCAATTTATGTGTACAAATGGCTTTAAGCATGGGGCTCAAGATATTTTAGTTGTAGTTTCATGAGAGTTTACCTTCACATCCGTATAGCATAAAGAATACATGCTATTGTGTAGTAATACTTGACCTACGTACGGCAAGTCTATAGATAAATCACCTACACCAGAGTGTATTAGACAATGTGGAAATAAATTGACTTCAGGTAAGCACAAACTTCATCTTCTAACGCAAATTCCAATATTCCAATTCATAGGATGATAAACTGCAGCCTACACCAGCAACTGGATGGAAGTATAGAGGAAAAGCTGCCATAAAAATGAATTGACCTGGTGCAACATTTCAGCATACTGTGGGACACAGGTGCTCTAAGGAAGGGTCATGTTGGTGGCCATTCGAAAACCAATGAACACCCAAAAAGTCTTAACTTCTTGGGTGATCATAAACTTGCCCAATGTTTTGCAATCAATGTATGCCCCTGCCAACGAAGCCTACATAAATAACTGTGTAAATTATTTCTGGGGGCAAGTACCTAAGCACTATCATACTTCATGAAGGTATAGAAAAAAGTTGATTTTCCACAAAGAAATGTTCTTCTCCTATACATTAAATTCAATCATAAACCAGCAAATTTTCCAGCAGCATCTTTAAGGTTGGGCCCATGCAGGCAAGGCCACTTTTTTATTCTTCTTATGATGTTAAGAAATCTTGAAAATTATAAATTTTCCTATCTAAGCCCAAGGCCCTAATAATGCAACTGTGCTTGTAAATAGTTCATAAACTACTTGTCACGTCTGCTGTTGAACTTTCCCCCCACTTTCTCCTCCTTTCCAGAGTGGTAAACAGACTGCAAACTGTGTGAACACTTACAAACTTTTAAATTTGAGGATATTCGCTCCAATTTGCATTACAAACCTCTTTAGAATACCCTCTTACTCCCTAAAATAAACAATACAGGGAGCAAAATTAAACATATTTGTTAGAAATTGGGTCTCTAGTTGGTAAAGATACATACCCTGTCCAAGTGGCAACCACATTCCTAGTCCACGTAAGCTAGGTACACACTTTAAATTAACCTTTGCTTACCCTCTGGTAGCTTGGCACAGAGCAGGCAGGCTTAACTTAAAAGACAATGTGTAAAGTATTTGTGCAAAACACACACAAAGTTTAAGTAATATAATGGAAAAAAACACAAAAAGACTCCACACAGGTTACGAAAACTAGAGTATGTTTATCTGAATAAATCAAGACCAAAACAACAAAAGTCTAATCAGTAGAAGTTGAGATATTCATTTTTAAAGAAAAAATGCAAAAACAGTGCTTAGAAGTCAATAGGGCTAACGGGTTGCTTGCGGTCATGAGGGACTAGGGTAAAAGTAAAGTACAGACCGACTGAGATGGGGGGCATGCCGGCTACGAAAATCACGCAGGTCCCGCTGAAACAGTACCTTGGATGGAGCAAAGCATTGATGCTGAGGGCACGTGCAACGATCTTTTCCACACAGTCAAGTCGCTGTGCCGTCATCGAGCTCCATTGAAATACAGGTAATGGGTCAGCGTTGAAGGGCGATGTGTTGGTTCCGACTGGCGCAGTGGTGATGGTGTATCGGTTTTGTAGACAATTAGCTGCAGAACCCACTTCTAAGGTCCAGGACTGGAGGGGACACCTCACACAAGGGTAGGACTCACAGATGGCAAAGTCCAGTGGCAGCAGCAAGATTGTAGGAAGTATTTTGTGTTCCTGTGACTTCAGAAAACAAGAGGCAACCTAGCAAGCCCTTTGAGTCACTCTGGGTTCAAGTGGGGTGGGTCCAGCCCTTGTTCTCAGCAAGGCAGAGATCAGCAGGCAGCAGGGTAGCTCAGCAATGCAGACAAGCAGTTTCTCAAAGCAGTCAGTCAAGGTAAAATGGCAATCCTTACAGCACAGCAGTCTTTATTCCAGCAGAGTTCTTCCCATATCCAGTAGTATACTGATGTGGGAGGGTCAGAGCCCCAGTACTTATACCGAAATGTGCCTTTGAAGTGGGGGGGGACTTCAAAGCAGCCCTTTGGAGTGCACAGATCCCTTTCATCACAGTCCTGCCTGTCAGGCTATCTGTGGGGGTAATCAGTCATTTGTGTGGGGACAGGACACAGCCTATTCAGATGTAAGTGTGAGCTCCCTCTCCCCCTTCCTGCCCAGGAAGGCCATTTGTGGCTTCTAGAGGGAATGCACAAAGTGTAGTTGTCACCCAGCCCAGATGTGTATTGGAGAACGGCTGCAGGCACACACAGCAAAGTTAACAGCAAAGAAATGTCCACTTTCTAAAAGTGGCATTTCCAAAATAGAAATAGCAAATCCAATTTATCATTACCATTCCAAAGATATGAAACATGATTTAGCTACTTGAAATGAAGTACCGTCGGAGTCAAGGTAAGTTTCTTCTTTTATTAACTTATATAGTGAAAGCCAGGAGGGAGCAGCCAGCCAGCATTCAACCATCCGCACACAACTGCCTCCTGAGCCTTCCCTTCTGATCACCTTGTTCCATGGAATCATGGAAATTCGAAGTCTCTGGAGACACGATGCAACCCATCTCCCTCCTTACAATAGAACACTCAACACAACAAAAATGTAATGCACAAAGATAACATCAACAATTAATGATACTATAAGTCAGTGTGAAAATAATTAACAGATTACAGCAGGCAATTGAGATCAACACATAACAATGTTGTTACCAGATGACTACGCGACATAACCTAGGGGAACATGAGAATAACACACTATAAATACAGGTTCTCAATGGTCCATGAAAAAATTCTCAAACTTCTTTGGTAAACGATGTGTCTTGCTCTGTTTCCCCTTCCCACGTTCAGACAGTACCTTCATTCTCATACCATCCCTTTCAATTCAAGCTCCACACCACTTTCAGTCATTACTCCATTTAACAGACAATCAGGTACCTTCACCACCTTCTTGATATTCAACACATTACCATCACTCAAAAGAACAGTGTAGCGATTCACCCTTTTGATCTGGAGCGGCCTGGAATATTTAGACATACCCTTGTTTTCCATCGATCCTTTCTTCACACGCACCCAATCCCCAACAACCAACTGTCCCTCAATCTCACCCCTGGAACCCTCAAGTAACCCTCCACTTCTACTTTCTCTCAACACCCTTTTAACTAACAAAGAACAAGACTTACTTCCTCTCATGACTTCAAAAGGTATCTTGCCAGTAACCTTATTGGGCGTTTTGCGATAAGCCCACACCAGCTTAACGCACAGCCATCCTCCATTGTTCACCTTTACTCAGGGCCAACTGGATACCTTCTTTCAATGTCCTGTTCCACCTTTCCACCAGGCTATTACTTTGTGGATAATATACAGATGACCTGATGTGCTCCACACCACATAACTGTAAAAACAATCTCATAGCTTGAGACACAAATTGTACATTGTTGTCGGTTACAATCGCCTCTAGAATACTTTCCCTTTCCCACAACCTTTCCAAGACCTTAATCACATCCTGTGCTGTCACATGATTCATAAACTCCACATCCAGCCACCTTGAATAGTAATCAACGATAACTAATGCATACGCAGGACAAGCACCTAAGACATTGTAAGGCCCTGAGATGTCCATTCCAATTTTCTTCCAAGGAGCATCCATTTTCTCTACATCCACTGGAGGATAAGTCACAGTCTTCTGTGATTTATTGCTCCATGCACATGCCGGGCACTCTCTGACCTCTCTTTCCACATCTTTGTCCAAACTGGACAACCAATATTCCACCCTAATTCTCTGCTTAGACGCACTCATGCCCACATGACCCTCATGCACCAAACAAAGAATGCATGACCTCAACACCCTAGGCCCAACCAACAATTCCCCCCTCAATAGAATAACACTCTCCAGAGACAATTCTGTACTTATATTCCAAAAAGACTCCACTTCATCCGGAAACTTTCCATTTGCAAGCCACCCACAGGACATGTACCTTACAACCTCCTCCAAAACCTTGTACTCCTTCACGGCTTGCTGCCACTCTTCATGCTCAATACGACCTCCCGTAATTGCGCAAACACCCGCCACCATTTCTCCACCATCGTCCAACTCATCATCACCGGAACATTCCACCAGCAATGTTGATAAACAATCTGCCACTACATTCTTCCTTTATGACTTGTACTCCATAGTGAACGAAAATGCCATCATCCGCAAAAACCAAAGCATTATCCTAGACGAAGCTAAAATGGTCCCTTTGCTGGTAAACACCTCAACCAAAGGGTGATGATCAGTGCGAACTACAAACTGCGTTCCCCACACTAGCATGCCAACGCTTCTCTCTCAATGGTGGAACACATCCCTCAGCCCCTTTCAACGGTCAAGATGCATAAGCAATAGTCACCTCTCTCCCTTGTCTTTGCTGTATGAGAACAGCATCCAAACCTTCGGCACTGGCGTCAGTGCACACTACACTCCTGCCGCGGGTATCAAAAGGCTTGAGAGCGGGCGCAGACACTATCTCCTCTTTAATTTGCCTGAATTTATGCTCACACGTGGGACACCAGACAAACTTAGCATTCTTTATCATCAAACCTTGCATGCTCACAGTTTGTCCGTAAACTTAGGAATTAACCGCAAGTAATATTCGGCCAAGCCTAAAAAGGATCTTAACTGGTCCTGATCCACAGGTGAAGGGGCATCCTCTACAGCTTTCACCAACTTCAATTTAGGAGACACTCCTTTATCATCCATCCAATGACCTATGTGCTGTATACCACTAACCCCAAACTTAAACTTCTCCAATTTAATGGTCAACCCACTGTGTTGCAAAATACCTATCACATTAGACCCCACCTCATCATGCTTTGTCACTCTTTTAGCAAAAATTAGTATGTTGTCTTGGAAATACGTCACGTTATTTAGTCCTTTAAATAGCTGGTGCATTGCCCTCTGAAAAACAGCTGAGGCTGAAGCCAAAACGAAGGGCATGCACTTGAACCTGTACGCCCCTTCCGGAGTAACAAAAGACATAAGATGTGTTGAATCTGAATGCAATGCTATCTGATGATAAGCTGATAACAGATCCAGGATAGAGAATACCTTCACACCCGTGATTGTCGCCAACATTTTACCAATATTAGGCAGAGGATGTCTGTCAACCAAAATAGCCCGATTCAGATCCCTCAGCTCGACACACATTCTTAAATCCCCATTAGGCTTCTTGGCCAAAACCACCAAGGCCAACCATTCCGAGGCCTCAATCTCCTCGATTATTCCCGAGTCGCACAACTTTTGCAACTCTTTCTTCAAGAGCTCCCTCATTACCAAAGGCACAGTCCGAACCTTGTGCACCTTAGGAACCACACCATTCTCCAACACAATCTTGTTAGAAAATCCTTTAAGTAGCCCTAACTCACTCTTGAAAATCTCTGGAACTTCTCTTACCATATCTCACCATGCACCTCACTCGCACCCAGCACTTGTTCAGGATGATTTGGATCCAGTGTTATCATCAAATCCCTTTGTTGAGACCACCCCAGCAAACATGGCCCATCCTTAGCAATGTACACTTTAGAATGTGTCTCCACTCCCTGAAACTCCAACACCTCTTCTAAATACCTCAACAACTCCATGGGCTTGTTTCCATAAGCCCCCAGTTTAATGTCTGGCTCAAATAATTTGTGATGTGGAAACTTTCCTAGATGTTCTTCTCCAATTAAATTATACCGTGCACCAGATTTGGCCATCGTGCGTACCTCAATCCCATCCACCGTGATGGCACAGTAAGGATGTACCTTTTCAGAAACAACACCCACTTCCCCAATATGTAATATAAACTCCTCTCCATCCAGATCTTCTCGGTCACCTTCAACCACCATGCGTACATCAACCCATTGGTTTGGAAAAGCTCTCCATTCCTTTGCACATTTTAGCAAAATGCCCTTTGGTTTTACATCTTCTACACACTTGCCCCACTGCTGGGCAATTAGGATCAGTAGCAATGTGCCCTCTTAATCCACATTTAAAACATGCGTAACCCTTCTGATCCCCCCCAATTTCCACGAATTGGAGTAATTTTGCTTTTAACTGCACTGGATGATTTAGCCAGAACAGATTCCACTTTCCCAGTTCCGCTAGACCTCAATTCTTTAAGCCCTTCCTCTGTATTTTCAGCTCTTTTAGCCAACTCTATTGCCTTTGTAAATGTAAGTCCGTTTTTATATAGCGCAGCTACTCACCCTTACGGGTCTCAAGGCGCTGGGGGCCGGAGTGGAAATTAAGTGAGCTATTGCCCAGAGTCACATGGTGCTAAGCTGAGCTGCCGCCGGAGCCGGGATCGAACCGTGAACCCTGTGCTCCGAAGTCAGCTGCCCTGGCCGCTGCACCACACCTCTCCACTATGTCTTCAGTATTCAGTAACCTTTCCTGAGTTCGTTTATCTAAAATCTTCTGTACTAGTTGATCTTGCAGCACCTCCTCTAAGAAACCCTTGTAGTTGCAAGTTGATGCCAACCTGTGCAAATCAGCCAAAAAATTATTGATATATTTCCCCAGGCATTTTGCCCCTCTGCAAAAATGTAAATCTCTCTACCACAACATTTATTTTCTTGCCATAGTGTATGTCCAATTTTTTTAAAGCTATCTTGTAGTCATCGCTATCAGAATCCTCCTCATCTTCCTCTGATAAAAGAGGTAAATGTTTCAAAATACTTCGACCCTCAGCCCCTAAGCAATGCTTCAACATGGCCTACTTGCGCGAAGGTGTTCATATGTCACCCACAATGGCCTCCACATATGCTTGGAATCCTTGCTTCTAATCTTCCTGCAACACCACAAGCTCTCCAGGTGTCCCAAGAAATTGAGTGGGAACCATCACAACTTCTGTGGTCCACACTAAGGTGTAAACACAAAAGACTAAAATAAAGAAAGTAGTCTCTGATGTCACCCACTGGTCCACACAAAATAAACTAAAATAATAAAGGTAGTCACCGCTGTCACAACATTAGGACAATGCATCCATCCAGTAAGTCTGTCATCCTTAGAAGGACTTCAATATGTATACCATATTCTTTTATGTTTTCCTGCTTCCTTTTCTTTTCTGAGTTTTTTTACTTGAATTTTCCTCATACTGCGGCCTAGATGCTGCCTCATGATCAAGCTGTGCCTGTCAGCACTTGCACAGACAATCAAGATTGACAGGCTGTATAAAGCTGTGCCAGTCAGCGCTCACAAAACAAAGAAATACTGACAGGCGGTATAAAGCTGTGCCTGTCAGCGCTTTCATAGACCATAAAATGCTAAACGTGATCAGCTATTCCTTTAAGCCGACTAAAGCGCCTACACTGTGACTCAGCGGTTGCCAGGAGCTCCGCTCCTCATTGCCTGGATACTGCCGCGCACCTCACTGCCTTGCATGCGCCCCAGGAACACAGCAGCGCTCGTGCCAAACAGTCTCTGTACCCCCAAAACACCAAAAACCAATACTGCAAAGGAGGCCAGCCATTCCTTTTGCTTATCTTTGCGGACAAACTGCCAGAGAAACGGTTCACAGCTGAATGGGAAGCAGACCACAACGCTTCCACAGCGTGACGTAGAATAGCTGGCGTGCCGTCACAGGTGCTCTCCTCCTGGCTACTCCACACTGCTCGTTGCCTGTGAAATGAAGTACCCTCGGAGTCAAGGTACGTTTCTTTTTTCATTAACTTATATAGTGATAGTCAGGAGGGAGCAGCCGGCCAGGATCCAACCGTCTGCACACAACTGCCTGCCAAACCTTCCCTTCCAATAACCACGTTCCATGGAATCACGGAAAGTGGAAGGCTCTGGAGACACGATACAACACTACGCCTTTGTAATCAGGAATTACAGCTCAAGAGTGTTTTAAGGAATTCCCATGCTAGCCTATGATAGGCATAGGACTCACAGTAGTGAAAAATTAAGTTAGCTGTTTGTCACTTCCAACATATGTAAAACTTAAAAGTACATGTCCTGTCTTTTACTTTCGCAGCACCCTGCCCTTAAGGCTACCTAGGGCCTACCTTAGGAGTGAGCTATGTGTAATAAAAGAGGAGTTTAAGGCTTGGCAAGTGGTTTTATATGCCAAGTCGAAGTGGCAGTAAACTGCACACACAGGCCCCGCAATGGCAAGCCTGAGACAGGTTTGAAAGGCTACTTGTGTGGCTGGCACAATCAGTGCTGCAGGCCCACTAGTAGCATTCAGATTACAGGCCCTGGGTATATGGTATACCACTTTACAAGGGACTTGTAGGTAAACTCAATATGCCAATCAGGTATACGCCAATGGTACCAAGTTTAGGGGAGAAGCACATACATTTTAGCACTGGCTTGAAGTGGTAAGGTGCTCAGAGTCCTAAGACCAACAAAAAGAATTCAGCAAAAAGAGGAGGAGGAAGGCAAAAAGTTTGGGGTGCACCTTCAGAGAGGGTCATTTCCTAACAATATTGCTGAATTTTTTGTCATAGTACATGGAGTATAAGCTTTGTAATTTGCAAAAATCCTCATTCTATGAATGCAGGTGTGGAATTTCGAATTGAAAATGTTTCTTAAACCTTTCCTGAATCCGGCCCTTGAATCTCTGTCACTCTGGCTGTTGCTGTACGGCTCTTCTGAGCCCTGGAAGCACAGACAAGTCTAGCAGACCCTACGTGCAGCCCGCTCTGCTGACGACTGCTGCTTTACAAACGGAGATCATTTCAGGCTTCTGTAAGCAGGGGACTCAGCTGTGTAAAATCCTGCAGGCCTTGATACATTATAGTCTTAGTTCATTTCACATCATAATTTATATTGTGTATGAGCGATTCCTGTGGTTATTGCTGCTTTGCGTGTAATATCTCCTATCTAGTCTTCAGTTCATTTCTGGCTTTTATCTTCTCGCTCATCTGGAACTAAATCAACAAACAGCCTGGCACACTAAATCACTTGCTTTCATCACGGATCCCGCCTGTATCTGTGCCACTCAGAAAAGGAAGAAAGGAAGGAGCAAGCTACCTTTTGTCCAAGATGAGCAGGGACATGTTTTAATATATTCAGCGTGACAGTGCGAATACCGAAGAGCTGTGGCACAAAACACCAGTTGCGGAACATTAAGTACCAAACGGCGCTGCTGAAAACTGCTGGTTGCAAAAGAACACAGGCAGGAACGAACATAAATAAGCATATCTTTCATCAGTTTACACACAGCTTCAACAAATAGTGTGACTCCGGTCCGCATTCTGAAACAAACACCTTGTGCAGTCTTTGAATTATTGATCACATAACAGATTAGCAATAACTCGGACGCTTGATATGAGACTCGGTCACTAGACCAGTAGAGGCAATCCATCTCTCACACAGTTGTACGTCATAGATTATCTGGAATTGGTTTTCATTTTGTAACCTTACACGTTCATTTATCACTGGAACGCCGATTTATGCTCCATGTTTAAAACATTGCATAGAATATGTCTTCAACTTATAGAATATTCACAATTGTTATAAGATTTTGCTGTTTGTGTGAGCTAAATTTAACATAAATCTTTTCAGTAAATTTACGATTCAGCATACAAAATTAAATAATTGTAGAAGTAACACAAATATATTTAGATTGTTGAAGACATTTACATGACTGATCCTTTGGGATATTAGTTTATCGTACATTTATAAAATAATATACAACAGAGGCACCGAGGTAAGAGCTCTAAAGGGCTGTGAAAGGCAGAACTTATGGAACAATGCAGTAAAAGACCAGGGAAGGGAACGGAGGCACCAGTAGCGTTGCTTCAAGGATCCCCAAACCTGCTGATCAGGGACTATTCTTATTTAAGGAGCTGCTTGCTTTAATCAGAGTTGTTAGTAGTTAGACCTCTCCTTTGGGTCATCATTTCATTAAACTATTGCCCATCCAGCCTGACTGCCGTCCAAGTTACATGAATTCAATGTAGTGCAAATCGCATACAAAGGGTGTGTAATAGCAGAGGTTTGTCACACCTGCCAGTTGTTTCATTCCAGGTGCAAGAGGTTGGTGATCAGTGTGTGTTCGCTGCAGTGGGTGTGGTGTGATGTGTCAAATCTTGCATGATCACGGAGGAGTGCAAGCCGCTTAGAGACGTTATGGCTTCAAACAGGTGATGGACTCTTTTGGAAAAATGTTGCCTATGCAATACAGCGCGCCTTTCATGATTCATATTATATTTATTTGTTAATGATTCATTAATTTATTAATGTATTTATTTATTTATTTTGTAATGTGCTGTAAATTGTATTTGGGTCACCTATGGTTAAGTACTGCCCAAGTCTTAGGTTTCTTATGTTCCACAGCATGGGGTCCTGGGCTCTCAGTGTTCTTTCTCTGTGTTTCAACTATCTGAAAGCTCTTCGAGGACGATAAGGTATGCAGACACTCAGGGCTTTAAGTGGGCCGGGTCTCACCGGGTCTGAGCACCGGCAGTTTTTTTAAGGGGGCCTCGGAACTGGTCTCTATCGGGCTCTGTTTTGTGCCCTGGCACAGGCGGTCCGTTTTTTTCAGGACTGCAGAGACCGCAGAAGGGAAATCCTTTAAAGGGAGTCATGTTCTCTCTGGATTTCCCTTCTCTTTTTGAAACTCAGGAGCAGAAACATGGTCATGGTGTCAGCATGGCTTTAAATGGAAGCTTTTTCAATTTTATATACAAGCCATAGTTGCTGCTTATTTATTGACAAAGCCAATAGTCCTGCCTTGTTGTAGGTATGATGTTACTTGTTGTATCATATATCTGGATGCAATGACACAAACAGCAAAATACAAGTTGGGCGGCACACTATGCTAAGCACAGATTTTTAGTTTATGTGTTTTTAAGCCACGCCCTTAATTACATTGGCCATGCCCCTTTGAGAGACCCCCCAGTTTTTTCATCCCACTTAAAGCCCTGCAGACACTCATTTGAGGGGCCTATTATGCAATAATTGTGGTGAATTCATTTGTGAACTAGTTTGAGGAACTAGCAGGTCCTTAGCACTATGATGTCTTATGCAAAGAGCTTTGCCACTAAGGCTTGAATCCGACTGGAGTCGGCCAAGTTCTTCAAGGCTGGTCATGTTGCATGTATGTGGATGACGAGCTGTTGATGTAACATTGTTTGGTTATTACGGTTTGTGAGCTGTTCCTGCAGTAGAGGCCAAGGCTGACATGGAATGAAAATATCTAAGCATAACTTGCACAGAGAAAACTAAAGGCCAGGAATGAATGGAGGAGTGAAGTTATTATCAAACATATTTTAGAGGCTACTAACAAGAAGTTGCAACTACACACCCAGCCATTTTGTCCTGTACTACAAATTGAGGATCGTCGGGCAAAAAAAGGCAGTCGTTTCTTGAAGCCGTTTGACTTGCTGTACCTGGTTCAGTGTTTGCTAACTGAATATTGTTCCAGCAGGAGGGCCTGTATTTTCCCCAAATTTAGAAGCAACGTTTTTAGAAAATAGTTTTCCCAAAGCAATAGGTAAATAATAATGGGATAAAAATCGCCTCTGGTCGTTCATAGTGATTTCATAAACAAGCATATCTCTATATCAACCTCAAGGCATTGGGCTAGTTAAGACAATAAAATGTGTTAGGTTTGTTGTAAACAGTGACGTGTTTCGACCCAGCAGTTAATTGAACTTGCTATGTTACCCTATTATACTGCTGGTTAAGCTCAGTTTAAAATGCTTAGGAGAGGTTAGCCGTGTCCCTTGCTCAGGCTGGTTCAAGACATTGGATGGTAGCATACCCCGTAAGTTCTTTGAAGGATTTCTACCAAACATTTGAGCCACAGTTGTGAACATGATCATGGAAGCTGGTTTCTTCAAACAGTTGAAGTAATATTGTTATGTTGTTCATAAAGACCACTTTACTGATAGCAAGAGTGATAATCGCATCAGCAGAATGGCGAGAATGCTTAGAATGGTGGCACTGGCACTCGCAGCAGGTATTGTAGCACCACAACCAAAGACATTGCATATAACTTCGGTGTGGGAGTAGTGGACTCAAGGAATCATGGTCAAAACTCAAAATAGACCATTGTGCCCCAGTGCTGCAATCTGTGGTTGCAGATGAAGAAACAGAACGAGAGCTGGCTGCAGATTTTGGCAAAGAAATTGGAACTACACTAATTCTCATTGAAAGACAGGATATTAGGGGGCATATAAGGCCAATAGAATGCTGAACAATCTTAATACGCAGCCAGCAACAGCAGTTTCTATAAATACAGACATTAGCTGTTTAGGTGAACAGGTCGGAAAAGTGATTGAATAATTATTGACCATAAAATTCATGTCTCTTTTATACTGTATGTTTTATACCAAGTAGATCATAAAAACTAGTCCTCCTTTCCTACTTTTGAGGTCACCTAGTTACAGTGGCAGCTGGTAATTGAGCAAGCGATGGTGGGAGAGTCACACGTACACACAGGCACACTCAATCATATCCATGCATTCACACACACACACACACACACACATTAACACCCATTCACATCTCGCACTGACATATACACATATTCATACATACACACACACACGCACCAAGCATTAAATCAACACATAGCACATTCCTTCTTCAGCGTGCCTGGAGGGAAACCTCGGAAGTTCCAGGAGGATGGGGACTGCTGCCTTCTCTTATTGGCTGACCTTAGGTCTCTTTATGTTGGCCAAAAGGTGGGGGTGACTCCTCCTCCCTTAAGGACAGGCTGCTGCTGCCTAGTTATCTCTATGCGGTTGGGAAAATAACTCTGTGCTATTTGGTTTTCAGCCCCAAAGTGTGGAGGCTTTTCTGCCCAGTGCTGACCCATTTTCATGCTTAAGCCTTAATAACTTTTTTTATCCACAAAAATTACCCAAATTTGCATCTTCCTCCCCACATGTTGGACATTCTAGTGATACCCAGGGTATGTGGATTCCCACAGAAGGAACAAAAAAGTAGCCAAATATTTCAAAATGTCATTTGTTCGTTTTTGAAAAATGGGGAAAAAGTGCTGTACAAGAAAGCATATGTTTTGTTTCCTATGAATGGCATAAATTATAGGTTTGCTCTGCGAATCTCACCAGGTTTCAGGATCAAGCATGTAAGCAAGGGAATGGTTTACATTCAAAGTCTTCAAGAAAACACAGATGACCGTAAAAACATATTTTACCACAGCTTTTCCATTTTTCTGAGTGGGAGTCAATTTTTCCTATTTTTTGTGTTTTCAACTTTCTTGCTGTTCTTGATAGAAACAGGTATGACATTCAGCAAGGGTTCGTTTGTGGGGATCACTCAAAGTTTTCTGAAAGAAACTAATAATTGAAATAAAAAAGAAGTAATTATTTTGCCCTGATGGCTGATTTAGAAAAGGTATATACCATTATATCCATCAGAAGCTTCTGACAGCAAGGATATATTGTGTTTTTTGGTTTCCAAAAACATGCCGTATCTAGAGCCCACAACTGAACTGCAATTTAAAATGACTTGCATTGTGCATTGCCCATGCAGCGATTTCTATGGTTAAATCTAATGAATGAAAGATGGGTATGAAGTAAACATATGTATTTTTGAAATGTGTCCTAGATTCTGAGTTTAGACTCAGTGTTTATTTGTACAACAAATTTGGGGTTACCAATACTATTATGTGATTCAGAGGGTGTTTTTCAAATGCGTTCCTGCTGCAAAGTTATCCTATGCACTGGGCACCCCCATTTTTTTTGCTCACTGATACTGGTGGTAACTGACTGTGACTGTCCCTGGGCTCTGCCTAACCAGGCCCAGGGCCAGTGCTATGGTGAAAACACAGTGAAAAAACACACACACATTAGGGTAGACTATGTGTCAGGGTACCTTTATGACTGGCATGACCTACTCTATAAGTCCCCAGTACATAATAGGGCAGGAGGACTAAAATTACCTTTAAGTCCCTAGGGTATATAATAGGGCATGTCAGTTTAGAGCCAGCAGCCCTTTCTGCACGTGGATGTGTGCACTGCTGAGAGCCTGAGGTAATTTTAAAAGCAGCCCTGTGTCGCAGCACTGCTTTTAAATGTAAATTGTGCCCAAACACAACTTTGGTGGTAGGGGCACCTAAAAAGTGATAAACTACACTATTGTGGCATATCAGGTACCCCCATGGTCTCCCTTAGGTGTCCCAGGGGTGGGGGGCCAAGTACTTATAAGGAGAACCCTTATAAAAGAGGCTTTATATGCTCTGGGAATAGAGAAATTGCACATTTCACTTCCCCTGTTGTAGTAAAGTGCTTCCCAAAACTTCCTTTTGTGCTAGGGGCACTGGGGAGTGAGGATCTACACTATTGTTTCATATTCAGGACTCCTAAAGTCTCCCCCATGTGTCCCAGGGGTGGGAGGTCATGTAGCTATAAGTAGGATCTTTATAAAAGATGTTTTATAGGCCTTGGTGTTGGCAAAATCGCCCATTTCATTTTCCCAATTGTAGCTCCCTAGCCACATAGGTTAACATTGTAACAGTTTATGAACTCATAACTAATGCTAGGGATTACCAAAAACATCATTCAAGGACTTAGGAGAATGGCATTGATAAATCCAACATTATGCTATTGTTGAATTTATCCTGAAATATACAGAAAATATGTTATAAGACTTTCTTGTCTGTAAGCCAACATTCAACCTTCCTGTGGTCTTCCCTGTTCGGTCAGAGTTAAGAGGATTAGCCAGGTTGCTTTGATGAAGTGATAAGTGGCACCTGGGGAGAGAGGCTATCTGGTAGGAGAGGGCTCTGTACACAGGAATGCCAGAGCAGGGTAGAGGGATCGTAAAGAATGAGCTTCAAAGGAAGAATGGGACAGGCAGGGAAGGCCAGGTCCATCTACCCCATCCACTCTGAACCCAGCCAGATGGCAGGTTTAAGGAATGAATTTGTAGATGTCAGGGGGAGGAGAGCTATGGAAATGAGCCATACTGGAGGTTGGTTTAACTAGTTCTTGCTTCTTTGCTGAGATTTCAGCCATATTGAATTTTAGAGGAATAGTGCTTTCTGTGAGACCATTATGCCACACTTTGGAGGAAGCGGTCATGTCTGGGGTGTTGCCCTGCACATCACTGGACAGGAGTGCCCTCTTGCTTGACCCCAGAAAACAAAAAAATAAATATCTGAGAGGGGCAGAGCCTCTCGGATCTGCTGCTACAAACTAAGAGAAGAAGAAGGGTCCCTGCTGCAAGTTTGATTTGCACCAAGCAGGCCCTGCACTCTGCCTGACTGCGCTTGCTGCACAGTCTGGCACTACAGCCCTGTGGACCTAACTTGCTTCAAGAGGAATAAAGAGTGAACTCCCTGCAAGCTACAGGTTAACAGAGATCACCTGGACCATCACCACCAAGAATCACCAGCCTGGACTGAATCTAGTGGATTTGTCAGGATTTTGCCCAAGTTGTAGGAAAGTAGGATCTGCTTCTTATGGTTACCCACACTTTTTGCTTCATGTGATACTGTTTTTGACTAGTCTGACAGGGATCCTGCTATTCAGGACCCCAGTCAATCCACTTTCTCCCTAAACTGTTATGTCATGTACTTAGGTACACTCCAGATTGGATACTGGGGTACCCTTGTCAGTCCCTAGTATATGGTACCTATGTACCCAGGGCATAGGTACCCAAGAGGCCGCCCATGGGCAGAAGCATGCATTATGCCACCCATGAGAGGCCATGCAAAATGGAACCTACAGGCCTGCCATTGCAGCCTGTGTAAGTTGGTGCATGCACCACTTACTTAAGATATAGGTTTACTATATCTAAGGGTCACTACACTTAAAACCTATAAGTCACCCCTATAGAAGGCCTTACCAATCCTGAAGGCAGGGTGCTTGGTTCTAAGTGAGAGGGTGCCACTGCATGAGCAGGACACCCCTGCAGCCTACGGAGTCCATTCTCCCAGGTTGTTAGTGCAGCAGCCATTTACGACATATAGAGTGGCATTCTGCGACCGCGTGATGACCAACTCTAAAACGGCTGAAAGTAACCCTATTGTGTTTGGTGTCAAACATTGTGGAATCATACCTCCCACACCGGTAACCAGTGTGGGAGGTATGATTCCACCCCTCAGAAACAAGCTTCGTTGGGTCCCTGGTGTTCCCGGTACCTGCCTTCTAGTCCCGGGCAGCCCAAAATGGTTGCTGCCGACCAGAGACACATTTCTGCCCTCCTGCTGCTGAGCCAAGCTCGAGCAGAGGAAGGTGGAGCAATAGGCATCCTGTCACAGGGAGGTGTGACCATCTCCCAGACAGGATTTAGTGTATTATGGCAGTCCTGGGAGCAGTTAGCTCCTGCTCTGGCATGAAACTGGACAAAGGACATGGGAGTAACCTCCCCACTGTCCAGACCCTCCCCTGGGAGGGTCCCCTGTATCTGTCCAACCCTCTCCCGCTGGTAAAAAAGGGCTTACCTGGCTGTAGGACCCTAGATTCGACGTGGACAAGATTCTGAACAAGAAACCACTGAACTTCGACCGTCTGGACACTCTGGACTTAGCTGGACTTCGTTTGGGTCTGACTTCTTCTCCCTCTCCGTCTGAGCATTGTCTGTGCCCGTGCCCCATACAGGCTCCATGCAGGACCTGTGGAGCATCAAGGACAACCAAAGGTATCTCCCTTGGAGAGAAGGAGTGACTCCCCTGCAACCACAGGCACCACATCATGACTGACCGGTCTACCAATCCTGAGCTCCTATGGACTCAGAAGGCTCCAACAACACAGTACATACGTTTCTATGTCCCCCGAGGTCTGAGCTGCCGTCTCACTAAGTTTGAGGCCAGAATCCCTTGTGGGGGCTGCAATCCTTGTACCCCTGTGCACCGCAATCATTTGCAAGTGCATATGCTTGTTGGCGGTTCCCGAGTAAGTGCATTGGCCTCTGAGTAGCCCCAACCTCTGGCACCATTTCCTACCAAGAACTCTGGCCTCCTCACACCAAGTGCTCTGTGGACTGCTGTTTGGTGAAATCGCTTGAGGTCCTCTTCCGACTCCTGTGCCTCCAGCCAGTGGGTCCATTTGAGGGTCAACTCTGCTTTTCTTGGGCTCACCTCGTTGCTCCAGGCTTGCCCTAACTCCCCTGTGTTTGGTGAGTCTCCTGGACCTTGCTGGTTTAAACCGTAACCTTCCTTGACCTTCTGCATGGGTTGCCATTGCCAAGGCTTGTTGGTGGTCCCACCGGACACCGACCCCTCAGTACTCGACATCCTTTGTGGGACAGCTCGTATCCGGCTCCTGGTTGTCCTCGACATCTCCTGGTCCCTGTGGCTACAGAGTCAAGAACCCCCTCAATGCACCTGAAGCACCCGACATCGGTGGGCATTCGTCTACCGAGCCCCTGTTCACTCCTGAGTGATCCAGACTCTGTCCCCTCTGCTTTCAGGTACTCTTCAGCAAGAATCCACCTTTGGATTCCAACGGCCATTTTTCTTCCTTCCAGCAGCGGCTCTTCTTCGAAGTCCTCCATTGGGTTCGACGGCGGTTTCCGACGCCACTTCAGACCTTTGCACCCGGCTCCCCTGGGATAGGTAACTCTGGTACTACGGTATCCATGGGTGGGGTGGCTCTCCAACCTCCTAAGTTCCATGGGGTTTCTTCGAAGTCCACTGGGAAGGGTCCTTAAACTCTAAAACTTCAACCGCGACTCTCCCATTGAATTGTACGAAGCACGTGGTCGTGTTCCCACACTGCACCCGTTCTCCGTGGGGTCCCTACTTACTCACCTTGGGTGGTTTCTTGGGGTCCCAGTGATTCTACGTCCTCTAGACACTGTCTTGACTCGAGTCGTGGTTCTTATACCACTATTTTAGTATATGGTTTGGTCTCCCCCTGGAGCCCACTGTGTATTTGTTAACCTTCACTCACCTGAATTCCAGGTTGTTCCACTTGAGAGATCTGAGGATATTTCCCAATGCCCCCAAAAACCTAGGCCGACCTAAACTGTATGTAGATAAGCAGTTTGGCTGACGTAGATCTCCAGGGGAAGGGGATAAATGGGACAAAATAACCATAAACAAAATAAAACAGAGAAAAATACTCCAGCACTGCCTAACTTCGATTTATGACTGCTCCTCTCTGTTTCTTCGGAGGATGTTATTCCTTAATAACCTAATGACAAGAATATAGAAGAGGATTTACACATTATACAACTCTACATTTCTTAGTGGTTATCTAGGCATTATATAGTGCACACAATCTTCATTAAATACCTTCGTTCGTTACACTGTAACCTAACACGTGGTCCTTTTCCTTTTTACTGAAAATGGCAGATGGGTACTAAAGTTCGAAATACTTCTTATTTACTGTAAAGAAATGTAAAGGTTAGCATTATGCAAAAATATCACTATTGCTTCGAATCTAAAAATTAACAGTCTCCAATCAAAAAACCTACTGTTATTTGCAAAAACGTATTCTTTAAAAATGGCAAGGAAATTGTTCTCTTTGTCCTTTGGATGACTTTTGTACAAGTTCTCCTTTTTTCCTTGTTTCTACAGATACCTCTCCGTAGAATAACAAGGCTCTCTTGCAAGTTCAGAATACCGAAAATAAGTATTGTCTTGACTCTTTACATGTTTATACTGAAGGTTCTTAAAGCGTGTTTCAAGCGCGCTATGTTTTTAAACAGGAAAGATCTTACTTGTCTATTTCTTTTGTAGCAGGACGGAAGATTTCCGACGAGGGACCGGAACAGGAACAGGAGAATTCCGATGCCAGAAGGTTGCCGTGGTGACGAGGGAAGAATCAGGAAGTCGTTGGAGTCATCGGAAGACCGGAGATATGCCCAGCTGGAGATCGTCCTCGCTGGAATTACAGGTAAGGGAAGACTGCCAAGAACGAACGCAAGCGCGTCTCGTTATTTCAGCAGACTTTTATAGGTAACGGGAGGGGTGGGTTCTGCCGTTAGGGTGGGGTTCTCTACACGTGCCCAAATGCGTCAGCGCTGTGTGTTAAAGGAACGTGCTGCTTTCCGTACCAGCCCTGACACATGCAAACTGTCGGAAGGTGCTGCTTATCATAAAGCAAAGTACACGTGCGCACTGTTCTTTTAGTCCTGCAGAACAATGTGTTACTAGCATATGTGTTTAGGTTTACAAACTTAGTCATGTACCAGCATTGGCTGTAGAACACAAAAGGGAACACTTATAAAAGGAAATTTAGGGAACACTTATAAAAGGAAATTATAACAGGCATGATGTAAGGTTGATAACAGATATGTACATAAAGTTAACACAAGGCATGAGGTTGGGCTATATTGCCAGCACAAACCCCAACAGTCGCTCCCCTCAAAGGCCGCCCTACAGGGCGCGGTTTCTGTGGAAATCGTAAATGGAAATGTTTCACAAGTTTGGGAGCGTGAACAAATGAGGCTGGTTCCCAAGAATTCTCATCTGAGGAATACCCTTTCCAGGCTATCAAATAATATAATTTACCTTGCATTCTTTTAGCATCCAAGATGCGTTTTACCTCGTATTCTAAATGGCCATCAATAGGAATAGGTGGGGGTGGGGGTTCTTGTCTGGTATTTGGATTATAACATTTTAATAGTGAAACATGGAAGGCAGGATGTATGGCATATTCGGGAGGCAAGTCTAATTGCACGGTCACAGGAGTTAATATTTTGTTAATGGAAAATGGGCCAATGTACCTTGGTTGTAATTTCCTTGGGCCCATGATTTTTAAATTTTTGGTAGACAACCAGACTTTATCACCTACGTTGTAACATGGGGCTGGAATTCTATACTTATCTGCTTGCTTCTTCATTTGTTCTTTATAATTGTTCAAATGTTTCTTAGCTTTCTCTTGAATTTCTAGCAAATTGTGTAAACGCTCTGTAACAGCAGGTAAGAGGGAGTTTTCAACTGAAATGGGTAATGCCTTGGGATGATATCCATTTAAAAAATAAAATGGAGTGCATTGAGTAGCTGAATGTACATTATTATTATAAATGAATTCTGACAGAGATAAGGCCTTATCCCATTCGCTAGTAAACTCAGACATCAGGCATCGTAACGTTTGTAACAGTGTTTGATTTGCTCTTTCCGTTTGACCATCCGTCTCAGGGTGAAAAGCAGTAGATAAGGCTACATTCATTTTTAATCTTTTACAGAAATGTTTCCAAAAGTTAGAAATGAATTGACTACCTCGGTCGGACACAATTTTAGACGGCAATCCATGTAAACGTACAATGTTCATGATAAATATTTGGCTAAATTCTAGTGCAGTTGGGAGTTTAGTTAATGGAACAAAATGTGCCATTTTAGACAAATAATCGACTACCACTAAAATTGTTGTATAGCCATTAGCTACTGGAAGATTAGTAATAAAGTCTATACTGATGGTATGCCAAGGGCATGGGGGCGTAGATAATGGCTGTAACAATCCTGCTGGTGCTTTATGTAAAGATTTATTTCTTGCACAATTAGGGCAGGATGCTACATAGTTTTGAACATCTCTTGTTAGGTTAGGCCACCAAAAATGTTTTTTACAATTGTCTAAGGTTGTCTGCGTTCCAGGATGACCTGCTAAGGCCGAATCATGATTCCATTTCAAAATTGTTTTTTGTAACTCTGAGTCTGGTATAAATAAAAGATTATTGTGGTAAAACAAACCGTTCTGAATTGTATTTTTTGAATCTTTTAACCAGTCTTGTACCTTCAGTTTTAGATGAACCTGTTTAATTTGTGTCATAAAGTCGGGTTGACTCAAGGGTGCCACTATTTTTTGTGGGGGGATAATGGGAGGACTTTCAACATCTTTTTTAGATTCTGTAGTATGTCCATACCTAGACAAAAGATCAGACAGAATTTGTTTTGCCCCTGGTCTATATGTTATGACGAAATCAAAAGTGCTAAAGAAATTTAGCCATCGCATTTGGCGCGGTGTTAAGGCTTTCACGGAACTAAAAAATTGTAGATTTTTGTGATCACTAAATATGGTGACCGGATATTTTGTTCCCATTAAATGATGTCGCCATTCCGTAAAAACTAATTTAATTGCTAAGAGTTCTCTCTCCATCACAGTATAATTCTGCTCAGCAGGGAGCAATTTCTTTGAATAAAAGGCCACAGGATGTAACTGCCCATCCTGTTCATCTCTTTGGGAGAGAACTCCTCCCACTGCGACCTGTGAAGCGTCCGCCTCTACAAAAAAGGGCGATTCTGGATCTGGGTGTTTTAATAACGGAGCAGATGTAAACTTGTCTTTTAATTTCAAAAAGGCCTGAGCTGCTTTTTCTGTCCAGACAAAAGTTTGTCCTTTTTGTAATAATTTGGTGATTGGAACAACTGTTTCAGCGAAGTGAGGAATAAAACGCCTATAAAAATTTGCAAAGCCTAATACTCTCTGCACTTCCTTTACTGAAGTTGGTTCTGGCCAATCTATTATAGCGCTCACCTTTTTTTATCCATCATTATTCCAGATGGTGAGAGACAATAACCAAGAAACTCTACTTTCTTTGAATTAAAGATACATTTTTCTAATTTTACGAAAAGGTGATTCTCTTGTAATTTGGCTAGTACCGCTTTTACTTGGCGAATGTGTTCCCTTTCATCTTTAGAGTAAATGAGTATATCGTCGATGTATACGATTACACAAACATCAAGAAACTCATTCAAAACTTCATTTATGAAGAATTGAAATGCCGCAGGGGCATTGCACAGGCCAAAAGGCATGACAGTGTACTCAAATAACCCAAACTTGGTTCAGAAAGCTGTTTTCCACTCGTCATGTTCCTTGACCCGAACAAGATGGTATGCCCCTCTTAGATCCAATTTAGTGTATATTGTAGAATGCCGCAACTGATCAAGTAAAACAGGGATCAATGGTAGTGGGTATTTATTTTTGATCGTGACCTTGTTTAATCCGCGATAATCTAGACATGCTCTCAAGCCACCATCACGTTTTGGAATAAAAAATAATGGCGAAGAGACTGGAGATGTTGAATGTCGGATAAAACCCAATGCCAATAACTCATCTAAGTATGTTCTCAAATACTTTGTTTCTTCCTCGGAAAGAGCATATACCCTGCTACTAGGAAGTTGGGCTCCTGGTATTAAATCTATGCGGCAATCATATGGCCTGTGAGGAGGTAGGGCCGTTGCTTTTACAGGATCAAATACGTCCTTATACTCTTGGTATTCTGGAGGAATCAAGACAGAGGTGGACAAAGTATTAGCGCAATGTAGGACAGTCTCTAAGTCATTATGAGCTTCTTGGTAACAGGTTGACTTACAAAAGGAAGAATTCAAAGTGACAGTTCTTAAGTTCCAGTTTATATTAGGGTTATGTAATGTTAACCATGGTACACCTAAGATGAGACCAAACGCGGGAGTATTAATAAGATCAAAACTTATGCTTTCTGTGTGTCCATTCTGACATACCATAATAATGGGAGTTGATTGCCTTGTTATCATACCAGAAGATAGAGCGGTACCATCAACTGCGCAAACAGGTTCTGGTTGTTCTTTTAAAATAGTTGGTATCTGTAATTTGTGAGCTAGACTTATATCTAAAAAATTACCTGTCGCTCCTGAATCTAAAAGGACTGAAACCGCGTGTCTAAGCTGCGCACTTATGATTAAAATGACCTGAATAGTAAAATGTCGAGGTATTCGATTCACTGTATTGGCTAAATATTGGGAGATCTTTGGAAGAGTTTTTCTCGTACAAGTGACCTCCCCCCTTGACGAGCCTCTTAGTTTTCCTGTTCTGTGGGACTGGACACTAAGGCATTAATTTTCTTGGGAACCTTAGGCTTATTGGGACAGTCTTTTGCGAAATGACCGGAGCGGCCACAATACAAACATAGATTTAGTTTCCGTCTTCTATCCTTCTCTTCAGAAGTCAAAGGTCCTTTAATAGTTCCAATTTGCATTGGTTCTGGGTCTGGGAGCTTACTTTCTACGTCTTTCTTTTCATGTTTTAACACTGTAAATCTATTTTCCGATCTTGACTTATCTCCTTTACGTTCTCCCAGTCGGTGATCCAGTTTCACCACCAGGTCCACAAATTCTGAATAGTCCTCCGGTAAATCTACAATATGGGCTAATGCGTCTTTTAGATCATCACGCAATCCCCTATAAAACAGGGAAGTGCGTTTTTCCTCTGGCCACTGAGTTTCAGTTAACAATCTATTAAACGCAGTTACATAAGTCAACAAGTCCTTACCACCTTGTTTGAGATTTAACAATTCGTTATCGCTTGCTTGTACATAGGTATGTTTGGCAAACAATTTAGTCATGGTGATTTTAAACAAAGGCCAATTGTGCAGAATGGGATCATTTCTATCAATGTAGGGAATAGACCAATTAGCAGCTGTGCCTCCCAAATAGGAAAGCACAAACGCCACTTTTGTTGCATCTGTAGGGAACGCTTGCGGTTTACAAAGAAAATGTAATTGACATTGACTGATAAAGATATTAAATTTAGTACTGTCCCCAAAAAATCGTTCTGGTGCTGCTAGGGGTACAGCAGTGGGAACTGCGACAGTAACTTGAACTGGTGTAGACGCTGTGTCAGATGTCATGAAAGTACTAGACGTCTTTGATTTAGTTCCAGATTCTAAAGGTGTCTTAAAACTTGTTGGAAACGATCCTCCCCACAAAGTTTCTCTTGGTTTGTAACGGACAATTTCCTGACGCAATGCAGCGTTTTCTTGTTTTAATCTTTCTACTTCTATTTGCATATTTTGCAACATGATAGTCACGGTTCTATCTCTTTCAGTATCTTCCAAAAGGGCCTGAGCCATGGCTTGACCATCAATACGGTCACTATCTAGATTCATCTCTCAAGGAGAACTTAAATTGTTGTGAAGGCTTGCGTTTCTGTTAACCTTCACTCACCTGAATTCCAGGTTGTTCCACTTGAGAGATCTGAGGATATTTCCCAATGCCCCCAAAAACCTAGGCCGACCTAAACTGTATGTAGATAAGCAGTTTGGCTGACGTAGATCTCCAGGGGAAGGGGATAAATGGGACAAAATAACCATAAACAAAATAAAACAGAGAAAAATACTCCAGCACTGCCTAACTTCGATTTATGACTGCTCCTCTCTGTTTCTTCGGAGGATGTTATTCCTTAATAACCTAATGACAAGAATATAGAAGAGGATTTACACATTATACAACTCTACATTTCTTAGTGGTTATCTAGGCATTATATAGTGCACACAATCTTCATTAAATACCTTTGTTCGTTACACTGTAACCTAACACGTGGTCCTTTTCCTTTTTACTGAAAATGGCAGATGGGTACTAAAGTTCGAAATACTTCTTATTTACTGTAAAGAAATGTAAAGGTTAGCATTATGCAAAAATATCACTATTGCTTCGAATCTAAAAATTAACAGTCTCCAATCAAAAAACCTACTGTTATTTGCAAAAAACGTATTCTTTAAAAATGGCAAGGAAATTGTTCTCTTTGTCCTTTGGATGACTTTTGTACAAG
This sequence comes from Calotriton arnoldi, assembly GCA_963921515.1. Lineage (NCBI taxonomy): Eukaryota > Metazoa > Chordata > Amphibia > Caudata > Salamandridae > Calotriton > Calotriton arnoldi. Next base: position 454,821 of record CAWUFW010002494.1, on the reverse strand, counting down.
TTCTCCTTTTTTCCTTGTTTCTACAGATACCTCTCCGTAGAATAACAAGGCTCTCTTGCAAGTTCAGAATACCGAAGATAAGTATTGTCTTGACTCTTTACATGTTTATACTGAAGGTTCTTAAAGCGTGTCTCAAGCGCGCTATGTTTTTAAACAGGAAAGATCTTACTTGTCTATTTCTTTTGTAGCAGGACGGAAGATTTCCGACGAGGGACCGGAACAGGAACAGGAGAATTCCGATGCCAGAAGGTTGCCGTGGTGACGAGGGAAGAATCAGGAAGTCGTCGGAGTCATCGGAAGACCGGAGATATGCCCAGCTGGAGATCGTCCTCGCTGGAATTACAGGTAAGGGAAGACTGCCAAGAACGAACGCAAGCGCGTCTCGTTATTTCAGCAGACTTTTATAGGTAACGGGAGGGGTGGGTTCTGCCGTTAGGGTGGGGTTCTCTACACGTGCCCAAATGCGTCAGCGCTGTGTGTTAAAGGAACGTGCTGCTTTCCGTACCAGCCCTGACACATGCAAACTGTCGGAAGGTGCTGCTTATCATAAAGCAAAGTACACGTGCGCACTGTTCTTTTAGTCCTGCAGAACAATGTGTTACTAGCATATGTGTTTAGGTTTACAAACTTAGTCATGTACCAGCATTGGCTGTAGAACACAAAAGGGAACACTTATAAAAGGAAATTTAGGGAACACTTATAAAAGGAAATTATAACAGGCATGATGTAAGGTTGATAACAGATATGTACATAAAGTTAACACAAGGCATGAGGTTGGGCTATATTGCCAGCACAAACCCCAACAGTATTAGTGCTATTTACGATTGTTTTTGTGCTACAGTATTGTGTGCTTTGTGATTATCTTCGTGTAGAAGATACTGTGTCATACTAGAGAGTGTTATATTTTTTAATTCATATTTTTATAACTACTGTGTGGTTCTCCTTTCATTTAACCAATACTATAAGGTTGCATTCTGGTAAAACAAGCTGCTTAACATTCCTTCAAGACTGAGCCTTAAGGCTGCTCTCCACAGCTACCACTGAGATAGCTTTCTAAGGTTATCTTTGACCTCTTAAATCACCATAAGGGTTGTTTGGACTGGTACAGGGTGCCCACTTTAATTAGTGGACAGCATATACCAGGCCAACTTCTCACATTGGTGTGCGGCGGTTGGGATTCAAGCCTGCATTGTTTTACCAGATAAATCTTTGTATCGATTAACTGAAAACCACTAAGTCCTAGGTACATATAATACTAGCTTAGAATAAGTAGGTTCTACTGAACTTAGGGTTGGGTAAGTCAAGGGTCTAGCATACCCTTTCTCCAACCTCAGAGAGTTTAGTTCCCACTAGGTCAGGTAGGTGCAACACCTCACCACACTTAGTATGTCTACTAAAGGAGATGCCAGTGACTCTCTACCTTCTAGATACAGTGAGCTTTCATTCCAAGAATTGAAAGCCCTATGTGTCTCTAGAAAGTTGAAGACAGGGAGAAGTGCCAACACTCAACGTCTAATAAAGGTGTTGCTGTTAGATGACCTGAGGAAGACTCCTGGGTCAGATGAGCAGGACAGAGTGGGTGGGACAGGGAATGAGGACAGGTCAGGAGGTGACAATTTTTGTGACCTAGAATCTAACCCTGACCAGGGAGAACCTGATGGTTCTCACCTGGATACCTCAGATCTTCAAGAGGAGAATGGAGGAGGCCATGAATGCCCTCTTTTTACTCCCCCTGGAAGAGAACAGAGTTTACCAAGGAGATCTAGATCTCCCTCTGCAGAAAGTAATCACTCAGGACAGTCTGTAGGGACCTCTGTATCTAGCAAGAGGGACCACTCTTATGATAGGGAATACCAATTGCTTGAACTTGAGAAAGCCAGGCTTAGGCTCAGGCAAGAGCAATTGGCCCTTGATAAAGAGTCCCGTTATCAAGAGTCCAGAGATTCCAGAGAGCTAGAAAAACGTTGGGACTAGAGTCCCATGGTGGCAGCAACAGTGTCCCTAGAGTTAAGGAACATTCCTTTGATAATAGGAACCTGAGCAAGATTGTCCCTCCCTACCATGTTGGGGATGACATCCATAAATGTATAACTGCTTTGGAGAGGGCCTGTAAAATTAAGAGGGTCCCTCAAGAGCAGTGGGCAGCTATCTTGTGGCTCTCCTTTGCTGACAAAGGTAGAGATAAGCTCCTCACTGTTAGAGAAGAGGATGCTGGCAACTACTCAATCTTGAAGAGTGCTCTAATTGATGGGTTTGGCTTAACCACTGAACAGTATAGGATTAAGTTCAGAGACACCCAAAAGACACAGAATCAAGATTGGGTCAACTTTGAGGATAGTACCATTAAGGCTCTGGAAGGCTGGTTGCTTGGCATCAAAGTGAATGATTTCAAGGGATTGTACAATTTGATTATAAGGGAGCAGATCCTTAATAATTGCCAAAATCAGTTATTGTATCAAAACCTGGTTGACTCTGATCTGACTTCTCCCGAAGAATTGGGAAAGAAGGCAGATAAGTGGGTCAGAACCAGGGTGAAGCAGAAAAACCAGAACAATGGTGGTGACTAAAAGAAACAGGATTCTGAAACTCCAGATAAGGGTGGGGACAAGGGTAAAGATCAAAAACAGTCTTCATCAGGGCCCCAAAAATCTGCATCTGGGGGGGAGTCACAATCCAACAAAGGTAAAGGCAAAAAGAAACCTTGGTGTTATCTCTGTAAACAGAAGACACATTGGACCAGAGATGCTGATTGTCCAAAAGCCAAGGAAAATCCTCCTACCACCACTGCCCCTAAGGCAACCTTCTCCCATGGGTACAAAAGGGCTTACCTGGCTGTAGGACCCTAGATTCGATGTGGACAAGATTCTGAACAAGAAACCACTGAACTTTGACCGTCTGGACACTCTGGACTTCGCTGGACTTCGTTTGGGCCCAACTTCGTCTCCCTCTCAGTCTGAGCTGCCCTCTCACCAAATTTGAGGCCAGAATCCCTCGTGGGGGCTGCAATCCTCGTACGCCTGTACACCGCGATCATTTGCAAGTGCATATGCTTGTTGGCGGTCCCAGAGCCAGTGCATTAGGCTCCGAGTAGCCCCAACCTCTGTCACCATTTCCTACCAAGAACTCCAGCCTCCTCGCACTGAGTGCTCCGTGGGCTGCTGTTTGGTGAAATCACTCGAGCTCCTCTCGCGACTCCTGTGCCTCCGGCCAGTGAGTCCATTTGAGGGTCAACTCTGCATTTCTTGGGCTCCCCTGGTTGCACCAGGCTTGCGCTGACTCCCCTGTGTTTGGTGAGTCTCCTGAACCATGCTGGTCCAAACCGTAACCTTCCTTGATCTTCTGCATGGTTTGCCGTTGCCAAGGCTTGTTGGTGCTCCCGCTGGACACCAACCCCTCAGCACTCGACATCCTTTGTGGGACAGCTCGCACCCGGCTCCTGGTCATCCTCGACATCTCCTGGTCTCTGTGGCTGCAGAGTCAAGAACCCCCTTAACGCACCTGAAGCACCCAACATCGGTGGGCATTCGTCTACCGAACCCCTGGTCACTCCTGAGTGACCCAGACTCTCTCCCTCTGCTTTCAGGTACTCTTCAACAAGAATCCACCTTTGGATTCCAACGAACACTTTTCTTCCTTCCAGCAGCGGCTCTTCTTCGAAGTCCTCTATTGGGTTCGACGGCGGTTTCCGACGCCCCTTCAGACCTATGCACTCGGCTCCCCTGGGATAGGTAACTCTGGTACTACTGCATCCACAGGTGGGGTGGCTGTCCAACCTCCTAAGTTCCATGGGGTTTCTTCGAGCTCCACTGGGAAGTGTCCATAAACTCTTAAACTTCAACCGCAACTCTCCCTTAGAATTGTATGGAGCACGCAGTCGTGTTCCCACACTGCACCCGTCCTCCGTGGGGTCCCTACTTACTCACCTTGGGTGGTTCCTTGGGGTCCCAGCGATTCTACGTCCTCTAGACACTGTCTTGACTCGAGTCGTGGTTCTTATACCACTATTTCAGTATATGGTTTGGTCTCCCCCTTGATCCCACTGTTTATTAGTGCTATTTACTATTGTTTCTGTGCTACAGTATAGTGTGCTTTGTGATTATCTTCGTGTTGAAGATACTGTGTCGTACTAGAGAGTGTTATTTTAATAAATACATATTTTTATAACTACTGTGTGGTTCTTCTTTCATTTAACCAATACTATAAGGTTACATTCTGGTAAAACAAGCTGCTTAATATTCCTTCAAGACTATGCCTGAAGGCTGCTCTCCACAGCTACCACTTGGATAGCTTTTAAGGTTATCTTTGGCCTCTTAAATCACCATAAGGGTTGTTTGGACTGGTACAGGATGCCCAATTTAATTAGTGGACAGCATGAACCAGGCCAACTTCTCTGAATTCCCAAACTTTCAAGGACCATATTAGAGATTCCAGACCCTTGGAATGCATTCTGGACACTTTGAGACCCCCATAGGAACTTCAGGAAGAAGTTCCAGAACTTTGGAAAACTTTGGAGCAACTTTAAAAAAAGCTCCTGAAGGGTAACGACTGAACCATGAGGACCAAGCCGGCCACCTTCAACCGCATCCCAACTCGGAATCCAGGTTCATCCCGCTGAAAATCTCGGAGGTCCAACTTCCAGAGTTTGACTGGGAGCTCCCTGGAAAGCAAGCTGGTGAACCCTCACTGAACCCGGACTGGTGAAGAGCATCGAGGAACCCCTGCAGAAAAAGCTCCAGAAAAGTTTCCAAGTTCGAAGGTAAAACTTTGACCGAGGCCTACCGCGAGGGGTAGCCTCGCAGGGCTCCATTGCGATTGGCCTGAAACTTTGACTTTGTCCCGGTTTAGTGTGACCAAATGTCCAAATGGGGGCTATAAGTTTCCGTGTGCTATATAGTGCTAAATCTTAAAAAAATTATTTCTCCGGTTCTCTACATTGGATTTTGTTTCATTTTGTTATCATTTTAACAGTACAAATATTTCCTATTTTTATAAATTGGTGTTGGATTTTTATTGTGTGTTGTGTCTTAATTATTTAATAAATTGGTGTTTTTAAATGCTTTACATACCTGTCTCTTAAGTTAAGGCTGCCTGCTTGCAGCCAAGCTACCAAGGGTTGAGCATGGGCATAATTTATTGAGAACTATTCGGAGCCTAGACTGTTTTAGTGGCCTTATTACCAGTGGTAGATGCCCCTTGACCACTACTAATAATCCATTTTCCAACAGTGGTTTCTTGCACAATGGCTTACATATGGAAGCAAAAAATGGGGTGAAATTCATTTGATAATAATAAAAGGTCTGCTATTCTGTGTTCCTGCATTTAAAGACAGTTCCCCGCTTGCATGAGTGGGCTTAGCACCCGCAACAGAAAAGCCCTACATGTCAATGTGGAGACATCAAAATGTCGGTTTGAAAATGGACTCTTATGCGATGTGGGTAGTCACATTATTTGGGCTTGGGTTAGTCATCACCATGGGAAACCTAAAAAGTCAGTCATTTCCATAAACTAGACACCTAGAAGAGATCAAGTTTTGTGACTTGGACATATCCCACTACATTTGCCTATAAAGGAAACACATTTTCCCCACATTTCTTTGAGAGAAGATCTGGAATCTGTGGGGATCTGCAAAATTCCTACCACTCAGCAGCCCTACAGTTCACCCTATAAAAATGGTACCTCACTTGTGTGTCTGGGCCTAGAGCCTGCGACAGGAAAGGCCTCAAAACTCAATATAGGAAGATCAACATTTTACATTGGAACTTGGTTCCTTTTTCGCAAAGTGGGTAGCCATGGTATCAGGGGCGTAATGCAGGCCCCTGTAACCCTTGCGGTGCATGCTGCCCTTTCAGGGCCCCCCCCTTTGAGCCCACAACAAATGATTATTTGTGAGGTATGGGAGTCTCAGGGGCCACAAATCACATTCTGCATGGGGGGGCTATCTTTTTGCTTAGCACCATGGGTGGTATTTGAGCACAGGCTTGGCTTCCACCTCGGAAAACTTACTAAACCCAGACACTTCTGAAAACTAAATTACTCAGGAAAGCGCAGGGTGGGTTGACTTGCATTAATCCCACTATGTTTTCCTACCCAGAATTCCCTGCAGACCACAAACTTTGGTTAAAATCACACATTTTCCTCACATTTCAGTGAGGTAAAGTTCCAGAATATGCAGGAAATCACAAAATTCCTAACACTTAGCATCCCTACACTTCTCCCAATAAGAACAGTACCCCACTTGTGTGGGAGAGGCTTGCACCTGTGTCACAAATGGATCAAACTAGGGACTACCTGAAAACCATATTGATTGCACTTTGTCCCTGGTTTCATTCATTCGTGTCATTGGCACAGATTCTGACACTTAACTTCACAAAAATGTGAGGACACTGCATGAGTAACAGATTACAGAGCATTCTGGGTAAAAAAAACGTAGTGGAACGCATTTGTTCTGGCCATTCTTTCCCTGATGTCTTGTGGGGTTTTTGCCACCTCGGTGAGAGTCAGATTGATGGTGAACCCTCCAATCTGTGTAATGGGGGACAAAAAGACTGTTGCTTCCTTCTTGGGGTGATGCCGGGTGTGTCGCTGCTACCTTTTCTTTTTAAAGGAAATAACTTATGGTACCTAGTGTGTTTTCTGCCATTCGAGGAACAGATTTGGAGCAAACACCCCCATGTGCCCCCTGGGAGGGGGGAGAAACTGTGGGGCATTATGGGGTGCAGGTTCAGCCTGATGCCTAGGTGGGCCACCTAACCATTTTCTTTTTCAAAATTTGAACTCCTTGGTGTCTAGTGGACTCCCCTGCCTACTGGATATATTGGGTTAAATGCCCTAGCCATGCCCCAGTAGTGGCAGAAAGACTTTTGGGCCTGGTGAAGCACAGGCCCATGCCAAAGGGCGCTGCTCTCCCAAAACAGTAATCCCTGGTGTTTAGTGTGGATAATACATGCTTGGGGTTCACCCTCTGAGGGCAATCCCTAAGCAGGGATCCCCCAAGGAGAGTCAGCACTGGAAAGGGGACATTGCTCCCTCCCCTGAACTGGCTCAACCACAGAACTCAGTGCACAGGGCAAAATTATGCCCACCACCCAGCCAGAACCAATCAAAAGTGAAAGTGTGCCAATAGGATGGTCTGCTTTCGCTTTTGTTTTGCTGTGACGGCAAAACAAAAAATATCAAACTAGGGATGCGAATGAAGCTTTTGCCTCGCGTTGTGGCTTTGATTTTTGAAACTAGAAATTTGCTGTGATATTATCAGAAGCATTTCCTTTTCCTGTGCAGCCATCAATGCGTTCCTGACAGCTGCACTGTGAATGTAGTGTGGCCATCAGGAATGTGTTGACGGCCACTCTGAACAGGCTAACAGGCATTGAAGAATACAGACTATGCAGTTTTTAAACTTCTAGAAAAAGGATTGATGAAATTACCTAACAAGCTTTTAGTAAGAATGAACGTTCCTGACTTGCTTTAAAACTGTGCCATGTGCACCATTTTTTTGCTACTCTATGTTTTGCTGACTTTTTTGATCTTTTAGTTGTGGATCTACAAAACTAAACTACAAATTTGTGCACTTCTCAGACAGACTGTCATTGGTCCTGAGTTAGGGAATACTTCATTGTTCTCCTCACACTCTAGCCTCCTTTTCACCATCTAGGTCATGGCTGGGATTAGAATATGGAAGTTTTGGGGAGGCTGTGGAGGCACCTTATTGAGAAGACCATCAGATTCCCCATGTAGGGTAAGTCCTAAAGCTTGAGACAAATGAGTTCTAATTCATGTTTATTTTTTAAATATTTTAAATGTTCACAAACATTATATGCATAATTTTTGCAATATTGACTGTGAACTTTGAAACCAATGCATACTGTAAATAGCACACGCTCACTGGTGGTGGATGAAGAGTTGGACTGGCCATTGCGTCACTCATGCATTTTTTTGGTGGGCTGCAGGCCCATTTTTATATTAGGATGGGCTGCCATGCCCCAACCATGCCCCCATTGCCATAGTCTTATAGTGGTCTCTTGTGATGTGGCGCTGAATTGAACATTTTGCCGAAGCTGATTTTGGCTGCTATTCCAACCCATGGTGCACTTGTCCTTAGTTTTGTGGTGCAGAGCCATCTGGTGAGAACATACAAGATTTCCATCAGACCATGATCTTGCAGGTTGTAATTGGTCATCTGTAAATAGGCAGCTGCAACCAGACTGCATTTTGGGAAGAAGTCAAAAGATACCACTTCCAGACACCCTTCTGAGAACGTGGAAATATAAGAAGGACTTTAACTCTGCTTGTTAATAAATGTTTGGGATACACACATGGGTGAACTGCGCTCTTCTGTAATTGGAAGAATGTGAACCTCAGTAGTGGCCATTTGTCTCTGGCTAGCAACGTACCTGATAGCCCTGCTGAGGTTCTACTGGCCTGCCATGTTACTGCTGCTGAATTTGCATGCATGGAAGTCCCCAGGCAGCCCATTGAATCTACAGATGTGGGCACAGTGTCTTGAGGTGCTTCCTACCAATCACCAGAGATCAAGGAGTGTTGACTCAAAAAAAGACTACAACAAGGGTAGGTGAACTGAGAGTTGACTCTGCCTGCTGAGCATTTTCTCTTCCTGCAACACATTCTTCCTTGACTCTGCTCTTTTGTGGTGGCCCAGCTCTCTGTTGGCTTGCAAAACAGCCAGGCAGAGAGAGAACTGATCAGTCCATAAAAAGCAGGTGAACCTCTAATATATACCCTGAATTTGAATTGGAAAGTATCCTGAAATATGCAATAAAACAATATGTTATTTGCAGCTATAATCACTCATTATGTATCAGATTGCACAACAAAAAATACAATGACACTCTGTGATATTGAATTTTATCAGCGTGACCTGATAAACGTGTGATGCTGTGATCATAAGTATATAGCATCATTTATTTTATATCTACATTACTGCTTTAAATATAGAGAAGCATGGCATCCATGTACTAATAAATCTCAAGAATATTTTTTTTTAAAAACACTACTACTGTATCATATGACGTTGATATAGCTCATTGATCTGAGTGAAATGTTGGCTGTGGTGTTTGGTTGCTGTCCACTATCCATTCTCTTTTTGCTCTTTATTGCACTTTTTTTCACTGAATGAACTAAGTAACTTTTTCTATATTTCTCCCATTGGTGGTCCAGCTTTTTCTGCATGGAATAACATGTCCGGCGCAATGTCGGTGGTCTATAGTATGGACCGCTTTTGGCAGCCTTGTTGCCTCTTGAGAGCCTTTGGCCCCCACACACAATGGTGTGGTTGAGACTGCTGCCTTACCCCCTTTATCATTGAGATTGGTGCCCCCGAGTGAAGAGCTACTGACCTTGATACTTTAGGGTCCACGATCATGAGATAGACCACTTTTAAGGTACGACACTACCTAACCATTAACTTGGAGATAGCCTTACCCTACAGGGTACAGTAAGTCACTCTCCTAAATTCTGAGACACTCTGCAGGTTACTAATACTTTGCATTGGTGGCTGCCATTGTGTTTTTTTGTTTCAGCCTTTCATCATTGTTCACAATCATTACATTAGCGAATAGTGTAGGGCGGACAACATATTACAAAGCATGTCAGTTTTGGCAGAAGTGCAATCACTCATTTTAGAGTGTTGGCTTTTTGCTCTGTTAAAGGTTGCCATCGATACTTGTGTGCAATCAGTACCTGTTTGTGATATTTTTTAACTCTTCCACGTTCTAGTAACTACAATGCTATTCTGCTTTTATTTTCAGAAATTCTCTTCTGTTCCGGTCATTTAATTATCGAAAATTGAGTATATTATTGATAGCCAGGTGCCCTGGCTTTAATGCTGAATTGTTTTGCATTATTTGATTTCCATTCATTCTAAAAATATATTTATAGATTTATTGAGATATTTTGTGAGAATATTTGTCAATTAGGTACTGTAAGAAATTGGGTTACTGTTTGACTGGGGTGTGAGCCCTATTCACGCAGCAACCACAGTCCTTGTCAGGGTAAGGCACAAGCAAACCCCAAATTAACCTCTTCTCAACTCCCTGGTAGCTTGGCATAGAGCAGTCCGACTTAACTTAAAGGCAATGTGTAAAGTATTTGTGTAACACTTATTACATTAAAACAGTGACAACACCACACAAAAAGAATCCCATACCTGGTTAGAACAATAGAGATTAATCTGATAAAGAAAGCAAGACTAAAATGACAACAAACAATCAGTAGAACCGGAGATACTGAATTTAAATTTTTTGTCTGAAATAACACGAAGAGGCATAAATCGCCAACTGCTGATATCTGGTCGCACCGGACAGGGGACTTAGTCACAAGTTCAGGTCGACTGCGATGGAGCATTGGCGGGCTACAGGAAATCAGTTAGGCTCACTGAACCAAGTTCCTTAAATCCTGGTTTATGTACATGTCAAAGATGCGTCAATCAGCCGAAGAGTTGCATCAGTTCCGAGGTGCGGTGCTGTTGCAGTGTGAGGGCCTATGCGTCAGTGCCAAATATCTCATTGATGGGAGCTTGCAATGCGAAGCCCACGTTGAGGATACAGCGCGCAGTCAGGGCAATGCGTCGGTTCAAAAGAGCTGCGAGGCTGCGATGCGGAGTCCGTCATCGTCGTCAAGGCTGCCATCGATGAGGGATGCGAGGGCCTGCATCGAGGATGCGTCACACAGTGATGGTTCCGGAGATGTTGCGGTGGCAGTGGGTGTCTTTGCGACGAGTCCAATTCACTCAGTGGCAGAGATGCATTAATTCTGTTCGGGGTTGCACCGCCCAGCAGAGGAGTCATGTTAGTTCTGCTGGAATTCAGAATTGCAATTTTTAAATCTAACTTTACCATAAGTTAGGGTTTTAAATTCCAGAGACACCAAACATGTTATCACTTCCCATTTGGAAATAATGAGGCAACTCCAATCTTATCCTTTCGGAGAGATAGGCCTTGCAGTAGCGAAAAACTAATTGTTGCAGGGATTCTGCCCAAAAACAGAATTATGCGCAGGATTATGGGACCTTGGTGTATAGGGACTGAGTCATCCTACCACCAAAGTAACCCTTGAGCCCTGGACCGACTAGCTATAGTGTCTCACTTGCTCTCCTACTCACTCACAGAAAAACAAGAGATTAGACACCCCAGAACACAACACTCCCAGATCTCTCAGCAATCGCGGTAACAAGACACACCCTTTCGCTTGCACTCTTGTACTGTCCACAATAAGATCTGACTGAGACACGAAACAGTTTAAAATATTTATTTTAACTAACATGCCCTAACATGCAGTATACGTGCCACAACAAGCAGAAAAATGCATAGTACAAATACAGTCAGCATAGCAGCTAGTCCATAAATCATAAAGGGAGATGTCATCATGAAAAGACAATAGAGCCTAACCTCCCTCCCCTTGCTAAGAAGCAGTATTATTATATATTAGAAGATTTCTGGGCTTTGTCAGCAGACCCCATACCTTAGCCAATAGATGGTAGATCTTCATCATGGGTGCTGTCTTGCTCTTCTCCCTGGAAAGGTCCCTCTCCAAGTGTGTGCAACTTATTCGTGTATCCCAATAAAACCAAAGTACGTTGTTCAAATAACAGCTGCATCGGTATGTTTTGTCTAAGGGCTAAGGCCTGGCCAGAACAAAATAACAAGGGGCATTGTTGTTCGACCTTGCTCACAATGTTCAGTCAAAATCCCAGGAACCTGCAGAGAGTGAACACAGCGATGAGTTCTCATGTAAAAACAGCCATAGAAATCATTGCAAAAATAAAGTTGTGTAGTAACGTGCGTAAAGCAGCGGGGAAGGTGCAGCGTGCTCATGCTAACTTAGAGAAGACGACAATGTCCCCATGGGCCATGTGACAAAATATAAGAGTTTTTCACTACCAGGACATGTAAAACTTAAAAGTACATGTCCTACTTTTTAAATATATTGCACTCTGCCCTCTGGGCTGTCCAGGTCGTACCCTAGGGGTGACTTATATGTATTAAAAACGAAGGTTTGGAGCTGGCAAGTTGTTTATTTTGCCAGGTTCAAATGGCAATTTAAACTCCATGCACAGGCTCAGCAATGGCAGGCCTGGGTTATGTTTAAAGGGCTACTTTAGTGGGTGGCATAATAAGTGCTGCAGGGCCACTAGCAGTATTTAACTTACAGGCCCTGCGTGCATGTAATGCCACGTTACTAGGGACTTATAAGTAAATTAAATATGCCAGTTGGGTATAAGCCAATGTTACCATGTTTAGAGGAGAAAGCACAAGCACCTTAGCACTGGTTAACAGTGGTAAAGTGTGCAGAGTCCTAAGGCCAGCAAAAACGGGGTCAGAATGAATGGTGTAGGAAGACAAAAAGTTTGGGGGCAAGACCACCCGAAGGCTGACAGGTCTAACACGTACTCTGTGCCAGTTGTTTAGACATGAGCTGATTCTCAGCTTACAGGACAATGCTCTGTGTGGGAGACTCTTCTGCACTCTACTAAATCACAAACCTGTACTTTCCTGTACATTAATTACCTCAGTTGTTTAACACTGTGCAGCATTGTGCCAAAACTGTATGTAACAGTGTGCTGCAGTTTTCTCCCAAGACTGCAGCAGACACTGTTAGCATGAGATAGACCTTGTGGGTACATGCCTACATGTGTACTTTATTTTATTTCATCCAAAGGGTGAAAGTATCACAGGATGGATTACAACATGAAAGTAAACGATGTAAGTCTGGAAGTGAGAATTACCTATTCATACAAACTAGTTTGCATAATATGTGCGAAAACTATAACACTAATAGAATAATTTTCAAATCTCTTATTCATTTATAGTTTTAGAATAACATAAGACAAATGTTGTAACTTTATTTTTTCCAGTTAGACACTTATCCCATTCCAGCTAACAGAACATTCTCATAGCGGAGATGCTCCCTCTTTCTGAAAGCGGGGCAGGTTTCAGCTTATTCAGATTAGAGCTAAGTGAGCATTGTGAGTAGCTAAGAGGAAAATATTTTCCTCTGAATATTTTCAGAGGTGAATTTGCGAAAAACCTTTTGAGAAGCATGTGGATATATTTATTTGGTGCATTCTTACAATGAACTACCTTGCAAACCTAAGACCATCTTGCCGCATTGCTGAAGACTGTATCAAGGGCAGATTGTCTCCTTGCTTCATTTACAAGAAGAGTGCAAACATTTCATCACTGGAGTAGTGAGACTGCTCTGCAATATGCCTCAAAGTCCTGGAAAGTGGTGTGTGGAATTTGTGTTGCATAGCACCGCAAGTGGAATTGGAAGGAAGAATTCTCCATGACAATCCAAATGGCACCTAGGTGGGCCTAGCAGAAGACTCGATAATCACAGGACAAGCACTGGGAAGCATTTGTCCAAGAAATGCCTAAGTGCTGTTGCTCAAATGCAAGAAATTCAACCTATTTCTGACTGGTTGTGTCAGCACAGAATGAGAGAGTCGAGGAGGCATATCAGGGTACCATTCTCTGTGGCAGACTTGACATCTAGAGCAATGGTTACTAGGGGCTGTGAACCATGTCTCTTTGGGAGAGCTAGGTGGGCCCCAGGAGAATTTGGCCTGACAGAACACAAATAGAAAACATTGCAGAGTTTGATGTTGGGAGATTGCATCTTCATAAAATTAAGCTGACAGGGATGAAAGCTCTGCAAGATCAGATCTGAGTTGATTTCACAGCCAATAAATGCTGCATCATCTATAAAACCATGTCCATAAATGTCATTCAAAGTAGTCTCAGGGCTATGTTCTCAGACTTATTTAGATATGGCTGGTGGCTGATGTGAATGTGGAGTTGGGGAAAGAAGCTGGGAAGATGACAGATAGTGCTGACAGATAGTGCTGTTCCCTTCTGTGTATTTTGTCTAGCCACTCTGTTGTTACACTCTTGCATTATAGCATTCCCCATTCATTCACAGTTATTGTATTGCAATTAGTGACTCACACAAAGCTTTTAATAAAATTGGTATTGCTAGGGGCATAGGAGACACTAAATTTCTGGGGGGACAGGAACAACCTTGGGGACTTTCTAGTGCCCCTATAAAAATCGCCCGTTGTGTGAGAACTGTACGATTTGTTAAAAGAATACAATCGCGTACTTTTGAAGTGAAATATTGAGAAAGGCAGGCATGTTGTCACAGTTTGCAAGTATGCTTTATTGTTGTTTACATTCATAAAGTAATTAGACCAAATGTGAAAAAAACATGTTTATGAATCTTACATCTTCATGCATCAAGCAAAGAAAGGTAGAACAAAAAAAGGAAAAATAAGCTAAATGCTCTTAGCCACATTCCTAAACCTCAAAATGCAATTGGACTAATCAGAAATTGTTTTTCTTGCTGCAGACAAATTTAATAAAAGTATTTACTTCAATTTGAAAAGCTAAATAATTTCTTGCGCTGTTCAGTGTGGAAAACCAATTGTTTCGCTATTGTCTGTAGGTCAACTGAGTCCACCATCTCGTTATGTATGTTGCACATGGCAACATGATTCAGTCTTTTCTGGGACATAGTTGATCTTAGCCAAGTTTTCAGCCACACAAGAAGATACTGGAATAAGCAAAAGAATCTGTAGTAGCTTCTCAAACTGTGAAATGAAAGCTCTCTCTCTTGAAACCATTTTTTGAGGTGTGTCTGCTAGTATTGGGACTGAAGAGTACTTGAAAATAGTTGATAATACATTAATTGATCTGAGAGCAGCAAAGCGTCAATATATATGTACTAAGAAATAGATTCAATTCCATTGCCTGTTAAAAGCACCTGTTCAGGTTTTTCATAGGCTTGGATGCCTTTCTGGTCTAAACGCTGAGAGACCTAAAATCGAAACAGTAGCTAAAAGTTCAAAATACTGAGGGCAATAATTGTCCCTGGAGGTTGCAGGATGATAACTTTCTGCTGCTCCATCATTTATCTATTTAGGGATTTGCCGCAGTCATGGCATTTTAGTGGCATTAAGATGGTACATAGCAGTCATGTGGTTCTTGGAATCGAGGAGAATGTCGAACAACTCCTCACTACGAAGCTTTAGTATTGCACTTCTTGCTGCATTCACAGCACCTAGTAGTTCTGACATTTGCTGGCATCCTTGCATAGCAATATTCAAACATTCCAGAAGCTGCCGTACTTGGAGAGCAATCTGATGACCTAGGACAGTTGTTCCACTCTGAAAGTGTGCGACATAACCAAGAGCATGAGGACATACATCACCACTCGACTTTGATGTGATAATTGTTCTAGGGTTTCCAGAATAGGTGCAAAATTATCCATTACTTTTTGTACAGCTTTGTCCAGCGTGTTGGACACAGTGACTTTATTTTTAACACATTTTCAGGCCCTTCAACACTGTGCTGAATGAGGTCTGAGAATATTGTATGGCATGCCATAGATTGCCAAAACAGATTCCCAAGTTCTTGGGAATAAAGTAGTGCATCTTCCATTATGGAACATTTATGTGCTGTAGCATCATGCATATCCAGATTTGTACAATGTGCTCCAGAATAGACATAAACAGCATTTGGTTGTTATTAGCGTATTAATGCTTGTGTACCATGGTATTTCCCTGCCATATTTGCTGCACTATCATATGTTTGTGCTCTCAGCTTTGACAGAGAAATACCATGGCAGCATAAAACATCCTTTACAATTGTAATAGTTGCAGCACCAGTAGTATTATCTACCTGATATAGTCCACTAAAATGTTCATGAGGGTACAGATCATGGTCAGCGTAACAAATACAAAAGCTTTCTGGTTCCTGACCAGACATATACTGTGTGCCATCAACAATTACTGCAAATGGATTGCCACCAATATTTGTATGAATTTGATGCAAAATTGCATGAGACAATAACTGATAAACTTCATTTTGGATGTCTGGGCTGAGATATTCTGCTCGATTTGTTGTAATCCACGGTTTCAAGGAAGGTACATCCTCTGCTTGTGCAATAAGACATTGAGGGAAACTCCCTTTGTTGTCATCATGACCTCGAAGTGCAAGGCTTTGCTTTGCCAGATGAGCTGTAATATGAATTATCTTGTTAAGACAAAGTCAGGCTTCTTTCTGTTGTTGGACTTGATGTGATAACTATTGATTGATTAGTTGGCCTGCTCTATGCTGTGCTAGTTGGCTTAGTGCATATGAATGAGCATAACTGTTCTGGTCCTTTTTGAACCTTTCTATTGCCTTCCACCAGTTGTTACAACCAGTGCTGCAAAATGCTTCTTCTGTGTTCCTGTAAAGCTCACTTAATTTCAGTGACTTAGCTTTTGCACAGTGAAAACATAGCACTCCTGCCACTCTATCGCTGTAATGCAGCCAGGGGAAATCCTGGAACCATCTGTCTTGAAAAGCAGAATGTGCTTTTTCTTAGTCTGTTACTGTGTTACAATGATTTCAATGGGCATAGTGCTGTTGTGTTTTTGGTTTGATGCCTCTGCGCTTCCAAATGTTCCCTCGTTATCCTGAAGACTGGTTGTTGTTGCAGAAGAACTGTTGCTTGATTCGTCCGAGGTAGTGACAACTCCACAAAACGTTTCTGGGGCTGGGGTGTAACCACTTGATATTTCTAAATCTGCTGCCCCAACTCCACATTGAATGGCAGACTGCAGCTCTGGCATATCATTCCAATAAATCATATTCATTTTTGATTTGTGTGAGTATACTTGGCTGTTTCTTTGCAAAGAATTTCCGAATTTCCATTCTAGGAAAAAAGGAAAAATACGTTTGTAGCAGTTGCAATTTGGGGACATACGGAATAATTAACTGCAGATTTAAAAGTTTCAAACAGATTTTTAGTAGCACCCTCACATATAAGCCACACAGGGAGTGTTAGGGGCAAAACCTGCCTTCAGCATCAGTATCCTCTCCCAATGTAGTGTGACAGTGAGCATGTGCAAAGACTTCCTAGAAGGTCTATCTAGGTGCTTTACAACACTGTTCGGTTTCCACAGCAAGAAGAGCATTCTAGCCCACAACTTACCTGACTAAAGTGTTTCCGCAATACATATGACACTGCAGCATATATTTTACAGTGGCAGAAGAACCTACCTGAAAGATCTTTTTGCTGGAAATGACAGGCAATGTGGTCAAGCAGGTTTCCAAAAGCAAAGTATGTTTGTACTTGTGGCAAAAAGGAATCTGTTGGGGAACATCATATGACATTGTAAGGCTTTTGATTTTGGTCACAGTAATACATGTACAGTACTACAGAATGCTTCAGTACTCAGCATAGAAAGAGAACATGTACAAATTATGTGATGCTGAGAAAGGGAGTGCATTATCACAATTAGACCCAAAAAGTATCCAAAATAGATTGAGCAAGAAATTATTCATTTTTTTACACTAGACACAACCCTATAATACACTTACTTATTAGCAGTAGTAGTAGCAGTGGCCCTCTTTTGCGATTTTCTTGATCCACTCACTGGCAGTAAGTTGCTGGTCTGACTAAATACTGGATTTTGGTGGCTGCTGATGTTTAATTTCCTTCTGCTCAGACTTACCATCTGGTAATAGCTCAGATGAGCCGGAACTCAGCCTGTGGGCTTGGAGTTGGAAGTAGCGCTGGTTACTCAAGGGAAGCACAGAGATGGTCCTAGTCAGTTATTAAAATTGTGGTGCAACTACATGAAGCTTAGGGGCTTGAGACCTAGTCTTCAATAGCGGTATACTGGACTAAACCACCACTAGGCTTAAATCTCTACACAGTTTCAAGGGCAATTGAGTATGGTGAATCACAGAACCAGGAAACAACAACCCATGTAACTGTTTAGTGTGTGTGTGTGCATGTGTTTGTGTGTGTGTGTGCGTGTACAGTGAACATGTGACATACTGCATGGTATAGAATTCTGTATATGCATCTGACTATTGAAGTCTAAGTGATCCCTCTTGGATGCCCCTGGTTTAGCAGGGCACAAGATGGACAGCGATGATAGTTTTTCAAACACTGGATGTTTGTCACCTGCATTCCTGTCGCTGGAGGGTGAAGAAACCCTAATGTATTTCAAAGTATAAAACACAATAGAAAAACTTGTGTTGTTTAATCTATGGGAAGAGTTATTGCAGATGGATGATATGAGTGTAGAGTGGACTCAAACCGCATTATCTTGTGCAAAAATATAACAGCCCTATGAGATAAATTTGCAATAAGCTTAAACCTCGTGTGGGATGCTTGCAAAAATTAGATGCACAGTGTTTGTGTGAAAGAGATATGTTTAATAATGTTAAAAAAAACCTGCTGTACGAGACACATATGAGATGCTCACAGAGGATAGGTATATTGAAAAATGCAGAATGAGGTGTGTGGGCAAAGCTCAGATATGAGGTGTTAATGATGCACACCAGAAACAGTGTTTGTGTGTGAAGCTTAGAAATCAATACAGCCGATGGAAGGTCACAAATGAGTAGTGGGATGCACTAAAGCACACAAACAAACAAAAAACAAACAGAATGTTATATAAAATGCTCAAAACTAGTAAATATGCGTCATGCTAAGATTATTCAAGCTAAAATATTCAGCATTTAATTGAAACAATGATTGAAGGCATGGAGGCCTTACTCAAGATTTTTGATGATTTATTTACAAGTGACATTTGGAGAGTTGCATATTAACAGTGAAATAATCTTTGGAAATAGTTATTACTGCCAAGATAAGAAGTGGCTTGATTTGGTAGCTCTGATACAGACATCGCTTTCTCGAAGACTATGTATGGTCAATGTGTTTGGATTTATGTTAAGACACTCAGAGGAAAACACTCCCTTTCTGTGATAACATAGACAATATTGGGACCTGAGGAGGAGGATTATTAGTTCCCTGGCCTCTTTGCGGACAATATTCACCCAAAGAATACAGAATTTAAAGATACATATTTTGCTTGCTTGGAGAAGGTTCACTGAAGATGCCCTTGATGTGGCGCACTGAAAACACTGAGGCGTGGAGGGGTGACTGATTCACTGTGCCACTGTGAAACATTATTTTCCATTTTTTATGGAGTAGTGCATTATAGATACAACCAAACTACTTCTTATTTGTGCCTGTGGTACTTTATGGCGTTGTGTATTTAGCCAACTCTTTCTAGAACTGTGTATCCTGCTCTTAGGCTGGTGATTTGTGTCTTGTGTGCTGAATAATGTACATCAAGTTTACTATAAGTAAATATCACATATATGTAATCCTGGAACCTTTGGGAAGTGGGAAAGGGGAAATTGGGTAGCAGGAAGACCATGTATTTCCCTTTTGACCAGCTTGGCAGTAAAGAGCACTTTTTGTAGGGGGAGCTGGGATAAAGAAGACATTGAGAAACAGTACTTGGGCCATGCTACAGGAAAGCCGGCACTTGCTGACCAAAGAGAAGCAAGGAAATGAGAGTGACGTTGAAGCCAACCAATGGGCAGGCTCTTAGCCCCTTAGCTAAACAGAATGTCTCGCAAGCAACAGCGCCTATGCTGTCAGGTGACACCTGGGTGTAGGTGTGGGTGGAGGGACGGGGCAAACTGTAAAAGACATGACTGTTCCGGCCAAATATACTTAAGGACATAATACAATTGACAGTGCCCCCTAAACATTTGTAACCTGCCTGAGGGGAAACATCCTTTACCACACAGTCTTTATCACAAAGGTACTTTTTTTCTTTAAATAATATTTCATGTTATTGTTTTTAAAAAAAGGTGAATTTAGGGTTTAGCGATGGAGAGAGTTATTGGGAGGTAAGGATGACTTGATGGTTCAGAAGTAGGTAGAGGCAAAGGGAGGTAAGGGTGACTTGAGGGATTTGGGGTGAGTAGACTTGAGGGGAGGTGAAGGTGACTTGAGGGTTCAGAGGTTGGTATAGGTAAAGGGAGGTGAGCGTGACTTGAGGGTTCCGGGGTGGGTATAGGTAAACGGAGGTGAGGTAAGGGTGACTTGGTTGTTCAGAGATGGGTAAAGGCAGGTGAGAGTGACTTGAGAGTTTAGGGGTGGGCAGAGGTGAAAGGAGGTGACGATGATGTGATTTAATAGTATAATATGGTATGGCCTGTCATTGTACAGTATAGTATTGTATGGTATTATTTGGCCTGGCATTTTATAGTATGGTATGAACTGTTATTGTATGGTGTGACCTGTTAGTGATTAGTATGGTATAATATGGTATGGATTGTCATTGCATGGTAATGGTATGGCCTGTCATTGTATAGTATGGCATGGTATGTTATGTTATGGTTTGTTATTGTATAATATGGTATGTTAAGGTCTGTTACTGTATAGTATGGTATGAGTATGGTATGGCATGCTATTGAGAGGTACAACCTTTGAACTAGTAACAGCAAGCATACACATGCATTTAGGCAAGTGCCAATATTACCAATTGTTACAGTTTAAAAACATATAACTTACATTTGCTTTCCAAATTGGGAAGGAAGTCAGCATTACACGGAATTTGACCAAAACGAAGACGAGCCAGAAACAAATGCACCCTCAGTGAATGGTGCTAATTTAATAAACTGTGTTGTTGTTTTGATATGTGACTTGGGCAAGACTGGCCAGACAAATGTGGCTTACTGGAACGTGACGCTTTGAAATATCTGGAAAGCAAACAGCAAATTGCAGGAGTGGCAGGCCCAAGACAACAAAAACAAAAAAATGTGATAGAGTGACATAGGAGTGTCTAAAAAGAACATAGGAACAAACAATAGACACCCACAAAAAGTGCCACAATCCAAGCACAAGCAGATGGAAGAACACTAGTTCAAAAAGTCAATCATTACTTGGTCCATGCTCCATGGAAGAAAACAAAAACATGGAAATGAAGTGAAGCTGGCATGCATAGACATGTTCTCACAAATGAAAAGAATGAAAATAAGAGTAACATTGAAGCCAACTAATGGTAAGTAGTGAAGGACTAAAAGCTACTTTTAAGAGGGCTTTTTTTGGCAGAAAAGCGAAAAGCCATATAGAGCAATTAACGCCATGCCCAACATTTCCCTGACTAATAATTATTTAAGGTTGCAACCTCTGATTTTCTCATCCAATAGAACAATAGTGGGAGTGGTTGGTTCCATCACAATCCAGCTGTATTATTTTGCAGTTTTATACGGTGCAAACTTAAAGGGTTTTTCATGAGCACCTGTTTCGTTTGACAAGGTCACATTTCTTTTTTAGGGAACGAGACTCTGCAGCTCTTCACAGTTGTCCTTTGCTCCTACACAATGCCATGTGCACCTCGCTTCTGCTGTCTTCCTGCTCTGTGCAGTTTGCAACAGCAAGTGGCATGCTCATTCTGCACTATGCATCTCTATCCTGCCACCAGAGACCCTATCCTGCCCTGTATACATCCATCATTCCCTGTGTGTCTTCACCTTATCTGAGGCGACCCCATCCAGCCATGTGCTCTTCACTGCTAACTGAAGCACCTCCATCCCACCCAAGTCTTGCCCGCAGCACCCCCAGTGGTTTCACTACTTGTGTCCACACAGTTCAGCTGATGCATCTCAAGCAGACATCACCCAAACAAACTCTGTTCTGGCATTTCTCAAGGTTAGAAATACTCTGCAGAAACGAATACCACTAAAAACTTGATGGGCAAACTTTAAACTGCAAAAAGCCTCATGAATAGAACATCACATGAATAAAACACAGTATCTAGTCGGGTGATATTTCCCTAGAATGACCCCTAATACTTCATGGTGCTGACTCCAAAATTTCCAATGAAATGCCCAGTTGTGGTATTGTCCAATCTAGATGGAACTGCTCTGGCAATGCCTCGCTGCAGACGTGCCCCAGACAGTACAACAAGAGCCAGCAGAACTGTTGAGAAGTTACACTGTGTGCATCAGAAACTGACTTGTTTCAGGTTGGTAAAAAATTGCTTGTCACATTCCCCTATACCACTTATTGATGTGTTAATTTTAATTTGTGATACAAAGTATTATCTGTGCACAAAAACAATGCTTAAGTTCAGAAAATGTAATGCATAATTGATACAGTCCATAGGGTGTTTGCAACCCAGATGCATGAACAAAAAAGTAGGATTATGTAGTACAGAGGGGCACACCTCACAGTACTACAACTCTCATCACTGACTAAGGATGTATACTAAATAACCTGCAATTGCCAGTTTTAGAGGTATCACATCAAATCGTGCAAGGAGGTAGAGAGAAGGGTGGAGGCCCCAGAAGGCGGAGGTGTGGGGGTGGATTGGGTGATGCTATTGCTCTTAGGGCGTAATTACTCACTCTGGACAGGCCTGCTTGTGAAATCTGGAACAGGCGGTTCCAGCCTATGCAAGTCTCCCTCACTAAGATAGCATAGAAAGAGTGGGCCACTTTCGTGCCAGGCTGCATTTTGCTCAAAACAGTCACAGCATCAATACAAGTTTAAAGATACAAGAATAAAGCCAGATCAAGTGCATCACACTTATCATTAGTGAAGGCTTCCATTAGAAAACAAGAAAGAGCATGTGGTTCTTCCTAGATTGTATCTGCAAAGATACTCGGTGTGACTAGTAACTGTTGTCACGTACAGTGCTCTGATGACTTCGGGCCATGTCCGTGCTGCATAAAAATCACAAAAATAAAAAGAATACAAGTCTTCTGGTATGTAGATACATGAGTGGACCCAGGGAGAGACCCATACCCCCTCCCTCTCACTCCTCCACCTTGCAGTGAGACCGATGATCCTAAGATCAGTGAACTCAAACTATACTGACAAACTTGGACCTGTTCATCAAACAGCACGAGACATGTGAGACATGTGTCACCTTAAGCTGTGGCCTGCATAGGCGATATTTTCTTATTAACAGATTAAATTGTTAAGGGATGCACTGTAAATGTTTACAGAACTTTATATGTGCCTCTTAGTAGCCACTATCTTAGAGCGTAGCAGTGTCTGAACCGAAGTTAGATTGAATGATGTGTCCAGGATCACACTACATTGAGTGGAGGTGTAGGGGGAGAAAGAGTCAGATAAAAGGTTTCGCCCCCACACTGACTGTAGTGAAGACCTTCTCCTCTCCTCTCATTAAACACAGCAATATTCAGACACAAATAGCAATGAAAAAGGGACACTTGCAGAAATGTCAAAGGAAACGACTTCCATTGTCTTGGAAGTGAGCAACTAAAACATGAGTTAGTCTGAGAAGGAGCTGTCACACAACACAACGTGTTTTTAAACAAACTTATCACATCTTCTAAACCGTGCAGATAACTGAATGCTGGTGAAAAACCTGTAGTTTCACCTACACAAAGAAAAAGCAATGAAAAACAACACAAAAGGTGAACTGCCTATGGCACAGATGAGCAGACCCTATGATAAGACAAGACATCATAATTAAGATATGTGCTTAATTGAGTTTAGATTGCATAGTCTATATCTTTTACTATGTGATCTTATGTTCTGAGGTGAGGTCCATGCTAGTTTAAACTGCTCAAAATAAAGCTTTCTACGAAACATTAACCTTTGATCTAAGAAAGAGATAGCCTTTAAGTAACTGAATTGCGCAGCTGCTTTTCTGTTTCACATCCTAGGCAAATACTGTGTTTTACAAAACCTCCTTACCTTGCTTCTTCAAATCTTCCTGCTGCCTTCAGGGCTCAGTCTTTAAGGCAGTAGGTAGGCAAGGGAGTAGCCAGCAAAATAAATTACCCCCCATTTTGAACAACTTTTGGCATGGTCTTGAGGGGGTGAACAGGCAAGAGTGCGGGCTTTGTAAAGTACAATTAACTTCACGTTTTCCAGGCATTCTTTGAAGAGTGCTAAAAAACCAAGGTCTGTCTGCTGAGGTTAACCTTCCACAGGATTTTTTGCGGTTCTCTCCTAGAATGTTATGGTTCCTATAACTTAATAATATACTTGAGATCTAAATAATGCATCTAACAAACTTGTCCAATTCACTCCCAGCCTACATCAGATCTTTCATCACCGTTCGTTTTGCGCATTCCTAATGCAGCAGCCAGGGTAAAGGAATTAATACTCACTCCATATCTGTAACTAAATACCCTAGATGATAACAACTCTATGAAGATACATAGCTCCCATTTGTTCATCGTTAAAAGGGGCAAGCTGCCCAAGGGGAATAAGGGCACGCAAAATGTATCTTGCTGCCAGTTAATGGACTGGCTTAGCAAGGTACAAGCTGGGCATATATTAATGGTCTTTTTAATAAAGGCTTTATTTTAGTTCAAACCAGACAGAAAACACTGGACAAACGAGTGTCGCTCACCTCCAGTGGCAAGTGACTGAAATGTGGTTGCAAAAGGAGGCCCCTGATGCACTCTGCAGTACTGCACTCAAGTTCATCCTCTGTCATGATGCTTACACTGCACTTTTAGTTTTGAACACCGAAGTGCAGCCACTGTCACCCACCCATAACAACGGCCATAAAGGGACCACAGGAGGTTGTCATTACATACAGGCAGGCTTCTAGCCAAATAAATCTGCCTGTGGATTACAATATGCAAGTGTAATTGGTCCTGCCTTTCACTTAGGCAGCCATTCTCGGTTCCTATTCCTGTGTGTATGACACCAGCATCCTAATACCCACTTAAACTGGTGAAGCGGGGGACTAACAACGCCACTGTAGGTAGGGTAGGGCTGTGGAGGGGCAAGATGCAAATAGTAATCAACAAAGGACCTCTCTCCCTTTGTCCTTAGAAGTGCAGACTACAGGCAGCTGTGGTGGTGAGGTGATAAGGAATTATTGGAGGGTTACAGCATTGTTATGCATAGGTCGGTTAGCATCTGTGCAGTCACCTTTATGCTGTGACAGATTGGTCACCTAACTGGAGGCAGTTCATAGATCATGTGCAGGGCTGTTATAGGTAGCGCTTTCGCACACTAATGGCCCTGCTAATCACAAAAGAGAAGGCAAAATGTATTTTGCCCCTTGTCCCCCCACCCTTGTCCGTGTCCCCCACTCCAAAATTTGAGGCGAATATATCCCCCAGGTCCCCCACACTTCCTACGCCCATGGTTATTGCAGTTTAAAATATGTGGAACTCTTTACTTTGGCCCCCTGTGTCAAATTCATGTACACTGCTTAGCATTACTAGTTAGGTTGCCTGCTGTGCATTCAACGTCAGCCAATCCTACTGAAGGAAAATACTGCTAAGGACACAGACCACACTTTCTGACACTTCTCGCAATCACATGTCTCATGAAAATAATAGTTATTGGTCCCTTTTTTCAAACTGCTATAGCAGAAGGGAGCCACACAACACTGTTTATAAAAAGAAGAAACAGTGGTAAGCAAGCCATAAACACACATGCGTGGTTATTAGCCCCTCTTAAGTGCTGCTCGTCTTTGGAGACCAAGTACCCCTCCTGTTATCTCCAGTAAGTCCCATACAGTGGGATTGCTAAGAGGTCTTTGGAGGCCATGCCCCCTTTCTCTGTCACTCTACAAATGCGGCTCCTGGCACAATACTGGTACCTCCAGAAAGTCCTACACAAGAGAATTCCTAAGAGCTAGTTAGAGGCCCCGCCCCCTTTCTCCACCACTCTGTAAACACAAGTGCTACTTAAACAAGCACTGGTAATGAATCGGTTTCACCTATGTAATGAATAATAAGCTGTTTCTATCATTCACCATCCAGGACGAAGGAAAGAGCTCCCTTACAAGTATCACAAGAGTGGAGAGAATGTGGCGCAGTGGGAAGAGCTGCTCGCTCAAGACCTAGGGATCCTGATTCATAAAGACCTATTTTTCCAAGATCTACAGATTGGTCAGATTGGGATGTGTACCACTACAATTAGATTTTTCTGAATAATAAAATAAAAAAATAAAAATTTAAAACAGGAAATTAAAAAACTGTTGATTTTGCTAGGTTTCACTATAGACCAGGGGTTCAGAGCCAGTACCACACAAATATGAGCATGATGGCATATATTTTCCTTAATTAAATATGTACACAAAAGTTTCTTCACATAACCTCTATTAAAACCTAGCATTATTAGAATCAGACATAGATTAAACCCACATCACCAAGTGGGCCAATTTGTCCCGATCGAGAAAAGGCATGTGTAAAATGAGGTAAAAAATAAAATTATAATGTTTCCCAAGTCTTGAGCACGTAAACCAGTACCTACATGTTGGGTTCATAGCATGCCCCATAAATAAATAAATAAAAACATCTACAACATCATAATGAAAATGGTCTCTGGCCCAGGAGTGTGTAAAACTCCAAACCCCGAACCAACCAGCTCACCTGAAACACCTTATTGTGTAATTTTATCTCAAACTAGTAACAATTGAAATCTGAAAACCTTGCTTCTCACATAAATCAGACCACACAATTACTCCCTGGGAAGTGCTAAATAGTTTATTTCGTGAACTTGTTCTCCATGCTTTGAGCCCCATACTTAGCACACAGTGTGAAACAAAACACTTTTATATGATGTAAAAGAATCACTTCTCACAGATGCCTAACATGAATACATGCATGTTGTATTCCAATCTTAAGGGTTTTCCATTACTGCAGACATTCATGGCATAGATACCCATATGTGGTGCCTTACAAGATTTTCCATGGCTTATATCTATGTGTTATCTCTCCTTCCTCAAACTCTCTGGGGTGACAACTTATTGTTCATGGTACACAACAAAAAATCTAAGTATACAAAAATGTCTCTCTTTAACCAAGGAACAGCTTTAGAGCAAAGGGGTCGCACGGAGTGAATAATATTGTTTTCCTTTGGATTGTTTGTGTGCTCAGTAGCTCACACTTTTGTATCCCATATCAACTGTTTAGAAACACAATCATACCATTTCCTACAGATGCTGTACAGCAAGCGGTGCAGAATATCGGGCTTGACCACAGACTAACTGAAGCAAATGTTCACTTACCCTACACCCGACCAAGAAGGAGGGGGTGGTAGCTAATGCCTCTGGACCCACACAAGACAGTTCCAAGGCCACAGAGTACATTTCAGAAAAGGGAAACCAATCCCATTTGATGACCTGCGTAGACCTTGCCCCACAGCCGGAATGGCATTTGAAATGCTTTACTTCGCGCCACTTGCTTAAACTGGCAGGAAAGTAAATGTTGGTTTGGAATGGATTGTGGTGGGAAGCCTGTTTGCTGAGGAACCTGTATTTGTTCTCTTGAGCTCAGCTCTTATTACCAGCAGTCATCCATCCCCTTAGAAAGATATAAGCGAAGTGACACCTCCATTCTCTCCCTAGTCCCTCTCCTTTGCCCAATGAATCAAACATCCTTGAGATATGTAAATGCTTTTGCGTACTCTTTGTAACCACACAGAGGAAGGGGAAGCGACTTAACAGCTAGAGCTGAAAGCGTTGGAACTGGGGACAGGGTTCGGGTCCCAGCCTCGGTTCAGCATCCTGTGATCCTGGACAAATCACTAAATCTCCTTGTGCCTTTAAAAAGTAATTTGACCTGGCTCACAAGTAAAGCGCCTTGTTCGTGCTATACAGATCTTCATAAAATAAATAATATACATGCTGCCCTCTTGTGGCTAGGTCTCCACTGCATATAAACGCCAAATACAGTGAAAATCTGCACAATACATATTCTAAGCAGAAGAGGTGCTTACTGCAGGATTTCTTAAGCCTGTGCTTTTTTGACATTTGAAATGGTAAGCATGTTTCCCAAGTAGATATGCTATAGAAAGAGCAGCAGTTAAGTAGTTAAATTTAAGGCAAGGATGTGGTCTCATGGCTAGACTGCCAACTTTGGAGCTGGGAAACCAAGGTTCGAGCCTCGGGGTCGACGCCACATCTTGCGATTCTGGGCAAATCACTTAATCTCCCTGTGTCCTTGTGTAACGTAATTGGTGCTCATGTAAAGCGCTCCAATACCTTGGGGTCGAGTTTGTGCTATATAAATCTGCACACAAAAAAAGGCTTCGGAATAGGGGACTTAGGGATGCGATTGTAGCTCTCCACTT
The DNA here is from genome assembly GCA_963921515.1 of Calotriton arnoldi. NCBI lineage: Eukaryota > Metazoa > Chordata > Amphibia > Caudata > Salamandridae > Calotriton > Calotriton arnoldi. The sequence continues at coordinate 426,927 of CAWUFW010002494.1, read as the reverse complement.
GATCAGAAGTGTGAGATATCGTGAAGATATTGTACTGCTACTATAACTTAAAATATAGCGATTAAGAAGAGGCTGAACAACAGCATTGAGTGCAATATAAACAAACATTAGTAATGCATCGGTTTCGCCTATGTAATGAATATTACGCTGTTTTTTTCAATCAGTGTCTGGGACGAAGGAAAAATCTTCTTTACAAACATTTCAAGAGTGGAGAGCATGTAGCACAGCGGCCAGAGCAGCAAACTCGAGAGCTGGGGATCCCAGTTTTGAGTCTCGGTGGTGCAACATCCTGTGATTCTGGGCAAATCACTTAGGGGCCGATTCCAATGCAGCTCGGAAGGCTCCGACCAATGATTGGAGCCTTCCAAGCCGCATCGTAATGTGCCGGTCAGTTTCCTTTCTGACCGCCTCATTTTGATTGAGGCGGTCAGAAAGGATGCCAAGCAGGAATCCGACCAGTCATTCTGGCTGGCTTCTGACAGGCACCCTTCTGCCAGTCGGAATGCGGCAAGTAATCTCAAGAGTGGGCCTTCCCACCCTTGAGATTACAATGACGGTCTCCAACATGGTTTCCATGCTTGTCTGTCCGACATGGAGACCATGCTGGAAAGCATCTTTGGGGCCCCCCAGCAGGGCCCCCTTTGGTGCATGGCCTCCAGTTGGAAGCCGAGGGGGCACTGTTGACCCCTGCACCTTGTGCCTGCCATGGGGTGCAGGGATGAACTGCACCTCCCATTTTACTATGGAAGCATGCATTACAGCTGGTTTATGGCCGGAGTGCATGCTCCCATAGTAAAATATAGAAATGTGACTGAACGGTGTTTGATCGCATCCTAATGGGTGGCCGGGACCGCTGACCGGGTGTCGGTCAGTCCCATGACCGATGCGGTGTCGGGTAGAAGTGATTCTGCCCAACATCGCAATGAGTCCCTAAATCTTTACTGGTGACAAGTGGCACTATATAAATCTGCTGCAAGATGAAAAAGCAGAAAGAGACAGAAGTTTCTGCAAAAATAGTTACATCAAAGCGATGTTAAAAATATTTCAGCGACGCGAAACTGATAGGAGAAGCAGACGAGAAACAGGCATGGTGAATGCAGGAAAATATACCACAGCCAATTGAAATGGAAGAAAAGTAAGTGGCATGCATAGGAACTAATGAAAAGCCAGGAAAGAAAGGGGGCGGGATGTAAACCCCTTGTAAGTTTATGTTATGTTAATATGTTATGTTAATAGGAACTTTTATAGCGCTCGTTCACCAACGGTTTATATTAAAAACAATAGATTTCACAAGCACAGCGCTATCGCTGTGCAGTCAAAACCTAAAAAACCATAGAAATTTACTGAAAACAACAAAGGTTACAGGGCCGTTATTGTTAGGAATTAGCATTTTAAAAAACTTAGAAATTCACTGAAAAAAAACAAAGGTTACAGGGATGTTATACTTAGGCTGACATTTCACTGGTACAAAACCAGAGAAATTCAGCTGTTATAGTTAGTTAGCTAACTATAACTTGGGCCCCACAATGCACTGCTTTACACATTACATCACTCATGACATGGTCAGTGACATCACTGATGACATCTCAAATGACATCACTGATGACGTCATCCACTGACTCTCTGATGCACCCACTCACACCCCATATAACCTTTCATACACCCGCTCCAACTTCCACACCACCATTCTCAAACCCTTTTACACACCCCTACCAGTACTTCCAGAGCCACTCACTGATTCATTGATCAACACACACACCCAATCACTCACCCATACAGCCACTGATATACCCACACACTCACTAATTTAGCCATTGGCATACCCACTCATACACACATACAGCCACTCACACTGAGTCAGTCACCCATAGAGCTACTCATACACCTACTCACTCACCCATAGTCAATCACACAGACACTTACTCACCCATACACTCACTCACTTACTCATACAGATACTAACACATACTCACTCAGTTATATAGTCACTGACAGAAGCACACACTCACTCATACAGCCACTCTCACATTCACTCACTCACCCATACAGTCACTCACATAACACATCACTCACCTATACTGCCTTTCACATACCCAGTTACTCACCTATATACCACTGACACATGCACTCACTCACCAACACAGCCATACACACACTCACTCATCCATACAGCCCCTCACAAATGTACTCACTATCCCATACAGCCACTGACTCACCCAGTCACTCATCCATACAGCCCATTACACAACCCTCACCCACCAACACAGACACTCAGACACCCATAAAGGTACTCAGACAACCAAACACTCACCCATACAGAAACTCACGTAACCACTCGCACCCCTATCTATCCAGGCACTTAGACACCAACTGACAGACAGAAACAGACATTCACACAATCAGTCACTCACCCATACGTTCACTGAGACACATAATCACTCACTTATACAATGCATCACGCACCCACTGAATCATCCAATCTTGCACTCATACACCCACTAATTCAACAATACACCTTGGTGTATATATATATTTAACACTCATAAACATTTAAAAACACTCATAGTCACTGGATGATGTCATCAGTGATGTCATTTGAGATGTCATCAGAAATGTCCTCAGTGATGTCACTGACCATGTCATGGATGATGTAATATGTGAGGTCATAAGCAGTGCATTGCGGGGGGTTGAGTTATAGTTAGCTCACTGACTATAACAGCTGAATTTCTGTGGTTTTGTACTAGTGAAACATCAGCCCTGTAACCTTTCTTTTTTTCAGGGAATATATATATATATATATTCACTGAAAAAACCATAGGTTTTAGGGACAGTTATAGTTACTTGGACATTGCACTCGTACAAAACCCGTGAAATTCCCCCGTTATAGTTAGTTCAGCTAACTATAACTCGCGCCCCGCAATGCACTGCTGATGATGTCACATATTACATCACTCATGACATGGTCAGTGACATCACTGATGACATCACTGATGACATCTCAAATGACATCACTGATGACATCATCCAGTGACTGTGTGTTTCTGTAAAGTTTAAATATTTTTAAAATATATAGGAAAAGACGTATTGAAGAATGAGTGGGTGTCTAAGTGTCTGTATGGATGATTTAGTAGGTGCGTGACTGACTCTATAAGTGAGTGATTTAACGTATCTTACTGAATGCATGGGTTAGTGACTAAACTGGGTGTATGTCTGTATCCGTCTGTCTGTTGCTGTGTAAGTGGCTGCATGTGTTTGTGAATAGCTAAATGATTTTCTATATGAGTTATTGAATGCTTGTCTGAGTATCTGTATGGGTGCCTGAGTGTTTGTGTGGGAGGGGTGTGTGCAACTCTGTGCATAGATGTGTGAGTGGGTGATTCACTGGGTGGATGGTTTCAAGAGTGCATCTGTGATAGACTGTATGGGTGGGTAAGTGTGTGTAAGAGTGTGTTAGTGAGTGAATGTATGTCCCAGTGGTACATGTGTGAGTAACTACATATGTGAAAGGCAGTATATATGTGTGTTGGAGTATATAAATAGCTATAAGCAAGAGTGAGTGATTGTGATAGTGGCTGTATGGATGATTGTGTGCTTGTATCAGTGATTGTATAAGAGCGTAACAATGTGCTACTATTTGTATGAGTAAGTGAGCTGGTGTGTGTATAACTGTATAGGTGAGTAAATGGCAGTGTGTTTAATTATTTGCATGACTGACTAGGTGTGTGAGTATCTCTATGGATGAGTGGCGTTGTTTGAGTGTCTATATAGGAGTAAGAGTGCATATGATAGTCCTGTACTGAGTGACCGTAAGTATGAGTGACTGTACGGGTGAGTGAGTGGATGTGTGTGTGTAGACCTAAGAATCAGTGAGTGGGTATGTAGTTATTGGTGTTGGAGTGTCTATGGTTTTGCGAATGGCAGTCTGTAATTTAGAGTGGGTGTATCAAAGATTATATTAGGGTGTGAGGAGGTGCATCAGATTATCACGTGGATGATGTCATCAGTGATGTCATTTGAGATGTCATCAGTGATGTCATCAGTGATGTCACTGACCATGTCATGAGTGATGTAATATGTGACGTCATCAGCAGTGCATTATGGGGCGCGAGTTATAGTTAGCTGAACTAACTATAACGGGGAATTTCACGGGTTTTGTACGAGTGCAATGTCCAAGTAACTATAACTGTCCCTAAAACCTATGGTTTTTTCAGTGAATTTCAAAGGTTTTTAAATGCTAATTTGTAACTATAACGTGTCTGAAACCTATGGTTTTTTCAGTGAATTTCAAAGGTTTTTTAAATGCTAATTTGTAACTATAACGTGTCTGAAACCTATGGTTTTTTCAGTGAATTTCAAAGGTTTTTTAAATGCTAATTTCTAACTATAACGTGCCTGAAACCTACGGTTTTTTCAGTGAATTTCAAAGGTTTTGTAAATGACAATTTTTAAATGTATTAATTGTTATATTAATTTTTTTCATACTGATTTACTACATTTTTAGAAACCATTTTTTTTTACATATTTTATTTGTCAAATTACATTGTAATTACATTATACATTACATTACAAAAAATACTTTCTCAGAATGAATTACTTTAGTTTAAATACTTTGCAGATAGGCAATAGACTTTTAAGTACAGTAGTTACAGTTGTTGCAATGGGCAACACATTTTCAAACACAATGCAACATTCAGCTCAATGTGAATTTCTAGTTAAATGCAATTAGTTACTTTATGGATTACTTTTGTAACCACAGGACTGGATCCTAGATTCAGTCCTGGTACATCTCCTGTAAACAGTTGAGTAAAAGCGTTTTGGTTACAGTCGTGATTTTTAAGGAATATTATTGTATTTTAAAAGTTGACACTTTGAAACTTTTTCTCATAGAATCACCAATGTTATCCTATGGAAGGAAATTCACTTAGCAGGTAAAAACTGTTATCGTTACTTTTTCTTACTCAGTGTTGGATCCTGGATCCAGCACTGGTGCATCTCCTGTAAACAGTTGAAAGAATGCGTTTAAGTCATACAGGCGATTTTTAAGGAATATTTGTAGTTTGTGAAAATCAACACTTTGAAACTTTTTTGCTGAAAACCAGTCAATGTTAGCCTATGAAGGAAATTCAAGTTACCGGTAAGTACGGTTAAAATTACTTTTGAGGATCAGTACTGGGCTGAAACATGCAGCACTGAGGTCTCTCCTGATAACAGGTGAGTAAATCGGAATTCGTATTTCGGCTGATTTTAGAGGAATATTTTAAAGTTCCAAAACTCCACACTTAGAAGAATTTCCAAGTGAAACCAGTCAATGTTAGCCTATGGAAGGAAATTCAAGTTACTGGTAAGTACGGTTAAAATTACTTTTCAGGACCAGTACTGGGCTGAAAGATGCAGCACTGAGGTCTCTCCTGATAACAGGTGAGTAAATCAGAATTCGGATTTCGGCTGATTTTAGAGGAATATTTGTATGTTTCAAAAATCAACACTTAGAAGAATTTCCAAGTGAAACCAGTCAATGTTAGCCTATGAAGGAAATTCAAGTTACCGGTAAGTACGGTTAAAATTACTTTTCAGGATCAGTACTGGGCTGAAAGATGCAGCACTGAGGTCTCTCCTGATAACAGGTGAGTAAATCGGAATTCGTATTTCGGCTGATTTTAGAGGAATATTTTAAAGTTCCAAAACTCCACACTTAGAAGAATTTCCAAGTGAAACCAGTCAATGTTAGCCTATGAAGGAAATTCAAGTTATCGGTAAGTACGGTTAAAATTACTTTTCAGGATCAGTACTGGGCTGAAAGATGCAGCACTGAGGTCTCTCCTGATAACAGGTGAGTAAATCGGAATTCGTATTTCGGCTGATTTTAGAGGAATATTTTAAAGTTCCAAAACTCCACACTTAGAAGAATTTCCAAGTGAAACCAGTCAATGTTAGCCTATGAAGGAAATTCAAGTTACCGGTAAGTACAGTTAAAATTACTTTTCAGGATCAGTACTGGGCTGAAAGATGCAGCACTGAGGTCTCTCCTGATAACAGGTGAGTAAATCGGAATTCGTATTTCGGCTGATTTTAGAGGAATATTTTAAAGTTCCAAAACTCCACACTTAGAAGAATTTCCAAGTGAAACCAGTCAATGTTAGCCTATGAAGGAAATTCAAATTACCGGTAAGTACGGTTAAAATTACTTTTGAGGATCAGTACTGGGCTGAAAGATGCAGCACTGAGGTCTCTCCTGATAACAGGTGAGTAAATCGGAATTCGTATTTCGGCTGATTTTAGAGGAATATTTTAAAGTTCCAAAACTCCACACTTAGAAGAATTTCCAAGTGAAACCAGTCAATGTTAGCCTATGAAGGAAATTCAAGTTACCGGTAAGTACGGTTAAAATTACTTTTCAGGACCAGTACTGGGCTGAAAGATACAGCACTGAGGTCTCTCCTTATAACAGGTGAGTAAATCGGAATTCCTATTTCGGCTGATTTTAGAGGAATATTTGCACAATGGTGAAGGGAGGGGGCGGGGCCTGAGGTGACATCTTTGCAAACGCGCCCCGTGGCGCGTTTTAGGTTGGGGGATTAAGTTCCCTTGAATCCTGAGGGTCCCTAGGGGCCAACTAGACCACCAGGAACCTCCAATATGCGCCAGGGGCTGCGTTGCAGAGACGTGTAGAGAGGCCACACCCTTTTACACCTCTCTGCAACGCAGCTCTGTGGCGCTTTCTGGATGTACCTGTTGGGCTAGTTGGCCCCCAGGGACCCTCAGGATTGAAGGGGATTTAATTCCCCATCTTAAAACGCGCCACGGGGCCTGTTTGCACACATGTCACCTCAAGCCCCGCCCTCCCTTCACCACTGTGCAAACGCGCCCCGTGGCACGTTTTAAGTTGGGGGATTAAGTCCCCTTGAATCCTGAGGGTCCCCGGAGTCCAACTAGCCCACCATATTTCTCCAAAAAGCGCCATAGAGCTGCGTTGCAGAGAGGTGTAAAAGGGGCGTGGCCTCTGTACACCTCTCTGCAAGGCAGCCCCTGGCGCATACTGGAGGTTCCTGGTGGGCTAGTTGGCCCCCAGGGACCCCCAGTATTCAAGGGGAATTCGCCCCTCTGCAAACGCGCCAGGGGCGCGTTTGCAGAGTGGTGAAGGAAGGGGGCGGGCCTGCGGGCCCGATCGTTTTTTTTTTTTTTTTTTTGGGGAGGGGGCCACGTGGCCCCCTCCTGAGCCACTACTTGCCCCAGGGACCCCATCCCCCGGGGCTGGCCCTCTCGTTGGGGACTGTGGGGGTCCTCAATCCCCCACAGTCCCGCCGGCTCCCCGTGTCCTACGGGAGCCGGCATTGCTTTACACATGGGGAGCTGCTAAGATGCAGCTCCCCATGTGGAAAGCAATCGGCTTTGGATATTGGAAGAGAGAGCAGGTTTCCTGCTCTCTCTTCCAATATCCAAAGCAAGTTTGCAATGACAGGACGGGAGCCGCGAGGCTCCCGTACTGTCATTGCAAACAGCAGTGTCCCGGGGGTAGGCACCCCGGGACACTGCAGGAGCCGGCCCTGGGGGGTGGTGGTCCCCAGGGCCATCAAGGGTTTCCAGGAGGGGGCCGCGCGGCCCCCTCCCATTCAGTGCACAGCCCCGGGGAGGTGGTGGTCCCCGGGCTCTGGGGTCCAAAACGGACCCCCATTGTAATTTTTCTTAGTGCCCCGGGAGGTGGTGGTCCTCGGGGCGTGTGGGGGCTGGAGCCCCCCACACAGGTTTTTAATAAAAAAAAGAAGCCCCGGGAGGTGGTGGTCCTCGGGGCTGCGGGAGGCTCAGAGCCCTCCCGCACCATTGTACATAAAGCCCCGGGGGTGGTGGTCCCCGGGGCTTGGGGGCCCTTAGAGGCCCCCCACACATAAAATTAACCCCCCCAGCATGCCCCCGGGACTTGGGCCACCCGGGGCCAATTAACATCGAAGCGCGGAGACCGCGCTTCGATTTTTTCGGCAGGGTTCGCGCTCCCTGAGCGCATCCTGCCGATTTTTAAAAAAAAAAAATTTTTTTTTGCCCAGGGGTCCTTGTGGGACCCCTGAGCAAACCTAGGGGTCAGGGTGTTTCTACCCTCCCCTTTGTGCGCTTTGCGCACTTGTTTCTGTCCCTCGGTTCTACCGAGGGACAAAATGGCTGCCAACATTTCCTGAATCGGAATGTTGACAGCCAGCTGACAGCCAATTAACATGCAGCTCGTGATCGGGAGGGTGCGCGAATCCTCCGTGCCCATAGATATATATGTACTTTTACTTTTTGATTTTCTCAGCAACTACTGAACGGATTTACACCATTTAACAAAAGGGTTCTTTCTGAACCAAGAACTACCTCTTTGCCAAATTTGGTGTAATTCCGTTCAGCAGTTCGGGCTGTAGCCGTGTCTAAAGTTTCCTATGGGAAAATGCATGGGGAAAACGCGTTTTGGGACCCCCTTTTTCTCGGCCCCCGCTTGACGTATCACCCCGAGACTTTCAGGGTAGGAGCGGACCGGAGCGCCCCACGAAGTTTGAAAATTTCGCGAAGATACGTCAACCGGCAAGAGAGTTATTTCAAATAGAATGTCGCGGATTTCCTATGGATAATAGGTTGTAACTATAACTATCTACTGGCGACCGCCAGTAGATAATAACAACTTCTGGGTAATAGGAATATTGCGCTGCGCTACAGTCTCAGTTACTGGTCCCCACCAGTCGTGTCTAAAGAGCCAACAGGCATTAACATGGGACGCACATTTTTTTGACCCCCCCTTTTTCTCAGCCCCTGCTTAACAGATCACCCCGAAACTTCTCATGCACAACATGACTCACTATGACACTTTTTGGGGGAAAATTTTGTGAAGATTTGTCAAACAACGCTAAAGATATAGGCAAGTCAAAAAAAAGTTTTTATATAGAAACATGGTCCTAACTATAACTACCTACTGGCAACCACCAGCAGAATGTATATACATATATAGGGAGCGTCAAATTTTAACGAAATTACCCATTGAGTTTGAGGTTGCCTAGTCAAGATGCCAACATCATAATTTGTTGTATATTGGATCTACTGTATTGGCACTCTTCTATATACCAGATGCATTGTCTCTTTATGCATATGCCCTAGACATCTAATTGGGAAAGAGATACTTCTCCCTCAGTGAACCTGCATATTTTATGATTACTCTGGTTAACTTGATAAGCACTTGCACTTTACAAAGGCTATCGTCCTTCTAGCCATCAGGCTGTTATTGACTGCTGTCAGGCAGACTGATCAATGCTGCACTTGCACTTTACTCAACTAGTACTGTGGATCAATTGAGAGGGATGACAACCGGGAGTTAAAGTTTACGAAAACACTTGCACTTTTCAACAGGTCATGCACTATGTTAATTTCCATATATCAGTAGATGTGAGACATTACATTTTCTGAGTACCTACTATTGGCCACTGTTGCACTTGCACTTTAGCCAGTGATGCGGCATTACCCAATACATGATGACATCTGTTGGGGGTATTTGATTTCAGTAGAGCCGATCTTAAATATGCCGGACCATTCTATACAATAGATTTTATACATTGGAAAATTCAGCACTTAGCAACCTTGTAACCAATGATATTTGCTTGCTGTGCAATGTTGATGAAAAACACTGAAGGTGGTACCTTTAGGTTTCTCTTATAATCTTTATAATTTTAATTTTGATTTATATTTATATTTTCAAATTTTAACCTGAGTGTTGCAGTAATTATGAATTGTTGAAATGATGATGCCCTAAGCACTTGTACTTTCTTTTACCGAGGGAGGTATTGATAGAAGCATTGAATTGCAGTTTGTATTCAACAATATTGCGATGAAACAAACATGATTGGTAATGAATTAGAATTACAAACATGTCCACCTGGAGGGGCGATTAAGACATCGATGGTTCCATAAGAAAAACAATTGCTCTACGGCATTGTGAGGATTTGGCAAAATGTGAAGCCATATGTGAGGAGTTTCAGGCATTGAGTCTGTCTTCCATGATTATGCGTAGAGCAAACATGTGACCTACACCTCTGCTATTTTTACTGGTTAACTGTGAGTGACGTTTGTTGTGTGAACAAGGCAGGAAGTGCCGAAACGCGTAACAGCGTAATTAATAAATGAAGAACAGATTAACAATCCACCCCCTGCGTTGGCGTCCTTTTCTGATTGAGGAAACTGGAGTTGGAGTTAAGATATATATATATATATATACATATATATATATATCCCACACTTGTTCCCATGAAATAGAACAGAATGACTGCACTCCAAATGCATCCCAGAAATTTAAGTATAAAATGAACTGCATGCAGCCAATGGTGCCAGCGAGCTAGTCAGTGTTTCCAATGTCATCCTATGAGTAAGGAGCCGAAGAGCCCCGAAACGCGTCAGGATTGGAGATTTATCGGGATTGAAATGCTGGTTTCCGCTGAATAAAGGATTTGTGAATCACTCTGCTGTTATGGATGTCCTCGCCTCAGGGCGCTTTTTGATGGATATATATCTATATATATACATATATATATATATATATATATATATATATATATATATATATATTTACTGCAATGTGGTTCTATATATATATTACCTACTGGCGGTCGCCAGTAGGTAGTTATAGTTAGGACCTCGTTTCTATTCAAAATAGCCTTTTTTCTTTTGCCAATATCTTTGGCGCCGTTTGACGAATTTTGCAAAATTTTCAAAACTAATGACCAGCTCAGGTCAGCTCCTGTCTTAAACGTTTGGGGGTGATTCATCAAGCGGGGGCCGGGAAAAAGGGGGTCCCAAAACGCATTTTCCCGATGTTAATTTCCATAGGAAGTTTTGGAACGAACTGCTGAACGGAATTACACCAAATTTGGCAAAAAAGGTAGCTCTAGGTTCAGAAAGCGCCCTTTTTTTTTAAATCGTGTAAATCCGTTCAGTAGTTCCTGAGAAATTCAAAAAATAAAAATGTATATATCTGAGCACAGAGGAGGAGCCGCGAATCCTCCCGATACCAAAGGGGATGATGGACGGAGCGTTAGAGCAAATCAAACACTCACCCCCAGTCAACAGATCTGGGTTTAATCCATCATCATTCTTTAGCTCACTCCACCACCCCAGTTCAGACATGGCCATATGCAAATCAGTCTGACCCTGTGCCTCATGGGAACAGTCCAGCCCGAACTGCCAAGCCATGTCTTCCCTGGACCGGAAACAAGCATCCTGGGACCGGTTTCGGGTTCAAAACCCTCATCAGCCAGGCTATCTTGAATCCAGTGGCAAAGTGAGCAAGGGACCCACGTCTGGGCATACCCTGCCAACTTAGGGCGAACAAAGCGATACCAAAGGGGATGATGGACGGAGCGTTAGAGCAAATCAAACACTCACCCCCAGTCAACAGATCTGGGTTTAATCCATCATCATTCTTTAGCTCACTCCACCACCCCAGTTTAGACATGGCCATATGCAAATCAGTCTGACCCTGTGCCTCATGGGAACAGTCCAGCCCGAACTGCCAAGCCATGTCTTCCCTGGACCGGAAACAAGCATCCTGGGACCGGTTTCGGGTTCAAAACCCTCATCAGCCAGGCTATCTTGAATCCAGTGGCAAAGTGAGCAAGGGACCCACGTCTGGGCATACCCTGCCAACTTAGGGCGAACAAAGCGATACCAAAGGGGATGATGGACGGAGCGTTAGAGCAAATCAAACACTCACCCCCAGTCAACAGATCTGGGTTTAATCCATCATCATTCTTTAGCTCACTCCACCACCCCAGTTCAGACATGGCCATATGCAAAACAGTCTGACCCTGTGCCTCATGGGAATCCTCCCGAGCACGAGCTTCATTCTTATTGGCTGCCAACACTGCAAACCAGAATGTGTTGGCAGCCATCTTGTGACTCGGTACCGAGTCACAAGAAAAAGGAAAAAGAAAGTTAAAAATGAAGAAAAGGGGGCAGGGTAGAAACACCCTGACCCCCTAGGCCTGCTCAGGGGCTCCCACAGGAACCCCCAGGCCCCAAAAAAGCATTTTTTTAAAAAATATTCGGCCAGAGTCGCGCTGGGTGCGCAAATCCGGAAGAACATTTTTTTTAAAACGAAGTGCGGTCTCCCGCACTTTGTTTTCTTAAAGCCCCTGGGTTGGCCAGGTCCCGGGGGCAATATTTAATAATGGTGCAGGGGCCTGCGGGCCCCCCCGCAGCCCTGGGGACCGCCACCTCCCCTGGGCGATCCTTATTCAAATGCAGGGGGGCTCGCGGCCGCCCGCAGCCCTCAGGACCGCCACCTCTCCGGGGCTTTATTTAAAGAAATTAAATAAAAAGCATGGGGGGCTCTTGTCCCCCCACGCAGCCCCGGGGACCGCTACCTCCCTGGGGCTTTTTTTTTAAATTAAAGGTGTGTTGCGGGGGCTCCGCCCCCCCCCACACTGCCCCAGGGACCACCACCTCCCCGGGGCATACAGTAATTTGAATTCAGGGGTCCGTAGAGGACCCCTGGCCCAGGGGACCACCACCTCCCCGGGGCTTTGCACATATGTTGAGGGGGGCCGAGCGGCCCCCCTTGTGGGGCCCTCGATGGCCCTGGGTACTGCCACACCCCAGGGCCTGCTCTTGCAATGTCCCGGGGTGCCCACCACCGGGACATTGCCGTTTGCCATGGCAGGGCGGGAGCTGCCATAGCAATCTCCTGCTTTGCTCCTTGGAAGCGAGAGCAGGAAACCTGCTCTTGCTTCCAAGAAGCAAAGCAGAATTGCTTTTGGGCAAGGGGAGCTGCATGTTAGCAGCTCCCCTTGCCCAAAAGCAATGCCGGCTCCCGCAGGAGGTGGGGGGCCGGCTGGGACCGTGGGGGCATTTGGGCTCCCCCCACAGTCCCAACTTGAGGGCCGGCCCCGGGGGATGGGGTCCCCAGGGCCAGAAGTGGCCCAGGGAGGGGGGCCACATGGCCCCCCTCCCTAATTAAAAAAAAAAAGAATTGGCCAAGCCCCAGGGGATGGGGTCCCCGGGGCCAATAGTGGCCGAGGGAAGGGGGCCACGTGGCCACCCTCCCTAAAAATATATATTTTTTAAAGCTTTGGCCATGCCCCGGGGGATGGGGTCACCGGGGACACAAATGGCCTCAGGAGGGGGGTCCACGCGGCCCCCCTCTAAAAAAAAATAAACAAGACTGACCAGGCCCTGGGGGATGGGGTCCCCGGGGCCAGTAGTGGCCCAGGGTAGGGGGGCCATGCTGCCCCCCTCCTGGGAAAAATATTTTATAAAAACGAGGCCAGGCCCCGGGGGATGGTGTCCCCAGGGCCAATAGTGGCCCATGGAAGGGAGGCAACGTGGCCCTCTTCCTGTTTATTTTTTTTAAATAAAAAAGGCTCAGGCCCTCGGGATGGGGTCCCCAGGGCCCAAAAAATACTAAAAGAAGTGGGGCCACACAGCCCCCCTTCTAAAAATATTTTTGAAAAAGAAAAGCCGGCATCTTGCTGGAGGCCCCTCCCCCTCCCTGCAACACTCTGCAAACGCGCCCCCTGGCGCGTTCTAAGTTGGGGGATTAAGTCCCCTTTATTCCTTAGGGTCCCTGGGGGCCAACTAGCCCACCAGGGACCTCCAGTAATCCCCACACAGTGGGATTGCTGAGAGGTGGTCCGAGGCCACACCCCTTTTTACACCACTCTGCAAACGCACCTCTTAGCGCACTGCTGGTGGGGTGATGAGGTCCTCTTGTGTCCTGAGGACCTCAAGACTATAGTGGACTTCATCCCCCAAGCAGCAGTGTGCCAGGAGGTGCATTTGCAGAGTGGTGTAAAAAGGGGGCATGGCCTCGGACCACTCTCAGCAATTCAGCTGTGTGGGGTTTACTGGAGGTAACAGGAGGGCTAGTTGGCCCCCAGGGACCCTCTGGAGGTAAGGGGACTTCCTTCCCCAACCAAGAGCATGCCAGGAGGCGCGTTTGCAGAGTAGTGGGCAAAAGGGGCGTGGCCTGCTATGAGAACTTAGCAATCCTGCTGTGTGGGACTTACTGGAGGTACCAGGTAGGCTAGTTGGCCCCTAACCACCCCCAGCAGCGAAGGGGATTTCAATCCCCATCCAAGAGCGCGCCAGGGAGCACGTTTGCAGAGTGGTGGGCAAAGGGGGCGTAGACTGCTATGAGAACTTAGCAATCCTGCTGTGTGGGACTTACCGGAGGTAATAGGAGGGGTTGTTGGCCCCCAAGGATGTCCTTGGGGGCCAACTACCCCTCTTTTTACCTCCAGTAAGTCCCACACAGTGGGATTACTAAGACATCTTCGGAGGCCACGCCCCCTTTCTCCACCACTCTGCAAACACACCTCCAGGCAGACTACGGGATGGGGGATGAAGTCCACTTTACTCCTGAGGGACTTTGGGGGCTAAGAAGCCCTCCTGGTACCTCCTGTAAGTCCTACTCAGTGGAATTCCAGAGCGCTGGTCGGAGGCCTAGCACCCTTTCTCCACCACTCTGCTAACGCGACTACTAGTTAAAGAAGCATTTTGCAATGTAATAGGTTTTGCATTTGCAAGAGTTAGAGCCTTTGGCGTTGTAAATGTAAAAGTGTTTTAATAATGTTTCTTGGAGTGGAGTGGATGTAGGTTGTGTGTAGTGGAATTATGTGGGATGTTGTGCAGTGAAATTATGTGGATAGAAAGTATGTGGTATTTAGTGTGTAGGAATTATGTAGAGTGGGATTATGTGTTATGGAGAGTAATTGTGTGGTATGATAGTCTGTGTTGTGGAGTTGTAACCTCAGGTTTAGTCTTCCTCGTTTCCATAGAAGCTAAACTATGAACTCAATGAGACAACAAAAAAGAAGGAACCACTGAGGAGCACTTCTGGACCTAGTCAGAGGTATGAGCAGGGCCACTGGAATTATGTGACTGTTTGGCTGCACCGACTTTTGCACAAATATACATTTTCCGCATTTGCCACACAATCCATCATCTGCTGCCTAATCTGCAGATTTGAACAAAAAAAACATTGTTTCTAGCTCAAATGGCTCAAACGTTACCTAAAATGCAGCAACAAGTGTTACAGCATGGTGGAAGGCCCTGTGCAAACCTAGAATGGTCACCTGTTACTTATTGCTAAATGTGGGTATTAAATTGGTACTAATGGTATGTAAACCACTCTTGCCTCTTTCTGCACCTCTCTTGCCTCTATCTACATTTCTGTTGCTTCCTTCTGCAACCCTCATGCCTCTTTCACACCACTCTTCCCTCTTTCTGCACCCCTCTTCCCTCTTTCTGCACCTCTCTTGTTTCTTTCTGTATCCCTCTTGCCTCCTTCTCCACCCCACTTCCCCCTTACTACATCTCTGTTGCTTCTTTATGCACTTCTCTTACTTGTTTCTGCACCTCTCTTGCGTCTTCCTGCACCTCTGTTGGTTCTTTCTGCACTTCTCTTGCTCTTTCTTCACCCTTTGTGCCTCTTTCAACACTTCTCTTGCTTCTTTCCACACCTCTGTTCTTCTTTCAGCAATTCTCTTGCCTCTTTCTGCACTTCTCTTCCTTCTTTCTGCACCCCTCCTGCCTCTTTCTGCACCTCTGTTGCCTCTTTGTGCACCTCCCTTGCCTCTTTCTGCACTTCACTTGCTTATTTCTGCACCTCTCTTGCCTGTTTTGGCACCTCTGTTGCTTCTTTCTGCACTTCTCTTGCCTCTTTCTGCACCTCTGACTTAGAGGTAGTTTTAATCCCCCTGCCCTATTATGTAGTAGGGCCTTACAGGGGAGGTCATGCCAATCACAGGGGTATCCCAACCCATAGTGTACCCTAGTGTATGTAGGTGTTTTCACTGTATTCTAAGTGTCTTTCAGCATAGCACTGGCTCCGGGCCTGTTTAGTCAGAATCAGTTACCACCAGTACCAGTCAGCAAAAAGTTGGGGGCACAGGATGACTTTGCAACAAGGCCTCTTTCTGCACCTCTGTTGGTTCTTTCTACATATCTCTTGCTTCTTTCTGCACCTTTCTTTGTCTTTCTGGACTTCTGTTGCCTCTTTCTGCATTTCTCTTGCTTCTTCCTGTGCTTTTCTTCCTCTTTCTGCACATGTCCTACCTCTGTAGGCATAGTTAGAAATTAGCATTTAAAAAACCTTTGAAATTCACTTAAAAACAATAGGTTTCAGGGACGTTATAGTTAGGAATTAGCATTTAAAAAACCTTAGCAATTCACTGAAAAAACCATAGGTTTGAGGGACGTTATAGTTAGTAATTAGCATTTAAAAAGCTTTGAAATTCACTGAAAAAACCACAGGTTTCAGGGACTTTATAGTTAGTTGGACATTTCACTTGTACAAAACCAGAGAAATTCAGGCGTTATAGTTAGTTGAGCTAACTATAACTCGCGCCCCCGCAATGCACTGCTGATGACGTCACATATTACATCACTCATGACATGGTCAGTGACATCACTGATGACATCACTGATGACATCTCAAATTACATCACTTATGAAATCACTGGTGACATCATCCTCGTGGTAATCTGATGCACCTCCTCACACCCTAATATAACCTTTGATACACCCACTCTAAAATACAGACTACCATTTTCGAAACCATAGACACACCAATTCCAGTTACTACATACCCACTCACTGATTCCTAGGTCTACACACACATCCACTCATTCACCCACACAGTCACTCATACATGCAGTCACTCATCAATACAGCACTATCATATGCACTCATACAACTATACAGACACTCACACACTGCCACTCATCCATAGAGTTACTCACACACCTAGTCAGTCATGCAAAGAATCAATCACACTCCCATTTACTCACCTATACAGTTATACACACACCACCTCACTTATTCATACAGATACTAACACATACTTACTCTCTTATACAATCACTGATACAAGCACATACTCATCCACACAGCCACTCTCACAATCACTCACTCTCACATATAGTCATTTATATACTCCAACACTCACATATACTGCCTTTTACATATGTAGTTACTCACACATGTACCACTGAGAAAACTCAAAAACTCTACAGACACAGATACCGAGGCACTCTTAGATCATATGGCCAGTGTAGGACTCAATCAACTGGTTAAGGAAGCAACTCACTCGGCAGGGCACTGCCTTGATGAAATCTTTTCAGACCACCCTAACCTTTTATGGAATAAAGCCCTGCCACTCATCTGGTCAGACCATAGAGCAGTATTGTTTAAAATTTGCTTACCACCTAAAAAGTACACCTATGTACCCAAGAAACTTCTTAGCTCCCGGCCTTGGCATAAGATTGAGGAAGATGATTCAAGCAAGACACTCCTAAGCTCTCGCAAATCTACCCCTGCGAACCTGGATGAGGCAGTGATGAGCTATCACTCCTGGATTCAACATGCGGGGCAACAGTTAGCCCCCCAACTACACGGCGCCCCACCAGACGCTCTGAACCTTGGTTCATTAAGTCCCAGAAAGCGCAAAAACAGACCTGTAGGAAACTTGAAAGGAAATGGAGGTTAGCCAACAATGCCCAAACCAAATCAGAATACAAACTGGCTATGCAAATCTATAAGCAGCTCATTCTGAAAGCCAAATCTGATTTTATTAAAGAAAATATTGAAGCATCTAATGGCTGTGCTAAAAAATTGTTTGCTACGGTGAAAAAACTCTTCAAGCTTCCTGAAGTCCAAAGTCAGGGCAATAGCCAGCAATTCTGCATCAAGCTAGCAAATGCCTTTCAACTAAAAGTCAATCAAGTCTTCGACACCTTCATTACCCAAGCCAATCTGTCTGCACTCACAGATAAAAACCCAAGTGCTAATCCAGCCCCTCAAGCTAACACAGCTAGCCCTCCCACCACCATATTATCTATGTTTCCGCCAATCTCACTTGACCGTACTATCGAATTAATCTCCTTAGTTAAGTCAGGATCCCCCTCTGATCCCTGCCCTCCCAAAATCTTGCATCTGGTCCTGGAAATCGTGGCATCTGCTCTCTGGCCTATTTTTAACTTTATGATCTCTTCGGGGGCCTTTCCCACTGACTGGAAAAGAGCCTCTATATTGTCACTTCTGAAAAAGCCAAATTTGGACCCCGATAACCCTTGATAAAGGTGGGAGCACTGCTCTTATCCTTTTAGATCTCTCAGCGGCATTCGACACTGTCAACCACGACGTGTTGGTTGAATGTCTTGCCTTGCTGGGAATCAGGGACAAAGCACTCCTCCTACTCAGATCCTTCTTGTCAAACAGGACACAATCAGTGGCACTTGACCCATTTGTCTCCCTGGACTTCTCACTCCCTTGTGGAGTGCCTCAGGGCTCATCGTTGAGCCCCACACTTTTTAATCTATACGTCACCGCACTGGCCAAACTGATAAGAACCTTTGGATTCACGCTGGTGTCGTATGCGGACGACACACAAATCATAGTGTCCATTAACAGCTCGTCCGCAGACACTGCGCCCCGGTTCAAAAGCTGTATGAGCCACATATGAAAGTGGATGCAGACAAACTGTCTTAAACTTAACACTTCAAAAACAGAAGTTATGCTTTTTGGCAACACACCTATTGTCTGGTCAGACAGCTGGTGGCCAAGTCACATGGGCCTTCCCCCAACAACAGCTGACAAGGTTAAGAACCTTGGAGTTCTGTTTGACTCCAGGCTCTCTTTCGAGTCCCAGATCAATCATACCATAGCAACTTGTTTTTTCAACCTTAAAATCCTGAAAAAAATACTTCCGTTCATCCCATTAGAGCTCAGGAAAACAGTGGTCACAGCCTTGATTGGTTCAAGACTGGACTACTGCAACGCCCTTCTTACCAGTGCAAGCAAGCGTAGTCTACAAAAACTGCAAACTACGCAAAATGCTGCTGCCAGAGTTCTGCTTGGGCTTACTCGCTTCGACTCAGCCTCCAAGGCTCTCGCACAGCTAGATTGGCTGCCCATTATTAAGCGCATCCAGTTTAAGACCTTGTGTATTGCATTTAAGACCACACATGGTAAGGGCCCACGACAACTGTCGCAACTCTTCAGACCTTCCATCCCAGGCAGATCACTAAGATCGTCTAACAGGGGCAACTTATCTATCCCCAAGATTTCAAAAGTAAAATGGAGAGGTAAAGGTTTTTCCTACACTACACCACTGCTAAACTTTGGCACTACTTGCTCACTTGCCTGAAAACCAACATAAGCTGCTTCAATTTATGAAGCGCTTAAAGACCTGGCTGTACTAATGGCACCGTTCTAAAAATGACTGTCTTCTGGTGTATCCAGCGCCTAGATACCTCTGGGTTATGTTGCACTTTATAAATTCCTCATTTCATTTCATTCACTAACCAACACACCCATACACACACTCACCCACCCATACAACCCTTCACAGATGCACTCTTGAACCCATACACCCAGTGAATCACCCACTCACACATCTATGCACAGAGTCACACATCTCCCACCCACCCACACAGACACTCAGGCACCCATACAGATACTCAGACAACCAATCAATAACCCATATAGACACTCACGTAGCTACTCACCAACCCATGCAGCCGCTTACACACTAACTGACAGACTGATACGGACACTCACACAGATTAGTCACTAACCCATGCATTCAGTAAGAAACGTTTAATCACTCACTTATACAGTCAGTCACGCACCTACTAAATCATCCATTCAGACACTCATACACCCACTCATTCTTTAATACACCTTGGCATATATATACATATATAACTTATTTAAACTTTACAGAAACACACAGTCACTGGATGATGTCATCAGTGATGTCATCAGTGATGTCATTTGAGATGTCATCAGTGATGTCATCAGACCATGTCACGAGTGATGTAATATGTGACATCATCAGCAGTGCATTGCGGGGGCACGAGTTATAGTTAGCTCAACTAACTATAACAGCCGAATTTCTCTGGTTTTGTACGAGTGAAATGTCCAACTAACTATAACGTCCCTGAAACCTGTGGTTTTTTAAGTCAATTTCTAAGGTTTTTTAAATGCTAATTTCTAACTATAACGTCCCTGAAACCTATGGTTTTTTCAGTGAATTGCTAAGGTTTTTTAAATGCTAATCTCTAACTATAACGTCCCTGAAACCTGTGTTTTTTTCAGTGAATATATATATATATCCAAATACATTTAATATAATATGTAAAATATGTATTTTTAATAATAGTGTTACATTATATTTGTGTATATATAAAGGTACAGAGACAGATTTCTCATAATCCTTAAGGCTAGAGTGCCATGGAACCCACAGGATTGGAGGTCCTGGTCAATGTTAAAAGCACTGGTGGATATTTTCATCAGGACCAAAATTCACAACTGGAGATAGGAGTCACTGAGCCAATTTTAATCCCACTTTGCACCATCACACGCACAGTCACAAATCACAAAAAAGCAGGTCTGCTGTAATAAGGCTTTGTAGCACACCCTGGAAGCATTTGGCAACCAGGGTGGGAAACCAGTGATGAAGCATGTCGTGAGCATTCTCTAAAAACACCCTGTTGGTTCCAAGGCATTCTAGTCTTAAGGATTATGAGAAATCTGTTTTAGGAACGACAGCAAATCAGGTAGCAAACTCATTCTTTTTTGTTTGTATTAATTACTGGTCGGGAATGCAAACAAGTTCTTACTTACTCCCTCTCCCTATTGTTTATACATATATAAACATACATACACACATATATTTGTGTTTATATAAGTATACATTTATACATAGTGTTAAATATTATTTATATTTATTTAATTTTTACTATATTAAAGTTATATATTAACATATTTAAGATTTACCATTTTAAGCCTCTCTCTCTCTCGCTCTCTCTCTATATATATATATATTAAAAAAATTATCTTGTTGTATGTGTTTAATGTTATTAATGTGAAATGTTATTGTTTTCAATATTTTTGTATTTTGTACTTAGCATCATAAATACGGGGAGAGATTCTTTTCATACACAATTTTTTTACTCAATACTTTTATTACACTTTATTATTGTTATTGATATTGTGTCAGTGATCCCTAGACAGTCTGTGTGACACAGCAATCTCTGGGATTGATGGTGAATCATCAAAAATCAAACCTGCTACCCATGAGGAAGAAGGGCTTCATATTGCTAGATACAGAATTAGGACAAGTTTTGTTTACCAGAATCCAGGATAGTCCTACAGCAACAGTTGACAAATTTGCTAATGTTGTCCAAAGCATCTGCAAGGATGTGGTTAAGAGTCCAGGGCATAATTTCTGCAACAATGATGATACATCCATGGGTGTGGCATCTTTTAAAATCTTTGGTCTACCATCTACTTAATTTCTGGTCTGCAGTGATAGAGAGTTACAAGAAGTTAATTCTAGTCACTTAAGACATATTGAACAAATTCCAGTGGTGGTTACAAACTTCCTATCTCAAGAAAGAGGTTTTGTTCCAATATCTCAATCCTGTTGTGATAACAATGCATGCAAGTGCAACAGGTTGGGGAGCAGCAATACAGGGGTGAGAATTGAGCAGGATATGATCAAATTTAGAGACAATGTGATCATCAAAAAGAAAAGAACTCAAAGCAGTATGATGTGCCCTGCAGGGTTTTTCTCATTTTCTTTCCCAGAAGGCTGTCTTAGTCAGAACAGACAACCAGGTGGCAAAGATTTACTTCAATTGGCAGGGAGGAACAAAGAACAAAACACTAGCACAGTTGGGACACATGATATTTACCTGGCCAGAGAACAACTTAATATCCCTGAAAGCAGTATATAGTCCAGGAGGGACAATATACAAACTGACAGACTCAGCCAGGAATTCTAAATCTGCTCACTTCACAGTCCGGAGGCATTCAGGTTAGTGGTAGATTAGTTTGGGATGCCACAGCTGGATCTTTTTGCATTCCCAGGCCACTTCTCTACTGCCTCAGTATTGTTTAGACCAATGGTATCCGGCTGTGTTGGAAACGGACCTTTTTGCAGGGTTATCCCCAAACTTTTTGCTTCTTCCTCCTTTATTTTTCCTGACCTGTGGTTGTTGGCTATAGGACTCTGGGCACTTTACCACTGCTGATCAGTGCTAAAGTGCATGTGCTCTCTCTGTAAATTGTTATTGTGATTGGTTATCCATGATTGGCTTATTTGTTTTACCAGTAGGTCTCTAGTAAAGTGCACTGAGTGTGCCAGGGCTGGTGATTCAAATGCTACTAGTGGGCCTTCAGCACTGATTGTGCCACCCACGTGAGTAGCACTAAAATGGTGTCTCAGGCCTGCCACTGCAGTGCCTGTGCGCAGTTTGTTAACTGCCATGTTGTCCTGGCCGGTGTACACAGTTGCCAGGCCTGACCCTTCCCTTTTCTTACACATTGGACACCCCTATGGTAGGCCCAAGGTACCCCCCTGGGCAGGGTGCAGTGTATGTGAAAGGTAGGACATGTACTAGTGTGGGTAACATGTCCTGATAGTGAAATACTGCCAATTTCGTTTTTCACTATTGAAAGGCTATCTTGCCCATAGGATAACATGGGGAATGCTGTGTAACCTGTTTACCTGCATATCGTCCCATAACGACAAGATAGACATATGGAATCTGGTATCCCTGAACTCAGAATTTAATAACACATCTTTTAGTGAAGGTGGTTTCTAAATTCTAAGTTTGGAAATAGCACTTTTAGAAAGTGGCTATTTTCTTGTTCAGCCTTTCTGTGTGCCTCTGCCTGTTTGTGGATTGACTGTCTGGTTTGTGAGTGACAGGGGCTGGGGGTGGCTCCAGGAGACTGGATGAGTCAGCACTAGGCTGAATAGACCCATCTGCATGTAGAGTGGTGGGGAGGAGTAGCACCTGGGTCTGAATAGGGCTGTGCCTGCCTTCCACAATGCTGGCTCCACCTCCTGCGGTGCATCTGATGGCCCTGGCCCACACTCACAAAGGAGGAAGATGTGCCCTGGCAGAGTACACCCAGAACTGGTTTGGACTGGGTCCAGGACCCCTCACACAGGAAGAACAAAGACTTTTGGAGTATAAAAGTAGAGCTGAGACCCCTGTAAAATTAGATTAGGAAACTTCATGATCAAGAAGGAATCCCTGCCCAAGAAGCACAGCCAGGAAGACTGAGGAAAAGTGCTGCCATTGCTGAGTGTCTGGAAGCTGACCTACAGTTGCTGTGATTACTGAGGAAGAGGACCAAGGGACTGTCTGCTGTGTGCCTTGTCCCCCTTACTTGAAGAGGAGCTGTGCTGTGTGCTTTGCCCCCTCTGAAGACCACCTATCTCCAAGGGCCTGGGAAGAGCTGGCCTCCTGTTATCAAACTTAGGGACACAAATGTTTGCAGAAGGACATCTGTTCCTCGCTGTGGGTGTGCGTCTTAACCCCAGCTGGTTGCTGCAGGAAGCGTGGGGTTAATTGGAACCATCTGCCTGCTCTCCCCTGCTCGTGGCCGTGAAGAGACCGGAGAGTCTTGTGCCAAGATCACCGCCGCCGGCCCGTGAGCCGCAAGTGCCTCGTGCTACTTTCACCGCCGCTGGCCCGTGAGCCAGCCAGTCCTGCCATCAATTTCATTACTGCCAGCCCGGGAGAGTGAGCACGCTCTGGGGGCTGCCCGGAGGCTTTGTGTCGATTTCACCGCGCGGCCTGAGTCAGGAGAAAGAGCCGCGCTGAGGGAAGCGCAGGAGCATCACCTAGCAACGGTGGGGGCTCGTCTGCAAGGAGCCGTGCTCGCACCCGAGCGTGATGCCTATGGAGGAATCCCCAACAGGACGTGAGCCGGAGTCAAGGGAGAACCACGCTCGAGAGCGAGCCGCCGCGCCAGCCCGACCCAACCAATGTAACGCTCCAACCCGCTTTTTTGCACTACCGGAAGCGGGTTGAGAGCAAGCGCGTGTGCGGGGGGAGTTGTGCCCATAGCTGTGACAGACTGTTACGGCCCGAACCGGTTCACAGAGGAACCGCGGTATCGGAGCCCGACTTGGTGATTACCCTTGCAACCCTCGCGCTAGAAGGAAGCGGTGGCAGCTAAAAAAGACCGTGTAGCGCAAAGTACTTGGCAATCAACAATTGGAAAACAGTATTGCTACACGCCACAGTAAAGGACAAGTGTCCTGGGTTATAGACGCAGCACTCGGTGTCACGAGTGCAGCCGGGGCATTGTTGAAGAGCGCCTCATTTACATTGGTTTTGAAATAACTTTCCACACGCTAGGAGCAGGAGTCCTCCAAGCAGAAGGGCTCAGTCAATTTCCTTATTCCTACAAGTACGTTTCTTTTGCACAGAGAACATTGATAAAGCGAACTGTTTTCACAAGGTTTACAAAGAACACTGCAAGAGAACCTTTCTCCTTTAAGATAACTTTCTTTTTCATAAGAGAACATTTCTAAGACAAGATTAATAGTGTATGTGATGTTTATGTCGTTTTGATCTGCCTAATCTATATAAAGATAACTTTATTTTTATAAGTAACTTGTGTAGTGTCCTTTTGTGGTGTTTCACTATATTACTGTAAGTGTTCGTACAAATACTTTACACATTGCCTTGGGGATAAGCCTGTCTGCTCATGCCAAGCTACCAAGGGGTTGAGCAGGGGTTATCAACAGTGTGTTTCCCCCTTACCCTGACTAGAAGTAAGGGTCCCTATTTGGACAAAGGTACTTACCTCTGCCAACTAGAGACCCCCAGATCTAACATTGGTGGTCAGCAGTGAGGATTTGAACATGTATTTGTACTTGACCCACAGTGATTGGTGTACATCACTAGATTAGTGCAGACGACTACGCAACCACATACTGTGTTTTTTAAATTTTTGAGTAACCCTGAAAGTCATCCATGCATCATGTCTCAGAAGGGTAAACCAGCAAGAGGTGTTGCAGGACTGGAGTTTGATATTGAAATGTTGAGTAGTTACAAAGTAGATCAACTCAAGCAGTTCTGCAGGAACTTTGGATATCCCATGAAGAGCAGCTCCAGGAAGGAGGAGCTACAGAAGGCCTTAAGGGCCTGGTGGGAGGCCAAAGACACTGGGGAGGCAGAGGATGCAGAGGTGGATGAGGATGCACAAGGGGATGGTTTCAGATCACAGGATCTGCCTGTGTCCAGAGCAGCCTCCAGGGCTGACAGCAACCATTCCGCTAGCAGTTTTTCCCCAGAGGAGTTAGAGGAAAACCAAAGGGTTAGAGATCATGAGTTAGAAGTCATGAGACTCGAGATGAAACTATTGGAAATGGAGAACCAAAAGGCTGAAGTGGAAGAAAAGAGATTGCTTGAGAAGAGGAAGAAGATTTATGCTTTGGAAGAGTTGAAATTGACCTTGGCACATGAGTTAAGAATGAGGGAGCTTGATTTGGAGCTCGAGAGGCTTGAGGCCTTGAATGTCTTAGCCAAGGAAAAGGAAATGTGTATAGCTCAGGAAGTTAGCTTTGCTGAGTTGGAGGTGGAGTCCAGCTCAGATGGTGGCAGCAAGTTTGTGTTATCTAGTGCTGAGGGAGCAGTACAAACACCCAGAGATGTGGCGCCTGACTTGAGGGAGGGGGTTGACATACACCAGGGGGTTCAGGTTTATGAGATAGCTCCAGTGGTGTGCAGTGTCCCTGAAGTAGATGGGGGAACTGACACAGGGGATCATATTCCTAGTGGTGGGAGGGATACTCTACTGACTCTAGATGAGAGGTGCAGGGAGAGGGGTTCCCCCATGGTAGAAGTCCTGGTGTGTGAGTGTGGAGAACGCCCAGAAGAGTGTGGGTTGAGTGACAAAGACAGTCAGACACTGTCTTGCCAATCTCAGGAGAGTGGTGTGATGTACTTGTGTGAGGCACTGGATGGTAGGGCGAAGGGTAACTTGGTTAACAACTGTGGGGGGCTATGTGATTCATTTGTTGGAGAGCATATTTTAAGTCCCTGTTTTCCAGAGCTATGCCAATGCCCGGTGGAGTGTGAGTTCTCTGATTCCAGGGAACTTGTGCAGGAGGCAGACCTCTTGGTGGATTCCAGAGAGTCTGAAGAGGCATTTGGGAGTGATCCGAAAAGGAGTGGCTCGGGTATCTTCCAGACATGTGTGGTGGAAGAGGTACAGAGGAGCCCAGCTAGGTCCCGGTGTAGTGGGGGGGTGGAGGGGCTCACGTCCTGTCTCAGTGGAGAAGGAGTGAGTGTGGGACTGTGTGTCCCAAGGTGCCCGAAACCAAGTCTCAGGGCCTGGAGGGTTCCCTAAGGGAACACCAGGATGGGGGCCTAGGCTGTACTAGTAGACCATTTGAGGGGGATCTCCTAGTGTCAGGAGAACCTGGAGCATCTGTAAATGGAGCTCCAGTGGTTCTGGTGTCTGGCGGTGCCGCTCCAGTTGGGAGGGTGCAGAAGTCCAGAGTGAGGGGTGAGAGGGGGATGTGTTCCCCAGTGGGAGAACCAGTGGGTCAGGGGCCAGCCAGAAGGGCTGAGCCTCACAGGAGTGACCATGGTGACACCACTTCTGTCCTAAGGGATCTTCGCGCACTGTCAGATGGACAGGGGTCGGGAGATCTGCGCCAGGCAGACTGTCACACAACACATGGGCCATGTGTTACCCTCGAGGGGATACTGTGTGAGTCCCCAGAAGTCCTGGTGTGCCAGGCAGGTGTTCAACCGCAGGGTTTAATCACTAGGTTGGGAGGCCAGGTTCAGGTGCTGCCTGACCTGGAGGGAAGGGCATCTGTAATCAGTGTCCTGACCGAGGGGGATACTGTGTGTGTCCCCAGAAGTCCTGGCATGCCAGGCAAGTGCTCAGCCGGGGGGTTTAGCCCCAAGGTTGGGAGGCCAGGTTCAGGATCTGCCTGACCTGGAGGGAAGGACATCTGTAACCAGTGTCCTGACCGGTTTGGCTTCCAGGGGGACCACCCCAGTTGGGGGGGTGCAGCCCTCTGGAAGGGGGTGCAGAGGGAGGGAGTCCTCGCCTCTGAGCCCAGTTCAAACTGAGGGTTTAGACCCTAGGTTAGGAGACCAGTTGCGGGAGAGAGGTCCTGAACTGGTGGGAGAGTTGTGTTCTGAGAGCGCCTCTCCTGGGAGGAGAGTGCGGGACCCCAGAAGGAGAGGTAGGGGGAGGAGAGCCTCGCCAGTGACCTCTGGTCAGCCGGAGGGTACAGACCCTGGGCTGGCAGGCCAGTGTCAGGATGCCATACCTGACTTGGCAGGAGGGAGAGTGGAGAAAAGGTGCCAGGCACCTGGGGCTATTGCCCCCACTTTCTGATGCCACAGAGGTTAGAAAGGCCTGAAAGGCATGAGGCCTGGCTCTCATCACTGACCGTTGTCAGTGGCCACTGTGGCTGGTTGTCCTGGTGGACAGAGGTGCCCCTGGAAGGGGGGCAGGAGTCACACACTGGGGGTGGACTGGGCCACACCATTGTGTTGGCCAGGTGGGTTCTGTCTACCAGTGCGGACACGTCTGTGAGCAAGGTAAGGTTAGGCGCTGCACAGATGGGGTTCCCAGGTGAGGAGAAGGGTCCCCCATGGTTTAGCCTAGTGGGCCCTGAGAGTATAGATAGAGGGATCCAACTGGGTTCAGGAAGGCGTAGAACAGGAATAGTCCCCTGCTGTTCGGGCCAGTTTCCGTGTTCTATTGTCCCAAGAAGGGAATCCCATCGAGGTATCGTTTGGTCTACCCTGGCTTTAGGCTGGAAGGGGGTTGTGTTGGAAACGGCCCTTTTTGCAGGGTTATCCCCAAACTTTTTGCTTCTTCCTCCTTTATTTTTCCTGACCTGTGGTTGTTGGCTATAGGATTTCTGGGCACTTTACCACTGCTGATCAGTGCTAAAGTGCATGTGCCTCTCTGTAAATTGTTATTGTGATTGGTTATCCATGATTGGCTTATTTGTTTTACCAGTAGGTCCCTAGTAAAGTGCACTGAGTGTGCCAGGGCTGGTGATTCAAATGCTACTAGTGGGCCTGCAGCACTGATTGTGCCACCCACATGAGTAGCACTAAAATGGTGTTTCAGGCCTGCCACTGCAGTGCCTGTGCGCAGTTTGTTAACTGCCATGTTGTCCTGGCCAGTGTACACACTTGCCAGGCCTGACCCTTCCCTTTTCTTACACATTGGACACCCCTATGGTAGGCCCAAGGTACCCCCCTGGGCAGGGTGCAGTGTATGTGAAAGGTAGGACATGTACTAGTGTGGGTAACATGTCCTGATAGTGAAATACTGCCAATTTTATTTTTCACTATTGAAAGGCTATCATGCCCATAGGATAACATGGGGAATGCTGTGTAACCTGTTTACCTGCATATCTTCCCATAACGACAAGATAGACATATGGAATCTGGTATCCCTGAACTCAGAATTTAATAACACATCTTTTAGTGAAGATGGTTTCTAAATTCTAAGTTTGGAAATAGCACTTTTAGAAAGTGGCTATTTTCATGTTCAGCCTTTCTGTGTGCCTCTGCCTGTTTGTGGATTGACTGTCTGGTTTGTGAGTGACAGGGGCTGGGGGTGGCTCCAGGAGACTGGGTGAGTCAGCACTAGGCTGAATAGACCCATCTGCATGTAGAGTGGTGGGGAGGAGTAGCACCTGGGTCTGAATAGGGCTGTGCCTGCCTTCCACAAAGCTGGCTCCACCTCCTGCGGTGCGTCTGATGGCCCTGGCCCACACTCACAAAGGAGGAAGATGTGCCCTGGCAGAGTGCACCCAGAACTGGTTTGGACTGGATCCAGGACCCCTCACACAGGAAGAACAAAGACTTTTGGAGTATAAAAGTAGAGCTGAGATTAGATTAGGAAACTTCGTGATCAAGACGGAATCCCTGCTCAAGAAGCACAGCCAGGAAGACTAAGGAAAAGTGCTGCCATTGCTGAGTGTCTGGAAGCTGATCTACAGTTGCTGTGATTACTGAGGAAGAGGACCAAGGGACTGTCTGCTGTGTGCTGTGTCCCCCTTACTTGAAGAGGAGCTGTGCTGTGTGCTTTGACCCCTCTGAAGACCACCTATCTCCAAGGGCCTGGGAAGAGCTGGCCTCCTGTTATCAAATTCAGGGACACAAAAGTTTGCAGAAGGACATCTGTTCCTCGCTGTGGGTGTGCGTCTTAACCCCAGCTGGTTGCTGCAGGAAGCGTGGGGTTAATTGACACCATCTGCCTGCTCTCCCCTGCTCGTGGCCGTGAAGAGACCGGGGAGTCTTGTGCCAAGATCACCGCCGCCGGGTCGTGAGCAACAAGTGCCTCGTGCTACTTTTCACCGCCGCTGGCCCGTGAGCCAGCCAGTCCTGCCGTCAATTTCATTACTGCCAGCCCGAGAGAGTGAGCGCGCTCTGGGGGCTGCCCGGAGGGTTTGTGTCGATGTCACCGTGCGGCCCGAGTCAGGAGAAAGAGCCACGCTGAGGGAAGCGCAGGAGCGTCGCCTAGCAACGGTGGGGGCTCGTCTGCAAGGAGCCGTGCTCGCACCCGAGAGTGACGCCGACGGAGGAATCCCCAACAGGACGTGAGCCGGAGCCAAGGGAGAACAACGCTCAAGAGCGAGCCGCCGTGCCAGCCCGACCCGACCAAGGTAACGCTCCAACCCGCTATGTTGCACTACCGGGAGCGGGTTGAGAGCGAGCGCATGTGCGGGGGGAGTTGTGCCCATAGCTGTGACAGACTGTTACGGCCCGAACCGGTTCACAGAGGAACTGCGGTATCGGAGCCCGACTTGGTTATTACCCTTGCAACCCTCGCGCTAGTAGGAAGCGGTGGCAGCTAAAAAGACCGCGTAGCGCAAAGTACTTGGCAATCAACAATTGGAAAACAGTATTGCTACACGCCACAGTAAAGGACAAGTGTCCTGGGTTATAGACGCAGCACTCGGTGTCACGAGTGCAGCCGGGGCATTGTTAAAGAGCGCCTCATTTACATTGGTTTTGAAATAACTTTCCACACGCTAGGAGCAGAAATCCTCCAAGCAGAAGGGCTCAGTCAATTTCCTTATTCCTACAAGTACGTTTCTCTTGCACAGAGAACATTGATAAAGTGAACTGTTTTCACAAGGTTAACAAGAACACTGCAAGAGAACCTTTCTCCTTTAAGATAACTTTCTTTTTCATAAGAGATCATTTCTAAGACAAGATTAATAGTGTATGTGATGTTTATGTCGTTTTGATCTGCCTAATCTATATAAAGATAACTTTATTTTTATAAGTAACTTGTGTAGTGTCCTTTTTTTGGTGTTTCACTATATTACTGTGAGTGTTGGTACAAATACTTTACACATTGCCTTGGGGATAAGCCTGTCTGCTCGTGCCAAGCTACCAAGGGGGTGAGCAGGGGTTATCAACAGTGTGTTTCCCCCTTACCCTGACTAGAAGTAAGGGTCCCTATTTGGACAAAGGTACGTACCTCTGCCAACTAGAGACCCCCAGATCTAACGGCTGTATGGGCGGTTGACACCCTCTCAATTCAGTGGCCCAGGAGGTATCTGTATGCTTTCCATCCAATACCATTACAAGCAAAGGTGTTGGGGAAGGTCCAGTCAGATAATATGGAAGTGATTATAATTGCGACATTCTGGAAACGAAGATTGTGGTTTCCTCTACTGACAAGACTCTCGATAGTCCATTGCCACAGAGTCCTATACGACCTTCCATCTCTTCAGTTTCCATTGCCAACACAAAAGAAAATGGGCAATTTACATCTAACAGCTTGGAAATTGACAGGGCAGCCTTACAAGGACTAGAGGCTTCAATGGAGGTGGCACTAGATATTCAATTGCAAGAAAAGAATCTAAACCTAAAGCATATTCTAAACATTGGTTACATGTCATGAAATGGTGGCCTTAGAGCGTAAAATCTGTGATCAGTTTCAAATCTTAGAGTTCCTGAAGGTTGGATTTCTTCTGAGTTTAGCTCCTGCGACATTATTAGTTCAGTGGGCAGCCATAAGAGCTTTTAGAGAATCTTCTTCTGACATCTCAAAGTTTATTCCTCTAGCAGCAAAATTACTAAAGATTTTTATGCTAAGAAAACCAGTTGTTTAAAATCATATTGCAGAATGGGACTTGTCAGCAGTGTTGAAAGGTTTACAGGTACCCTCGTTTGAGCCATTAGACTCTGACGATGTCTCATGGGTATCTTCAAAATCGACCTTTTTGTATTCGCAATCACTTCAGCCGGAAGATTAGTAGAAATTGGTTCATTGGTGGTAATTAATTATTCATACTTAACGTTCTTACCAGGCCAGATCCAAAATATAAGCCCAAAATACAAACGAAGTTCCATCTCTCGCAGAAAATAATATTACCAGTAACCACCAAGGAGTCTCCGGACCCCATTCCTGTTACCACGAATATTAAAAGGGATATCCGAATCTATATACTAAAAACAAAAGATTTCAAAGACTTATGTGCCCTTTTTGTACCCTATGGAATTGTCATCAAAGGGTAAAAGGTATCATCTTCCACACTAAGCAGGTGGGTTAGACAAGCAATAATGCAAGCCTTCTTGTCACAGTTGCTGAACTACTAAAGGCAATTCAAAGCAGGTCAACAAGAGCAGTTGCCACTTCATGGACGGAGCTAGCAGGGATTTCATCACAAGAAATCTGCAGGGCAGCTACCTGGTCCACTCAAAACACTTTCACATCACATTATCATTTGGACATGTGGACAGATGTTTCTTCTAATGTTGCTTCCGGTATTCTTAAAGCTGCAATTAAGGTATTGAAAGCATTGTTAAATCCATGTATGGCATTTGTGAATATTGAGGTGCCGTTTCTGCTTTTCTATATCCTCTATGAGTATAGGCTGGGACAAGGAACACTTACAAGGGGATAATGATTACATTATTTACGGTAAACGTCATTAGCCTGAGTTACTGTGCTCCTCATTCCAGTCGGACCCTCACTCCCTCTCTTCCTAATTCATAGCACTCACAATATTAAACAGCTTGTAACAGGCAGGATGGCCTGAAGGATTGAGAGGCCGTTTACAGTCCTAACGGAACATAGTTAAAGAACTACAAAAAGCATACCTATAGATAAAACGCCTGTAAAGGGTTACTGGGAGGTGGGACCGCCTCAATGAGTGTCTGCTGGGATGAGCAGCACAGTAACTCGGCGTAATGAAGATTACCGGTAAGTAATAAAATCATTCTGCGTACAGAGAATAAAAACTTCAAAAACGTGCGTGAGATTAGAAGGAAATTTGCCAGGTTGAAAGTTGTGCTGGAGAAATCCCTGTTTCGTAATGGGATATGCCAGGGATTCACTAATCAGCTTTCTATAAAGGCCGCCATGGAGCCGAGAAGCTAGAGAATTGTAAACTAAACACTGTAGAGCAGAGGTCTTCAAACTTTTGGATGCCGAGACCCCCCAGTCAAAATTTTCTGGAGTAAGGACCCCTCCTGACAAAAATTCTAAACCTATAGGCAGAGCTACTGGAATTATGAGGCAGGTGAGGACCAAATTATGCGACAAGCTCGACTAAATTATATGGTATGTAAATATAAATAATGCTATGTGATGCCGCATATTTTGGGATAGTATTGCTTCATTATTTTGACATTTTTTACACACTGTAACACCAAGGAAAGATTTCACCTCATCAGTACCAGTTTATAACGAAAATACAGCAATAAACAACAGAAAGATGTCTAGTCAACCTTTGTGAAGGGCCTTCCACTCCGCAGGAATACCTGTTGCCACATTAGAAGCTCACCTGGACCCTGGCCGGGAGCAGCAGGGGTCCCCTAAATAGGGTGGACCCAAGAATAGTAAATCTGAACATTAATATATATACTTACCATGACAACATAGTTATTTATATTCTGCACTCAACATAGTTGTCGATCAGTATTAAAAATCGGAACTGTGGTAGAACACGGTATACTGATGAAAGGTAAACTAAATTCTTGTCTTAAGCTTAAGCCAGAAGCAGATAAAAGAAACTCTAGGATCCGGAACAGAAAATTCTTCAGTTGTTCAAAAACAGGAGGATGCTTATTGTTCCAGGAGTATTGTTTTTCAGTGATTACATAATCTTTCTTATTTAGGAACAGAAATAGGAAACACCAGGAAATGTAATCACGGATTAGAACCATGCGAATGTGCCGATCATAATGGAAACATAATTTAGAAGCAAAATCTCCCATGCAATCCTGCAATGCTGATAAAATGAAGGTGTGAGCAAGAGCATTTGTGGTTAGTTTGAGAAATAAATAATGAAAAAGCCTACATGCAGAGAATTAAGGGTCGGCCCTGTCATACCTGGACATTCTGCGAAACAGCTTCGGTATGCCTGTGGTGAAAATATCCTGTCTCTCCTTATCTATGATTGTTAATAGTGTGTATTTGTATTTCTTTCTAGCTGCCATAAAACATGCACGCTGGAACAACAATCATTTTTAAAACCGAAAGCAAAGGATCTTAAAAAACAGTAATAAAGAATAAATAATAATAATAGGCAGACGTGTGACTGGTAATGTGCGACCCCCTTTCTTTCACTCCACGACCCCCCTGGGGGTCGGGCCCCACAGTTTGAAGACCCCTGCTGTAGAGGCTGATGAATCCGATAGGAAAAGATAAGAAATGTTCTCAGTGTGACCTCAGGTGACTTGCATTACTGCAGAGTGTATCGGGTATGTATATGCAGGATATGTAATTAATTTCTATCACATTCAAGACATGCTTGCCGTTCACTCGTGGGCATTCGCTATCACATTCATTTGAATCGTTAATGTGGCCTTTTGTGTTCTCCAATGTTCTTCATTCGTTTAAGTAATTGTATTAAAGTACGCAAAATTATACTAAATACACTAAAAGAAGAAAACATCAAGCATTAAGTCTAGCCATCCCCAAAATTCTGAATAGAAACATGAGAATGTGAAGTGGCACTTTTAACCTGTTTAATCGTAAAAACAAATACCAAGATAGTAAAAGCACTACTAACTGACAACTGAAGGTTTTATAGGGCCCATTTTAAAACGGAGAATGCCCCCCCCCCCCACAAATTCCAGGGTGAAGAACAACCTGCCTTTTATGTTTGCACTATAATTAATCTGTAGTCCTGTTTGCAAGGTTAGAATTTGATTAATTCCAACCTGTACCACCCGAAAGACGAAGGTAACAATTTGCAGATGGCCATCAAGCTGTCTGTCCTGTGTTTTCCACATTTAAAAGAAACATCTTTGTTTGCCTATATTGAGTGTCTCGACTGCAATCACCTGTTGAGGGTCCAGCCTAGGTCCAGAAGGGCCAGCTCTATGTGAATTTTTCAGAATTACCAGTCTATAAGAGTAAATTTAGCCAAAGTGAATATCCTGAAAATCTTGCATGGTTTGAGACATCCTGTTACTCCACGCGATAGACATCCTTATCCATAAATGCTGCATGTAGTACAGCCTATCGGATTGTTCTAAATCAGGCTTCTCCAATGAGTAGCTCGTGAGCTACTGGTAGCTCTCGAGCTACTTGTAAGTAGCTCTCCTGTGTGCAGCCTAATCTACAAAATAAGAAGCTTATCCTTAGTTGACCTAAATATTTATACCAACATTTTAAAGCATATAGTTGAGATGAAAATGTGTATCTTTTCAGAACTCATAAGCTGATGTTTTGAGAAAATGGTTTAATTTCCCAAAAATATTTAAAGTTGATAATTGAGTGATCGAAATCAAAAGGTGTTGGAGAGACTTATTCCCAATAATTTTAACTTGATGCTAGGGTCATTGCAGCAATCACTGTCATGTATTGTCCATGTAAAGGCATTCCACATTGACAAACCATTTTTATATTGCAATGCTTGATGCACTGAAGTGCTCACTGCTGGTAATCTTTGCCTACGGTGGCCACTAATGTAATCTTGTCTGATGTGATAGTTTTAGCATTGCTTATAATATTAGTAGCTCAGGAGGATTGTCATTGAACATAAATAGCTCGTGTTACAGTAAAATTTGGAGACCTCTGTTCTGATTATTGTTTTCGTTATTTCTTTGTGCTCATCACAATAGCTTACCCTTGTGCTACCAGCTTCCCTCAGCACACAGTTCTATCATAACCCTTTCGGTGCTCATAACGGAATGGTTCCGTCATAAGCACCAGTGCTCCTGTGCTCATGACGGAACCATTCCGTTATGTGCACAGGCGCACTAAATCCCTCTGCTGCAAACAGCAGAGGGATTTCCTTTTTTTTCTGGGGCCTCGGGAGGTTCCCCAACCTCCCAAGGCCCGTTTTGGAATTTCAATGTAATGACGATCGTGCGCATGGCGCGCTGTCGTCGTTACATTGAAAACGAAACGTAGTTTCAGTTTCAATGTTTAGGTGCTCGTGGGGCTATCTCAGCCCCCCGAGCACCGAAACACTTGGGAGAGGTATCGTTGGAAAAGAGAGAATCTCCCCTTTCCAATTGTGCCCTTCCCTACTGGATTCCTGCATGGGGATCGCCCCAGGAGGGTGATCCCCAAGCAGGGATCTACCCACTAGCCACCAGGGAAGGGGGAGCGGCCCCTTGGGCAAGGGCCTTTGCTCGCCCCATAAAATATTGGCACAGACAGTCTTTCTGCCCCCCCTTTTGGAAGATGGGGCAGTAGCCCCCAATCTGCCCCCCCCGGGGGGGCAGAAAGTACTCTAGAAGCAAGGGATAATTTTTTTATAGGCCGGGGGTGGGGGCTGCCCAGAATGGGCATCCCAATGCCCCCACCCTACCCCCCAAAGAAGGAAAAAGACTTTCTGCCCCCCCAGGAGGCAGATGGGGGTACTAGCCCCTGATCTGCCCCCCCGGGGGGGCAGAAAGCCCACAAGGCACCAGGGATTTTTTTATATATATACGTAGGGGTGGTGGCTCCCCAGAATGGGCATGCCAATGCCCCTACCCCAAAAGAAATGCTACAGTCTTTCTGCCCCCCCGGGAGGCAGATGGGGCACTAACCCCTTAGCTTCCCCCCCGGGGGGGCAGAAAGCCCACTAGGCACCAGGAAATTTTTTGTTCCCAAAGTTCGGGATGGGGGATGCTCTGAATGGGCATGCCAATGCTCCCCCCCCAAAAAAAATGCCACAGTCTTTCTGCCCCCCCCAGGAGGCAGATAGGGGCAGTAGCCCCTGATCTGGGCCCCAGGGGGGCAGAAAGCCCACTAGGCGCCATTTTTTTTTTTTATATATGTAGGGGTGGGGGCTGCCCAGAATGGGCATGCCAATACCCCCACCCCCAAAAAAACTGCCACAGTCTTTATGCCCCCCAGGAGGCAGATAGGGCAATAGCCCCTTATCTGCCCCCTCGGAGGGGGGTGGGGCAGAAAGCCCACTAGCCACCAGGGTGCATTTATTTCAAAATACAGGGGTGGAGGCTGCCCAAAAAAAGATGCCACAGTCTTTTTGCCCCCCCCAGGAGGCAGAAGAGGGCAGTAGCCCCTGATCTTCCCCCCAAGGGGGGCAGAGAGCCCACTATGCACCACCGATTATGCTGGCTTTTTTATACGTAGGGGTGGGGGCTGCCCAGAATGGCATCCCAATGTCCCCACCCCCCAAAAAAATAGCCACAGTCTTTCTGCCCCCCTTAGGGGCATATCGGGGCAATAGCTCCCGATTCCCCCCTCCCCTGGGCTGCAGAAAGCCCACTAGGCACTGACTGTTTTTTTGGAATGTGCCTACCTGTGGATTTTGGGTCCTAGCGCAGCTGGCATCCAAGGAAACCTAGCAAACCTACACATTTTTATAAACTAGACACCCAGGGGAATCCAGGATGTGGTGACTTGTGTGGGTCTCACTAGGTTCTGTTACCCAGAATCCCTTGCAAACCTCAAACTTTGTAAAAAAAAACACATTTTACTCACCTTTCTGTGATGGAAAGTTCTGGAATCTGCGCAGATCCACAAACTTCCACACACCCGCATTCCTCAAAGTCTTCCGATAAAAATGATACCTCACTTGTGTGGGTAGGCCTAGTGCCCGCGACAGGAAACGGCCCAAACTGCAACGTGGACACACCACATTTTTACAGTGAAAACTGACCCTTTTTTTGCAAAGTGCCTAGCTGTGGATTTTGAACCCTAGCTCTGCCGGCACCTAGGGAAACCTAGCAAACCTATACATTTTTTAGAAGTAGACACCCAGGGGAATCCAGGATGGGGTGACTTGTCTGGCTCTCACAAGGTTCTGTTACCCAGAATCCCTTGTACACGTCAAACTTTGTAAAAAAAAAACACATTTTCCTCATATTTCTGTGATGGAAAGTTCTGGCATCTGGCAGAAAAGGACGCAAGTTTGGCGTGGTTACCTTATGTGGTCAAAAGGTTACAGGGGCCTAAGCGTGAACTTCCCCAAAGAGCCAAAAAAAAGCTTAGCACAGGGGGGGAAAAGGCCTAGCAGCGAAGGGGTTAAGAACATCCAAATGTATGTTGTAGGTGACCGTATCTGTGCCATACACTGTCTACATGCTTATGTTATAAGTGGTGGTGAGGGATATAATACGTTTCTGATTATAATGATTATGGCAGCTGCATAATATTGCTTCTAACGCGGTGGTGGTAAACATCCATATATCGTGCACAGATAGGTGCAGTAATGAGATCTGCTTCTAAACTATATGCTGTTTTTAAAAATAGAGTTTTATTTGACACATTATCTGCAGATGCGCAAAGAGAATCTCCACTCAAGCTTATAATATAAGGTATACTTGTGGTACATCACAGCAAGTTTTAATGATGTGTCTACAAAAGTGCTGAGCCTGGCAAAAGAAGCCAGCAAATAGGCTGCACCAAACAGATAGACTAAAGAAGGGAAGGGCAGAAGGGACGATAGAGTATTTACATTTCAGCTTTCTCCTCACTTTCTTGAAACCGAGCACTTTACCAGCTGATTATGTCATTTTTATTCCAATAACGCTTTCAGCTGACCTGGATGGAATTTTAATTCAAGAACAGGTCAAAATAAAATCGGGAAAATCATCAGTATTTCGTATTTTTTCATCTTTAAAAAGAAAATTAAAGCAACAAATACATGATAAAAGACATCCAAATTACACTAGAGTTAACTAATCTAGCTCTAAATGATTTTGAGAACTAGAAGCAGGCCCTTCCACATTAATAAAACCCGAGATGGACAATGTTCCATGAGAAAGGTGCCATAACTTCTGAGATTACCTGATAACAAAGCCTCACCGGCATTTCACCCTTTTCTGTGTGGGATCCCTTCAGGCAGGGAACCCATTTCAATTCAAAAAGATGAAATACCCTGATGTCCTGTCTCTAGCACTACTTACCAGGGGCTGTATTATACATTGTGCCCCGGCGGAGCAGCAAGCATGTGTGCCCACTTTGGGCATACCCGGGGCACAATGGTATTACAGAAGGAGCCTCAGACGCTTGTGCGTCCCCTTCTGTAATTCGCACTTACAGCACCAGCGCTATCATGAGGGGGTGTTCCCTCATTTGCATAGGAGCATGGCCCCATGCAAATGAAGGCATCACTTTGCCTCTGCACCCGCACTGTTTTACCGACGTGGGGGCAGAGTCAAATATGCCTTTAGTGGGCGCACTGAAAGTTCACCACAAAAAGGTAGTACACTTTCAGTGCGCCTCTTAAAAGTAGCCCCCTTAGGGACCCACCTGCAAGGGGATCTCTCATCCCCCTTAAAAGTGCAGGATGGATGCCCCTGCACTGTGAAACACGGAGCAGTTTTTAAACAGCTGCTCTGTATTTCACTTGAATGCGCTGCAAGTTTGCTGCTGCCCTTGGGGTAGTTCATTCTTTGTAATACCTCGCAGTTTCTTGTTTGCTTATGGCGCACCTTGGGTGCGCCATGGCGCAAACAAGGAAAGTGCACCATATTTATAATACAGCCCAAGGTGTCTGCTGTCTGAAGCATAATCACTCGGTTGGGAATGAGAACACGCAAGTGGTTTGAGTGTGGGCTGTGGTTATGTACTCTATAGAGGCGTGCATATACATTGCTATGCAAGCAATGGCTCAGGTAGATCTCCACTATTGTTCTAACTGTAGTGTATGGAGTTTCCTGCTTTTCCTTCATTTAAGCCTGGTGTAGTTTTACCCCACAGACTGGCAATATTTTCTCGCAAGGGCACGATAGCGCTGAAAAGAGATGTTCCTTTGATAATGAGTTACCTTTCTA
The DNA here is from genome assembly GCA_963921515.1 of Calotriton arnoldi. Classification (NCBI taxonomy): domain Eukaryota; kingdom Metazoa; phylum Chordata; class Amphibia; order Caudata; family Salamandridae; genus Calotriton; species Calotriton arnoldi. The sequence continues at coordinate 387,916 of CAWUFW010002494.1, read as the reverse complement.
TTGGTTTCTTGTTTTCCTCATGACTTTGAAAGTGAATAAATGTTGGAAATATTTTTCCTTCTCACAGCAACTTCATCATGAACCCCTACATGCAGAATTTACGATATTAACCATATTGTTAAATAGAAAAACAGGAGGTTCAAAGAGATAAGACGAATAGATAGGGTTCTAATGCCATCTGCTATTTGTACCTTTAGTACCTCGACTTTAAAAATAGTGCATAGATATGCCGTCTATTGCTGAAGTTGTCAAGTGGCATTTTTACTTTAGAACATACAAAGTAAACCCCAAATAGCTAGACTCGAAAGTAGAGTGTCTTGATATTATAATATCATTTTAGGTCTAACCTACAAACAGCTCTAAATGCCAAAAATCTATTATCTCTGATACGTTAAAATATATTCAGATAGTGGGCTTTGGGTCAGCCACTTGTTTGATCGAGCAGCTTTTTTATCGAGCTATCTTCCCTGCTTCTTATTCAATTGCTTTCCTTACAATTCATTGTTTGTCTCGCCCTGGAACATTTCTTCTTCACTTTATTCTGATTCAAAACTGTCCTTCCATTGCTCGCATTCAGGGAACTACTTTTTAAAATTTCAACTAGCACTCCATAGGAGTGAATGTGTTTCTGGCTCTGTCCATCGTATGCTGTTTCTCCCCTAAAATCTTCCCACAATCTGTGTTGTTGGGTCCTTGCCTCATAGCTATTCCATTGCACCTCCAACTATTCCTTTGTTACTGCTGCTGGCTGTTTTTTAAATACTAATCCACTACCCCATGCCTCCCTTTCTCCCTACCTCCCTACCCTATGTTATCTTTATCATATTTTATCATGTATATATTTATTTTTGATGGAATTCCCTGCAGCTGCAAAATGCTGCCGGGTTGCTCCTTTCTTAACATGAGCTTTTACTCCTATTGTATTTACTTTTTTATTACCATCGCAAGATAGGTGCCCGCTATCTAGCAGCACTTAGTTAAACAAAAATGCCATCTGCATCATGCAGTGTACATGCACGGTATCATTGCACGGGACGCCATCAAATCATAACTCATAAGACGATGAGCCTAATATAGCAAGTGCCCGTACACATCTTTGCACTTTTATTTTCCTTTTTTTGCCAAAGCTGCTCTCGTCAGCCAAGATGCATTTTTTTTCTTTTTGCCAATAAAGAACAGCATTGCCAAAAAACATTTGCAAACCCAGTAGGTCTGCTTTTAAAAGGCGAAACTTATTGGCTTTGGCACTGCTTGTTATGTTTGATGTCTTTTGGCCTCTAGACATCGGAACGATTTTGCAAGGGAGTATGAAGAGGGCAGGAGAGGCACTTAAGTGAGAAGACAAATTACTATGTCATTAAATGCCACTTCTGGCCTCCAGAAAAAGAGTACTGTGTGTTTGTGTGATCCTATTGCTACAGTTCAGTGGCCTGGCTTCCACCAGCCAGAGATGCCTTGATTTGACTCCAGCCACATCCCGTGTGAAACACCCTTGCTCTACACAGATTAATAACTAAGCAACTGTTCCATTTCTCTGCATGAATGGTGAGGTGTCCTTTCTGTGCAAAGGCCACACGTGGACCTTCATGCACATGGTTTGTTTGCCATTTTGCAATGATAGCAGAACCATCATTGTATACACGAGACGAGAGGACTGCCTTGCTGCATTTGGCCATGAAGGTAATCTCTGCTTCCACGAATTCTCCTGAACAGCTTTCATGTCATGTTATAGGTCCTGGCACCCAAGCTGCCCAGTGCATGTCCTCCATTCTCCAGCACTCTGAACAGAAACCATATATACCCAGGGCCGGACTGGGAATGCAAACCGGCCCTGGCAATTGAGTCTGACTAGCCGCATGGGGCAGGGCATGCACGTGGAAAATACTGCAGCTGTTTTTGGTACAGGGACCCGATATTGCAGCATTGCTGCAAAACCGGCCCCCTGTACCCAAACTGGCCCCCACCCTTCCGGCCCACTGGGAAAACCCCTTGGGCCTGCAACGGCCAGTCCAGCCCTGCAGATGCCTGATAAAAGCATTCACACAGCCAACATTTTGGGCTCAGGTCTTGAGGACTAGCTCGTGAATATAATATAGTTCTGTTAATGTTATCTTGTGTTGTCTCTATTAATATAGTGTCTATGCACATGTGCTAAGCATGTCAGTCAATCAATGAACAAGATTACTAACAGTAAAATTACAATATGAGAGACAATGGAGAGTGATGGTTAGAAGGTTTTTGGGGTGCATCACCTGTGGCAATAAGAGGAGGAGACAAAGTGGGAGTGAATGAACCAATTGAATGCACATTTGAAAGGTTGAGGCAAGTTACAGGGAAGGCATACTGAGCTGAATAAGGGTGGTGTTAGAACTAGGGGTCTCTAATTGGTAGAGGTAGGTACCTATGTCCTAGTAGGGACCCTTGCTTCTAGTCAGGGTAAGGGGGATACACACTTTAGATAACCCCCGCTCACCCTCTTTATAGCTTGGCAGGAGCAGTTAGGCTTATCCCACAGGCAATGTGGAAAGTATTTGTACTTAAAACACAGTAACACAGTGAAAACACCACAAATGTACACTACATCAGTTTAGAAAAATAAAGTAACTTTATTTAAACCTAGCAAGACCAAAACGACAAAAATCCAGCATACATGTAGTAAAATAGCACTGAAAAATAATTATTTAAAAAATAAAGCTAGTAGAAAACAAATAGCTCCACCTGGGGCTATTACAACGTCGTGACAGCAATAAATCCAAAGTACAGCTCCAATCGCGAGGTGCGTGGCATCGAGCATGGAGTCACACGGACCCCCAAACAAACAGTACCTTAGGAAACGAAGTGTATGATGATGCACGGCGTAGTGGAGGTGAGGCGTCGGTGCTGAGCTCAAGGCCGGCTCCCTGGCTGCCAAAGGTGAGGCAATGCGTTGTGTCTGCCAGGAGGAGACGTGTCGAATCCAGGACAGGGGAACTCGGTTGCGTTGGCGGTGAGGCGTAGTTTCCGGTGAGAAGATGTAAAGTCGGCGAGTTCGTGGAGTCACCCTTGGCAGTTATCGGCACTGTGATAACAGGAGGCAGGCGTTGGCGGTGACCGAGTCTGTGTGAGCGCTGGCGTCGGGAAGGACGAGAACTGCAGGCGTCGGCAGGTGTTGATGGGTGTCGGAGCTGCGGCGCTGGCAGGACAGTGCATAGTTCACTTCACATGCTGTGCCCCTGGCCTTGGTGCAGGTCACGGCGTCAAAGAAACATCACTGACAGGATCGGAGACGATTTTCTTTGCTTTGCAACACCAACCACACCATTGTCAGGGACTGGAATTGGCACCCTTTTGAATGCAGGAGTCCAACAGGAGTCCAGGTGCTGGTCAGTGGGTTGCAGGTGAAGTCTTTGTGTCCCTAGACTTCAGAACAGGAGGCCAGCACACACAGGTCCTTTGACATTCTTCTTCAAGCAGGTTTTTCAGCAAAGTTCCAGTCTTTGTCCTTTCCTTGTCAGAAGCAGCAACAGCAGGCTAACCCCACACAGCACACAGCAAAGGGGCAGTACTCCTCCTAACAGCTCTCCAGCTCTTCTCCTTGGCAAAGGTTCCTCTTGAGTTCAAAAGTGATTTAAAGTTCCTGGGATTAAAGGTCCACTACTTATACCCCATTTTGTCTTTGTTCTCTTGTGGCCAGGGTCTCTGAACCCAGTCCAAACCAGTTCTGTCCTCTCTGGTGCAGCATGACCACAAGAGGTGGAGACAGCATTGTGCAAGGGAGACTGTCCCGATTCAGGTGCAATGAAAACTCCTCCCACTACTCTAAATGCTGCCAAGGTCTATTCAGCTCAGCTCTGATTCATCCAGGAAAGGCAGGGCACACCTCAACACCCCCCCTCCCCAGTGGCTGTCTACAGTGAATTCACATCCCCATGCCCTGTCACTCACAAACCAGGCAGTCAATACACTAACCAGCAGAGGCACACAGAATGGTCAAATAAGAAAATGCCTACTTTCTAAAAGCGGCATTTTCAAACACACAATTTAAAAACAATCTTCACTAAAAGATGTGCTATTACATTCTGAGTTCAGAGAGCCTAAACTCCATTTCTCCATCTTGTCCCAATGGGAAGTTATACTTGTAAGATGGTACAAAGTACTTCCTATGTTATCCTACGGGACAGATAGCCTTTCGATAGTGAAGAACGAAATACACAGTATTTCACTATCAGGACATGTCACACACACCAACACATGTCCTACCGTTCACATACACTGCACCCTGCCCATGGGGGTACCTTGGGCCTACCTGAGGGGTGCCATACATGTAAGAAAAGGTATGGTTAGGGCCTGGCAAGTGGGTGCACTTGCCAGGTAGACATGGCAGTCAAAACTGCACACAGACAGTGCAGTGGCAGGTCTGAGTTACATTTGCAGGGCTACTTAGGTGGGTGACACAATCAGTGCAGCGGGCCCCTAGTAGCATTTGATTTACAGGTCCTGGATGTAGGAGAGTAGGATCTGCTTCACATGGGTACCCCCACTTTTTGCTGATGCTTCACTGTTTTTCGACATTAGTCTGGCTGGGGCCCTGCTAATCAGAACCCCAGCCTAGCTGCTTCCTCTCTAAAATGGTTTCCATGTACCTTAGGCACATCACTGATTGGAATCTGGAGTGCCCTTATAAGTCCCTAGTATATGGTATACTATGTACCAAGGGCATAGGTACCTCAGAGGCCTACCAGGGGCTGCAGCATGTATTATGCCACCCCTGGAAGGCCATCCAAACTGACACCACAGGTCTGCTACTGCAGCCTGGGTAGGGTGGTGCATGCACCCCTTACTGTGATATAGGTTACCTATATCACTAAATACATACACACATATAAACCTATAAGTCACTCCTAAGGCAGGCCTTCTCAATCCTAAAGGCAGAGTGCATGGTTCCTATGTGAGAGGGTGCCCCTGCATGAGCAGGGCCCCTCTGCAGCGTTCGGAGACCCTTCTCTGATGCTGCTTGTAGTGCAGCCTGACCATATACTCTTAAGCGCATTATAACCTCGCGTTAAATGCTAACTTTGGAATGGCTGCACCTAAACATGTCGTGTTTGGTGTCAAACATCTTGGAATACTACCCCCCCCCCGCCAATTCTGGCGGCAGGGGTAGCATTCCACCCTTCTAGAGGGAAAGACATGTTAACTCTGGCTTGCCCGGTAACTTCTTTCTACAGCCCTGGCATCACAAAATGGATGCTGCTGCCACAGACACGAGTCTGGCCTCTTGCTGCTGGACTGAAACTCCGGCAGGGAGGCCTGGACAATAGGTTTCCTGTCCCAGGGAGGTGTGACCACCTCCCAGACAGGATAATGTGTATTGGGGCTGGGCGGGAGCACTTGGGTGCTTTGAAGTCCTGCACTGGGGGCACACTTGGTGTCCCTGTGCATACCCCAGTTCAAACCGGATCAGGGGCTTGCAGCCCCTGCTTTGGCGCGAACTGGACAAAGGGAAAGGGGTGTAGCCACCCCTCTGCCCTGACCCACCCATAGGTGGGGCCACAGAGTAGTCCAACCCCTAAACTTAGTATAAGTATAGGAACCCAGTCCTTAGGACTTTAGATTATCCCTGGACGAAACTCTGCAACAGAATCCTGGACCTTCGACGCTCTACTCAAGATTAGAGGACAGAAGAATCTCCCTTGGGGTCAAGGAGTGACTCCCCTGCTTGGCAGGCACCAAAGATGCATCTGTCCGGTCTGCATTTCTGAAGCTCCCGTCGGACGCCGAAGTCTTCGCATCACCAGAGGTGGATTCTCAGACTTCGCCGAGGCTACCCTGAGTCCCCAGCAAAGCTGAGGCCCGTAGCTATCGTGGGTGACGTGAGACTGTGACCCCTGGACACCGAGCACATATGCAAGTGCATCCTCTTCTGGGTCTCCCACCAAGTCGTGCTTTGGGCTCCGAGTAGCCCTAGCCTCCAGCACCAACTGCTCCGAAGATCACTGGCTTCCACTCCACGAGTGTCCTGTGAGCCAGATCCACGTGCGACGTCTCGAGGCTCCTTTGCGGTCACTAGCCCATTGGCTAGTAGCCCTTCCCGAAGGCCAATCTTTTTCTTCTTAGGCATCCTGGTTGCTCCAGGCCTGCCCTCACTTACCCTCGCTGGGTGAGTTCCCCAGACCTTGCTGGTCTGCACCATCGACGATCTTCATCTTCATCAAGACTTGCCGTTGCCAAGGCTTGTTGGGTCCAATCCGGTCGCCGACACCTCAGCACTCGACAAACATCGTGTATCAGCCCGAATCCTGCTCCTAGTTGCCGACAACGCCTCCTGGACCTCGTGGCTGAAGAGTCAAGACGACCATCAACGCACCTGAAGCACTCGACATCGGTGGGCATCTGTCCATCGCTTTCCTGGTCACTGGCTAGTGACCCAGACTCTGTCCCCTCTGCTTTCAGGTTCTTCAGATCTCCGATCCACTCTTGGATCCACCCGGACACTTTCCACTTGGTCGCCAGCAGCACTTTGCAGCAGATCGCCATTCAAATCGACGACGAAACCCGACCCCGAAAGGCACCTATGCACCCGGCTTCCCTGGGTGAGGTAACACGAGTACTCCGGTGCTCCCGTGGGTAGAGACTCTCCAAAGTACTAGTTCTCAAAGGGTTTGCTCCAAGTCCTCCTTTAAGTGTCCCTTTTCTTTAATTTCCTGATCGCGACTTTCTCCATAGAAGTCAACGGCGTATCGCGGTTGTGTATTTACACTGCACGCGTCCCCGTGGGTCCCCTGTGTCACTACCTTGGGTGGTTCCTTGTGGTCCAAGCACTTCTAGAGGCTCTAGGCCTAGTGTCTATTTCAGTCGTGGTTCTTATACCACTTTATTGGTATATGGTTTGGTACGCCCCTAGGGCCCAAACGTGTATTTGTGCTATTACTGTGTTTAAATAACTTATAACTTGTGTACTTCGAACTCTAGCCTCATAAAGAGACTAGAGGGGTGTGTTTAGCAATAAATACATATATTTTGAATATATACCTGGTGTGGTGCTCTTTCATTTGATCACTCAAGAGATTATAGACTGGTAAAACAAGCTGCTTTACATTCCTTCAAGACTTAGCCTGAAGGCTGCTCTCCATAGCTACCACTAGGATAGCTTTCAATAAGGTTGTCTTTAACCTATCTCCAATAAGGGGTTGTTTGGACTGGTGCAAGGTGCCCACTATAATTAGTGGACAGCATATGCCAGGCCAACTTCTCACATTGGTGTGCAGCGTGTGGGATTCCAGCTTGCTATTGTTTTACCAGATAATCTCAATTGAATTGATCAACTGAAAACCACTAAAGGTACCTAAGGTACATATAATTTAAGCTTAGAATACAGTAAGTTCTACTGAACTTAGAGTTGTGTGTTAAGGGATAGCACACCCTTTCTACAACTCAAGAGAGTTTAGTAGGCCACACTAGAGTAGGTAGTGCATACACCACACCACACTAGTAATGTCTTTAAAGGTAGGATCTAGAGAATCCTTACCAGAAGCCACTGGGCTTCTTCCCTCCAAGTATGATACCCTCCCATTCTTGGAATTGAGAGCATTATGTAACTTGAGGAAATTAAGGACAGGCCAAAGTCCCACCACCCAACACCTTAAAGAGTTGTTGGTGGCTTATGACCTTAGTAAGCCCTTGGGGACTGAAGGGGTAGGAGCTGAGGGTGGGGCAGAAGAAGAGGAAGGGGCCAGGGGTAGAAATACCCCCAGCCCCCCTCTGAAACTGGCCAGGAGGGTGACAATGACCCTGACCTGGATAACCCAATCCCTCCTGTGGAAGATGAAGAGGATGATCAGGATGATACCCTCTTTGTCCCCCCCAGGAAGGATTATGAGTGTGCCCAGGAAGTCTAGATCTCCTTCTCAGGAGTCTAACCACTCTGGCACCTCAATAGGGAGCTCTGTCTCATCTCATAGGAGGGAATCCTCTCATGAGAGGAGAACAAGGCTGATTTAGTATGAGGAAGCTCAGCTTGAACTCAGAAGGAAGCAAGTAGCCTTAGACAGGGAGTCCCTAGATCTCTTTAGAGAGAAAAGAAAGTTGGGACTAGAGTCCCATGGTGGCAGCCATGTCCCTAGAGATAGGGAAAGGTCCTATGACCATAGGAACCTGAGCAAGATTGTCCCTCCCTATCAGAATGGGGATGACATCCACAAGTGGATAACTGCTCTAGAGAGGGCCTGTAAAGTACAGAAGGTCCCTCAGGAGCAGTGGGCAGCAATCTTGTGGCTCTCCTTTGCAGACAAAGGTAGAGATAAGCTCCTCACTGTTAGAGAGGAGGATGCGGATAATTACAAGGTCTTGAAGAGTGCTCTTATTGATGGGTTTGGCCTAACCACTGAACAGTACAGGTTGAAGTTCAGAGATACCCAAAAGCACAGACTCAAGACTGGGTAGACTATGTGGATTGTTCTGCCAAGGCTCTGGAAGGCTGGTTGATGGGCAGTAAGGTGTGTGACTTCTCAGGATTGTACAATCTGATAATGAGGGAGCAGATTCTTAATAACTGTCAAAATCAGCTGTTGCATCAATACCTGGTAGACTCTGATCTGACCTCTCCCCAAGAATTGGGAAAGAAGGCAGACAAATGGGTCAGAACCAGGGTGAAGCAGAAAGTACAGAACCAAGGTGGGGACACTAAGAAGCAAGATTCTAAGAACTCTGAAAAGGGTGGGGAGAAGGGTAAAGATCAAAAGTCTTCATCAGGCCCCCAAAAATCTTCTTCAGGTGGGGATTCACAGTCTACAAAAGGGAAAGGCCAAAGAAAACCATGGTGCAAGGTCTGTAAGCAAAAGACCCACTGGACCAGTGATTGCACCAAGTCCAAAGACTCAAGTCCAGCACCCACCAATGCCCCTAAGGCACCTGTTCCCCCTAGTACAGTTGGTGGGAGTGCTCCAGCCAAGAGTTTAGTAGGGTTCACCCTGGGTACTGAGTTGGGCTCTGACCTAGTCAGAGAACTGACTCAGGCTGTGTTAGTCTGTGATGGAGGCATGGATGTGACCTCCTCTGTGAGTCCCAGTAATCTGGGCAAGTACAGACAACAGCCTTATATCAATGGACGAGAGGCTTTGGCATTTAGGGACACAGGGGCAAGTGTCACAATGGTGACACAAGACCTTGTGCATCCTGGGCAAGTTATACTTGGTGAGATGTACCAAGTGACCAATGCTAGCAATGTCAGAACAGACCATACTCTGGCAGTTGTTAACTTCTCCTGGGGAGGGGTAACTGGCCTTAAGAAGGTTGTGGTAAGTGCAAACCTACCAGTCGAATGCTTGCTTGGCAATGACTTAGAGACTTCTGCTTGGGCAGAAGTGGAGCTCAGGACCCATGCAGAAATGCTGGGGATCCCTGCAGATGTGTTTGCTGTGACCAGGTCACAAGCCAAAATGTCTAGCACTGAACAGGCCTTGGATTCTGGAAGAATGGACCAAGTGCCTTCCAAGAGGAGGAGTAGTAGGGTTAAGGCAGTGCCTTCCCCTTGGCTCAGGAGGAAGATCAGTCCCTTGAGGGGGATGATCTCAGCCCTGAAGAAGGAACTGTCCCAGAGGAACTTGAACCTGACCAGGTTGAGTTCTTGGGGACAGGGGGACCTTCTAGGGCAGATCTGAGCCAGGATCAGCAGAGCTGCCCCTCCCTTGAACCCCTCAGACAGCAAGCTGCTGCTGAGGCTGCTGGGAAAGCTAGTGGTCCCCATACAGTGTATTGGGATGATGGACTCCTGTACTCAGAGAGTAGAGACCCCAAGCCTGGTGCTACCAGGAGGTTGGTTATACCTCTGAAGTTCAGGGGCTTCCTATTGACCCTAGCCCATGATATTCCCTTGGCAGGTCACCTGGGCCAGAACAAGACTTGGGACAGAATTGTCCCTCACTTTCACTGGCCCCACATGTCTGAAGACACCAAGGAGTTTTGTCGCTCCTGTGTAACCTGCCAGGCCAGTGGCAAGGCAGGTGGCACTACAAAGGCCCCCTGATACCACTACCTGTGGTGGGGGTGCCCTTTGAAAGGGTAGGGATTGACATTGTTGGTCCCATGGATCCCCAAACAGCATCTGGGCACAGGTTTATCCTGGTGGTAGTGGATCATGCCACCAGGTACCCAGAAGCTATTCCCTCAGGACCACTACAGCACCTGTGGTGACAAGGGCCCTCCTGGGAATTTTCTCAAGAGTGGGCTTTCCTAAGGGGGTAGTATCAGACAGGGGTGCTAACTTCATGTCTGGGTACTTAAAAGCAATGTGGAAGGAGTGTGGAGTGACTTATAAGTTCACCACACCCTATCACCCACAATGCAATGGTTTAGTTGAGAGATTCAACAAAACCTTGAAGGGCATGATTAAAGGGCTCCCAGAAAAGCTTAGGCGAAGATGGGACATACTCTTGCCCTGCCTTTTATTTGCATATAGGGAGGTGCCTCAGAAGGGGTTGGTTACAGCCCTTTTGAACTTCTGTTTGGCCACCCTGTCAGGGGTCCACTGTGCTTGGTGAAGGAAGGATGGGAGTTACCTCTCAAGCCCCCAAAGCAAGACATAGTGGACTATGTACTTGGTCTCCGCTCCCGGATGGCTGAGTATATGAAAAAGGCAACCAAAAACCTTGAGGCTAGCCAGGAACTTCAAAAGGCCTGGCATGACCAAAGAGCTGTTCTGACTGTTTACCAGCCAGGACAGAAGGTGTGGGTGTTGGAGCCAGTGGCCCCAGCAGCTCTCCAGGACAAATGGAGTGGACCCCACACTATTGTTGAGCAGAAGGGTCAGGTTACCTACTTAGTAGACCTAGGAACACCCAGGAGTCCCCACAGGGTTCTCCATGTCAACAGGTTAAAACCATATGTGGACAGGGCAGACATGGGCTTGCTCATGGCTACTGATGAAGGGCAGGAGGAAGAGAGTGACCCACTCCCTGACCTGCTCTCACAGAACCCTGACGATGGGTCAGTAGATGGTGTAGCCTTGGCAGGCAGCCTCACTACCCAGCAACAAACTGATTGTAGACAAGTGCTCAATCAGTTTAGACATATGTTTTCACTGACACCCAGTCAGACCACCTGGTGCACTCATGAAGTGGACACTGGGGACAGTCTGCCTATTAAAAATAAGATTTATAGGCAACCTGACCATGTCAGGGACTGTATCAGGACTGAAGTCCAGAAAATGTTGGAGTTGGGAGTTATTGAACCCTCAGATAGCCCTTGGGCTAGTCCAGTGGTCCTTGTACCAAAACCTCACACCAGTGGTGGAAAAAGAGAGATGAGGTTTTGTGTGGACTACAGGGGTCTCAATGCAGTCACTAGGACTGATGCCCATCCAATACCAAGGGCAGATGAGCTCATAGATACTTTGGCCTCAGCCAAATATCTCAGCACATTTGACTTGACAGCTGGCTACTGGCAGATCAGACTAGCTGATACTGCAAAGCCCAAAACAGCATTCTCAACCCCTAGTGGGCATTATCAATTTGTGGTGATGCCCTTTGGTCTGAAGAATGCACCTGCCACTTTCCAGAGGTTGGTGAATACAGTTCTCACAGGTCTGGAAGCCTATAGTGCAGCATATCTAGATGATATTGCTGTCTTTAGCTCCACCTGGGAGGATCACCTGGTCCACCTCAGGAATGTTTTACAGGCCCTGCAAAGGCTGGCCTGACTATCAAGGCCACTAAGTGCCAGATAGGGCAGAGTCAGGTTGTGTACCTGGGCCACCTTGTGGGTGGAGGCCAGGTTCAACCTTTGCAGAGCAAGATCCAGACTATCATGGACTGGACTGCTCCCACTACCCAGACTCAGGTGAGAGCCTTCTTAGGCCTGACTGGGTACTATAGGAGATTTGTCAAGGGGTATGGATCAATAGTGACACCCCTGAATGACTTAACTTCTAAGAAAATGCCCAAAAGGTTCAGTGGACAGTTAGCTGTCAAAAGGCATTTGATGACCTGAAGCAGGCCATGTGCACTGCTCCCATTCTACAGAGTCCTGATTACTCCAAGAAGTTCATTGTTCAAACTGATGCATCTGAATTGGGGGTAGGGGCTGTACTGTCACAATTGAATGAACAAGGTCAGGATCAGCCAGTAGCTTTCATTAGCAGAAGGCTGACCCTAGAGAGAAACGTTGGTCAGCCATAGAGAGGGAGGCCTTTGCTGTGGTCTGGGCTCTGAAGAAGTTGAGGCCATACTTGTTTGGTACACACTTCCTGGTTCAGATAGACCATAAGCCCCTCTTATGGCTAAAACAAATGAAGGGTGAAAACCCCAAACTGCTTAGGTGGTCCATTTCCCTACAGGGGATGGACTTTACAGTGGAACATAGACCTGGGAGTAACCATGCCAATGCAGATGGACTCTCTAGGTACTTCCACTTAGAACATGAAGACTTAACTGGGCAAGGTTAGTTTAATGTCCCTACGTTTGGGGGGTTGTGTAGGAGAGTAGGATCTGCTTCACATGGGTACCCCCACTTTTGCTGATGCTTCACTGTTTTTCGACATTAGTCTGGCTGGGGCCCTGCTAATCAGAACCCCAGCCTAGCTGCTTCCTCTCTAAAATGGTTTTCATGTACCTTAGGCACATCACTGATTGGAATCTGGAGTGCCCTTATAAGTCCCTAGTATATGGTATACTATGTACCAAGGGCATAGGTACCTCAGAGGCCTACCAGGGGCTGCAGCATGTATTATGCCACCCCTGGAAGGCCATCCAAACTGACACCACAGGTCTGCTACTGCAGCCTGGGTAGGGTGGTGCATGCACCCCTTACTGTGATATAGGTTACCTATATCACTAAATACATACACACATATAAACCTATAAGTCACTCCTAAGGCAGGCCTTCTCAATCCTAAAGGCAGAGTGCATGGTTCCTATGTGAGAGGGTGCCCCTGCATGAGCAGGGTCCCTCTGCAGCATTCGGAGACCCTTCTCTGATGCTGTTTGTAGTGCAGCCTGACCATATACTCTTAAGCGCATTATAACCTCGCGTTAAATGCTAACTTTGGAATGGCTGCACCTAAACATGTCGTGTTTGGTGTCAAACATCTTGGAATACTACCCCCCACCAATTCTGGCGGCGGGGGTAGCATTCCACCCTTCTAGAGGGAAAGACATGTTAACTCTGGCTTGCCCGGTAACTTCTTTCTACAGCCCTGGCATCACAAAATGGATGCTGCTGCCACAGACACGAGTCTGGCCTCCTGCTGCTGGACGAAACTCCGGCAGGGGAGGCCTGGACAATAGGTTTCCTGTCCCAGGGAGGTGTGACCACCTCCCCAGACAGGATAATGTGTATTGGGGCTGGGCGGGAGCACTTTCGGGTGCTTTGAAGTCCTGCACTGGGGGCACACTTGGTGTCCCTAGTGCATACCCCAGTTCAAACCGGATCAGGGGCTTACAGCCCCTGCTTTGGCGCGAACTGGACAAAGGGAAAGGGGTGTAGCCACCCCTCTGCCCTGACCCACCCATAGGTGGGGCCACAGAGTAGTCCAACCCTAAACTTAGTATAAGTATAGGAACCCAGTCCTTAGGACTTTAGATTATCCCTGGATGAAACTCTGCAACAGAATCCTGGACCTTCGACGCTCTACTCAAGATTAGAGGACAGAAGAATCTCCCTTGGGGTCAAGGAGTGACTCCCCTGCTTGGCAGGCAACAAAGATGCATCTGTCCGGTCTGCATTTCTGAAGCTCCCATCGGATTCCGAAGTCTTCGCATCACCAGAGGTGGATTCTCAGACTTCCCCGAGGCTACCCTGAGTCCCCAGCAAAGCTGAGGCCCGTAGCTATCGTGGGTGACGTGAGACCGTGACCCCTGGACACCGAGCACATTTGCAAGTGCATCCTCTTCTGGGTCTCTCACGAAGTCGTACTTTGGGCGCCGAGTAGCCCTAGCCTCCAGCACCAACTGCACCGAAGATCACTGGCCTCCACTCCACGAGTGTCCTGTGAGCCAGATCCACGTGCGATGTCTCGAGGCTCCTTCGCGGTCACTAGCCCATTGGCTAGTAGCTTTTCCCGAAGGCCAATCTTTTTCTTCTTGGGCATCCTGGTTGCTCCAGGCCTGCCCTCACTTACTCTCGCTGGGTGAGTTCCCCAGACCTTGCTGGTCTGCACCATTGACGATCTTCATCTTCATCGAGACTTGTCGTTGCCAAGGCATGTTGGGTCCAATCCGGTCGCCGACACCTCAGTACTCGACAAACATCGTGTACCAGCCCGAATCCTGCTCCTGGTCACCGACAACGCCTCCTGGACCTCGTGGCTGAAGAGTCAAGATGACCGTCAATGCACCTGAAGCACTCAACATCGGTGGGCATCTGTCCATCGCCTTCCTGGTCACTGGCTAGTGACCCAGACTCTGTCCCCTCTGCTTTCAGGTTCTTCAGATCTCCGATCCACTCTTGGATCCACCCGGACACTTTCCACTTGGTCGCCAGCAGCACTTTGCAGCAGATCGCCATTCAAATCGACGACGAAACCCGACCCCGAAAGGCACCTATGCACCCGGCTTCCCTGGGTGAGGTAACACGAGTACTCCGGTGCTCCCGTGGGTAGAGACTCTCCAAAGTACTAGTTCTCAAAGGGTTTGCTCCAAGTCCTCCTTTAAGTGTCCCTTTTCTTTAATTTCCTGATCGCGACTTTCTCCATAGAAGTCAACGGCGTATCGCGGTTGTGTATTTACACTGCACGCGTCCCCCGTGGGTCCCCTGTGTCACTACCTTGGGTGGTTCCTTGTGGTCCAAGCACTTCTAGAGGCTCTAGGCCTAGTGTCTAGTTTAGTCGTGGTTCTTATACCACTATATTGGTATATGGTTTGGTACGCCCCTAGGGCCCAAACGTGTATTTGTGCTATTACTGTGTTTAAATAACTTATAACTTGTGTACTTCGAACTCTAGCCTCATAAAGAGACTAGAGGGTGTGTTTAGCAATAAATACATATATTTTGGATATATACCTGGTGTGGTGCTCTTTCATTTGATCACTCAAGAGATTATAGACTGGTAAAACAAGCTGCTTTACATTCCTTCAAGACTTAGCCTGAAGGCTGCTCTCCATAGCTACCACTAGGATAGCTTTCAATAAGGTTGTCTTTAACCTATCTCCAATAAGGGGTTGTTTGGACTGGTGCAAGGTGCCCACTATAATTAGTGGACAGCATATGCCAGGCCAACTTCTCACACTGGACACTCACAGCACAATTTACTAGGGACTTACCAGTAAATTAAACATGCCAGTCCTCGGTAACCGATCGCAATAACAATTTATACAGGGAGCACTTGCACTTTGGCACTGATCAGCAGTGGCAAGGTGCCCAAAGAATCTAACCCCTACAAGACATGATCAGGAAAAATAGGAGGAAGAAGAAAAAAATCTTGGAAATAACCCTACAAAAAGGTCATTTCCAACAGGTGGAAAGATGGAAGTATTCAAAACTAGGATAGAAAGATAACCCACAAAGATAATATATTTGTAGAATCAGTAAGAAAAAGTATGTCAGAATAGCGAGATAAGATGTATTGAGATGCAAGTAGTGGGAGAGAGACTGAAAAGACAACAAAGGGCAGAAATGGAAATAGACTGCAGGGGGCGGGAGCATGAATATGTGAAGTAATGGGTAAGGAAGTACAGGAAGGGAGGGGAATGCTTTCTGCATGGTATACCGGTGTATTCCCTTGCCCTGGGTGCCTGACTGCAAGTAAATCGTGTGTACTAAATTTTTTATTAGGGGTGTTTGTAATTCACATAATTTCAATTACAGAAATTACATGAACCCCCCACCCCAATTTATGCTAAATAATCCAGCATTTGCCTCCATTTGTTAATGTGTAATGAATCCTCAGATTCATTTTTGGACATTTGACACAAGGGCACATTAAAAGGTCAGAATTGTCCACGATGCAAACAGCAGCGGTTCACGTTCTGGTCATT
The DNA here is from genome assembly GCA_963921515.1 of Calotriton arnoldi. Lineage (NCBI taxonomy): Eukaryota > Metazoa > Chordata > Amphibia > Caudata > Salamandridae > Calotriton > Calotriton arnoldi. The sequence goes on along the minus strand of CAWUFW010002494.1, from coordinate 371,969 downwards.
AAATACTTAATTATTTGGCTAAAGAAAGAAGTGAAAAAGTAAAGTCTTCAAGGTTAATACTGGTATGTAATGGGAGACATCGTTTACAACGCAGTCATCACATCACAGTTCCTTTACAACGCGGTTGTTACAACGACCGCGTTGTTAGAACGCAATGCCTTTACAACGCAAGTCTTTAGATCGACTTGCTGTAGGGGGTGCTCTAACATAAGGAATAGTATAATTTACTTTTCCAACACCTTCCCTACTGTTGCGCAGGCTGGAGTTGGAATAGTAAATTATACTATTCCTAAATTCAGCGCGCCCCCTACTGCAAGTTGATCTAATGAATTGCGTTGTAAAGGTATCGCGTTCTAACAACGCTGTCGTTGTAACGACCGCATTGTAAAGGAACGCAATGTGAAAGCATGCGTAGTAACATGCTATATTCGTATGTAATACATAAGATTATTCAATCCCTTTACACACATCTATCTCTCATTTCTTTATAATGGCCGACTTGTGTCTCATTCAGCTGCCTATTATAAAGAAATGACTCCAGAACTCAACTGAAATAACTTATTACAGTTGTGTTTTAATGTTACATTGCTTGCTGCTAGGGCCAGCAGCTGAGGGGAAAGGCATGGCCAGGTAATGGGGCATAATTAAAGGAGCTGTTTAAGGAACAAAATTAAAGGTGGCTTTTCTTTCTTCTGCTTTGTTTTTTGGGCTTAGCAGAAAGGGGATATTTATGGCAACAAGTTCATTTTTTGCACTCCTTAGGTAAGTTAGAATCTTTCTGCATGTTTCTACACCTTCTGAGTTACTGAAGGTTTTTTTTTTAAACCGTTTGATTTAAACTGATTCTAATATATTTTTACAACAACTATCTAACAGCTTTTTAGATGTGTTTAATTTTGCACTAGCAATTCTATTTTTATTTTTCATATTTGCAAACATCCTCTCTACTTCATATGAAAGAGCCTCACACCCAGGATCTAATTGGGTTGTGGGAAAGGTGATGGTGTGACCATGTATCATATGGGATAAAGTACTCCCTACCATACATGATAAGGATATTGCATGTCACCTCGGAGTTCTGTAATATTATGAAGGAACTTGACCTTCAGCCTTGTTCCTCTATATGATCTTTGAACTGTTTGGTGACTTGCAATATCCTTATAATGTATGGGAGGGGGTACTTTATCCCATATATAATTATAGTTGACCCAAACCTCTCTGGATAAAATGGGTAGCCCTGTAGTCTTGATTACTTAAATCTATCACATCAGTTCCAACCACAAAGCTGATGACGCATGAAGGGGAAGAATGCAGTAGAGAGCTGAGGAGCAACCATATTATGTACATCCTATTTGGATGTGATTGTGCAGCGTGAGATATCAGTGATGACTATGGACTGGCAATTGATGCAGTACGATGAGCTAAGAACAGGTTACCTCCGGCTGCTCTGTCTATGATTCATTCTTGAAGAGCTATAGTTAGGACAATACACCATGACACACTACTTTATATTTATGGGAAGCCACTGTACGTAGGTTGAGGTGCAGTTATTTATTTCCACAGCTTTCTGTGCTCTCTAAAAATTCCTCAAAAATAGGCAGAAGCATCTATTGAAAGAGATAATGGCTGTTATTTTTCTACACTCACCATCCTTGGTCTATAAAATGAAGCTATCATCTATGAATGGCCAAGGAGTACTGACTTCACTCTGACTGCTAGGAGCATGTGCAGACCATTCTGTCAATCTGATGCTTGGACAGCAGAATGGGGATGGATGCAGGCAGTTGCACTATCTGTGCCTTGCTGATACCGGAAGACCATCAAAAGAACAGAGACCTTCCAGTGAGTTGCACAAGACTATATCACAATCCCCATTACCCACTTCAGGCTCCAAATTCCTATTACATTGCCCTTAATGTTGGCACTGTATTAGGGAAATCAGTACAGCTGGAGGGTATGCAGACTGGTGACCTTGGGCCACAGAGCATGGAGGCAATGAAGTAACATGCACCACTGGAGATGTTGGGGCACAGAAAGGGGACAAGATGTAAAAAAGAACACAACAGTATTGGGAGCACCTGAATCGGTGTCAGATACCAGCACTAACAATGCCAAAACATAGAAACTAACAGTAGATGAAAAATAAAAAAAGACCCAGGTATGCAGTGTTCCTTTCTGCCATAACAGGCAATCCTCAGTTTTATGCCAGCATCTAACTCTAAGATAGATTCTTCATCCTGTCAATGGTAGCATCTACTTCGCACTTTGTCATTCACTTTCTGCTTCATGACATATTTCTTTTCGTTTATGTCCTCTCTAAATCAGGCATGTCATGGATAAGCCCCCTACTCATCAGCAGCGCCCCTCCTTGGCAGGTACCCTCCTCTCTGAAAGAATCCATCCCTCAAGTTTATCACAGACACCCCTCTCCCACCTGGCAGCCTCTCTCCCCACCCTGATCACCTCACTCTTCCCTCTACAACAGTCTGTTCTTGTTGTCTTTATCCCAAGAATGAGTGTCCTATCTTTATCATGTTTCAACTTTCTCGAGCATGGTGCAAAGAATAATACTAGACAGAAAGGAAAATTAGCTTGATGATGAAAAGCATGGCCTCTATGTACAAGCCATGAACTAGGCAGTGGCCAGATCCTGGGCCATGAACACAAAGAGGGCACTAAATAACAGAAACTTGGGAAGAAAAAGAGGTGATCAATACTGGTTCCATAGAAGCAGAAAGACAATTGTAAGTGTATAACTGCATCAACCCTTCTTTTTTAAGAATGTTGGGTTCTGAGCAAGGGGGGATGAAACATCAGCGAGAGGAATGCAGACAGAGCTAGGAACAATTGACAATTAGAAAGGGTAGTGTGAGAAATAAGGTTACTGTTTGACTGGGGTGTGAGCCCTGGTCAAGCAGTAATCACAATCATTGTCAGGGTAAGGCACAAGCAAACCGCAAATTAACCTGTGCTCAACCCCCTGGTAGCTAGGAACAGAGCAGTCAAGCTTTACTTAGAGGCAATGCGTAAAGTATTTGTGCAGCACTTCAAACAGTAACAAAGTGAAAACACAACTCAAAAAGGACCCCACACCAAGTTAGAAACATTGATTAACATTGAATACATAAAACAAGATTGTAATGACAAAAATCCAATCAGTAGAACTGGAGATACGAATTTTTAAAGGATTTTGTGAAAATAGTGCTAAAAAAACCAAAGTGCCAACTGTGGATATGTGGTTGCGCTGGACCGGGTCAAAGTCACACTTTTAGGCTGACCACTATGGAGCGCAGGTTGGATGCAGTCACCATGTTAGGCCCGCTGAAGTTTACCTTATAAAAGCCTGTGCCAAGAGTCCAGTTTGTGTTGAAGAGGGTCCTGAAGAGCAGAGAAAGCTTTGTGGGAGGCTGTTGGCGTAGAGCAAATAGCCAGCCGGCATCGCAGGCAGGTGTTGCTGGAGCTTCGCACTGAATCACAGTGCGAGCGGTGAGGTCTTGGTGTGAACGGGCCCACTTGATGTCGCAAAGAGCCCAAAAGCTTGGTTTCAGCTCACTGAGATACACCAATGTTCCAGGAGCTGAGAAGCACAACTTGGAGATCAGGAACTCTCTGCAGCTTGGTTCACAGGCTGGTGCAGGGTGTTGGGGAGGCTTTTATTTTCCTGACTCTCAGATCAGGAGGCCAGCAGACTAGCCCTTGGAGTCACTCTGGTGTCCTGCATTCAAAATGAGGTTGCAGGTCCAGTTCTTGCTCTCTAGACAAGAGGGCAGCAGGCCAGCAAAGCAGGACAGCAGTTCCTTCGGAGCAGCAGTCCAGCAGAGTGGTAGTTCTTTCAGCAGCACAGCAGTCCTTCTTCCTAGCAAAGTATCTACAGTTCCAGAAGAATTCTCAAGAGTTAGTGTCTGAGGTCCAGTATTTATACGCAGTTGTGTCTTTGAAGTGGGGAGAAGCTTTTAGAGGCATGCCTTTGAAGTGCACAGGTGCCCTGCCTTCATGGCCCCAGACTGACTACAGGGAGTATGCCACCCTTTGTGTGGTGATAGGACACAGCCTATTCAAGTGTAAGTGGGGTTGGGCCCAGCTCCTCCCTCCCATCCTGCTAGTGATGGCCCATTTAGCCACATCTAAGCCCCCCATTGTGTGTGGCTGTCTAGGAGGAATAGACAAAGTCCAACTGTCAGCTACATTCAGTCATGTGACCCAGAGACAGGCTGCAGACACCAAATGGCTGAGACAAGAAAATGCCAACTTTCTAAAAGTGCCATTTTCAAAATTTAAATTTAAAATCTGACTTCACCATAAGTTAGGATTTTAAATTGTGATTCCAGAGACAGAAAACATAAAGGGGTTACCTGTTCCCTTTAGGACATTACACTTATTAAAGGTAATAAGGCAACTCCTCTGTTATCCTATGAGAGAGGTAGGCCTTACAGTAGTGAAAAACAAATGTAAGAGTTTATCACTATCGTAACCTGTAAAACTTAAAAGTACATGTCCTGCTTAAAAACATTGTGCCCTGCTCTCTAGGCTGTCCGGGGCCTACACTACAGGCAACTTATGTGTATTAAAAAAGAAGGTGTGGGTCTGGCAAAAGGTGTACTTTGCCAATTCGAAATGGCAGTTTAAAACTGCACACACAGGCTGCAGTGGCAGACTTGACACATGTTTAAAGTGCTACTTAAGTGGGTGGCTCAATTAGTGCTTCAGGCCCACTAGTGGCATTTAATTTACAGGCCCTGGGCACAGGTAGTGCCGCTTTAGTAGGGACTTACAAGTAAATTAAATATGCCAGCTTGGTATAAGCCAATCTAACACGTTTTAAGCAGAGAGCACAAGCACTTTAGCACTGGTTAGCAGTGGTAAAGTGTGTAGAGTTGCAACGCCAGCAAAAACTAGGCCAGCAAAAACAGGAGCTCTGCAGACAAAAATTTAGGGGGAAAACCACGCCGAGGAAAATCATATTTTGTGACTGGAAATGGACTATAAGAAGGGACCTGGAGGCCCCCAAAATTGTCATCTGGCAACAAGCCAGTCAGGCTGTTTATTTGAGGAGGAGAAGTTCCGCAAGACTTCTACTTGTGACCAGGACTGGGGGAAAATGTCTTTCAGTCTCCCAGCTACGTGAGAGGGACATCACTCAAGGAAATCCAAGACCACCTGCCCTGTAGCCTGGAGCACTAGCATCTGCCTGCTTGCCAAGACCAGTGTGCCCTGTGAGGAAGAAGAGAGCACTTGGAGGGAGCAAGGTCCAATGGAGGATCCTGGCGAGTAAATCCCAAACGAGGTGTGAGGATGCAGCTGCTGCACAGATCGGGCTGTTGCTCATGTGCAGAGGGGGCACTGTGAATTAGCTGTTGCTGCACTGATCAGGCTAATGCTTGTGTGTAGGGTAAAGTCGACGCCTCCGTATGCCAGAGGGGACCACAGTGAAGAGTGCTTTACTGCCATGCTGATTGGGTCATAGCTCATGTTTGGAGTAATGTTGGTAACCCCGTATGCCGGGGTTTGTTGCCTTAAAACGCAAGGGTCATTTCCTGGTTTTGCAGATGCTGAGAGGAAAGGTCACCATGGTGACCTGCAAATGCCTGAGCCCCAACTAAAGCATCAGGACTCAAACTCTCATCTTCTCATTCCCCTACCTGTGAGAGGCGTCAAAGAAACTCTAAGCATCATCGGAGGAAGTGCTGCTGACAACCAGCTGATGCCCCTGCAAAGCCGAGAGTGCTACATACACATCTCTGTGACGCCCGAGCAATTAACGGTTCCAGGGACTCCGGTACAGCAACCCTGACAGGAGCAGTTAAGATGATCACAGGGCCAAAAGGGCCCAGGGGAACTTGTTCTGCCTCATAGCACCATGGGGGCAGGAACACTTTTGACTTTGAAAAGGTTCAGAGTGGGACTCCAAAGACTTGGACCTCTAGTGGGGCCTAACCTGAATGTCGCTTCTCATAAATGGGGAATGACCACTACCATTAGAGAGAGAGATATGGTACTCAGGGACCTGCCTATTTAACACTAGAGTATTGACCTCAGGACAACTGTGTTTATTATTTGTGTATGCCATATTTTACTTTGTATATGAATACTATTTTGTTTCATAAAATCAAGTATCTGACTAGAGAATCATTTATTGCTGCTATTGAATTTATTTTGAGCTGTGAGCCTGTGTTCACCTCCTGCATCTACCTCCCTCCCGAGAAGCATTGGACTGTTTAGACCACTCTACCACTGAGAGTTAAGTGCTGAAGGGGTACTTTGCCCAGTTGGTAAGGAACCATAGTAGGTCGGGCCCTGGAACATCGGAAGTAAAAGGCCTCAACCCCCACAGTTGGGCCCAGTAGATCCTGCTTGCCCCATGACCCTCTGAAATGTGTTTGGACACCTAGATATGGGCCAGAAACAAGTAGGTGAAAGGTATCTGCCTTCAAGAATACTAAAAGAACACGAGTAGTCAGAGGAAAATGTGTCCGTTTCTTTAGGATTGTCAAGGACTCCATTTTTGCCCCTATTTTCTGAGGAGTATTTTGAGAAAGTGTGTCCTTGTTATCCACATTGTTTATCAGCATTCTTATTCTGGAGTTCTACAAGAGTATCACTAAATAAAATGTGGCTAAATTAAATCAAAATCCCAGGCAACTATGATTCCGCTATAGTAGAAGTAACACCATGGTTGAATTTTCACATCTAAAAAAACAGTTGCTCGACAGAGCATACATATTAGCCTTTTCAGTATAAAAAAGAACCAGCCAATAGCAATACATGTTGCACCAAGCATACATTCAAAACTATACGATATTTTGAACTCATTTTTGTGAAGAAAAACAATAGAGATTCAGCACAATCTATATCTGAGTCAGATACTGAACTCGCAAGGTTCAACTTCATATCCAGAAGGTTTACAGGCACCATTCTGATGACTGCAATGAATAAAGCTAACGAAATACCCTTCGAACATGTTATACACTGATGAAATCAGTGGCATTGCCTAGGGCCCTGGGCAATATATTTTTTGGGACCCTCTCATAGCAACTTTAAATGAATCACCAATTTTCTGAAATTGTAATCCCTTGTGATGCTAAACAATATTGAATTATATGTGAAAAGTTCGGAAAACGTCACAGACATTGACTACAGAGAGATGTTCCTCCTTCAGTGAGGCCTTTCCCTTTGATAATCAGGGTCACTCTGTTGACGTTTTATGACAAAGTATCACCCAACCCACATCCTCACCAGAGTGCAGTGCTGAGCACAGTTTGCAGTTTGAGCTTATTACAACTGTATGCTGATTAGACCTTGTATGTTAATAAAGTGTATTTTATATGTTCTCTCATAGGAAAAACTCTGAAAGCAGATTCGAGAAAGTATCATAATTCCATTGATTTGAGAGACTCGTAGGGATCTTGAGAGTCCTGTTGAAAGCCTCCTGATCCATAGTGGCAAAATGGAATGCTCAAATATGTCAACAAGCATGGGGGGGATAATACATTCCCTCGTCCATCCATATATATAACTTTTTAACTCTGTTTCAGAAACCTACAGGCAATAAATATTGATAGTCACTTAAAGACAAAGTTAAATCTGCATAGAACCGCTATCTTTGGTCCTCCTTACAGAATATTAACAGCTCCCATATTTGCTGGTTGAGCCCATACCTAAATGACATTTGATGAGATGTAGACTGACCGATGATGAAGAAGTCCACAAATTGTGGGTGAGGACTTTTTCAATATTTGTCCAAGGTGACTCAGACACACATTAATTCTAACCGGAAATTCGGTTTTCCAACTCTAGCTATTCTCATATGTGAGTGTTAGTTTAATTATTAAAAATGACTGTATAGTTTGTAAAGGATAACATAGAGCAGAGTATATGTACCAGGCACGTTATCCAAAAGATAGACTTTGTTAAAGCATGTATTGCTCTCAATAACCCAGGAGAACCGGGCAAATTGGTTATCTGTCTCTGCGTCCTATAAATGTTGGAATTGTCAATTATATTATCTGATGGTCAATAAATCGAAGCAAATCCACTGTAGAAAAACACGGTTACAGAGTCCTAGTCCATTTCAGGTATTGGCACTAATTATGACAACTGGAATAATAAATTAGAAAAAGGATAAACTAAACACACGAATATCCATGCGCACAAATATATACCACTGTACCCTTCTATTGCTTTCATTTATTAAAAGAATGCAAAAAAGATTGCCCCTATTTTTCTTTCACAAAAGATCAGCCAAACAATTGCCCTTGCAGTAGCTTAGACGGCTTATGTTTGTATTGCTTTCGCAATCAGTTAGAATCTATTTCACAGAAGAACAGCCAGAGCAAGACACACAGGGAGCAGCCAGCAGAAGTGGACAAGGTGGACTACCGTTGTAAAGAAGTTTATCATTTAGTTCAGTAAAAACACTCATGTGAAGGCTTAAGGATAACCACAGAGAGCCTATGGTATTAGATGAAAGAAGAAAAATCCATTGGGCTGATGCAAGACGTGATTGACAAACATCTCAAGGCAATGGCTTAAAGAGGCTGATCAAAAAAGTCAATGTTTGAAAGGTGTGTGCCCAAAGTCCACTGGGTGCACATTGTAAGTGATACACCTGCTTGCGAGTTGTGCTGTAAAAACCCAGAAACAGAGTCAGACTGGCAGAGAAAATAGACCTCGGCACCAAAATAAAAGTGTCCCGTATTAGTAAATTAGATAGCTAAAAAGTGGTCCATGTTTGCAAATTGGGGCAGTCTTATAAAGACTGTATACATGTTTTATAAGGTATGTGTTGGACTTGGCCCTTTCTGCAGGGGCATCCCCACACTTTTTTGCCTTCACCCTCCTGTTTCTGAACCTGTTTTTGTTGGCTTTTAGAATTCTGCAAACTTAGCCACTGCTAACCATTGCTAAAGTGCATGTTCTCTCTTACGTAAACATGGTAGAATTAGCTTACACCCAGTTGGCATATTTAATTTACTTGTAAGTCAGTCGTAAAGTGGTACTACATGTGTCCAGTTCCTATACATTAAATGCTACTAGTGGACCTGCAGCACTGATTGTACCACCCCTTAAGTAGCCCTTTAAACATGTCTCAGGCCTGCCATTGCAGCCTGTGTGTGGAGTTTTAAACCGCAATTTCGACCTGGGAAAATAATCCTTTTTCACAGGCCCAACCCTTCCTTTTTAATACATACAGGTCACCCCTAGGGTAGGCCCTGGACAGCCAGGAGGGTAGAGTGCAGTGTGTTTAAAAAGTAGAACATGTACTTTTACATTTTACATGTTTTGGTCCTGAAAAAATTCTTAAATTTGTTTTTCACTAATTCAAGACCTACCTCGCCCATAGGATAACATTGGAGTTAACTTATTACAATTACTAAGCTGCACCTTACAATTGGGAACAAGTAATCAGTTCATGTTTGGTGTCTTTGGAATTGTAATGAAAAATCCTTTCTTATGGTAAAGAGAATTTTAAATTACAATTTTAAAAATGTCACTTTTAGAAAGCTTATAACCAAGGATGGCTTGGATCCTGTATGCAAACTAGATTGGACCACCTTAAACTTGTAAAACTAACAAAGTATCTAGTTGCCACAATTTTAATTTCACTCAGAATGAAGGTACCAATGTTTTTAATTCATTAGCCCTTATGATTCATTTCATTTCACTTTTCTTTTTTTGTTTTCAAGTCATAAGGCAAGTGAATTTAATCCGTTTTTGAGATCACGACGAAGATCGTTTGGAGCTAAATTAGCTCCAATCAAACATTAACGCGCTGCCACACAAGTTCGGCCCAATTTAACTCAACCGTAAGCTAAAAAACGATATTGAACTAAAACCTTGCCATATTCCTTTCACAGGAATTCGTTAAGTGTATGCACCAACTGGGACATTTTTACTGAACAAGCCTTACGACTCACTACAAGAACAATTCAAGGTACGCTGGGGCAATAGTAAACATTGTGGAGCAAATTAAATAAGTAAACTCATACCTAACAATTTCTAATACACAATTTATATTATTTGTCACAGAAACGACCATGTCCCGGTCCTGAGGATAACCCCCAAATTGGTAGGGGTTTGAAACGCGTTGGCCTAGGTTCCTGGGGAAAGAACACTCACAATCAAATTAAAAGTGCATGAGAGACATTTAGAACGCAATAACTCTCTCTGTTGACAACATTTAGAGCTAGTGGCCCCAGGACATGTTACACTGGCAGGATAGAGTATACACAGCATAAGAATAGAACATTCCGCCTAGTGTTAACATGGTTTAAATGTTGGACTGGTCAAAGACAGGTTATTTACACTGTGTTGAATATGTTGTTTTGTCATTATATGATTTTTGTGACTGCCGGTTAGCATGCCGCTTGAGGATAAGACGCTACCTTATTAATTGATACAACATGACTTTTTATTTATAAAGTCTCTTGACGAACAATTATTATTTGGACCTTTTCTTCACTTCGACTTCACCACATAGGATAATTCTTAAGTCCAATATTCTGAGGCGTGAGAACTCACCAACCATACTGTTTGCGTGGCTATTTTATGCCCGATGAGGTCCAATTTCGTCATTGACATATTTACTTTATAGGAGCCCTGACGAAGTTCGCTCTGGCAAAAATTGGGAACGAAACGCGTTGGCTGTGTGCCAGTTTTAAAAAAAGATTGATTGAATAAAAAGAAGTAATTCTGGAACAGATTTCGACGTCGTGTATTGACTTCACAACGAGTGCACCTTCTATTTCCTTTTAGAATTTGGCTACTACTGACACCTCCGGACGGCGGGTGTAGGAAGTGTTTGCACCATTTTTTGAATTTATCTGTACATGAGGACTGGATGTGCTTGACCTTGGTCTGCCGTCTCTCCTTTTTCTGTTATTATGATTTTTGTGATGTTGTAAAATTAATGTGCTTTGATGTATATTTGAACTTCTTAAAAAAGTGTCGCCCTTCACAGAGACATGTAAAAAGGTAACAAAATCTTTTTGAAAACAAAAAAGAAAAGTGAAATAAATCATAAGGGCTAATGAATTAAAAACATTGGTACCTTCATTCTGAGTGGAATTAAAATTGTGGCAGCTAGATACTTTGTTAGTTTTACAACTTTTAGAAAGCTGGCATTGTCCTGCCTTAGCCATTTAGTGCCCGCAGCCTGTTTCCGGGTCACATGACTGGGTATAGTTGACAGTTGAGTTTCATGTATTCTCCTAGACAGCCACATACAAAAGTTGGCTTGGGTGTTCCTGGATGGGCCATCACAGACGGGAGGGTGGAGCTGGGCACAACCCTACTTACACTTGAATAGGCTGTGTCCTGCCTCCAAACAAAGGACTATATATCCCTGCAGTTAATCTGGAGCCTGGGCACGGGAGGCAGGAAAACTATGCACTTCAAAGAGGACCTCTAGAGGCTCCTCCCACTTTAAAGGAGGCGCCAGGTATAAGTATTGGACCTCAGACACCAACTCTTTGGTACACTTCTGGACCTGTGGATACTCTGCCAGGAAGATGGACTGCTGTGCTGCTGAAAGGACTGCCACTCTGCTGGACTGCTGCTCTAAAGGAACTGCTGCCCTACTGTGCTGACCTGCTGCCTGCTGCCCTCTAGCCTGGGTGAGAAGGACTGGATCTGCATCTGCTGAATCCAGCACCCCAAAGTGACTCCAAGGGCTAGATGAATGGCCCCCATGACTAGAGCCTCAGGGACAGAAGTTTCCCACAACCTTGAACCCAGCCCCCGTAACTTTGCCATCTGTGAGCTCTACCCTGCAAATGTGTGCCACCCTAGTCCTGGACCCTTGGAAATGGGCCTAAAGATGATCTGCCAGCCCATCTGTGGATCCAGCAGAACCAACGCATCTCCTTTGCTGTGCGGCACAATCTCGAGCAGAACCGATGCATCGCATCTGCTGCAAAGGTTCTTCTGACACAAAGGACTCTGCATCGACCTCACAGCTTGCATGGAAACCACCACGGTTCAAAGTTTCTCCTAAGCAGGCCCTTGCAACGCAAATCTCCCATCGGCGGCAACCTCGACGACGACGCAGGTTCTCCCATCGCAGCCTTGCAGCTCTACAGAACTGACACATTGCCGTGACTGTGCAACGCATCCTCGATGCCGGACTTCGTATCCAAAGCTCCCAACAATGAAGATGCAGGATCTTGCTTCGTACTTCCACTGAGCGACGCATCCTCGGCGCAGGGCCTCACAACGCTCCAAAAACCAGGATTTAAGCTACTCTTGTTCAGAGGGCTTCACTGGGTTTCTGTAGCTGGCCCGCACTCCTTCAAGAATGGCCTGAACTTGTGACTGTGTTCCAGTCCAGTGCGACCAGATGTCCGCAGATGGAGCTTTTTGCTTTTTGACGCTGTTTTCACTGAAACCTTTAAAATTGCAAATCTCCCATCCTACTGATTGAATTTTTGTTATTTTGGTCTTGTTTTATTTATTAAGCAATAATCTATTTTTTCCAAATCTGGTGTGAGATCCTTTTGTGGTGTGTTTTTGCTGTGTTACTGTTCGAAGAGTTGCACAATTACTTTACACGCTGCCTCTAAGTTAAGCATGACTGCTATGTGCCACGCTACTAGGGGGTTGAGCACAGGTTAATTTAGCGTTTGCTTGTGAATTCACCCTGACAAAGTTTTGTGTAGGGTTTTACCCCCCTGAACTAGTAACCCAATTTCTTACATTATGGAAGGCTGCATGGAATTGTGCTTGCTGTAGGCAATGTTTCTTTTAATATCAGGGAAATCAACATTTGAAACAAGCCCAATAAAGCATAAAACATACCCACAAACTTCCTCTTACATAAATATTTCAATAAAATTACACCTCATATCCTCTCTCCTTTCCACCCCGTCCCCTAACATCTGTCAATACCCACAGGTATAGTAGACTCATTCTGTGGCCTCCAGTGATCTGTCTTATTTGGCAAAATACTCTTCCACCCTGTACATGATGTGACTCTTCTATTAGTTTACCCAACTGACACAAGCAAATTAGTGGAAACACCACTGATCAACCACCTGATTATGCATGTCTGATCATTTAACCTCAAATATAATACTACATTTTACACTTTAATCAATTTACCTCATATTTTATTTCAGTTGAGTCACTCCAAAATGTTCAATGTCCAATCCAGACAAGACAATAGGAGCAACAGTTATTTGAGCAGTTTTTGTTTTCATGGACTCTCTCAGTGTCTATGGTTGGGTTTGAGGGTACAACTGTGTTAAAATATACAATGGATTACATGTATTTCCGGGTGTATGCACTATTCTGTGTTTGTTAATATCGGCTCGTAATAATATAACATCCAATACTTCGACGTACCTCTATATTTTAAGGTGCATATGGGTTTACTGTTTTAGTTCAACCCACATTTACCTCTGGAGATAAACAATAGTAAAATTAACAACATTAAATATATACTTACCTCACTGCAAAGTGGTATGTGACAAGGGGAAGCGATATTATTGCCATGTAATATATGGAGTACATTAGAGATACTCAAGATTTGTCCTCATATTTTTGAGTTTGCTTCTTTGTTAATGTTCTGCATCTCATACAGCCTTTCTATGGGTTTGGCAAATGTAAGGTTTGTTAAAGAATTGTTCATTCTTTCCTAACTTGGTGAGTCTTGAATCTGTCTCTACCTGCAGGTATCTATTGCCTCTTTCGGCGAATTTTTGCTTCTTGTATTTTCGTTTTGATAATGACTTTTATTTGCACTTGAGATAGACCATCAGAATTTAAAATTGTGAGTTCTCTTCTGTTACTTTACTGAATTCTACAATTTTTATTTCTGTGCACACGCAACCACAACACACTCTGTGCACAGTCACGTTAATGTGAACACTGGATTCACTTCTTCAGTGCATACAGAGAAAGTATATGAAGCCTTCATTTCCTGAAGAGCACACTCAAGGACTATTATTGTGGCACACATAGAGGTGGGCGAGCCTCAAAATACTCGAGCCAGGCTTGAGCCACATCCCTGGCGCTGGCTTAGCCCGTGGCCCTCTTGGACCCTCCAGCCCAAAACAACCCGAGCTTTATTGTGGCTTCTGCCTGCCACCCACGCTCTACCATCATGTGCCAAGAATGATAAAACAAAGCATAAAGCTATGGTGTTGATAAAGGAGAGAAATAGGTACCCATCTAGAGGGTTAATTACATTATATGAACCAGAAAAACCTGGGACCAATCCTGGCTTCCCCACTTGACCAAAATGTGTGATCCTAGGCAAATATCGTAATAAACTTAATAGGGCCTCTGATTTTCGTCATTATCACATATAAGTGCACCTTCTAATACATTAGTTCAGGAAGGGCACTATACAAAAATATTCTGATGTATTAGGGTAAAACACATCTGACGGTTAAAGAAATATCTTCTTTAATTCTAAAGAGATTATCATATTTTCACATGATGTTTGTTTCACGATTTAGAAACCAACTATTTCTTCCTGTTCATTTGTTGGCTTGCCCACCTCTAGGCACCAATGGGAAGCAATGCTAGAAATCACCATACATGGAGGCTGAATGTTATGTTAGAGGACGACCGCTTCACAGAAAGGTCAGTTTTAAAGAAACACAAGCATGTAGTATGCATAAGAACCCTGGCAGCGAGAAGAGACAGATTGGCTGTTAGAGAGGGAAAAGAGACGAAGAAACTTGGGACCAAATTTACCAACTTTTCAAGTAATGCAGCACGCTGCATTGCATTGCATTGCGTGAAAGGTAGAGAGCAGAACAGCACTGTATGTATTAAAATATGGCACTGCATCGCTCTGCCCATACACTGGCGTACTTTAGACTGCCTTACGATATGCAACGGTGTTTGTGTGATGACTAGCATAGGTTTTGTACTGGAAGGTCCCATTCTAGTACAAAACAGTATCATATAGTTGGTACATTTCCATAGTTGTGTTGTACAGTACAGCAAATACGCAAAGTTGGGAAAGTTAGAAGGAAATGAAAACTTTTCTTTACTCTTATGCCTGCCTCGAAGAGATGTACATTATTGTTGCAAAGTCCTGTCTACTTTCTTAACTAGACAGGGCTTTGAGTCAAAATCCATGGGTGATTTCATGGGAATATCATGTTCTACCAATAGTGCGCCCCTTGTCTTAAATTGGCACAAAGTAGTGTACAATGCTACTTTGCGTAACTTTGGGGCTGCTTTTAAGCTTTTGCACTGAAAAGATTCTAGGCAAATCACTTAATCTCCCAGTGCCTACAAAAAATAAACGTGTCCTTGTGTAATGTAACTGGTGTTTATGTAAAGGACTCCAATACCTTTGGATCAAGTTCCCACTATATAAAACTGCAACAAAAAAAGGTAAATCTCAAATTAACACTTTGCACCAGTTTGTTTCACTTTTGTGATGCAAACCTTGTGAATAGTGTTAGTAAATCTAAGCCAAAGTTTCCCATGGGGTCTAAGTTGTATCAGAGTCAAGGGCACGTGTCAAAGTGAAAATGGAAGTTAGGGGCATATATGTGACAAAGTAACGCAGCACAGCAAGTCACCTTGCTGCGCTGCATTACAGGAAAAGGGCAGGGATGTGTTGTATTTATCCCAATATTTCTGTCCTTTCCCAAGTGCTGGTGCACAATGAGCTGCAAGGGTGCCTTTGTTGCATACAGGATTGTTTTTGTGCAGGAAGGTGCCGCTTCCTGCACAAAAACAATCCCCTGAGGCATATTCCTCCATCTATGTGTGCCGCATTTTGGATTTGCAATGCGCATGTACCATGTTGCGTGGTGCAAACACGATGCAAACCCCTTCGTAAATTTGCCCCTTAGTGTGTAGATGGAGGTGATGTGCAGTTGAGAGTAGGTTTGTGGGAGCTGGGTTTGGCTTATGCCACCACCAGACGCTGAAGGGAAGACTGTTTTTCACTTTTTGCAGTTGTATGTAGCTCAAACTTGGCGCAAGGGCCTTAGAGTGCTTTATATGAGAGCCAGAGTGCGATCCGCATTCTAGACACGGGGAGATTAAGTGATTTGCAGAGTCACAGGATGCTGAGCCGAGGCCGGCATTCTAACAGGGTTCCCAGTTCCAAAGTGGCTGCTCTGGCACTTAGAACGTTTGTCTCGGGCCGCCCATATAGTAGTCTTTTTATTTAGATTGTAGTGAAATAATATGAAATTGTATATTTTGAAATATAATTATTAATTACGAAATTACAGCTCGATATCATAATAGTGAGCTGGTATCCCGCTGGCATCCCTCTGCCTTTCCTATCCAGCTAGCCTCTATCACCGCGTGTGTCAGTGCACCCTGTAGATGTCCCGTTTGCACTGCGTGCGGGGCGGCTGGGATTGTAAAGAACATAGAAATCCTGGCAGGGAAAGCGATGCGGCGTGAATACAAACGATCACTCCTGCAGAAAAGCTAAATTAATAGCGGAACTGCTGGTGTCTAGCCTTGAGGTAAAGGGGCTTATTATACGACATCGCACACCGAAACACAGAAACATCTGAGTGGCGGGCACACTGTGGACCCACAAAGATTATTGCATCGCGTGCAGTTATTTGCCATGTATGTATAAACATAGTTGTGAATTGTGAATGTGAACAAATTAATATTGACTCAGCAATTCTCAGATGAAGGGGTTGGTATGGGGTATTCTAACCACCTCTAGAGAAAGTGGGATTACAGATACCTGTGCGCCAAAGAATCTTCCTTCGCTGCATAAACGCTCTCGGTAGGAGGGCCAGATGAGGTGAAATAAACAAAATGGTTTTCTTTTTTTTTTAACATTTTAAGCACGCTCTTCCAGTTCATTACCAGTTCTGCTAACAGAATCGTGCATTTCACTCACTGTTCTATGCAAACTATTTTGCATGCAGATGGCACATTTGGAGAAGTGATGTAGACATTTATTGGAGAATACAGTCCCTGCATCGGGATTAATAGTAAATAACCCAGGCATTGTTCCGGGATACTCTTCCTCTTCAGAATCCTTTAGTGAGAGTGACTATTCCTTTAGTTCAACCACAGGCTGCAACAGTGAAATATATCACAGACACACATGGATCAGTGTTTAAATAACATACAAATTCAAAGTGAAGAGAATTTTAACAGAGAGTCACAATCACAGCATCACGGTTCCCACCGCGATTTTATTATAATAACAGAAGGTAGAAAAAGACACCCAAGTAGCTGCTTTTTGGAGTTCAGATAATGAATGTCATATATAAAATGTACGATTGCATTCACACATTTAAATAGTGTGGATGCATGATAAAAGAGGATTGTGCCTTTAAAAGAGAAGCTGAAAAACGGCAAGGATATGGTAATGAGCAACACCTATGGACACTAGTTAAATGTGTGGATGCAATCGTACATTTTCAGGTTGACAAAGGCTGCTAGGTCAGCCGAAACGCGTCCCTGTTATTTTAAACTGGTGCTGCTTACTAAAGAATGTTTCCATCATTTGAGTGCGGGCTCCTTCTGGATTCGGAGTGGAGTGTTTTCATATATATATATATATATATATATATATATATATATATATATATATATATATATATTATCTACTGGCGGTCGCCAGTAGATAGTTATAGTTACAACCTATTATCCATAGGAAATCCGCGACATTCTATTTGCAATAACGTTGGCGTCGGTTGACGAATCTTCGCAAAGCTTCCAACTTGTTGGGGCGCTCCGGTCCGCTCCTACCCTGAAAGTCTCGGGGTGATACGTCAAGCGGGGGCCGAGAAAAAGGGGGTCCCAAAACGCGTTTTCCCCATTCATTTTTCCATAGGAACCTTTAGTCGCAGCTACAGCCCGAACTGCTGAACGGAATTACCCCAAATTTGGCAAAGAGGTAGCCCTTGGTTCAGACTGGTGCCTTTTGCTAAAATGGTGTAAATCCGTTCAGTAGTTCCTGAGAAATTCACAATTAAAATCACATATATATCTATGGGCGCGTCGGATCCGCGTACCCTCCCGATCACGAGCTGCATGCTAATTGGCTGTCAACACTCCAAATCAAGAAGTGTTGGCAGCCATTTTGTCCCTCGGTAGAACCGAGGGACAGAAACAAGTGCGCAAAGCGCAAAAGGGAGCAGGGTAGAAACACCCTGACCCCTAGGTCTGCTCAGGGGGTCCCACAAGGACCCCCTGGACAGAAAAAGATTTTTTTTTTTAAAATCGGCGGGATGCGCTTAGGGTGCGCGTATCCCGCCGAGAAAAAAAAGAAACAAGTGCGCAAAACGCACAAAGGGGGCAGGGTAGAAACACCCTAACCCCTAGGCCTGCTCAGGGGTCCCACAAGGACCCCCTGGGCAAAAAGCATTTTTTTAAAAAAAATCGGCAGGATGCGCTCAGGGTGCGCGAATCCTGCCGAAAAAAAATCGAGCGCGGTCTCCCGCGCTTCGATGTTAATGGCCCCCGGGTGGGCCAAGTCCCGAGGGCATGCTGGGGGGGTTAATTTTATGTGTGGGGGGCCTCTAAGGGCCCCCAAGCCCGGGGACCACCACCCCCGGGGCTTTATGCATAATGGTTGCGGGAGGGCTCTGAGCCCTCCCGCAGCCCCGAGGACCACCACCTCCCGGGGCTTCTTTTTTAAATGAAAAACCTGTGTGGGGGGCTCCAGCCCCCACACGCCCGAGACCGCCACCTCCCGGGGCACTAAACATTTAAATATGGGGGTCCGTTACGGACCCCAGAGCCCAGGGACCACCACCTCCCGGGGCTGTGCACACGATGGGAGGGGGCCGCGCGGCCCCCTCCTGGAGCCCTTGATGGCCCTGGGGACCGCCACCCCCAGGGCCGGCTCCTGCAGTGTCCCGGGGTGCCTACCTCCGGGACACTGCTGTTTGCAATGACAGGACGGGAGCCTCGCGGCTCCCGTCCTGTCATTGCAAACTTGCTTTGGATATTGGAAGAGAGAGCAGGAAACCTGCTCTCTCTTCCAATATCCAAAGCCGATTGCTTTCCACATGGGGAGCAGCATGTCAGCTGCTCCCCATGTGGGACAGCAATGCCGGCTCCCAAGGGACGTGGGGAGCCGGCGGGACTGTGGGGGTTTGGGGACCCCCACAGTCCCCAACGAGAGGCCAGGCCCCGGGGGATGGGGTCCCGGGGCAAGTAGTGGCCCGGGAGGGGGCCACGCGGCCCCCTCCCCAAAGTTTTCAAAAATAATAAAAAAAAAAAAAAAGGGTATGGCCGGCCCGGGGATGGGGTCCCCGGGCCTTAAAATGGCCAGAGGAGGGGGCCACGCAGCCCCCTCAAAATATTAAAAATAAAAATAGAGGCCATGCCCCGGGAGATGGGGTCCCCGGGGCCAATACAGGCCCGGGGAAGGGGGCCACGCGGCCCCCTTCCCGTTTTTTTTATTTTGAAATTTAAATAAAGGGGTAAGGCCCTGGGGGATGGGGTCCCCAGGGCCCAAAAACAGAAAAAGGAAGGGGGCCACACAGCCCCCTTCAGGGGACAAAAAAAAAAAAAAAACGATCGGGCCCGCAGGCCCCGCCCCTTCCTTCACCACTCTGCAAGCGCGCCCCTGGCGCGTTTGCAGAGGGGAACGAATTCCCATTGAATACTGGGGGTCCCTGGGGGCCAACTAGCCCACCAGGAACCTCCAGTATGCGCCAGGGGCTGCCTTGCAGAGAGGTGTACAGAGGCCACGCCCCTTTTACACCTCTCTGCAACGCAGCTCTGTGGCGCTTTTTGGAGGTATATGGTGGGCTAGTTGGACTCCGGGGACCCTCAGGATTCAAGGGGACTTAATCCCCCAACTTAAAACGCGCCACGGGGCGCGTTTGCACAGTGGTGAAGGGAGGGGCGGGGCTTCAGGTGACATGTGTGCAAACAGGCCCCGTGGCGCGTTTTAAGATGGGAATTAAATCCCCTTCAATCCTGAGGGTCCCTGGGGGCCAACTAGCCCAACAGGTACATCCAGAAAGCGCCACAGAGCTGCGTTGCAGAGAGGTGTAAAAGGGGTGTGGCCTCTCTACACGTCTCTGCAACGCAGCCCCTGGCGCATATTGGAGGTTCCTGGTGGGCTAGTTGGCCCCTAGGGACCCTCAGGATTCAAGGGACTTAATCCCCCAACTTAAAACGCGCCACGGGGCGCGTTTGCACAGATGTAACCTCAGGCCCCGCCCCCTCCCTTCACCATTGTGCAAATATTCCTCTAAAATCAGCCGAAATACGAATTCCGATTTACTCACCTGTTATCAGGAGAGACCTCAGTGCTGTATCTTTCAGCCCAGTACTGGTCCTGAAAAGTAATTCTAACCATACTTACCAGTAACTTGAATTTCCTTCCATAGGCTAACATTGACTGGTTTCACTTGGAAATTCTTCTAAGTGTGGAGTTTTGGAACTTTAAAATATTCCTCTAAAATCAGCCGAAATACGAATTCCGATTTACTCACCTGTTATCAGGAGAGACCTCAGTGCTGCATCTTTCAGCCCAGTACTGGTCCTGAAAAGTAATTTTAGCCGTACTTACCGGTAACTTGAATTTCCTTCATAGGCTAACATTGACTGGTTTCACTTGGAAATTCTTCTAAGTGTGGAGTTTTGGAACTTTAAAATATTCCTCTAAAATCAGCCGAAATACGAATTCCGATTTACTCACCTGTTATAAGGAGAGACCTCAGTGCTGTATCTTTCAGCCCAGTACTGGTCCTGAAAAGTAATTTTAGCCGTACTTACCGGTAACTTGAATTTCCTTCATAGGCTAACATTGACTGGTTTCACTTGGAAATTCTTCTAAGTGTGGAGTTTTGGAACTTTAAAATATTCCTCTAAAATCAGCCGAAATACGAATTCCGATTTACTCACCTGTTATAAGGAGAGACCTCAGTGCTGTATCTTTCAGCCCAGTACTGGTCCTGAAAAGTAATTTTAACCGTACTTACCAGTAACTTGAATTTCCTTCCATAGGCTAACATTGACTGGTTTCACTTGGAAATTCTTCTAAGTGTGGAGTTTTGGAACTTTAAAATATTCCTCTAAAATCAGCCGAAATACGAATTCCGATTTACTCACCTGTTATCAGGAGAGACCTCAGTGCTGCATCTTTCAGCCCAGTACTGGTCCTGAAAAGTAATTTTAACCGTACTTACCGGTAACTTGAATTTCCTTCATAGGCTAACATTGACTGGTTTCACTTGGAAATTCTTCTAAGTGTGGAGTTTTGGAACTTTAAAATATTCCTCTAAAATCAGCCGAAATACGAATTCCGATTTACTCACCTGTTATCAGGAGAGACCTCAGTGCTGCATCTTTCAGCCCAGTACTGATCCTGAAAAGTAATTTTAACCGTACTTACCGGTAACTTGAATTTCCTTCATAGGCTAACATTGACTGGTTTCACTTGGAAATTCTTCTAAGTGTGGAGTTTTGGAACTTTAAAATATTCCTCTAAAATCAGCCGAAATACGAATTCCGATTTACTCACCTGTTATCAGGAGAGACCTCAGTGCTGCATCTTTCAGCCCAGTACTGATCCTCAAAAGTAATTTTAACCGTACTTACCAGTAACTTGAATTTCCTTCCATAGGATATCATTGCCTGCTTTTTGCTGAAAAAGTTTCTAAGTGTTGATTTTTGAAACATACAAATATTCCTCTAAAATCAGCCGAAATCCAAATTCTGATTTACTCACCTGTTATCAGGAGAGACCTCAGTGCTGCATCTTTCAGCCCAGTACTGGTCCTGAAAAGTAATTTTAACCGTACTTACCAGTAACTTGAATTTCCTTCCATAGGCTAACATTGACTGGTTTCACTTGGAAATTCTTCTAAGTGTGGAGTTTTGGAACTTTAAAATATTCCTCTAAAATCAGCCGAAATACGAATTCCGATTTACTCACCTGTTATCAGGAGAGACCTCAGTGCTGCATCTTTCAGCCCAGTACTGATCCTCAAAAGTAATTTTAACCGTACTTACCGGTAACTTGAATTTCCTTCATAGGCTAAGATTGACTGGTTTTCAGCAAAAAAGTTTCAAAGTGTTGATTTTCACAAACTACAAATATTCCTTAAAAATCGCCTGTATGACTTAAACGCATTTTTTCAACTGTTTACAGGAGATGCACCAGTGCTGGATCCAGGATCCAACACTGAGTAAGAAAAAGTAACGATAACAGTTTTTACCTGCTAAGTGAATTTCCTTCCATAGGATAACATTGGTGATTCTATGAGAAAAAGTTTCTAAGTGTCAACTTTTAAAATACAATAATATTCCTTAAAAATCACGACTGTAACCAAAACGCTTTTACTCAACTGTTTACAGGAGATGTACCAGGACTGAATCTAGGATCCAGTCCTGTGGTTACAAAAGTAATCCATAAAGTAACTAATTGCATTTAACTAGAAATTCACATTGAGCTGAATGTTGCATTGTGTTTGAAAATGTGTTGCCCATTGCAACAACTGTAACTACTGTACTTAAAAGTCTATTGCCTATCTGCAAAGTATTTAAACTAAAGTAATTCATTCTGAGAAAGTATTTTTTGTAATGTAATGTATAATGTAATTACAATGTAATTTAAAAAATAAAATATGTAAAAAAATTGTTTCTAAAAATGTAGTAAATCAGTATGAAAAAATTAATACATTTAAAAATTGTCATTTACAAAACCTTTGAAATTCACTGAAAAAACCGTAGGTTTCAGGCACGTTATAGTTAGAAATTAGCATTTAAAAAACCTTTGAAATTCACTGAAAAAACCATAGGTTTCAGACACGTTATAGTTACAAATTAGCATTTAAAAAACCTTTGAAATTCACTGAAAAAACCATAGGTTTCAGACACGTTATAGTTACAAATTAGCATTTAAAAACCTTTGAAATTCACTGAAAAAACCATAGGTTTTAGGGACAGTTTTAGTTACTTGGACATTGCACTCGTACAAAACCCGTGAAATTCCCCCGTTATAGTTTGTTCAGCTAACTATAACTCGCGCCCCGCAATGCACTGCTGATGACGTCACATATTACATCACTCATGACATGGTGAGTGACATCACTGATGACATCACTGATGACATCTCAAATGACATCACTGATGACATCATCCACGTGATAATCTGATGCACCTCCTCACACCCTAATATAACCTTTGATACACCCACTCTAAATTACAGACTGCCATTCGCAAAACCATAGACACTCCAACACCAATAACTACATACCCACTCACTGATTCTTAGGTCTACACACACACATCCACTCACTCACCCGTACAGTCACTCATACTTACGGTCACTCAGTACAGGACTATCATATGCACTCTTACTCCTATATAGACACTCAAACAACGCCACTCATCCATAGAGATACTCACACACCTAGTCAGTCATGCAAATAATTAAACACACTGCCATTTACTCACCTATACAGTTATACACACACCAGCTCACTTACTCATACAAATAGTAGCACATTGTTACGCTCTTATACAATCACAGATACAAGCACACACTCATCCATACAGCCACTATCACAATCACTCACTCTTGCTTATAGCTATTTATATACTCCAACACACATATATACTGCCTTTCACATATGTAGTTACTCACACATGTACCACTGGGACATACATTCACTCACTAACACACTCTTACACACACTTACCCACCCATACAGTCTATCACAGATGCACTCTTGAAACCATCCACCCAGTGAATCACCCACTCACACATCTATGCACAGAGTTGCACACACCCCTCCCACACAAACACTCAGGCACCCATACAGATACTCAGACAAGCATTCAATAACTCATATAGACACTCATTTAGCTATTCACAAACACATGCAGCCACTTACACAGCAACAGACAGACGGATACAGACATTCACCCAGTTTAGTCACTAACCCATGCATTCAGTAAGATACGTTAAATCACTCACTTATAGAGTCAGTCACGCACCTACTAAATCATCCATACAGACACTTACACACCCACTCATTCTTCAATACGTCTTTTCCTATATATATTAAAAATATTTAAACTTTACAGAAACACACAGTCACTGGATGATGTCATCAGTGATGTCATTTGAGATGTCATCAGTGATGTCATCAGTGATGTCACTGACCATGTCATGAGTGATGTAATATGTGACGTCATCAGCAGTGCATTGCGGGGCGCGAGTTATAGTTAGCTGAACTAACTATAACGGGGGAATTTCACGGGTTTTGTACGAGTGCAATGTCCAAGTAACTAAAACTGTCCCTAAAACCTATGGTTTTTTCAGTGAATTTCAAAGGTTTTTTAAATGCTAATTTGTAACTATAACGTGTCTGAAACCTATGGTTTTTTCAGTGAATTTCAAAGGTTTTTTAAATGCTAATTTGTAACTATAACGTGTCTGAAACCTATGGTTTTTTCAGTGAATATATATATATATATATATATATATATATATATATTTTTTTTTCTTTACCTACTGGCAGTCCCCAGTAGGTAGTAATAGTTAGGACCTTGTTTCTATTCAAAAAGTGTTTTTTCTTTTGCCAATATCTTTGGCGCCGTTTGACGAATCTTCGCAAAATTTTCAAAATTAATGGGGCGCTCTGGTCAGCTCTGGCCTTGAAAGTTTCGGGGTGATTCGTCAAGTGGGGGCCGAGAAAAAAGGGGTCCCAAAACGTGTTTTCTCCTTGTTAATTTCCATAGGAAACTTTTGTCGCGGCTACAGCCCGAACTGCTGAACGGAATTACACCAAATTTGGCAAAAAGGTAGCTCTTGGTCCAGAGTGCACTCTTTGCTTTAAATGGTGTAAATCCTTTCAGTAGTTTTTTAAATATTAAAGAAAAAAGAAATTTACATATCTGGGCGGAGCCTAACCACACATCTCATCGTGAGATCTGATTGGCTGTCAGCACTTCATCCAAGAAGTGTTGGCAGCCATCTTGGGACCAATAGACATGATAGCACCCCATTAAAATGCACTGTAGTGAATGGAAGGTTTTGAGGCTCACCAAAAGGAGAACGTATAAAGGGTAATAACAGACTTTAGTTACATTATAAATCATTTGTTGATGGTACCATACTAATTTTAGGAATTGTGGTGTGTTCTAAGGTGATTTTACCCTGTGAAAAAGCCTTCTGCTGGGATATCATTAATCATGCTTTTCCCATAGAGGTTTGGAAGGTGCTCCAGAAGCTTAATGAGAGCATATTTTCTGTAAATTCACATTATCGTTCTCAATCATGTGGGAATAGAGTCTGACATTCTCAATAAAACATGCACATCCAACAAGGGCAGAGACTGTCAGTTGATTCCTTTGTGATCTACTGCAGCTTCCCAGAGTGTTCTAAAGAACAACTAGAGCGCTAACAGTCTTACTTATGACAAAAGTATGGCACACCTGAAGCCATCTTGATTGGAATAAACTGGTAACACTTAAAACATTTGATTTAAAAGGGAACAAAATGAGGGGGTTCATTTTGCCAAAGAAATTATGATTAGTGCTCCAGAAAGAAAAATTAGGGCACATTTTGACTGACTTCTCAAATCCTCTTCTATTTCATTAAAAAGTCTGGCATGCAGACTGAAACATGCACTTTCAATACCAGCAGCAGACTTCCAGTTAACTCCCTGGTGAGCAGTAGCTTTACTACAGTGATCTAATGAGCAACTAGAGTGCTAACATTCTGAATTTATGGCAAATGTATGACACATCTGAATGCCCTCTTGATGGAATCAAAGTAAAAATTTGAAAGCATTTCCTACTGAGGAGACTGCAGTAAATGAGGAAATTAGGAAACTTCATAACAAATGAGTCTCCCAAGATGGCCACCAGAGAAAAAAGAGCCCAAATGTAGCACAAATATCACCCAGATTTAGCCCACGTATAGCCCAATGACAGAAGTGTGGAAAACACTTTTTCCACACTTTTATCACCCAGATGTAGCCCACGTAAAGCCCAATGACAGAAGTGTGCAAAACACTTTTCATTTTGCAGTTTTTTTATAGTGCAGACTGGTCAGGTATTGGAGCGTTGCATCTTACTTGGACCCCTTATTGCATATTTTGCACAAAGTACTTGAGATTGATCTTGCGAAACATTGAACTTTACTATTCTGTTAAACTGAAGTTCCTCTGAGCCGGGCTTTGTAACACCCGTTTTTACCTACTGGTTTTAAGTAATTCTCATTGTATTGTATTAAGAAAGAGGTTTTTATGTACACTTTTATGATCTATGTTTCTAAATCAGATCAAATAAAGTTTATTGAATTGAATTGAAGTCTCCCAAGATGGCCACCAGAGAAAAAGGAGCCAAAATGTAGCACAAATATCACCCAGATTTAGCCCACGTATAGCCCAATGACAGAAGTGTGGAAAACACTTTTAATTTTTTGCAGTTTTTTATAGTGCAGACTGGTCAGGTATTGGAGTGCTTTACATGAGCATTGGGTACATCACACAAGGACAAATTCATTTTGGTTGTAGGCATGGGGAGATTAAGTGATTTGACCAAAATCACAGAATGTCGAGCTGAAGCAGAAACTCCAAACTGGTTCCCCAGTTGCAAAGTCTGCAGCTCTGGAAGTAACACCACATCCTCTTCCCTAAGTGCAACATTTAATCAAGTGGTCAACTGGATAAAAAAACATAAAGATAACAAATAATTTAAAAGTGCTTTGTCGCTATTTGAGAACTCAGAAAAAATTTCCTCATTTTAGCTTTTTAGAGCAGTAACCATAATTTAGATGCAAATAAGACCCTCTTATTTCTATAATTTCTAAAGGAAATGATTTAGGTTTTACAGTTTTGATTGCATCAAGATGACGTCAGGCGTGCCACACTGTTGTAATAAATATAGAATGTTAGCAATCTAGTTGTTCATTAGGATACTGTTGAGAGGCAGAGGTCAGGGGCACCGACTCGGAAAATTGAAGACAGGTAGGAGGGTGCCGAGGCAACAATTTGACCACACTGGGCAGGCAGGAACGGCAGTGGCAGCACAACAGACTATGGAGGGCAGTGGAAAGGGGGGCAGGGGCAACAAACCAACAATGCAGGACAAGCAAGAGAGGCTGTGGCAATATAATAGACCATTGTGGGCAGAAGGAAGAGGCAGTGGTAGTACAACCATACATTTATAAAAAACAAGATTCCCTTATGTGCCGTGTTACTGACCTCAAGTAGTATGCACTGAACCAAATCACACAATCCAATACTAAATATCTAACAAGTCTATTTAATTAAAATACATTTTATTTCATACAGTACAAAAAAGATCTTTTTGATATTGATATTTAAAATTTGTTAAAAACCAACATACCAATTCATCTGATTATCCACAATGCGTATTAATCAAAACTCTTCATAAAACAATACAATTGTCTAATTACCACATCAATTTTATAAACATAGAAAAAATTGTATTAAAGAGCAATATATCAAGGAACAATGTGTCCATAGATTATATCAAATAACAATACATTAAAGAACAATGTGTCGATGCAGCGTTTCGGTGTGTCTTTTTATTTTCTTGCCACCTTCTTCAGGACTTTTTAAATTTCACAACTCTGTCACAGAATATCATAAAAAATCAGATAATACATCTAAAAGTAAAGAATAAAATGCAATTAAAAATCTTTTTTGTAAACATAGGCTCTATTGGTTCAGTGCACACCCTCCATCAGGATGTAGTGATTATAGCTTGTAAATTTTGATGTTCATTAAGACCAGGTCTGTAGTCACTTAGAATACCTTAGTCGCTGTATTTTCTTTTAGTTAAAATTATAAAGTAAAAAGTAAACATGTGGAATCTCACCTAAATTTGTTTTAGCAGGAAAATTGCAAAAGTGCAGACATATTTAAATCGCGTTGCACCTTTTCATGGATATATTTTCTTCAAATATTCTTCTTTATGATATCCTAAAGATAATGAACAAGTTATTCATATCATCTACTGACGGTCCATTTTCATAATTGAATAACCCTTCTAGTAACTTACTTGAGAAAATTGGATTACGTGGGACCCCTTGGGATGCAATCTCCAATGATTAAAGGTGTATTCACCCATTAAAAAATATTTTTATGTTTTTAGTAGCTAGGCAGAATTGTATATCAACTTCATTATACACAGATGTAGTTATATACTTCATTTACAAACTTACCCTCAGTTTTATCCTTATTAAGAAAGGATATAGCTAAATTTAAAGCAGAGGTAGTATACCCGTACCTCCAAAAGGATTACTATGACCAACCGGTACAGACTGGATATAATCCCAGAAACACCCAGTATAATAGAAATAAATATTTTAAGAAGAATGTAACCTTTTCAGATACGTCATATACCAGCTCGGAATCTGAGGCAGAGAGGGGTTCGGACACACGAGGTAGAAATGATCCCAGAGACAAAATAGCAGGACACAGTAGAGATTATGTGGGAAAGTGAAGGATCACTCTTGTGATTAAAAAGGACCCTCACTCACCAACCTAGTTGGTGACATGCTTCATCATTGGGTCCCCACCAGAGAGGCTGAATGCCTCCCTGGTGTGCTACAACGCCTGGTTACAGCGGAGCAGGTTATTGTGTGTAATCCAAGTGTGATCAAGTGAAATGTGATTTAAAAAGTGGCCACTTCAACCATCAACAAACTTTATTAGTGGTGAAATGGGCACTATTAAAAACAATGTGGGGATGATACTGGCTAAATTGACCAGACTCATTCACTATGAAGAAAAAAATAAAATACAACTTACAGTTCGTTGTTCAAGGCTATCTGCGGGGTCCTGCTATAGGGAACGTGCAGGTTTAATACGGGTGACGAACTTTGGCGTAAGTGTGACTACAAGTTCGCACCCCCCACCAGGACCCATGGGGCGCTTCCACGCATTGTTTTGAAGTTACGTGGCTTAAAAAATATTGAAGCCTTGAACAACGAACTGTAAGTTGTACAAGTTCCTTTTTACACCACAGGTTAGGGTACGCCTTAGCGAGCGTATACCGCCGTGGTGTTTTTCTGAATTTCTTGGTCCTGACAAAAGCCTTGCAAAGTTTGCGACTAAAGGCAGAAACATGTTGGCCATTTTATTTTTTTCTTCATAGTGAATGAGTCTGGTCAATTTAGCCAGTATCATCCCCCACATTGTTTTTAATAGTGCCCATTTCACCACTAATAAAGTTTGTTGATGGTTGAAGTGGCCACTTTTTAAATCACATTTCACTTGATCACACTTGGATTACACACAATAACCTGCTCCGCTGTAACCAGGCGTTGTAGCACACCAGGGAGGCATTCGGCCTCTCTGGTGGGGACCCAATGATGAAGCATGTCACCAACTAGGTTGGTGAGTGAGGGTCCTTTTTAATCACAAGAGTGATCCTTCACTTTCCCACATATTTTCTTCTCCTTGGCTTGGGACTCACTCTTTTGTTGTTTGACTAAGACTATTAATAGGGGGGCTAAGAGTGATTCGGTATCCCTCTCTCTCTTGTTGTTTGGATATACACAGTAGAGATTACCCAGTTTTTTTAGAACAGCAACAAAGGAGACACCCTCAAACCTTCAGGGCACGAGGAAGAGGGAGAATGACAAATCAACCCAGGGAGACAGGACAGAGAAGACCATATATGAGAACCCGAAGCCAGAAGGAGTGGGAATAGAGAGCATGAAGGCCTCCATAATCAATCTCTCTTCTAAATTATTAACAAAGGATGAAACAGTAATATTAGAAAAGGGATTAGGCTTTGCCCCGGGTGCTCCAGTTTGTAAATTTACAATTGAAAAAGATGTAAGAGATCTTTTTTAGAAAGATTAGACTAAAATTGTTTTTTGAAAACAGAGAAGGTAATATTAATAATAATAAATCAGGTCTAAAACCTCCCTTAACATGGACCCCGGCAAAACATCTAGTGGGCCAGGAAGTAGACACCTTTGGAAAAGTGATTACAAAGGGATTGGAAGATCTTTTAAATGATAACTCATGGGTGAACAAAAACTTGTCATTTGAACAACGGAAAGCATTAAAAAACCTTCAAGATTGTGAAACAATAACTATAAACCCGGAGACAAAGGAGGCAGTATAGTGATCATGTACACTCTAGACTATAATGAACGCATGCAAGCACTTTTAAATGTACCATCACAATATAGAAAATCTAGTAGGGAAGAATGGAACAATCTAAAAAGTAGAGTTGACACTATACTTAGATTAGCTAGAGAAGATGAAATAATATGTGAAGATGAATATAAATTCATGCAAAATGATCAACCAACAGTGCCTGCGTTGTACGGCCACCCCAAGGTCCACAAAAATCTTCTGGACCCTCCCATTCGACCGATTGTGTCCAGTATTGACTCTATTACAGAGCCGTTAAGCAAGTATGTGGATTGCTTTAATAGACCACTTGTGAAACAGCTTCCCTTGTTTATTAAAGATACAACAGACATGATCTCGAAAATTGATTGGTTAAAGTTTAATAACAAACGAGAGTGGCTAGTATGTTTGGACATCGAGTCCTTATATACTAATATACTCAGGAGGCTACTCAAGACCTGGCTGTTCGACCAGTAGCGGCACCCCCTCCCCTTTTTTCCCTAGCGCCTTGAGACCCTCGCGGGTAAGTAGTGCACTCTACAAATTCTGTGATTGATTGATTGATTGAATATACCACAGAGTGACATGGTTGAGATGATAAAGGATCTACTGAATAATGAGGAAGGTGAATTATCTCCTTTAAATGAGTTCAATGTAGAATGTACAGAAATAATTTTAATGAATAATATCTTTCTTTTCGGTGACAATTTTTATTGTCAGACCAAGGGGACCAGCATGGGTGCTACCTGTGCTCCCAGCTTAGCGTGCCATTATGTAGGTATGTTTGAGAGAAAACATATCTATAATGAGATTTCTCCTTACTATGAGAATGTGAAGAATTGGTCAAGATTCATTGACAATGTCTTTTTTATCTAGGAAGGAGACAAAAAAGATTTAATTTCTTTCATAGAATAGGTAAACTGCGGAGACATCAATCTGAAATTCACCTCTAATATGAGTCAAATTTCAGTGGATTTCTTAGATATAACAATAAAAGAAAAAAATGTACTATCGGTGAAATTATATACTAAACCATCAGATAGAAACACAATACTGCATCATACCAGTAACCATCCAAAATGTCAAAAGCATAGTATCCCATTTAGTCAGTTTTTACGTATTCGATGTAAATGTAGTGATATGAAGGACTTTGAAATCCCTGCTAAAAAACAACAAGATAAGTTAATGTCCAACGGCTATCCAAAAAGATTAATTAAAAATTCATATAAGAGAGCGAAATACTATAACCGGGATAGCTTGTTTGAAGAAAAAAGTAACACCAATAGTGTAGAAAAAGGTATTGTAATGGTCACTAACTTTAATAGGATGAGTAACAAACTAAAAAATGTGATTAATAAAAACCGGTTCCTTTTAAATATTCCAGGAAAAACACCTTTAAGAAAACCCATCTTTGCGTACAGGAGAAATAAAACAATCCGAAATCATTTGGTGAAAACATATAGAGAACAAAATGCCAAACATCAAAGTAGCATAACAGATGGCTCAAAATTGATGGGGAACTTCCCTTGTAGCTCCTGTACCAATTGTAAATCTGTACTAAAAGAACAGAAAGCGGAACTGAATGGGATACGACATTGGATTAATGAGATGGTTAATTGTAGGACAAAGAATGTCGTTTATCTTAACATCTGCCCTTGCCAAAAAGGGTATGTAGGGGAAACTGGCAGAGAAATGAGAGCCAGACTAAACAAACACAGATCAGCCTTAAGAACAGGGAAAAAGAATGCCCCATTGGTAGAACATTGGGTGGAAAAAAAACACAATTAACAGGATCTGAAATGGTTTATTTTAGAAAAAGTGAAAGGAACCATAAGAGGTGGAAATATAGACAGAAAGAGAAAACAAAGAGAACAATACTTCATGTCCAAATTGAACACGTACAGCCAGGGTCTTAATAACAGAGATGAATGGGAAAGACTGATTGGTTGAGTAGATGTATAAGACATGGTAAAAATATAAGATGATTAAATGGCTGAAACATAAGAAACCACAAAAGTATTTAACATATCCTTGCATTTACAGCAGTTAACACCATTATTGTATTGTTGGGGATTTTAGAAGTACTAAAATTGGAAGTAAATATAAATAATATTAGAAACATCAAATAATAGATATAGAATTTTAATACAACACACTGAAAGCGCAGTTAGGATAAAACTAGTCTTAAAAGAAATAATTATTTTTTGATGCGGTATGGATCTAAAATTGAGTTTGGTATTTCAATATATAATTAACATCGGACTTGCACTATATTCTCCTTATGGCCGATATGTTGTGAGATTCTATTTTAATGATTATAATTCCATTTAATATAACAAAAGGCATGTTTAAGTATGGCCGCCGGGAACACGTTAGGGTCAACAGGCTAGCCTGGTTCCATCATGGCCGTCGCGTACGTAACCGTACGTTGATTGAACAAGTAATAGACAAGCCTGGTTTAAGTATGTCCGCCAGGAATTTTGTAATGTGATCAGACAACCCGGAACAAGTCGATAGATTATTAGGCATTTCTGATCCGGGGTCATTACATATCCTGTTTTGACTCCCATGATCTAAATACCAGGTACGGATGAACAGGCAAGTCTGATTTCATCATGGCTGCCGCGTACGTAACTGTATGTGTGATAACCCGGAAGGATAAATAAAAGGGACGGCCTACAAGTTGATTTTACAAATGGAACCAGAGGGCCGTCATATTGAATCGCTGATGACAAAAAGGGAAAGAAGGTAAGCAGTGCGGGGAGGCTTTAGATCACTAGCAGTGGGTAGACCCCCTATGTTTAAGGAACCCTCTAAAACAGCAATTGTAATCGGGGTAAATGATAAGACCTAGCAAAGAGGCACAAGTAAAAGCGCACCGGTGTAGGGCACAGATGTAGTAGGCCCCGGTGGGTCGATTTATAGAATGCCCGACTTAACTAGCGCGTGAAACTTCAGACTCCTAAATCTGAGGGGTGTGCAAAAGAAAGGGATAGTTACATAATAGGAAGTAGGTGAAATAGAACGTTGAATCAGATATTATTAAAAGAAATATCTTTTTAATAGGTGAGCCCTATGTTTATAAATGAAGGGTAGGATTGAAAATATATTTAAGAGGTAATTGACTGGTCCACTCAATAAAGTAAATTTGGTAAAAGAAGTATAGAAGATATAATGAAGAGTAGATATATCGTAACAAAGATGATATACAATTCCCTGAGCATAAAATTGGAATGTATTTGTTCCCAATACAGTATCTTAGGGTCTGATCAATTGAAAATGTTTGGCTCTGAAGAACTAAAGTGAATAAGAAAGGACCATATGTGATTAATTAAACTACCTCCGAAATTGGAACAGGAGAGTAAACAGATAAAACTGAGGGTAAGTTTGTAAATGAAGTATATAACTACATCTGTGTATAATGAAGTTGATATACAATTCTGCCTAGCTAATAAAAACATAGAAA
This sequence comes from Calotriton arnoldi, assembly GCA_963921515.1. Taxonomy (NCBI): domain Eukaryota; kingdom Metazoa; phylum Chordata; class Amphibia; order Caudata; family Salamandridae; genus Calotriton; species Calotriton arnoldi. The sequence continues at coordinate 338,459 of CAWUFW010002494.1, read as the reverse complement.
TATTTTTTAATAGTTGAATACACCTTTAATCATTGGAGATTGCATCCCAAGGGGTCCCACGTAATCCAATTTTCTCAAGTAAGTTACTAGAAGGGTTATTTAGTTATGAAAATGGACCGTCAGTAGATGATATGAATAACAGGTTCATTATGTTTAGGATATCATAAAGAAGAATATTTGAAGAAAATATATCCATGCAAAGGTGCAACGCGATTTAAATATGTCTGCACTTTTGGAATTTCCCTGCTAAAACAAATTTAGGTGAGATTCCATATGTTTACTTTTTACTTTATAATTTTAACTAAAAGAAAATACAGCGACTAAGGTATTCTAAGTAACTACCGACCTGGTCTTAATGAACATCAAAATTTACAAGCTATAATCACTACAACCTGACGGAGGGTGTGCACTGAACCAATAGAGCCTATGTTTACAAAAAAAGATTTACCGTCTTCGTCCTCACAGGAGATTGTTCGAGGTCGCCGTTTTTCTCAGCCATATCAAGGCTGCATTGGGAGATTGCCCGTTTCAACTGTTGGCCCACTATATCATAGTGAGGCGCACTCCGGAAGGATTCGTGTGGAGGGTACTATTCCTATGAATGAATCCTGTCTTTTCCAATTAAGGAATAGTTATCTTGATTTTATTGTCACACGGAGGATAAGAGCTTTGGGCAATTTCAGCATAACATATACCCAGAGGGTGGAACTCCGATGTTGATTTATCTCCAGGAGTGTCCGCCTTTTTTGGCTCTAATGCCCTGAAGAAGTCCATTACTGGACGAAACGCATCGGCTGTGGTTTTTATATCAAGAATATTTTGAAAAATAAAAGAAGAAAATATATGGAAAATATTATGGACACGGACTTGATGCTTTGTGATGTGTCTATTGTTTCTTGTTACTAAGTGGTGCACCTTTGCGTTTTAGTCTGTTTGTTATAATCCTGTCTTGGATTGCACCGCGGCAGTGGGTGTGTTAATGGTGTGCACACACTATCATTGGAGAAATCCTATTACATTAATTAGGGATAGTGGGTCAGGTGCTAGGTCTTTATGGGGTACACTGCCAAACTTGTGTGTTTTTCAAAAAAAGATTTCTAATTGCATTTTATTCTTTACTTTTGGATGTATTATCTGATTTTTTATGATATTCTGTGAAAGAGTTGTGAAATTTGAAAAAGTCCTGAAGAAGGTGGCAAGAAAATAAAAAGACACATCGAAACGCTGCATCGACACATTGTTCTTTGATATATTGTTATTTGATATAATCTATGGACACATTGTTCCTTGATATATTGCTCTTTGATCCAATTTTTTCTATGTTTATAAAATTGATGTGGTAATTAGACAATTGTATTGTTTTAAGAAAAGTTTTGATTAATACGCATTGTGGATAATCAGATGAATTGGTATGATGATTTTTAACAAATTTTAAATATCGATATCAAAAAGATCTTTTTGTACTGTATGAAATAAAATTTATTTTAATTAAATAGACTTGTTAGATATTTAGTATTGGATTGTGTGATTTGGTTCAGTGTATACTACTTGAGGTCAGTAACACGGCACATAAGGGAATCTTGTTTTTTATAAGTGATAACTACCCGGTCCCTTTTGGTCTAACCGGGGTAACTCTCTATTTTTTGTGGAGTGCAACCATACATGCCAACAGACCCGATTCAGCCAGGAAACACCCAATGTTTTTAAGCCTAAATGGGCTTTATTTTATCTGTCGCCTGTCTACAATCTCCTCTTTTTCAATGTAAGTCAATGGGGAAAATCAATTCCCCAGTTTGTTTTCAAAATCTTCCTCTTACCAAGTTCAAAATGTTAGCAAGTATGGTACATTTGATCATGGAAGGCAGGAGGAATTGGGGTAGGGACATGGACTCGGATAACAGAGGACTGGAGGGACATGGACAGGTGCACCAAACTGACCTTACAGGGCAGGCATCAGGTTTGCAGCAGCACAATACAACACACAGGGAAGGCGGGACGGCAGTGCAGCACAACAACCCATGGAAAGCAATAGGGAGAGGACAGGACCATGCGCATGCACATGGACAACAGAGAACAGAAGGGAAAGAGGCAACGGCAGCAAGCTGACCATAATGGACAGACAGGAGAGAAAGCTGCAGCATAACTGACCATAAAGGGCAGGAGGGAGGGATCAGGGGCATTACAATGGAACAGACAAGGGAGGGAATAGGGGTCTGCACATGGAAAACAGAGGGCAGGGGGCAAGAGGGCTGGGCAGGAGCAGCAAGCTGACCATGGAGGTCAGGCAGGATGGGCACTAGAAGCACAGCACACCATGGAGGGCAACAGTGAGACTATAATGGCATACACACAGACCATGGAGGGAAGGTGGGAGGGGGTCAGGGGCAGCTAGCTGACCACACAGGGAAGGTGGGAGGGGCCGTGGCAGCACAGAAGACCATGCATGTCAAGCAGGAGGGTTAGTGGCAGCATGTGAGAAGTTGGCCCGGTATATGCTGTTCACTAATTAAAGTGGACACCTTGGACCAGAACAATTCGACTCTTATGGTAGATAGGTTTAAGACAACCTTTATAGAAAGCTATCCTAGTGGTAGCTGTGGAGAGCAGCCTTCAGGCTAAGTCTTGAAGGAATGTAAAGCAGCTTGTTTTACCACACAATCTCTTGAATCACCAAATGAAAAGACACCACACAGGTATATATATCAAATATATATGTATTTATTAATAAACACTCTCTACTAATCTCTTTATGAGATTAGAAGTCAGGAACATATGTACAAGTCAAATGTTATCAAAATAAGTTTAGCACAATTGAATATCACAATCTTAGTTTGGCTAGACCTAGGTCTAGGGCATCTAGAATCGAGGGACCCCCAAGAACCACCCCAGGTAGTTGTAGGAGACCCACAGGGGATGGACGCAGTGTCCTGGCACCGGTGCGAGTCCTGTGCGAGTCTATGCGCTCAGACGCGATTGAGATTTCAATGTTAAAGGTCCCTTGCGTGTTCGAGGCGAACACACCGATCGGTCCTTGTACGAGTCGAAGGACGCGTTTACAGATAGAGTTGCAAGGGAGATGGACGCGCTGTGTCTAACACAGACGCGAACCTTGTGCGAGTCAGTGCAATGGAGATCTCAATGTTACAGGCCCCTTGTGTGTTCGAGGCGAACACCGATCGGACTCAGTACGAGTTGAAGGACACAGTTCTAGATAGTATTACAAAGGAGATGGACGCGGTGTGTCTAACACAGACGCGAACTCTGTACGAGTCAGCGCAATTGTCGCACTTAGAAAATAAGAGTTTTAGGACACTTCTAGGGAAGCTACAAGCATGTCACTTACAGGGTAAGTAGTTCTAGGGCCCACACCCACAGGAGCACCGTAGTGCTGAAGTTACCTCACCCAGGGGAGCCGGGTGCATAGGTGTTCTTTGGTGTCGGGTCGCGGCGTCGTTTTCAATGGGAGCCAGTGAAGACTTGCTGCTTGCGGCGACAGGAGAAGTGTCCGGAGGAATCCAAGCCTGGATTCAGAAGATGGAAGACCTGAAAGCAAAGGGGACAGTGTTCAAAGTCACTTGGCAGTGACTCGGGGCAAGGAAGATGGATGCCCACCGTCGTTGCAAGATTCAGGTCATTCGCGGGTGCCTTGACTCTTCAGCCACGAGGTCCAGGAGGTGTCGATGATGACCAGGAGCTGGATTGGTGTGTCCCACAATGTCTGCAGCTCACTGCGGTGTCAGCGACTCGATTGGAGCCAACAAGCCTTGGTAACAGCAAGTCTTGGGGAAAGTGCGAAGAGGCAATGGCGCAGACCAGCAAGGTCTGTGAGACTCACCCAGCAAGGGTAAGTCAGGGCAGGCCTGGCGCAACCAGGGGAGCCCTTTGGTTTCTTTAAAAAGTCTTCTGGGGACCCACAAGCCGGCTGGCAAGGGATCGCAAAGACGCCTCAGGAGGATTCGCTCCACAGGGGCCCACGGTCACTCGGGACATGGTAGGCCTCTGATCTTCGGAGGCATTCTTGCTGGAGGCTAGGACCATACGTGGTCCAAAGCACAAGTTCGTAGATCGTTGTGAAGGGGTTGCACTCGACAATAGTGCACGGTACCCAGGGGTCGCGGTTCCTCGTCACTCTTGGGGTCCACTGGCCTCAGCTTCGCTGGGGACTCACGATGGCCTTTGAGAAGTCAGGAAATCTACTTCTTGGGCTGCAGGGACTTCGGACTCCGGCGGGAGCGGCGTAGTTTGTGACCGTCGTTTGTAGTTTTTGGTGCCTGCCAAGCAGGGGAGTCACTCCTTGACTCCAAGGGAGATTCTTCAGTCTTCCAAAGGTAGTGGAACGTCGAAGGTCCGGGATTCTTCTTCAGAGCGTCGTCCAGGGAAATCTAGGTTGCAATGCACAGGTTCCCCCTCTTATACTAAAAGAAGGGGAGGGACTAGCTCTATGACCCTACCTATGGGAGGGTCAGGGGAGTGGGTGGCTACACCCACTTCCCTTTGTCCAGTTTCGCGCCAGAGCAGGGGCAGGTAGCCCCTGAGCCGGTTTGAACTGGGGTATGCACAGAGGAGCCTTCTGCTCCCCCAGTGCAGGACTTCAAAGCACTCTAAGAGTGCACCCACCCAGCCCCAATACACTAAACCCTGTCTGGGAGGTGGTCACACCCCCTTGGGACAGGATATCTATTGTTGGGCTTCCTCCACTGCGAGTGTTGGTCATCAGCAGGAGGGCAGCCCAGTGTCTGTGACTGGTGGCATCCATTTTGTGATGCCAGGGCTCTGCAGGATTCTACCGCGTTTCCACAGTAGGTACATGTCTATCCCTCTAGAAGGGTGGAATGCTACCCCCGATGCCAGGACTGGTGGGGGGGTAGTATTCCAAGATGTTTGACACCAAACACGACATGTTTTGATGCAGCCATTCCAAAGTTAGCATTTTACCGCGAGGATATAATGCACTTAAAAGTATATGGTTTAACCGCATCCACAAACAGCCCCAGAGAATGGACTCTGAGAGCTGCAGAGGCACCCCCTCACACGGAAACTAAGCACCCTGCCCTCAGGATTGATAGGGCCTGCTTTAGGGGTGACTGATAAGTCTCAATGTGTGTGCAGGAGAGATATAGGGGACCTATATCTCAGTGAGGGGTGCTAGCACTTCCTCACCCAGGCTGCAGTAGCAGGCCTGTGGTGTCAGATTTAGTCTGCTTCCCAGGGGTGGCATAATACATGCTTCAGCCCCTGGTAGGCCTGTGAAGTACCTATGCCCTTGGTACCTAAGGTACCATATACTAGGGACTCATAAGGTACCACAGTATCCAATCACTAGTGCACCTAGAGTGCACTCCAAATCGTTTAGAGAGAACAGAGAGGCTGGGGCCCTGATTAGCAGGGTCCCAGCCAGACGATAGCCAGAAACCAGTGTAAACATCAGAAAAAAAGTGGGGGCAACATAAGAGGCAGATCCTACTCTCCTACACAGCACAATGGCCATGATGGGCAAGAAGGAGGGGGCAGGGGCATGCACCAAGGACCATGGAGGATAGAAGGGAGGGGTAGGAGCTGGGCACGGACAAGGGAGTTCAGGGGAAGGGGCCTCACAACAGACCACGTGGGGCAGGCAGGAGGAGCAGTTGCAGCACAACAGACCAGGGAGGGCAGAAGGGTATGGCAGTAAAATGGACCATGGAGGACAGGAGGAAGGGGATAGGGGCATGGAAAGTGGACAGGCAGGGTGGAGGTGGACGGGACAGGTTACAGTCATCTGACAATGCTAGGCAGGTAGAGGGGAGTGGCAGCTCAACAGAACACTCAGAGTAGATAGGAGTGGCAGGTCCATGGAACATGGTGGGCAAAAAGGATGGAGCAGGGGCATGCACACAGACATCGGAGGGCAGGGGGAAGAGAGTATGGGCAGCAAGCTAAGCACAGAGGCTAAGCAGGAGGTCAATGATGGGGAATAGAATTGGGTAATGGGGGCAGAAGGAGTGGACTAGGACATCATGCTAAATGGATGGCAGTGGCAGCACATCAGACCATGCATGGCAGGAGGGAGGAGGCTAGTGCATGGATTCAGACAACAGAGGATAGGGAAGAAGTGGATGGGGAAGCAAGCTAACTGGTCAGAGAAGGCGGGAAGGCCAGTGGCAGAACAACAGCCACACAGGGCTGTAATGAGGGAGCAGGGGCATGGACTTGGACAATGGATGGCAAGGAAGAGGGGAGGCAGGAGCAGCAAGCTTGGGTGGAGGCAGCACAATGCCAGGCCAGGCCCTGCTTCCAACCCCCACCATCCATTGTGATAGGCATCTTACTTAACGTTAAAAAAAACCTAGAAATTTGCTGAAAAAAACAAAGATTACAGGGACGTTATAGTTAGACTCAGATTTTACTCGTACAAAACCAGTGAAATTCAGCAGTTATAGTTACCTGAGATAACTATAACTTACGCCCCTGCAATGCACTGCTTATGACCGCGGACATTGCATCATTCATGACATGGTCAGTGACATCACTCATGACATCTCAAATGAGCTGTGAATGGAACAGAACTATAATCACTAGAACTTTATTTAGGGATAGTGTGTGTATATTAACACCCCTTTTTTTTCTTTTCTTTTGTGTAAGAACAATTAGAATACGCAAAGTGCCCAGATCAATATGGCCGATAGCCTTTCACTTTAAAGTAATGTGTAATTCATTGTTCATGTTGATGTTTGCAATCGTAAGTATGTTTATTATGAACAAGTCATGTTGACGAACATACAGGTACTGCGGTCACCGGGCAAGATATGCTGAAATGACATTGTGTGCATATCAACACTTGTTTTCTTTTCTTTATTGTATGAATTCCTGAATTTTCGCATCATGTCCAGGCCAATATGGCCGCCAGCTTTTTGGATTAATGTAATATGTAGTCCTTTGTTGGCAACTGGAGGCATTTGTACATTTAAATATGGAAGCTACAATGACGTCGTGTATCGTTATCAAGGTTCGGACGAGCCAAAAGGTGTGGATCGCGTCCTTTGCAGAATAAATACTTCCAAACTACAACCTGAGTGCTGATTCCTTCCTTGTAAGAGTGAGAGGAGATTGAAAACATATATATAATTCACTGAAAAAAACACAGGTTTCAGGGACGTTATGGTTAGAAATTAGCATTTAAAAAACCTTAGATATTCACTGAAAAAACCACAGGTTTCAGGGACGTTATGGTTAGTCTGACATTTCACTTGTACAAAACCAGAGAAATTCAGCCGTTATAGTTAGCTGAGCTAACTATAACTCACGCCCCCGCAATGCACTGCTGATGACGTCACATATTACATTACTCATGACATGGTCAGTGACATCACTGATGACATCACTGATGACATCTCAAATGACATCACCAATGACATCATCCAGGGATTGTGAGTGTTTCTAAAAAGTTTAAGAATGTGATATATATATGATGATTCAGTAAGTGTGTGACTGACTGTATAAGTGAGTGATTATGTCTCTGGGTGAATGTATGGGTGAGTGACTAATCCGTGTGAATCTCGTTATCAGTCTGTCAGTTGGTGTGTAAGTGGCAGCATGGGTTGGTGAATAAGTACATGAGTGTCTATATGGGTTATTGATTGGTTGTCTGAGTACCTGTATGGGTGCCTGGGTGTCTGTGTGTTGTGTGACTACCTGCATGGATGTGTGAGTGGGTGATTCACTGGGTGTATGGGTTCATGAGTGCATCTGCGAGGGGCTGTATGGGTGAGTGAGTGTGCGTATGGCTGTGTTGGTGAGTGAATGGATGTCTCAGTGGTATATGTGTGAGTAACTGCATATGTGAATGGCAGTATATGTGAGTGTTGGAGTATATAAGTGACTGTATGTGAGAGTGAGTGATTGTGAGAGTAGATGTATGGATGAGTGTGTGCTTGTGTCAGTGATTGTATAAGAGAGTAAGTATGTGTTAGCATCTGTATGAATAAGTGAGGTGGTGTGTGTATAACTGTATAGGTGAGTAAATGGCATTTTGATTCACTCTTTGGGTGACTGCCTAGGTGTGTGAGTAACTATGGGTGAGTGGCAGTGTGTGAGTGAGTGTCTGTATGGGTGTATGAGTGCATATGTATGAGTGCATATAATAGTGGCTGTATTGATGAGTGACTGCATGTATGAGTGACTGTATGGGTGAGTGAGTGGATATGTGTGTAGACCTAGGAATCTGTGACTTTGTATGTACTAACTGGTATTGGTGTGTCTATGTTTTCAAGAATGGTAGTCTGTATTTTAGAGTGGGTGTATGAAAGGTTATATTAGGGTGTGAGTAATTGCATCAGAGATTAAGTGGATGATGTCATCAGTGATGTCATTTGAGATGTCATCAGTGATGTCATGAGTGATGTCACTGACCATGTCATGAGTGATGTAATATGTGACGTCATCAGCAGTGCATTGCGGGGGCGTGATTTATAGTTAGCTCAGCTAACTATAACAGCTGAATTTGCCTTGTTTTGTACGAGTGAAATGTCAGACTAACTATAACGTCCCTGAAACCTGTGTTTTTTTCAGTGAATATATATATATATATTGCATGTAGGATGGTGGTAGGAGCGGGTCCTCAGAACAAAACATTCTGAGTTGGTGAACAAACATGTTGTTCAATGGATGAGATTCATAGATGATCTTTTCATAGTCTGGCAGGGAAATAGGGAAAGTGCAGCAAACTTTGTACATACAATCAATGCTAATGAGTTCAACTTAGAATTTACTGCACATATTGATGAGCATTCTGTAGACATCTTAGATATTACTGTGTATAAAGGACAAGATAAGTTAGAAACAACTTTACATCGGAAGATCACTGCGGGAAACTCAAAGATTCATGTGAAAAGTTTCCACCCAAAACATCTTATTAATAGTATACCCTATGGGGAACTTTTAAGATTGCGGAGGATATGCAGTACCAAAACAGAATTAGAACGATGTCAAAAAGAAATGATCACTAGATTCTTACAAAGAGGTTACAGCCAAACCATATTAAATCAGGCTATAAAGAAAGCTACTGCAAACTCTACTGAGGAAAAGCAGGCAATGATAAATGACATAAATGAACAGATCTCCCCCATTTGAGTGGTACAACTAAGGAGCCAGTTGCAGATGACACCACTGTCAGGCTAATAACCAGCTATAGCAGTCAACAAAATGAAATCAGAAGCATAATTAACAGAAATTGGCCAATAGTATTGACAGACACTATTATGGCACAGAAAACGCAGAAAAAGCCCAAATTAACATTCAGGCGGGCCTTATCAATGAGATCCATGTAGGCTAAAAACAGTCCAGAGATCAATTCCAACAAATCATGGCTGAAACCAAAGAATGTTTATTTTAAATACACTACATGCAGGGAGTGCAAATTTGGGGTAAACACCACAGAATATATTACCGCATTCAACACGAAGTCTAATGTGTTGAAAGATAATTACAATTGCAGCACTGATTATGCAGTGTATGTTCTGACATGCACCTGTAGCTTACGATATGTGGGCAGCACAATACTACAGGTGCATGCCAGAATACTTCAGCACTTAAGAGCCATAGTGAATTCTGACCAAACGTACCCGGTGGTACATCAGAATGATCTCAAATGTTTAACCTATTTTGTTATTGGATCCATACCACCGCTCAGGCGAGGGGGAAACAGAGAAAGGTTGTTAAGAAAATTAGAGTCCAAACTGATTTTAGAACTGAACTCTAAGTCACCGTCTGGTTTAAACAACAGTGAAGAGTTACATTATTTTTTATAAAATATTCAGACATGTAACCCCTCTGAAATACACATATATTCTAAATTTGAATTGTAGAAAGAGTTTTATGATGTCATTTATGGAGTCTGTATAAAATCTTGTAGATTGTGAAATTTCTGTAATTTTATGATATTGTTATGAAGTTTTTGTGGAATGCTGTAGATGGATCTTTGCAGAATTTTATGAAATTTTATGAAATTTTATGAAGTTTTGTGAAGTTTTATGAGGGTTTCTTTGGAAGGTTTTATGAAGATTTTATGATGATTTTAGGGAAGAATTATGATATCTCTATGAAATTTATTTTAGACATTATTAGCATTTTTGCACAGACATTATGACGTAAAATCAGTATACATATAGAATCATCTGCATATAATGAGAGAATTTGGTGTAGGATTACACAAATTATTTCCTCTAAAAAGAATAGGGGAAACACTTGTGAATAAATAATAACAAGAGCAACAAAGAAGCATTATAACATGAAATGAGAGTATATTTCTCTCTTTTCATGAGTACACAGATGGGACATAAGAGGGTCTTGCGGATAGATTTTCTCAATAAGAGAAGAATAAAGCCTCTGCACTGAACATCTAGCTGCTATACAAATGTTTTGTATCTGTCTTGTAAACAGTTGTACAACTGTTTTTTAGCACAAATATAGGAGAAAAACTAGCACTTTATAAAAATAGTAGACACTATGCACTTTAGAAATTATAGGCACTTAGCACTTTGGGGCAAACATAGCACTGTATGACAGTAATGACAACATTAGTAAATTGCACATAAGCACTTGGCGAGCAAATAAGACGACTAATTTAAAGCATTAAAGCAGTTAGTAGCCAAGACAGAGGGCATATTAGGCAAGACCATATTTAAAGCAATCAGACACGGGGACAGCTTAGCAGTGAACATTCATGTTTATGAAGGGGAGACAAAAACAGTATCAAGCACTAAGCAGTGAGACCATTAGTTTCCTCAAGCAAAATATTTAAAGTTCATAAAAGAACAAATGTAAATAATCTTTTCAAATAAATTCATGTATTTATGTATTTGAGACTTATTTAATTATTTATTGAATTGATTGATGAAAATAGTTTGTATAAATGTATTTAATGATGTATATTTATATATAAGAATTAACTGGTTTATATATTTTTACATGCCCTGTACACAATGAGTGGTCTATATAAAAAAAAAAAAACAGCAATTACATAATGCAATATATTACAGTTATCGCAATGTTTGCCTGACCAACACACAGTCTGTCTTTTAATGTGATGTTAGTACTCCGACCATGTGACAGGATGACACAGAGGTTAAACATTCTGATTTGCGGGGTTTCATCATGTGATCAAGGTCACGTGAAGTGACCGAAACGCGTAATGGCGAAGTTGGAGTGAGCTAATAAAGGATATTTAGCATGATTTCAGAGTCCGTTCCCTTCTGTCCATGCAAGGAGGATTTTGGTTGGGAGACACATTGAAATATATATATATATGTCGATGGAAGCTTACCTTGCAGGCCGAGATGGTGCCTTCTGGGAACCGTAGTCTGGAGAGTGAGGCTACGATGAGGCTCCTACGTAATTTTCGACATAGCTGGGCTCCCACCAATGGGAGTGAGATGGAATACTTGAAAAGTGACTGGTGCCAACTACCGAGATGATTAGGCATATGATTAAGGCACTATTGCCGAAACGCGTCATGCCGTCTCTGCTGCTACAAATAAAGCTTCCTGACCTCCCCGCTGTGTCCCTCTGGTTTCTTCTGGCTGAAGTAATCTTTGTTTCGATGTATATATGTATATATATGTATGTATATATATATATCAACATCAAGCCGCAATAGGTTCGCGCGCTCTCAGGAATGAAAACTCCGAACCAATAAAGTTCCACTGCACTGTTTAATTTCACTACGCATTTCGATTCCCTCAGAAATCTTGATCACGTGAAACGTGCAACACAAAAAGGTTACTGTTATAGCCTGGTGGGAATGGTAAAAAACAAAGAAGGACCACCATTGTGGTATTGGCAGACATATTGGAGTGGTTACAAATAACGTTAACATATTGTTAATAAATCACGCCTATGAATGTCACAATATATCAAAATTCTTAACATGTGCAGTGCAAGTTCATAAATGCATACTAAGTTAATAATAACATTGTAAAAGCACATGAGAGCCTGAGCTCAGGTATATATATGTAGGCGCATAATCTGCGGTCAAGTTCAAGAAACAAGGTTCAACAATAATCAAATTTTATCGGTGTCCTGGAACCCTGGATAACAGCATGTTGATGCATTCATTGTGACATAATCAGATCACAGTGGTGTGTAATTGAACAGCTGCCCCATACGCAAGCGTTCCCGTAGCGTCATCTACTAACATCATGGAGATGCAAATTAAATGGCAAGTGCCGATAAACATGCTAACTAATGCAATCCTGCCAATGGCGAAAGACGACTAAGCAAATGACGGCACAATGCCCTTAACATGACATGTTGGCGGTGCACCCTTCCAAAAGTGACGATAAACTTCATGGAAATACAATGGTGGGCAAGTGCCTGAGAATAAACTTGTAAACAAAATTCTGCAAAAACAAATTTGCAAACAAATTATCACCTGGCGGTTAGAATTCTAACAGGGGTGAAAGCGCTGTCAAGCGTTTCTGCCATTGTCCCAAAAATAGGTGGCCGAAGGCCTAAGGTCTAGTGCCTGTGATATTATGTGGCTGAATGTTGAATCTACTGCCATATGCGCACTGCAAGTCCCAGTCTCATTCCTGAGAGTGCGCAAACCTATTGCGGCTTGCTGTTGGTTGAATTGCCGGTGTGCTCCGCCGGCGTGTGCGCCACTCTCCTTGGGTCCCCGAAAGTCCGGAAGGAGCTTTTTCTGTTGGTATATAAATATATATATATATATATATATATCCAAATCACACAGCAAAATAAGACGATCACTCAGGGGGTAAATACAATGATAGTTGTATTATCCAGTAACGCGTTTCGACTGTCTTGCAGTCTTGCTCACACACTGGATGTGAGTTACATTGCTGAATACATACAGAACTCCCAAATAGAAGGCGGACATATTCACTGGGAAAAAAAAAGGTCAGAGGGACGTTATAGTTATGAAATAGAATTAAAAAAACGTAGAAATTCACTGGAAAAAACCAAAAGTTACACTGACGTTATAGTCAGGCTCAGATTTCACTTGAACAAAGCCATAGAAATTAAGCAGTTATAGTTACCTGAGCTAACTATAATTTACACCCCTGCAATGCACTGATTATGGCCGCACATATTACATTACTCATGACATGGTCAGTGACATCAGTGTAGTTTATAATAATAATATAGGAGGGTACATAAAGTCCCCCTCCCATGGCTACGTTTGGGTGAGAGGGGCTGTGCAGCCTCCATCCCTGGGCCATTTTCAGCCCTCAGGACCCCATCCCCCGGGGCCCTCCCTTATTAAAAGTGGGAGGGAGCATGTGGCCTGCCTCTTGGGCTGATTTGGTCCCCAAGGAGCCCATCCCCAGGGCCTGGCCAAAGCTACACACAGGGACATGCAGCACCCCTCTCAAGGCCCCAGGCATAATTAAAAGAAAGAGCGGGCTGCAGGGCCCTCCTACCGGAGCTATTAAGGCCCTGGGGACCTCTTTACCCAGGGCCTGCCCATACTTAAAAAGGTGGAGAGAGGCCATGCAGCCCTCTCCGCTTGGTGAGTTCATCCCCGGGGACCCCATCCCTCAAGGTCAGCTCCTGATATGTTCCAAGGTGCCCACCCTTGGGACATAGCAGTTTCCCTGACTGCACTGGCATGGGCAGGGAAACCTGTGTTTGCTCTCTCCTGGCAGGAGCAATTTCAAACTCCCACCAAGTGAGAGCAAACATGAAGCCCATTCCCAGCTGGCAGGAGCTTTAAAAATGCTCCTGACAGCTGGGAGTAGACTTCAGATCCCTTTCCCTGCTTGCAGTGATGTGTGCAAGGAAACAGATCTGAATATTGCCCCTGTCCACAGGCCTCAGCTTTTTTAGATGCTCTCTGCGGGTGGGAGCAATGACAGCTCTTGTTGGATGTGGGGAGCCAGCTCGGGCGGCGGGTGCCTTGGGGCTCCACCCACAGCCTCAACAAGTATATGGTGGATTCCCTGGGTGGGCACAAGGGCACTCACAGTTTGTTGGCTGGGACCCAGGGGATGGGATCCTTGGTGCTGAAATTGGCCCGGGAGAGGGACGTGCAACCCTCCTCGCTCTTTAGTAATTTGATAGACCCAGAGGGATGTGGTCACTGGGGCCGATATAAGCCGGGGGAGGGGGGCTGTGGGCCCCCCTTTACAATATGGCCGGGCCCTGGGAGATGGGGTCCTTGGGGCTGAAATCGGCCCAGAGTGCGGGGCTACATGACCCCTTACCCATGAACAAATTGGTGGGCTCCAGGGGATGGGTTCCTTGCAGCCACAAATGGCCCAGGGAGTGGGTCAAGTACCGCCTCCCCTAGAAAAAAGCACTGGGCCTCGAGGGATAGGATCCCTGGGGCCATAATGGCCCAGGGAGGGGGACACTTGCCCCTCTCCCCCACAAAACGCGTGGTGCCCCCAGGTGATGGGGTTCGCAAGGTTAAAATCAGCCCGTAGAGGGGGCTGTTTTCCGACAAAAAGCAGCATCAGGAGGTGGGCCTTGTGCCCCCACTCTGCCTGAAAAATGCACCGGGCCTCAGGGGATGGAGTCCCTGGAGCCAAAAGCGGCCCAGTGCTGGGACCCACATGTTGCCTGCCTTTGAGGGGTTGGACACAGGAACTGACTGCAAACCAGGCCTTGTGGGCTACCACCCTCCGCACAAAGCCAAAGGCCATGCGCAGCGTGGATTTGGGTGCATGCGGGGAGTTGGCCACAGGACCTGGCCACCGGGCAGGCCTTGCAGCAAACCAGCCAAGAGTGGCAGTGGTTGGATTAGAGTATAGCATGTAAATATTACTTTATGTTAAAAAAACCTAGAATTCACTGAAAATAACAACGTTATAGCTTTAATAGCATTAAAAAACAAGGAAATTCACTGAAAAAAACAAAGGTTACAGGGACGAGTTATCTCAAGTAACCATAACTCGTGCCCTAAGATAACTATAACTCACGCCCTTGAAATGCACTGCTAATTACCCCATATATTACCCCATATATTACATCACTCATGACATCTTCTATGAGAGTATTGAAAATATCTGTGCAACATTTTTTGTCAAAGTATTGATGAGAAAACTGCATGGCGGGGCGTGAGTTATAGTTTACTTAGGGCATGAGATATAGTAACTTGAGATAACTATAACTGCTGAATTTCCATGGTTTTGTGTGTGTAAAATCTGAACCTAACTATAACATTTCTTTAAGCTTTGTTTTTTTAGTGAACTTCTAAGGTTGTATTTATTCTATTTTCTAACTATAATGTCCCTGCTACCTGTAACTACAGTACATGTATATGGTTCTTTCTTCACGAAGCGCAAGCAGCCCCGGGCCCCCGTACTGAAGATAAGAATTGGAAGATCTTAGTGGTGCGCGGTGGACCGGAGGGTTTACCGGTACATCTGGAAGGTTCCAGGTGAGAAGAAAGTGTAGGGGTGAGGGGGCGGTAGAGACTGTCAGTAAAGTGCTTGGCAATTGTTTTCAACTGACAGCAATAATTGCATTAATAGCCGATATGTCAGCCAACATGATACGTGAAAGGGAGGAAGCGGCAGAACAAATGTTCAGTGAAGCAAGCTTCTGACATACAGCAAAGTTTAAGAATGTTAGAAAAATTACACCGCAGAGAAATCACCAAATGGTGGGAAGTGAAGTCTTTAACAAAATACCTGGATGTTGGTAGGATACCTTGAGGCTTGAGAATACTGGTTGCTCCAAGCTTAGAGAATCCGGATTTGGAAATGCTAAAGGAGTGGGCAGCCAGCAACCTGGAAGCTTCTGCCAGATTGGTTCAAATTCTAATAAAATATGCTGACAAGGATAGACTACGGATTTTGCAGGAAATCGAATTCTTGGAAAAGGATTTAAACACCGGATCTGAAGTGGAAGTGATCTCCAAATGTTGGACAGAGATGGAAGTCCGTTTGAAAAAACATGAGGATATAATTACACAAAGGAAAGTACAGAAATTTACACGGGACAAAATTGATTATGAGCACGGACAAATGTTTACATTTGCCTGAAGATTTGATCGTTTCAGAAGACAGCGGCAAGAGGAAGGGAACAGAAAACAACAAGAAAAATAACAGACGGACACTGAAACTGAAATGAGCTCGGAATTGGAGACAGACAATGAGGAACCAAACAGAGGCAAGGGCTCGAGTGAAGTCATACCAGCCAAAGTGATGTCAATTTCAGACGAGCTAGATTTTTTATGCTTAGATCGCCGGCAGACGTTAAGACCCAAAAATCCAAGGCTTCAAAAGCAAGCAAAAGAAGATACAGGCGGAGCCAACAACAGAAAAGAATCAGGCAAACAAAACAGAAACACCAAAAGATCATGGAAGCAGAAATAAGGGATATTAAAAATAGCAAAGGAGGGTCTATTGTGAACTTAATGAACCTGGTTTTAACTAAAGCAGAAGAGGACATATTATTATTAGGATTATCCTATTGCCCTAAGAGCCCCCTGAATTATCCTCAATCAAGAATCGATACTTTCAAGTATATAAGAAAACTGAAGCTTCTAAAAGTGCACACACTGAACAAACAATCCACCAATAAACCCAGAGTGGAAATGGATGTGCTGGAAGTATCGCATGAGGGCACAACCATCACAGACTTATCCTTGCTGTGAACCAATTGGAAACTGAAAATGAGGAACCAAGCATAGTTAACAAATTTGGACATCATACAAAAACGTGGTATAGAGGTGGGAGAAGCAGCAACCACACCATTTTGGCCACGCTTGAGGACGATGCCAGCCACAGCAAAGGACTAAATTGACACCTTCCATGATTCGATAACAAAAGGTCTGAAAAAGCTGCATAGGGAGGCCAATCAAGGATGCATAAAAAGAATGGCCAAAGAATGGAAGTATAATAATCTGGTGGTCAAATTGAGGAAACCTAAGAATGTGGTGGTGAGAAACTCCAACAAAGGAGGTAACGTCGCACTGTTGGCCAATCGACATGAATTTGCAGTAAGCTCGTTCTCAAATGGGATAGAAAGATGGCTATAAGAAATGCAATCAAACGGCACAAATCAAGGCTCATTCCCTTTACAAACAAGAATTGGAGAAATGGATGAATGATGGCCTTTTATCATACGATGACTATATGTATTTAAAGAATGAAAATCCAAGAACACCAGTTCTATACTTGATCCCAAAGGTTCATAAAAATGCAAGCTTTCCCCAAGGGCGTCCCATTATTTCCACGAATGGCAGCATGATGGAGAATACATCAAAGTATATAGATTTTTTTCTGCAACAATTTGTAAAAGATTTACCCTCATATGTTAGAGACAGTGGAGATTTCTTAAAAATGATTTATGACATACTCATCGAAAAAGATTATGTATTGATTGATATGGACATATCAGCGTTATATACAAGCATTGCCCATGAGGATGGCTTGAGAGCCATGCACACTTCCTACAGAGCAGATCTGTAGGCCTGTACAATCACACCCAGATGTTGATGACTATGGCTAGGAGATGTCCTACTGGGAACACCACCTCCCGGGGCAATAAATATAATGAATAGGGGGGCGTGCAGGCTCCCAAGCCCCGAGGACCACCACCTCCCCGGGGCTTATGTTTAATGTAATGTAGGGGGGGGTGCGCTAACCCCCCTGGGTCCAAGGACCACCACTTTCCTGGGGCTATAAATAAAATTAAAGAGGGGGTCCGCACGGACCACAGGCCCCAGGGATCACCATCTACCTTGGGCCAAATACCAGAAAGAAGGGGGGCCCTCCTCCTGGAGCCATTTATATACCTGGGGACTGCCAACCCCCCCAGGTCCGGCTCCTGCTATGTCCCGGGGTGCCCACCCTCAGGACATAGCTGTTTACTTTTAGCTGAAAGCTCCTGCCAAGCAAAAGCAAACAGTTCAGTTCTAGCAGGCAGGAGCTGTCAAAGTGCTCCTACCCGATGGAAGCAAAGGTTTTATCTCTTTGTCTATGTCTGCAGGCATGGGGTCCCGGAGATGAACTCAGGCCAGACAGGTGAGCCGCGCGGTTCCCCTTCCCATTCATTTAAGGCCGGGCCTCAGAGGATGGGGTCCTCTGGGCCAAAATTGGCCCAGGGAAGGGGGCCGCTCCCCTATTGAAATTACTGCATGGGTCCCCCTCCTCTATTTTAGAGGGAAAACAAAGGGCAGAAAAATAAGCTGAAAAAACAAAACAGAGGGCAAAAAAATGAGCAGAAAAAGGCAACTTTATCAGGAAAGGCAAAACAGGGGGCAGAAAAACAAGCAAAACAGAGGGAAGAAAAATGAGAAGGAAAGGCAAAACAGAGCAGAATAGGGCAAACAGAGGGCAGAAAAACGAGCAGGAAAGTCAGAACAGAGGGCAGAAAAGGCAAAACAGTGCGGAAGAGGGCAAAACAGAGAGCACTCAGACACTCACCCACTCACTCAGAGACTCACACACCCATTCACCGATGCAATGAGACACTCATACACCCATTCACAAACCCACCTAGAGACTCACCCAACCACTCACAGACCAACTCAGGCTCATGCACCCGTTCAGAGACTCACACACCCACTCACAGACTCAAAAAGACACTCATACACCAACTCACAGACCCACCTAGAGACTTGCACACCCATTCACAGACCCACTCAGACTCTCATGTGCCCACTGCAAGACCCACTCAGGGATTCATGCACCCACTCAGAGACCCACTCAGACACTCTTGCACCCACTCACAGACCCACTCAGAGACTCAGGCACCTACTCACAGACCCGCTTAGAGACTCATGCACCCACTCACAGACCCACTCAGAGACTCATTTACTCACTCAAAGGCCCACTCAGATACTCATGAACACACTCACAGACCCACTCATGCACCCACTCACAGACTCACTTATAGACTCACGCGCCCGCTCAGACTCTCATGCACTCAGTCACTACCTATTCAGACACTCATACTCCCACTCACAGACTGTCTGAGACCCACTGAGATACTTATGCACCCACTGACAGACCCACACAAATACTCCTAGACACATTCACAGATACACTCAGAGACTCATACATACACGTATTCAGTTATTTAGATACTAATGTGCCCAGTGTGATGCACAGAATCACTTATATAGTTTTGAATGTGCTGGTGTCTATTGAATGTCTGCTTTTGTTTTGAGTATTCACGACGTATTTGTGAATTTAAAAAAAAATTACAAAGATATTTTTAAAGATAATGGACAACATTTTTTTGTGGCTCTAAGAAGAGCCTTTGTGTTGAGTATAACTGACAGCTACACAAAAGACAGGATGCAGAGTTTCAACTTACTGAGAAACACCCTATTGCTTTGTCTGTGAAGTGAACTCCATCACTTCTATAGATTCCATGCATGTCAAAATGCAAGTTGTTGTTGTAGATAGAGCCCATGTTATGGTCTCTGAGGAATGCAGAAACAGTTTCATTAACATGTTTCCTGGTTTTGTCAATCTGTGGAGAGAATTGGTTTGGCCGCTTCCATTTCTGCCTTTGGTATATGTTGGAGAATACCAAGGCAGTGTAAGGGAAAAGTGTCATTAATTGTACAAAGGTATCCATCATTAGGATTTCCAGTCCTACCCCAGTCAGTGTGCCTATGTCATTGCCACCACAGTGCACAATCATGTTGTCAGGGGGTTGGCAATCCACAATGCTTTACACCAAAGGTAGCAATTAAAGGTAAAAAAACACATGTTTAAATACAAATATATCAATTTGATGTAATTGTCAAATTTTGAGTGCTGAACCACCAATGATGCGAATAATAAAACCTATTAATTATTAAATATAGCAGGGTTCATATATAAACAATGTAAATCGACAGTACAATGATAGCATAGCAGCATATTAACTGATCTCAGATAAAAGTACCTTAGTGATTTTAAAGTGCAAATAGTTAATGTAATTCCACAGCCATTTAAATCCTCATGGGTATCCCTTGCCTATCCCTGATCGTCGTTTCTGTGCTAGCCTTGCATCGCGTTATCCCTATTGATCATCTCCATCCATTCCCCCGCAGGAGCCCAGATCAATTTACCCTGATTCTGTGCCCTCTTCCCCTTCAGCTTATAGAGGCCTTTTTCCATACTATACATAGCCAATAAATGTGATCTCCACTCTATGTACATTGGGGGATCTGGGTTAAAACCATCCAGATGCAAGGAACATTCGAGCCATGGCCATTGCAACAAAGATCATGTATACTCCCACGTTAGGGAGTTCCAAATCCTGACTGACCCCCAGGAGTATTATTTGAGGCATGATATTCACATGATGTTTAAGGATCAGCCCAATAAAACCTGCAATTTCATTAAAATAGTTAATCAACAGGGGACAAGTATTAAGCATATGTATTGAATCAGCTTCTTCAACACCACATCTGTGACACTTGAGTCTGGTCTCTTACCCCATTTAAATAATTTGCTGGGTGTGTAATACAGATCAAAAACTGTCTTAAAATGTTGACTTTTGATGCCGGCAGTCAATAGTGTCTCCTTGCATATCTCCAGAGACCTCTCGAGTACTGGCCAATAACCCCCAGTCTTGATTCCCATTTTGCATTCTGGAGTTCGATATTAGTGCCCTCAATTAAAGTGCCATAAATGCGTCCAATTCGACTTCCTTGGTCCACTACTTCTATAACTGGATATTCAGCTGATGAAAGTTTTTTTTATCCAGTTTACTAAGGGAACCTCTGATCTATAGATACTTATAGAACTTTTCCTTAGATAAACCAAAATTCTGGAGTTGCACGAAAGAACAGAGCTGATTATTAATATATAAATCCCCCAGCTTCACAATCCCACACGCCTCATATTGTTTACACATACTATCTTGAAAAATTCCTGATAGAGCAGGGGAGCCCCAGAGGGGAGTATAACATTTCACTTTAGTAATTAATATCCTCCTTCTAATCTGACACCAGACATTGAAGGCCCCAATGACTGGCTTAAACTTAGTCTTTTTATAGTAGCTCCTCTCTCTGTTCCTTAGAAAACAGCCCTTTACATTGCCGCCCAATATAAGTTGATAGATGGACAAAGCAGCTGCCGGACTTATATTGTTAGTGTTGCCAGTTTTGAAAACTGCAAAGTGCTGCAGCATGCAAGACCAGTAGTATAGTACAAGACGAGGAACTGCCCATTCACCCCAGTTTTTAGGGAGCATCAAAAATTTTGAGGCCCATCTTGATTTCCGAAACTGCCACATAAAGATATTGCACAAGCTTTCCAACTTTGTTAACCACTTCCCCAGTATCTCAAGTGGAAAAGTCCTAAATACATACAATTTTTTGGGGAGAACAATCACTTTCAATACGTTACACCTCCTGTCTCATTATTAATTCTATGCAGATCCTGCTTGATTTTACTAAATAATGGGGCTAGATTCAGTTCTACTAGTTTCCCTATATCAGCTGTAATTATGACTTGCAGATAGGTTGCCTTCACTACCCAAAGTCGGTCCCCATGATTAGAGCCTTCGGTGCTAATCACTTGAGTCTTGCCCTCATTAAGATGATATCCTGCAATCGCTCCAAATACATGTGCTTCTTCTACAATAATGTTTCGCACGTTGCGGGGGTCTGGCATGATAACGACAATATCGTTGGCATGTGCCAACATTTTATACTGCCCTTGAGTCATGATTAGTGGTTGAATCTTATTATTACCTTCCAATCGAGAAATAAATGGGTCGATATATAGCAAGAATTGCAAGGGTGAGCATGGGCATCCTTGCCTTGTTCCCCTTGTGATATAATTTTGGCTCGACCATTTACACATTATCTGCAGTCTAGCCCCAGGGGAGCGATACAGAGCCCTGATGGATTTGATAAAGCCCGGACCAAGTCCCTTCCACCTCAGTACTTCCCAGAGGTAACCTCGGGAGACTCAATTGAAGTTTTTTTCTGCATCTAAAAACACTAAGCCCATAGATGATTTAGGAACCTCTGCATAATCGAAGAGCATCATTACCCTGCGGATGTGATCGATGGTGTCCCGGCCTGGGATGAAACCATGTTGATGAGTTGAAACAAGCTTGGTTATAACCTTCCATAGTCTCTTTGCTAAAATGTTTGGTAGATTTTGGCATCCGCGTTTATCAACGAAATAGGCCTATATGACACCGGGTTTAAAGGAGGTTTCCCCTTCTTCTTAAATACAATGATATTAGTATATTCCCATTATGGCAATATCCCCCCCCCTCTAACTGTGCAGTCAAAAAAGTGAAGGACATGGCTTCTAAGAGGTCAGTGAGAAATACTGCATAAAATTCCAATGGAATTTTGTGTGGTCCCATGGCTTTACCCCTTGCCAAAGCTTTCACTGCCATTGCCACCTCATCGGAGCCCATAGGTTGTTCTAGGGAAGCTGCCTCTTCCTCATTCAATATACTCCCCTTAACCTTGTTGAGCAAGTCAGTATAGTAATTCAATTGTGGAAAAATATTCTCTGCATATAATTCTGAATAGTAATTACGGAATACTTCCAGTATCTTGAAAGGGACATCTGTCCTCCTCCCCTGTTTATCGCAGATAACCTCCACCCATCTTTCTACCTCCTTCTGACTTATGTGATATGCCAACAGCCAACCAGTGTTCTCTCCATATTCGTAGCACTCCGCCCTGTAGCTTTGGCATTTAGCAGCCACCACCTTATTTTATTGTTCGTTGATTTTAGCCTTGTTTACCACTATTTTCTGTATAATGTCTCCACCATCCAACCCTTGCCTTATTGTAATAGCTAACTCTGTCTCATATTTAGAAAGCTCTTCATACATTTCCTGCAGCTGAGCACACAATTTTCTGTTGTTTAAACGAACTGAAGCTTATAGTCTCCCCCCTTACTCCTGCTTTTAGAGAGTCCCAGACCATCCCAGGAGCTGCGGTTTCCTGATTTATCAACAAAAATTCTCTTAGCCACTTACACATATGTGTCCGATAATCTATTTCATTCAATAACTTCCTATGAAATGTCCAGGCTCTAAGTTGCCTTTCCAGGCCTGCTAATGCACACTCAAGTACTACTGGATTGTGATCTGATAAGACCGTCAGGAAAGATTCAATTCCTACCTGCCCTACTAAGGAGTTTGCTACAAAAAAATAATCAAGGCAAACCAGCGTATTGTGAGGATAAGAGAAAAATGTATGTCCAGGATCTGGATATTTAATCGCTCCCCATACATCAGTCAAGCCATGAACTCTAATCGTTTGCTGGACAGCCTTATAGACTAGTGGCTTCCTACCTGCAAATACAGGTCATTCCCCATTCCCCCTTTTTACTTTGATATACAAGTTGAAATCCCCGCAGAGAATGAGAAGGGTAGGCCAAGTTGACAGTTCAAGAATAAGACCATGGCTAGATCATCCAGATTAGAGCAGATTGTAACCCTCCCAGTACCAATACGGATATCTACGACGGTCCACCTACCCACTGTATCAGCTTTAGTTTTGATTGGTACCCCTACAGTTCGATTTGCCATAATTGTTACCCCTCTCGTAGTACCCCCTGCATCTTCTCACACAAGACATGGGTTTCTTGCAGACATATGGCATCTGGCCTCATAGTCCTGAGGCCCAGTGCTATTCTGACCATTTTACCCTTATTATTTAGGCCTCAAACATTCATTATACAGATGCACATTCTTCCCTGCATCGAAAACTCCTCTAATTATGACTTTCACTAAATACCCGTCATATTCATCACCCTCATTTCCTCTCTGCTGTTTACCAGATATTTTGTGACCCATAACTTTTCTGCTCCCCACTACTCCCTCCCTACCACCCCGTCTGTCTCCCCCTCTACCCCATGCAACCCTCTCCCCTACTGAGCCACTGACCCTCCCTCCTACCCCACCTTCCCCTCCACACCCTACTAAGACTTTGGGACCTAACTTGGCCCATAGATGGAAATGCTTCCCCCAGACCTGTTCCCAAAACAAAACAAAAAAAGAAAAAGGACAAAGCAGACCCAAATAAAGGACTCCTGAAACACATGCTACCTAAGACAAAATACACACATTTATTATCCCCATTGACCTCAAACGTAACACATGACTAATCATAGCTTTTATCCCCCATCACATCATGACCAGATTGATCACCCGTTTCTTTTTCTTTCTTTCTTTTTCTTTTTTCCCTGCTTTCCATTTCCCTTTTCTTTTTCCCTTCTTTTCCTTCTTCTTCCCTCCCCCTTCCCTAACATTGATATATCAGGGATTGCTATAGTGAACTAGCCATAAACTTCTTGGTCTTCACTTCAGAAGAAAAGTAATATGTTTTATCGTGTGCAATAATTTTCAGCTTGGCTGGGCTTAACAAAAAAGCCTGCATTACTTTAGCCTTTAGTGGTTGTATCAGCTGTCTGAGCTGACATCGTCATTCCACTGTGATGTGGTAGAAATCTGGTCTGACAAAGAATGAGCAGCCATCCGCTGCCCACCTTGCATCAGGGCGCACCTTTTCAAAGATAGCCTGTCGCAGCAGAAAGTTACCAAAAAATACAAGTATAGCCCTGAGCTTGCCCAGATCTTGACCCTTGCACTTTTGTTGTTTAAAGGGGAATCGATGTGCCCACTGTATTTCCATGTCCCGGTTCCACTTCACAAGTTCGGGAAGGCATTCCTAAATAAATTAACGATGAAACTTCGAACATCCTCCTTCTTGATACCCTCCACGATCCCCGGGATCCTAAGGTTATTGCGTCTTAACTGATCCTCAAATTCTTCGAGCTTCCACTTGGTATCCACCAAATGCATTTCATTATCTGTCCCAATTTTGCTAATAGCATTTGCTTCGGATTATAGAGAGGTGATCCAGTTTTCCATCTCTGTCATTCTGGTCGCAAATTCTGTATACGTTTGTGCACCTTTCGCACTGCCCTCTGCAGCTTTCCGTTGGCTACCCGAGCCCTGCGACTGCCCAACTTGGTCTCCTCAAGGTGAGACATAACTCCTTGGTATATAGTCTCCAAGGTTATCAGGTCAGGTTGGCCAGCTCCACCTGCTTGGACATAAGGCATATTTCCCTTGGGCCTTGGCATTCCTGTATAGTTCCATTTTAGCCCTGGTTCTACCGTGAGGTCTTTTGGAAGAGTGATGTTTTAATAGTCTGCCAAGAATCTCTCATGTGACCCTCTTCCCCCTCGTCACTTGATTCACTCAAGCAGCCTTCCAGACTATCTCTTGAACCATCTCTCAGCCCCCTGTCTGAGTCCTCCTCAGTCCAATCTGACTGATCCGATAACTAATAGAAGTGCTCCACAACATCTGTTTCGCCCGACCGGCTAGCACGGAAATATGTGTCACTGCTTGAGGGCCCTGCATTGTGCCTGCTACTTTTATTCCAAACTACTGGTCCTGTCTCTACTTCGGATTTTCCTGGGTTAGCACCATCCTGCACACGTTTGCTCTCCTCATTCATTTTTATCTCTCCCCCAACAAGTCGTGTTGTTGAATCCAAAACCAAGCTAGCTTCTGGAATAGCAGTGGAGTTTTCCAGTACTGGTTCTAGTAGGTTGATATTGAGACTCTGCTAAGAGAATGTTGGGGGAAGGGTGTTAAAGAGAGAGTTGTCTTTTTTTAATTTGATGTGTTTAAAGTCATTGTTGAAGAACAAGAGTTTGTTCTCCCAATGAGGGCTTTCTTATAAAGTGTAGCGTAGTTTTAAAGTAATAAAACAACCTAGCTAAATAAGGTTTTGGACTCCTGTAGTTAGTTGCCAATTAATCGTGATGGTCATGAATAATTTGCGAATATGCTCGACGACTCTTCCATATTGGGCTTCTTTATAAAAGTGCATGAAAGGGTTAACACATACTAACCATTCAGAAGTGGAGTAACAAAACTAAAATATGAAAGGCATGTTTTTATTTGCTGCCTACCACAGTATCAGAGAGTGCAAGGTTGAAAAGGTTGCCATTAATGGTTGATTTGTATGAGAGTGGTGTGCCATTCTTATGCTTGGTTTTCACATTTTCTGAGAGTATTGCATCTATCCAATAAAAGCAAAAAAAAGTATTTCACCAACGAACTCAATTTTCAGGTATGTGAACTCGATTGAACTCTGGAAGATGTAGATGTTTATATGAGGTTATATGAGGTTATATGAGGTTGATAAAAGTGAGTATGCAATACAGAAAAGTATTCTAATTGTAGGACACAATCTTTGAGTGGCTGTGTGAGTGTTTTTATATTTTTTAATGGGTGAGTCAGTCTCTTTCTGGGTGTGTGAGTATGTGACTCTTTGTCTGACATTGAGACTAGGGCTGTGTGAGTTTGCTTAACAGTGTGTTGCCCTAGAACTGTATATTGTACATGTGGTGTTTTGCTGCATGCTCTATTTGGTATAAAAAACTGCTTCTTAAGCTTTAAATATTTACTCAAGAATGTACTCGAAACTCTGCCAAGTTTTAGAGGTCAATACATGAAGTGCTGGTCAGAAATAATATTTTTCTTTGACCTCTGTGACTTCTAGTCTAATTTTTTCTATTTTAAAAGAGGACTACAAGTCACAGAATTGAAAGGAAAAATATGCACTGGAGCAGTACATAACGCATGTATTTGTGAAAATTGGCAGTTATGTATCAGATGCTTTTAGGGTGGTTGTTTGTAAGTTATAGGGCATGTTTGTATGGGCTTATATAGTAAGATATGCTGTAGTTTCAGAGTCCAAAGGTATAGTTAAATATTGAGTGTTTCACAATTTGTACAAGTTTTATACATGTAGGAAACAATTATTACTCATATAGTCCAGTCTGTCAGACAGAGTCTGAGGTATGTAGGCATTCAGTAACATACCTATACAGAGCTTCTGTATACAGGAGTAATGGCATATAACTCATGTGTGTGGTAAGCTGTAGGGAGAGAATAGGACAGAGTGCTTTCTAGCTAAATGTAGCTTTAAGTTTAGTAATATATAGGTGTATTTATAGACCTATATATCCAGTTACACATGCAGAATCCAACCTATAGTCCAACCCACTTACCTATTAAGAAAAAGATAGAGGTACTCATACAGCCAGTCAGAGGGACTTACCCATTCACAAACATGCCATATAGCCCTTATATATATCGAACAGTATGAGAGCCACTTCCATAAACAGTATTTGTTCTGGGCCTGCGTTTCCAGTTTTACTGCTAGGTTGACTTGATTTTAAAATATCTTGCAACATTTTTTAACTTCCCTTATAATATATATAACTTACCCCTGAGGTATGTTGTACGTAGGCCATAGGGTAGAGCGCTATGTGGTTAGAAGGTGTGATATGCACTTTAAAGTTTCAGTCAGTCACATATGTGTTTCAGATTCCTAGGAACAGTTAAATATACTCCTACACTCATTCACATATATATGCAACTACTGACACAATGTAGGTACTAAGCAATTTGTTCAGCCACTTACATACAAATTTAGTGACCCATAGAATCTGGTTAGACAGACAGTCATGTACTGGTACACTTAGTTAAACATCTGATGTCACTCCCACAGTAGGACTCCTCCATTTACTTAGATATGCAGCCGAGTACTGACACAACCTAGTCACACATCCAGTCAAGTGGTCCTTTAAACATTATTCAGGCCTACTAGTGCAGAGGATATATCTGCATTTTTAGAGGAGGCTACCTACTGCAAAAGGCATCTGTGCGCTTTTAATGGCAGCTGGACTTGGCATGAAAAAACTCTCCGCCAAATCTTAAATCAACCTTTTAGCACACATAACTCACCTCGGAGATAGGCTGTAGGTATGCCATAATCCACGGTGGTATGTGGTTAAACAATATGAGATGTCCTTTTTACTTTTACTAAGTTATCCGTGCACTTGCACCCCATTCCTAGTAGTATGTAGAGTATACCTCTGATAATGCGAGTGACATACAATGTCTGAAAAGCATAGAGTCTCTGTCTCATGCAGTCAGACAGTGCAGAGGCAGTTCTATATTTACTCGCATGCTCAGAAGCTGGATATGTATCCTGCACTATCAAAGGCAGTTGTACACACACTTACATACCCTTGTATTCACCACTGAGCTATTTGTTCTGCCACTTTTATATGAATTTAGAGAGCCATAGCGCTACTTAAACAGACAGTCATGTACTGGTGCACTTAGTTAAACATCTGATGGCGCTCCTACAGAAGTGTTCCTCCACTCACTTAGATATGCAGCCAAGTAGTGATTCAATCTGGTCACACATCCAGTCAAGTAGTCATATAAACATGGGGCAGGTCTACTACTGCAGAGAGTATCTCTACATTTTTAGAAGGGTCTGGCCTACTACCGCAGAGGGTTATCTCTGTGTTTTTAGCTGAGGTCTACTGCTGCAAAAGGTATCTGTGCTCTTTTAATGCCAGCTCAACTTGCCATGAAAAAGCCCTTTGGCAAGTCTTAAACTTACTTTTTAGTGCATGTCCCTGACCTCTGAGATAGGCTGTAGTTACGACTTAATCCACAGTGGTTTGAGTTTAAACAGTAAGAGATGTCCTTTTCACTTTCACTAAGATATTCATGCACTTGCAGGCCCCTATGCCTACCAGCACATAGACTATACCACCCATAATGGAAGTGACATGTATGTTTTGAAAAGCATAGAGTCTCTGTCTCATGCAGTCAGACTGTGGGTGCAGTTATGCTTTCACTCAAATGCTCAAAAACTAGTTATGTATCCAGCACTATCGAAGGAAGTTGCAGACACACTTACACAGCCCTGTGTTCACCAACAAAGGCACTGAGCTATTTGTTCAGCCACTTACATAAAGATTATTGAGCCATGAGTTTGTTAAACAGAGAGTCACGTACTGGTACACTTAGTTAAACATATGAAGGCACTCCTACAGGAGTACTCATCCACTTAGTTAGATATGCAGCCAAGTACTGATGCAATCTAGTCACACATTCAGTCAAGTGGTTCTTTAAAGATGGTCAGGCCTATTACTGCAAAGGGATCTCTACATTTTTATATGGACCAGGCCTACTACTGTAGAGGGTATCTCTGTGTTTTTAGATGAGGCCTACTACTGGAAAAGGTATATTTGCTCTTTTACTGTCACCTCGACTTGGCATGAAAAAGCCCTTCGGCAAATCTTAAACCCACTTTTTAGTGCACATAACCCACCTCTGAGATAGGCTGTTTATATGCTGTAATCCATGGTGGTTTGTGTTTAAATGGTAAGAGATGTCCTTTTCACATTCACTAAGTTATTTGTGCACTTTCAGACCCCTATGCCTAGTAGTACGTACAGTATACCACCCATAATGGAAGTGATATACATGTTCTTAAAAGTATAGCGTCTGTTGCATGTAGTCAGACAGTCCAGAGGCAGTTATGTATTCACTGATATGCTCAGAAACTAGTTATGTAACCAATACTATCAAAGGCAGTTGCAGACATACTTACATGCTTCTGTACTCACCAATACAGGCACTAAGCTATTCGTCCAGTTACTAAAATAGGCAGTCATATACAGGCACACTTATTTAAACATCTGATGGCACTCCTACAGGTGTACTCCTACACTCACTCACATATGCAGCCAAGTACTGACACAACCTAGTCACCCACCCAGACAAGTAGTCCTTTAAACATGGGTCAGGTGTACTACTACAGAGGGTACCTCTTCATTTTTAGGTGACACCTACTACCGCAGAGGATATCTGTGCACTTTTAGTGTCAGCTTGACTTGACATGAAAAAGCCCTTCACCAAGTCTTAAACCTACCTTTTAGTACAAATAACTCACCTCTGAGATAAGCTGTAGGTATGCCAGAAAGCACAGTGTTTTGTGCTTAAAAGGTAAGAGATGTCCTTTTCAGTTTCACTAAGTTATTCAAACACTTGAAGACCTAGATGGCAAGAACTACACACAGTATGCCACCTGTAATGCAAGAGATATACATGTTCTCAAAAGCATATGATCTCGTTCTTGCTTAGTCAGACACTGCAGAGACACTTATGCATTCACTCACATGTGCCAATACTAGTTATGTATCCAGTACTATTAAAGGCATTTGTAGACACATTTACATACCCCTGCATTCACCAACACAGGAACTGAGCCATTTGTTCAGCCGCTTACATACTTATTTAGAGAGTGATAGAGTATGTAAAACAAACAGTCACATACTAGCACACTTACTTAAACATCTGATGGCACTTCTACTGTTCAACTTCTGTCATTCAGATATGTAGTGAAATACTGACACACCCTAGCGACCCATCGAACCAAGTATTCCTGTAAACATGGGCAGATACACAGGAACACACTAATGAATGTGGTAGTATACGCAGACAAAGACACAGAGATTTAAACAAAAAAATTAATAGAATAATGTCACCTATATTATAATAAGACACACTGTCTATGTTGGGAGTTAAATACTTAACATATGTAATCTGATAGTACGTAATTAAAAGTTAAATGTACTTATTTTCTTTTAGGCATCCATTTCTAGTTAAATACAGACAGTTACAATGCCATTAAGAAGTGAGAGAAGAAAGAAACACAATCAAGGACAATATCTTCTCACAACTGAGAAACAAAAGGGGCAAAATGCGAAGAAAGTGGTGAAAGAGAAAAAAACTACTGGTAAGAGAACCAAGACATTTCTTAACATAATATGTGAACAACTAGAAAGTCAGCAAAATCAAGTAAATAAAAAACAGAGTTTGAGATCAACTATGAAAGAAGAAAAACTATGATAGAAAAAAGTAGAAAATCAGGAATATGTAGGATACCAATTAGAAAACAATTCAGGTGTCAACTGCTATGCAAATGTTGTTCTGAATGTATTGTTTCATTTACCGCATCTTGTAAATCAAATTCAACAAAAAGCAGATAAGCGATCAAGTTCTGCACTGTATCATTTGCTCCAGCATTTAGTCACTGACAGAACTGTAATACATTCTGCTTCAGGCATTTGAGATCTTTGAGATCTTTTAGATATATGTAGCAGATTTCTAATATTTACTCTCAACAGTCAACTAGACGTACAAGAATTTATTATGGTGATCCTTGGAGCATTTCGAACAAGAAAAAGTAAGTAATGATGATTTATTTGGACTGAGCTACACATGGAACCATGACTGTGAAGATTGTTATTACTCATCTACCACTCAAATAAATTCTGAGCGTTTTCTGTGATTAACATTACCAGATTGCAAAACTGTGCCTTTTGATTGACAAAAAAGTCTAACCAAAATATGACCTGTCCAAATTGCAGATCAGATTTTACATATACGTTAATTCTACGAACAACTGGAAAATACCTTATATTAATGCTACAATGATGCAGAGCAAATGGATTGAAATTAGAAACTGAAATTACAAACTTCAAAGCTGGACAAGTATCAATTTCTGGAAGAACGTATAGTACTTTGGCTATTATCTTTTATGTAGGACTAAATATAACATCTGGATACTACACTGTCTATGGAAACTGGATGGGAAGAATTCAATGACAGCAATATTAAATTCAAACCAAAACTTCCTTTCAAGCTACCAAACTCTTAACTTTTGTTTCTTCAACCTAAAGTTCAAAGGAGGATTTATTGAAAATAACTGGTGTATGGTGTTCCTTCTACATGGGTCATTAGTGTTTTAGACATCATTCGACCTTTCGGTGGTGATGTCTTTAAATAGTTGAAGTGTCCTTTTATCTTCCAAGGAAGGAGTTAATTTAACATCTAAATACTACACTCTATAATTTGAGTGTAAAACTGGATGGACATAATTTAATCACAGAAACCTTAAATGCAAATTAAAGCTGCCTTTCAAACTACAAAATTGTCACTTTTTGTTTCCTCAACCAAACCTGTATGCAGTATGTATGGAAAAAATGTAATGTATGGGATTTTGTTTACATGGATCATCAACGTTTTAGACATCATTTGGCCTACCAGGGATGATGTTTTTAAAAGGATCTCTAAAATTCAAGTGTAGTATATATTTCTTAGTAGTATTGTACTAGGTATAATATTGAAACAAATATTTTTAACATATTATTGCTTAGATTAGTGTATTAACTATAGGTAAAACAACTGATTGACGAAGTGTAGTGAGTGCAATGCATAGTGTTACTTATTTATAGTGAAATACTGTACCATTTCTTTTTCGGCAATCCATACGATTGTTTTTTCCCTACTGTTCAAGGATGAAGCTTCATATAGTACATCGTTTATGGTGTAAAGGTTTGAAAGCTGAGAGCAGTACAAAAGGGAAACCAATGTGTATTGTTATGTTTCTGCAAATTTGAAATTGAAATACTAACATATTTATGTTATTGTTCTTTTCCAATAGTGTCTGGAAAGTTACGTCCTCAGATGTCAGTAAATAGTTATTGTACCACATAAATATTTCTTAAAGAGTCATCTGTAGAGTGTTTTTATGCATGAAGAGCAGTTTGCATACCTTGCCACCACTTTGTTTTGCTTATGTCTAACTTATTACTTTCAGTTTACTCCAGCAAATTTAGACTGTAAAACTATACACCAAGGAAGAGTCTTAAATAGCCACTGACAAATTCACAGACACATTGATTGCACAACTGATGCACCCAGTCACTCATTCATTCAATCAATCACTAACTCATCCACCAGCTCACTGCCACAGTTTATAACACTCCATCCCACTTATGAATGCATCTACTACTACATAATCATACTTATCCATACAGATATTCACACACTTAGTTATGTCCTAATATAGCTATTAAACATGCACTCAGTCACCTATACTATACAGTACCTTATACAAGTATTCTCTAATACACCCAGTCACCCACTTATACTCACACTCACTCACCCAATCACTATCTCATACAGGCACTAACACACTCAGTCTCTTACCTATGGACCCACTACCACAACCAGTCATTGAATCAGAGAGGCACCATAAAGCCATTCACTTACTCATACAACCAGTCACGTACCCACTTACTCACACATACAGGCACTAACACACCCAGTCTCTCACCTGTGCAGCCACTCACATACCTAGTGACTCGCACATACAGCCACACACTCATTCAAATAGACACTCACACACCCAGTCCCTCACTCATACAGTCATTCACACAGCCAGTCACTCACCCATGCAGACACTTACACACAAACTCACTCACCCATATAGACACTAATATACCCAGTCACTCACCCATACAGATACTCACACCTCTAGTCAGTCACTCATACAGCCACTAACATATCCACTATTTCATTCATACAATGGGTCATACCCCCACTCATTGATTCAAACAGCCAGTCACAGAGACAGTCACTCACTCATGCAACTACTCACACATGCAGTCACTGCCTCAAACAGCAACCCACACACAGTCACTCACCCCTACAGCTACTAACACACCCAGTCACTCATATATACAAACACTCTCCCACCTAATCACTCACTTATACAGCTACTCACATAGCCACTCACTGACCCATACAGATATTCAGACACCCACTCACTTCATCATAGAGATAGTAAGACATGCAATCATTCACCAATGCACTCACTGACAGAACCATTCATTCACTCATGCAACCACTCATCCACTCATGCACTCACCCATACAGCCACTCACATATCCAGTGAGTCACTCATAGTTCTACTCATGTATTTACCAAGTCATCATACAATCCTCTCAATCACTCATACAAGCACTCACTCACTCATACAACCACTCATATACCCATTATCTCATTCATACAGCAGCTCATGCACCCACTCATTCACTAATAAACAACAACAAAATCATTATGTCCACAAACTCAAAAACAGTAGAAAAGCTGGTGTAAATAATTATAAAAAAACAGGTGTGTTTTTTGGCTGTTTCCAAAAAGACAGCAACACACTGCTCACCAACTGTAAGAGTTGTGTTACAGTCAATGCAGAATGTCCCTATTGTCTTTACCTCTGGAGATTTTTCTGGCAGCTGCTTCTCCACTTCTTGAAGACGTCTTTCTCCTGAAGCAGGTGGTATAGCACTGGAGGTTGGTGGCTGCTCTCCATTTCTTTCTCTCTGTGCCCTCTTCAGGCGATTGTTCTGGTAGGTTTTTAAATGGTACTACATGCTTGTTGTCCCGCAAGAATATTTCTTGGAAGTACCCCTTGAAAGTGTTTTGGCACACAAGGTGCTCTAGACATATTTGACGACTGTTTGTTTTTACCAGAGGGGATTGTAAAAAAATCCCAAGCAATAGTCTTCATGACGTTGCTGTGGTTCCTGCTCCTCAGTTTGTTGCTGCAGCTCCTGCTTCTCACTTCCTCCTGTCACCATTTTATCTAAGATAAAAAAGAAAAAAAAATATCTAAAACACAGTTCTGCACTGTAAGTACAGGACACCTGCTAGGAATGTTACAAATATTAACTGGAAGCTCCATGAAGAGAGTAATGAGTGGGAACTTCATTTGATGATTAATGAAAAGTGTCTTCTCCAAATGGAGGAAGCTGGCTCTCTATGTAGTGCACTAAAATGAAGTACACTGTGCAGAGAGTCCAGTATATCTCTTACTGGTACACACGAGGTTAAAGTAGATAATATTAATGCTCTTTTTGTGGTAGTGTGGGTGAGCAGTTAGGCTTATCCGAGGGTAGTGCTAAACATTTGTTGTACTCACAGAGGCAAAAAAAGAGACAAACACTCAGGAATAAAGCTGAGACCAATTTATAAAAAAGCATCCCTTTCTAAGTATATTTTGAGACCAAGAACTTCTATTTACAGCAAGTACTTCAGAAGTAAGAAGTTTTTAAGAGTTCAGAAAATATATCACGTTGGTGCGCAATTACCCACCATTAAAGTCAATGGAGAAAAGAAGAACAATGCATATAAAATCAGGCAATGCTTTCACAAAGTTTACCTTCTCATTTTAGGTCAGTAGCAGGATCAGGTCCGAAGTTCCAGGAGCAAAAGATTGGGAGTGTCCTGGATTCAGCTGGGAGCCATGTGCGGAAGGTGCTGGTAGCTGGTGCACTATGACAAAGGGGGCCACCTGGAAAGACACTGCACACGAAGACTTAGAGGCAAGTCCGGTGGATTCCACTGGAGGGAGGAGGTCGCAAGGGTCTCAGGACCATGGGTGCATGGATGGTTCATCATTACCGGGGCCGGTGGGGCCGGGTGCCGAGCAGATATGCCAGCCAGGCATTGTGCGTGGAGAAGTCCTAGCAGTCAGGAGCAGGCAACTTCAAGAGGCGATTTCAGTACAGCTGGGACACTCAGGATGTGGGTCTCAGGGGTCTCAATGTTCCTCCACAGATGCTTGCTTCTGGTAATGTTGGAGTCCACCATGGACACTTCATCTTGCTGTTTGCTGTAGGGGTCTGGTACCCGGGGTATTGGTGCGGTGTGGCTCCCGTAGGTCCCAGTGTCTCCCAGACTGGTGAGGAGACAGATATGACCCTCTGGAGCTGGTGTACATATTTTAGTGTGGGTGCTGCATCAAAATCACCAGGAAGCAGCACGTCAACAAACCAGGCTCAGAGGGATGGGTTCCTGCGATATGCAGAGGAGTGTTAACTTCACTCCAAGAAAGGTTCTTGGCAGTTTTATGAAGGCTTAAGGTGCTCTGGGGTTCTTGGAGTCTTCACAGGTTCTGCACAACACGGCTCACCACGATTGTTGAAGTCCCAGAAGCAGCAGGCAGGGTTTGGCACCAATTTTCTTCTGCAGCAGGGCTTCAATTCTCGGGCTTCGAGTCTTCTTTGCCCTGGTCTTCTTCTTGTCCATTAAATCTACATTCCAAGCTTACGGAGGTGACCTAAATACTGAACATAGGGGCATATACAGGGGGAGACAGGTAGTCGCTAATGGGCTACCTACCTTTAGATTGCCTACACCCACTAGTGACCACATCCTGTGGGAAGAGGCACTTCCCTAGCCCTGATAGGTTGTTTTTCTGTAATGCCAAGATGGTAGATTTCCAGGAGAGGGGATCACATCACCTGCTCAACCCTAGGGGTGGGGCTGGCTGAATGCAGACACTCATCCTAATCTGTTGTTCCCACCTGTCCTCCCACCAAATGTGGAGAAAAATAGAGGGGTTGGCATCCCCCACTCTCTGGGGAAGCCTGGGCTAAACTTCAAAGGCGGCAACACCTTTGAAGCTTCCTGCTGGAAGGCCACTGCGGCCTGGAGGAGGTGTGAAGCACCTCTGCCCAGAGCAGGCTTTGATTCTGACCCCTGAGAGCACAGGCTCTCACCCCATGATGTCAAAAACATGTCTGGTGGTGGCAGACTGCCTATGACTATTCAAAGACCACACCAGTGCTTGGTAGGTTTTCAGGGGACCCTCTAAAAGGTCTCCTGTGTGCATTTATAATTAAATCCCACACTGGCATCAGTGAGGATTTATTTAGGCAAGATGTTTGGTACCAAATAGCTTACGGTACAGTGAAGCCATCATGGAGCTAGAAACTTGTAATAACAAGTATCCATCCCATGTACTCTTTATGGCTTCTCTGTGCACTTACTATATCCAAGAATGACTCAGATATTGCAGGGTCATATCTGGTCATGCAAATATGTCCACACATGGGATACAGTGCACCCTGCCTTGGGGTTGTAAGGCCTGCAGGAGGGGTGACTTACCTATATCACATGCAATGTGTGAGGGCATGACACACAGGGCTGTGTGCCATGCTGACTCTTTGGCTTTCTTTGCACCAGAACACACAACCTAAAGTGTCAGTTTTCATGGTCTTGGCGAGGGGTCTCTGGGGTGGCACAATTTGTGTTGCAGCCCTAGTGGCCCCTCTTCAGTACCCATGCCCTAGGTACCAAGGGTACTATTTACAAGGAACTTATAAGGGTGGCTGAACTTGTGCCAATCATGGTACAGTTTTCGGAAAGGGGTCTGCCACTGGAAACCTGGTTAGCAGGGACCCAGTGCACCTACAGTTCAAAATCCCATCAGGCATCAAGCAAAAAATGTGGCAGCTAACCATGCCGAAATAGGCACTTTCCTACACCAGTTAAATCTCTTTGTTACATAGTCACATGATATTCGTGAATGGCAACGTCATCACGAATACCAGATTCGTCCCGAAGACGTAAAGTACTGTTCTAAAAAATTAATTACAGTTTATGTATATATGTGTTTTAAATTTTTTTAAAGCACGCTAACTTCGCGAATATCTGTGATACCAGAATAGCACAATATTTCACGATGAAATTGCGAATAATAAAAAATGTAGAAAAAAAATAGAGAGTGAATAAGCCACAAAAAGGGGTATGGAGAGGCACACACAAACACCTAAATGGGTGGCATTGACAGAGGGAACAGGAGCAGTGAGGGACATTAACTGCGCTGTGAGCACCTCATGGGTGTGTGCAGAGAACACAGGCACGGACCCCCTCCCTGTTTTTGTAAATAGTATGTAAAAGTCTACCCAGTTCTTCTATATTGATGGACAACTTAACAAAAGGTACCCAAGTGCATTTGAAGCCGATTTTGCTGACATGTTAATGATGCAGAGAAATGTAAGGACATCTCCAACAAACAAAGAGGCACTTACTT
This sequence comes from Calotriton arnoldi, assembly GCA_963921515.1. Classification (NCBI taxonomy): domain Eukaryota; kingdom Metazoa; phylum Chordata; class Amphibia; order Caudata; family Salamandridae; genus Calotriton; species Calotriton arnoldi. The sequence goes on along the minus strand of CAWUFW010002494.1, from coordinate 300,973 downwards.
CATTTACTCAAGAGGAATCACCCTTGGTTGGTGAAGATTCACTTCTTTGTAGTCTTGTTGTCTTCTCTTCACAATGATTCAGATTCAAGTTATCACAGATGTGTGTATAAAGAGTGCATGAAAATGCTCAAGGAGCAATTACATTGCCAAAATTAAATGTACACAAGGTCACTGCAAACATTACCTAGTGGTCCTTTATGCAGATGTAGTGCAGAATGTGCATCATACATGTATCCAACAAGGTACACTTACTAATTAACCAGGTGAAAGTACTCCAGTTGAGTAGACGTTTTCTCCAAAACACGGGGCACTCTTGTTGGAAAAAATAAGGTTCCATTCAGGCCCTTGTGTGCATTTCTGAGAAATTAAAACTCAGCGAGAAGTTATTACAAATATAAACGTAGCAGGTGCCCCATAGCAAGCTCCATTTCAGAAAAGCACAAATGATCCTAACTACTTGGGCTTGGCAAAAGTATACCAAGTGTGTTTCCTCTCGTATTCCATTTTAAAAACCGATCTGAAATCCTTAATGGAGGTGACTGCATTGTTGATCTAATAGGGCTCAATCTGATCCGGGGTGACGGTGACAAATGATTTCTTTCTCATCATATCTTAGTGAGAGCAGAGTCCATGATTCTCCCTTTCAAATACCCTGAGTATGCCAATGCCCAAAACACAAAGCGCCAGTCACACACCCATTCAGAGACATATACAGACACTAATACACCCACTCACAGACTTACATAGGAACTCACATAGCCACACAGGCACTCATACACCCATATATAGCCACTCACACACCCACTTACTCACCCATACAGATAATCACACATTCACTTACACACTCATATAGCCTCTCACACCCACTCAAAGAATTCACTAAAAAACCAAAGGTTTCAGGGACGTTACATTTAGGAAATAGAATTTAAAAAACCTTAGAAATTCACAGAAAATACCAAAGGTTACAGGGATGTTATAGTTAGGCATCCACACACAGAACCCTAGAGCTTGCTAGGTGAAGGAACTAGAGGCCACAGTGTATTCAGGGTGAGCTGGCTTCCAAACCTAATATGCACACACAAAAGAAGCCACCCTGAATAAATTTCTGATTCTAGACACAAAGGCAAGCACTCCACACTTGATTAAGTGGGGTGCTGGGCATCTCAAAAAAATGTGATGGACTGTCCTCACACACCACCAGGTGTCATGCTTGATCATTGGCAGTCCTTGCTCTCTAGAAACTGTGTTTGATAGAGAGCGGGCCGACAACTGGAGACAGCGAGGCACTTCTAAAAGCTAAGTGGGGGCCCGTAATAAAGTGAAAGGTTAAAAACCAATGTAAACACCAAAATACATTTATTTATTAGGTGCTTACTTTAAAAATCAAGAGTGGGGATATGGGGAGCTAGTACCCCATCACCACCAGTGTCGTCAACATGTTTCTGCCATATTGGCCCAGAGGGTCCATGGCATTCATCAGGACGAAATAGCTAGGGCTCCTATCTAACCTCTTCTGGTTAAGATACTACCACCTCGTAGGGTGGCCTATGTCAACCTCTACCTAAAGTTGGGATTTCTTGAAACCTGTAAAATAAAGGTTAACATTGTGTCAAAAGGGGCTGATGCTCAAGCGTGTTTAAAGAATCAGAATCAACAATAATTACATAATGCATATTAACAAAATTACGCATGTGGATGTGGAACACGTGTCACTGCAAACGTGGCGCACATACATATTTGAAATACTTAAGTTCTGTGAGACCAGCTCACATTCTTACCCCAAGTCAGGAACTAAGTTGCCCCCTGAGAAGGGGGACTGAGGGAGCACTTTTGCCCCAAGTATGGCGTGCCTCTATGTGCACCAGTTGAAGGTTGATCACATCTACAACCCAGAAACCCCTACAGACAACAATTGAGACTTTGACGCAGATACATCGACAATGTCCTGATAGTATGGCGCAGCAACGTACAACAAGCAATAGAATTTGCGGAGTGGGTGAACTCAAAGGATGAACATTTGAAATTCACATACACTATCAATAAAAACGAAGCAGTTTTCTTGAACCTAGTTATAACACTGGATCACGATGGAATGAAAACAAGAGTCCACAATAAGACAACGGCCAAAACAGTCTCCTCATGTTCGAAAGCTTCCACCCTAAGGCACTCAGATAGAACCTCCCTGGAGGCCTGTTCCTTCGCATCAGGAGAAACTGTTCCTCCCTGGACGTCTATGATACACTAGCACAAATCCTGGAGGATAAATTGGTCACACGCCACTACGTTAAAAAACTAGTGACAAGGGCAAGGAAAAGAGCAAGGGATAATAACTGGGATGCCCAGCTTGAAAACCATAAAAACAAGACAACGACAGAATGGTGTGTGTCACTACATACACCCCATTTCCAACAAGGTCAAAACTATAGTGCGAAAAAATTGGCACATTTTGAATGGAGCAGAGAAACAATGATCGTAACCATTGTTCGCGTTTAAAAGAAATACGAATATCCACGATGAACTGGTCCACGCAAAATCACCACTACCACCAATCCAAACCCAGGCAACCCTATGGGAACACCAGCGGCCGGTAGGCCACTATCCCTGTGGGGATTGCGTAGCATACCAATACACATGTCCCACAAAAGAGGTGGACATAAAAACCGGTAAACCATGGGTTTTGAAGGACTTCACAAACTGTAATGGTGAAAACGCTGTTTACCTCATCACGTGCCCATGTGACCTTTTCTACGTAGGTATGACCACCAGGAAAATAAAAATGAGAATAAATGAGCACAGTAGTACGATTAGGTGCAAAAGAAACAACACCACACTGAGGCATCACTACTTAGAGAAAGGTCATCAGGATGGGGACCTGAAATGGGTGGTCTTTGAAAATATGAGCTCAAATAGCCCAAATATACAAAGAAGACTGCACACCCGTGAACAACGCTGGGTGTACCATTTAAGAACATGGGAAACCGGTCTCAACGACTATATACCATGGCTTCAGATCGGATGATACAGTCACAATAACGCAGACCTTGCAGTTATGAATACTTGTGAAATACATCTTGATTAACAAACGTCATTGCTAATAAATATGCCCCCATGCACCTTCTTGCCCCTTCTTAGAGCTCTCCACTCTGAATCATTGAGACGGTGAAACTGTTACTTAGAATTACTCTAGTTGGGAGAGAAATTATGATGAATTAACAAGCTTTGACAATATATTCAGTCCATCCTGCATTTCATCATTCCACGATAATAGTGCCCCCGCATCATTGATGCTGTAGAATAAAAAGATACTGAGATTTATTCCAAATTAGGTAAAATAATGAGGAACAAAACAAATGTGTGAAATATCATTGGAGTTGTAAAAAAGACACTGAGATTTATTCTACATTTAGTAATGAGGAACATAACAATTTTTTGATCAAACGCCTTGGCCCCTCCTTTTAAATTTGAAATGACACACAAAACAGCAATAGCGCACTGCTGCTTCATCCATTTATTAATGGGCTGCCAGGTAATGCGGCCGCGTGGCTACACGCACGCTTGGCAGAAGCCACGCCACCGTCCTCTCATCAGCACACGTGTGATACAGACGGACCAGACTCACGTCTGCTCGTCATGTTACCTCTATGACGCGGCCCCCAGGCAACCCAGTTTGGGACACCGGATACTTAACATCGAGGGTACTTTCACCTGGCGGTGACGTATCCCGCTACCGGCGGGTCTCCAGCTGGTCTAACAAACGAAACACTGCATCAATTATACGCAACGTCCAGGCAGCGTGCCCGGACACTGGATCTTGGGCAACCTAATTACACACCAGGTGCCGCTAATTAACCCATTTAAGTAATTACTCAGTACCTATAAAAACAGCAGGCCCTTTCTCATTCCACCACCAGCGGGGAAGAGAAGAGGACACCTTCAGGAGAACGGCGAGGGACGCACCTTGAGGCAGTAAGAGTGTGCATGGGTGTATGCTTGAGAAACCAGAGGCTTCGCATTTCTGAGCCCCTGGTCAGAGTAAGTGGACATAGTGCATTTGCAATCATTTACCTTCCAATCCTTTATTTTATTTTACTCTAACCTAAGAGTGTGACTACAGGGGTCTCTCAGTCCCCTTTCCCATGGGGCAATTTAGTCCCTGACTTGGGGTAAGAATGTTAGCTGGGCTCACAGAACTTAAGTATTTCAAATATGTATGTGCGCCGCGTTTGCAGTGACACGTGTTCCACATCCACATGCGTTATTTTGTTAATATGCATGATGTAATTAATGTTATTTCTGATTCTTTAAACACGCTTGAGCATCAGCCCCTTTTGACACAATGTTAACCTTTATTTTACAGGTTTCAAGAAATCCCAACTTCAGGTAGAGGTTGACATAGGTCACCCTACAAGGTGGTAGTATCTTAACCAGAAGAGGTTAGAAAGGAGCCCTAGCTATTTCGTCCTGATGAATGCCACAGACCCTCCGGGCCAATATGGCCAAAACATGTTGAGGACACTGGTGGTGATGGGGTACTAGCTCCTTCATCAATACCCGGCAGGTATCACACAAGGAATGTCCCTATGTAGTTTGCTGAATCAGCAACAGGCTCTCTGACCTACCACTTCTGCCGGGATCGGGTTTTGATGAAGTAAAATGAGAAACCCGACTGGGGTTGGTCATGTTCTATCAGGTACTACACATAGTATGTGTTAGGCTGGTTTAATGAGGTAGATTACACCATATAACCACCCGTGTGTAGATAGATTTGATTTTAGAAGGTCCTGATGAATCGCCACCAGATTGATTGACTACCAGGCGAGAAACATGTTGACCACACAATAGAGCGCCCTACCTGAGACATAACCTCAGACATGCGCCTTTGTTTCTTTTAATCAGGTTGGGAGACCTATTGATTAAAATTGTTTTCATTGGTACTTCCAAAGCTGTTTTAAACTTCCTTCAGGTTACACACCTCCACTCATTCATCTACACTGGTTAGCCCCTCACCCACACGGCACCAAACGGCAATTTGGAATAAAAGATCTCCGCCAAAGAGCCCCTCTTAGGGAGCCCATCAGGAATTGCAGCGCCAACCTGATGAAGAGCAGCCCTATGATGAAGCATGACACCCAGCCGGGTGTGTGAGGGCCCCAAATTCCAAGAGGAAGAATCCCCGTCCTCCTCCTTCTCATGACCACGCAAAACTGGTTCCCCTAGTTTTCCCTTGTCTCATAATTAGGAACAGCATTCTTTCTGTAACTTTACTAAGTTTGGGCACGTATACTGGACCTGTCCAAAAAGCCCAGAGTACCTCCTTTGTGATTGATGCCATCAGTGATGTCACTGACCATGTCATAAGGGATGTAATATGTAGGTCATAAGCAGTGCATTGCGGGAACACGAGTTATAGTTAGCTTAGCTAACTATAACTGCTGAATTTAATTACTTTTGTATAAGTGAAAGCTGAGCCTAACTATAACGTCCCTGTAACCTTATTTTTTCAGAGTATATATATTTATATATATGTTATAGTTAGTCTCAGTTTTCACTTGTACAAAACCAATGAAATTCAGCAGTTATAGTTAGCTGATCTAACTATAACTCGTGCCACCGCAATGCACAGCTTATGTCCTCATGTATTGCATCACTCATGACATGGTCAGTGACATCACTGAAGACATCACTGATGACATTTCAAATGACATCACTAATGACATCACTGATGACATCATCCACAGAATCTCTGACGCACCCATTCACTCCCCACAAAACCTTTTATATAACCACTATAACTTCCACACTACCATTCTCAAAACCATTGACACACCCATACCAGTACTTACACACCCACTCACTGATTTATAGGTGTATACACACATCCACTCAGTCACCCATACAACCACTCATAATCCAACTCACTCACTAATACAGCCACTGATATATCCACTCATACACCCATACAGCCACTCAAACACTGTCGGTCACCCATAGAGCTACTCACTCATCCATACAGTCAATCACACAGACACTTACTCACCCATACAGTTACACACACACACACACACTTACTTACTCATACATATAGTAACACATACTCACTCACCTGTATGGTTATTGACACAGGCACACACTCACCCATACAGTCACTCTCATATTCACTCACTCACCCATAGTCACTCATATACTCAAACACTCATCGATACTGCCTTTCACATTTGCTGTTACTCACCATATACCACTGACACATTCACTCACTCATCAACACAGCCATATACATATTCAGTCACCCATACAGCCTCTCTTAGATGCACTCACTAACCCATACATCCACTCACTCACCCACTCACTCATCCTTGCAGGCAGTCACACACACCCTCACCCACCCACACAGACACTCATACACCCATACAGGCAGTCAGACAACTGATCAATCACCCATACAGCCACTCATGTACCCACTCACCAACCCATACAGCCACTTAAACACCAACTGACAGACTGATACACACATTCACACAACCTAGTCACTCAAACATACATTCATTGAGACACATATTCACTCACTTATACAGTCAGGCACGCACCCACTGAATCATCCCTACAGTCACTCATACACCCACTGATTCACCAATACACCTTGGTATAAATATTTAACACTAATAAACTTTTTAAACACAGTCATAGTCACTGGATGATGTCATCAGTGATGTCATCAGTATTGTCATCAGTGATGTCATCAGTGATGTCATCAGTGATGTCACTGACCATGTCCTGAGTGATGTAATATGTGAATTCATAAGCAGTGCATTGCGGGTCACAAGTTATAGTTAGCTCAGCTAACTATAACTGCTGAATTTCTCTGGTTTTGTATGAGTCAAATGTCAGCCTAACTATAACTTCCCTGTCACCTTTGTATTTTTCAGTGAATTTCAAAGATTTTTTTAAATTCTATTTCCTAACTATAACGTCCCTGTAACCTTTGGTTTTTTCAGTGGATTTCTAACGCTATTTTTATTCTATTTCATCACTATTATGTCACCGTATCTTTTTTCTATAATTGAATATTGAACATTACATCTGCATGGTGCACCACTTATTGTTGTATTTGTAATCTATTTATTTAAAAAGTACATTAATCATCTTATTTCAAGATATTTTTGATTTTCATGGTGATGTTACGATTGCTGAGGACACACAGCAAATACTGCGTGTTGTTCACAAAGTGTAAAACACATATATAGACTTATTTTACATAAAGTTTGAGTCTAGCTATTTAGTAAGATATTAATTTAACTTTTCCCTCTTTATTCATTTGTCAAAAAACCTACATCAAAATGCATTTTCCTTCTTCACAGCAACACCGGAGGTCAGAATGACGTTAGTAGTCATGAATACAAATGCCAAAGTGTAAAACAGATATATAGACATATTTTACACAAAGTTTGAGTCTAGCTGTTTAGTAACATATTGGTTTAACTTTATTTTAACATCGCATTTAACAAAAAAACTGTTTAAAAAAATAACTTACAACATGGAACTCATGAATACAACATAACTACCAAACAAAGAAATTTCATTGCTTTGCACAGGTTCCTTTATGAAAGGAAGTACACACCCATTTCTTCCTTCTTGAACTTTCCAGGTACTAGTGAGTTTCTTGTAGGAGCTGTCCCAAATAGATTTTGAAAATTGTGCTAGTTTTTAACTTTTTTGGGCTATTTCTACCTCCAACTCTTGCTCCTGGTGACAAAGTTCCATCTGAAGTGCAGAGAAGATGCGTGAAATGTCACCAGAACTAAAGCGTTTTGCTAACAGCATACCAGCATCATAACAGCTCTGAAGCAGTCTGTGGATCTAATTTTCCACAATGTGAAAAAGATAGTTATTCATTTTTATTCTTCTTTTATTGCAGCAGTTCAAGCACTGTAAAAAAATGTAAACAAAGAAAAATGTATTAGGATTGCATTTTGAAGATTAGTCAACTAAGACAAGATACAATGGAGAAGTGGAGACGTGACTTCTTAGATGCAACTTAAGGCTGCTGGTATTATAGTTCCTCTGTTTAGTTTTTATATGTAGTAACAGAATGTAGTCCTGTAATGTTTTATAAATTCCTTTCCTCCAGTTAAAAGAGCCTTTCATTTCTAACAAAATGCTATAGACAATACCCCAAATAGGCTGAATAATGTCTCAGAAACCCATAATTCATACACATGTCAACACAATAACACATTTTGTTATCCTAAATTATCCTTACAACTTCGGTTCTAGAAATAGCAGATATGAGTTTGTTAACTTTTTACGTAGTCTTGATTTGAATGACATCTCTAAGTCAGTGTACTCTGTCTATCCTTTTTGACATCTTTAATATATTGTGCAGTGTGTAGAGGTTATATTAACTCCTTCATGAAATAAGTTTGCTATAGTTGTGAAACTTCATTTTGAAATGGATATTTGTCCAGCTACAAAGTTTGTAATTTTTAGTTTCTAATTTCCTACCATCCACTCTGCATCATTGTAGCATGACTATGATATATTTCCCATACGTTTATAAGAACATCTTACACCTAAGTTCTAATCTGCAGTTTAGACAGGTCATATCTTGATGTTCGTTTTTAGTTACATTTTCAAGGGCCACAGCTTTACAATCTGGTAAAGTCAAATAGAGGAATCGTTCTGAATTAATTTCAGTGCTATAGGTGAATTCACAATGTTCACAATTATTGTTCCATTTATAACTTAAACCAAATAATTGATTGATATTCACATCCTCTCCCTCTAATAGTTCTAGCATTACCATTACAAATTCTTGAGCATCATGCTGAACATTTTGAGAAAACACTACTATTCCAGTAGAGTACTCTACCTTTTAGACCTTTATGTAGGTCTGTTAGTGTTAACTTGCCTGTTTTTGGCTCCATACAGAATATAGCCTGAAATGGATGTATAATTTGGATAAGAATTGACTCATAAAGATTTAAAACCTTGAAGTGGTTCTGGAATAGAAACCAGTATTGACTTGTTATGCACAGCTCTAGCTGGTATTTTATTATCCTCTAATTTATTGTAATAGTACTTACATATAACTTACTGTGTGAACAAGACAATGCGTTCTTCTACAAATAAGTACACAGCAAACTTTTGACAGGTATAATTATTTTCTTTTTCACTTTTTACATACAAGTCAACAGTCCGTGTTTCAATCTTGTAATGAGTGTGTCGACAACATATACAAACATACTCTGGCTTTTCAGAGCACACTGTGTTAAATGTTGTAATCTCTTCTTCAAAGCTATCAACTATAATACCTGTGTCCTGTTCTGCAACTCCTCCTGGTATCAACTCTTCATTTTCTGTAGAGTCCTGTTCTGGACAAAACAAATGAAACTGCACATCATCACAAACCTTTTCTACCTCTGCCACAATACCATAGAAAAGTGTTCTATTCATTTCTTCTAAACATAAAGCAGAACTTTCCACACAGTAACACCGCATAGCTATACTTCGCATTGTTGAGAGGTGTACAGCTTACATCCTAAAATGATGAAAGGTACTATGTCACACTATCTTTGATAAAGAAGGTACTGATTGTCCCTCCAAATGTGTATGCTTTCTAACCTTGCAAGAATCCAATCCTTGTACATTACTTATTTTGTGTTTTAAACTTTACCTTAGAAAGATATGTAGACATGTTCCTAGTATATCAATGTATTACTGTCAAATACTACAAACACTACTATAATACCATTTGTATACAGGGCCTGACAACGCCTTCCCTTTACCTCTTCTGCATTAACTTGTTCTACATTTCTAGATACCATCACCTCTTTCCCTATAGGAGTGCCATTCTTCCTTTCATAACATCATCCTCTTTCATCAATAGCATGAACTAATGTGTTATCCTGGAGATAGCTTTCTTCATTAAAGAGAGACTCTGTACTAGAAGTATGTATCCATTCTCCAAAAAACTGTACAAAAGTTACTTCTATTGACTAATCTTTTCTTCTGGTTTTGTCTCTTCTCATCCAACACTATTTTGTCAAGAGTCTTCATTCTATCTTTAATCAAAATGAAAAGCTTCCTCTTCGAAGCAAAGGCCTTATCAACTACTTCCTCAATGTGTTCTTTCTGTTTCAGTGTCTCTGTCCTTCTTCTATACTTTTTAATATTTCTCAATACATTTACAACCACCCTACTTCAAAACATCTTGCCTTTGATTTCCTTAAATTGCTACTGTCTCCTGGTTAAGGTGTGTAAATCTTTGTTACACTCTTTCCTGTTCTTGTAATATAGATTTTGTCCACTTTTATTGTTTCTCATAGTTCGGTTTTTATTTGCATTATTTTCAAATCTTTGCAGGTCTCCAGATGAACTTTTAAGAAATGATTTTGTCCTCTTACCAGTAGCTGTTTTTTCTTTCACCACTTTTTCTTCATTTTCCCCTTTTGTGTGTCAGCTCTGCAGAGATACTCTAGTTGCTTCTGTTGCTTTTTCCTCCAAACGTTTGTAGGCAATTTAACTGGCTGTAGTTATGTATATATTGTTCAGTAAAAAAATAAGTATAATTTAATTTTTACTTTAGCCAGTGTACCAACTACTTTACTACTGACTTACACATAATACAAAAACAGTTTATATGTTATGTTGCAGTTTTAAATCTACAGATGAACCTAGCTATATAACTAAGTGCACTTACCTCAATATACCAACCCCAAAGCAAAACACAAAACTTTATTTATAAGTTACCTTTTAACATTATAACACCCTCTCCTACAACACAGCTACACCATATCTCAGTTCTCACTTATACATGGTGAAAGATCAGTTTATCCCTTCTGTAGTAAATTTTAAAATGAACATCAACCAAAGTGTAGAAGTACATACAGTGTCTCACACTGTAAATCCGAAAAACACAACATAAGACCTATTTTTGTGTCCCTCTACCACTGTGCCACAGGTGTATTTAGTAGCTCATTACTTTTCTACTTAAATGTATCACATTTAAATTTTGAGAAACGGTGCATATAAAAATCTGCACATTAATCTCTATCAGGGCATATAGCTCACTAATTCTTCAGAGTACATGCAAAAGATTTGTGACAGATTGCATATATAATTCACCAGATGGTTCTAAAAAACTACATATTCCTCATTAAAACTTGTAAATATATGTGTTAATGGTTGAATATATGAATACTCCCTGGATGATTGAATGAGTGCATAGGTAGTACCTAGGTGATTCCCTGAGGATACAGGTAGTGTCTAAATGATTCCCTGAGTATGTGAGAACTCCATGGGTCCTTCCATATATGCATAGTTACTGCCTGTGTGTTTGCATGAGTATATCACTTCTATCTGGGTGCTTGGATGAGTGCATGAGTAGTGCCTGAATAATTTGAAATGTGCATCACTAATGCCTCAATAATTCAATACATGTATAGATAGTGGTTGGATGATTAAATGAGTGCAACTCTAGTGACTGGATGATTGCAAGAGTGCATGCATAGTATATAGGTGATTTATAGTACATATGTGATTGTTTAAGTAAATATATATAGCACCTGGCAGATTGGATGAGTGCATGAGTAGTGTTTCAGTGATTGGATGAGTACATGGCTGCTGCTGATGTGTTTTTGGCTGAGTGAACAAATAGTGCCTGGGTGTTTAGATAAGTACATGCGTAGTGCCTGGATAACTGAATTAGTGCATCTGTAGAGCCTGGCTGATTAGATGAGTGCATGACTAGTGTCTGAATGTGATTGCATGAGTCCATTGTCAAAGTTTGAGAGATTGCATGAAAGCAAGTGTACCACTGGGGTGATTGTATTAGTATAACAGTATTGCCTCAGTAATTGAATGAGTACATAGGTACTGGATGGGTGACAGTTTCACTGCAAATGTACTGCCTGCATAATTGGATGAGTGCACGGGTTGTTCCTCAGTATTTCAATAAGTGCATAGGTTGTAAGTGGGTGTTTTAATGACTGCATATGTGTAGCCTTGATGATTGTATAAGTGAATGGTTAGTGCTTGGGTGATCGGATGAATGCATGGGTACTGCCTGCATAGTTCAATGACTAAATAATTTGTGCCTGCATTATTGTAAGAGTGCATATTTAGTGTCTGTGCAATTGAATAAGTGGTAGACAGTGTGTGAGTGATTTGATGAATGCCTTAGTAGTGACTGACTGATTGGATGAGTGACTGAGTAGTGCCTGGCTTACTGTGAAAGTACCTCTATTGCTGTTAGATACATAACAGTTATGACTAAATCTATGAATCATTGGTTAAGTCCTCCTGTCAGTATGACACTACCTGTTTTTCTGTATCTATCCTTTTCTACTGAGCTATGTGTGAGTGAAGTCTAGATATCACATTTGTTATATAATTGGATACATGGCTCTCTAGGAGCATACATTGCTCGGTTACTCAGCGTGCACATGCATTGGTAAGTTTCTAAAACTGAAAATAACAATTCTCACTTTTTCAAAGCATAAAACCTTTTCTTAATAGCATACCTACATCATTTCTCAAATATGTCTTGTGTCTTTAAAACATATATTAAGCATTTCTCAAAGCAACATTATACACCAAGTGAAGCTAGCACAAGATCTCGCTAGAGACATTGTGCACTATTAACCTCCTCAATTTTAAACAGAGCATGTTTAAAGAAATGCACTACCCTCAACATATACATGAAATTTTCAACAGCCTTAAAGAACATAGATCGACATGTAAACATATATGTGATTTCATAATAGATATACATCTTCAGGCCATCTTTACAAAAATATATAGTTCTCTACATCTTTAAGTAAACTCAAGAGTCTATTTGTACATATAACTATCTGCAACCAGAAAAACCATTTCTTACCATCTAAACATATGCAAACCTGTTGTATAAGTTAAAAACCATGTTGACAAACACTTCCTAATACATACCTAACAAGTATTACTACTTTATAATTCATAGACAGGCACAGCACATTTTCTTACGTTTTATTGATACGTACACTGCTCCTGTTTAATAATATGACTAAATGTACTACAGTTCCCAGAATGCAAATAACATAGATCTGTCTGTTCTACACATGATGCTTAGACATTTAAAACAGTGTCATCTTTAAAGGCATCAAACTCCCATATACATCTTCATTTCTAATGTAGCCAAGCGCAGCATTCCCGTTTGGCGTGCTTTCGGGATTGACCTTGAACACATTGTATTGTAACCGCAAGCACTGAGAAACCGCAGCAACTTTCTGTTAACTTTGCCTCCAGCTGACCAGGGTATCCCCGTTGGTGTGCGCTTTTGCGGTTTACCGCAAACTCCTCACATTTTAACTGTGATCACCATGAAACCACTGCGAAATATCCGCAGCAAGAGATATCACTATATGGTTTGCATTTAATTTCTCAAGAACTGCTCAATGGATTTTCATTAAATAACTAAAAGCACAATCTGCGTCACAACATCTACCTTTCTACCAAATTTGGTGTAATTCCGTCCATCGGTTCGAGCTGTAGGTTTGACAGCGCGTTCCTATGGGAATTAACATTACAAAAGCACCCTTATTTTTCACCCCTATTTCTCAGTCCTCACTGCACGGATCACCCCCAAACTTTCCATGACACACAGAACCTACTTTGACACTTTTGGGGAACATTTCATGCAGATTGATCAAACGACGCCAAAGTTATGGACACGTCAAAAAATGCTTTTCCTATGGAAACTAGGTCCTAAATAAACTACCTACTGGTGACCGCCAGAAAATTGTTATAGGTATTTTAGGGGTTACAGAAGGGTAGGGGTATCGGGTGGCAAGGATGTTTTTAGGGTTTTGGGGTGGGCAAAGGCATAGGGTGGAGAGGGTATACTTAGGGTTTGTGGTGGTTAGTGGTATTTTGTGGTAAGTGTATTTTTGGGTTTTGGGGTAGGTAGGGGCATAGGGTGGTAAGGGGGTTTGAGGGTTCCCCCACTAAAAATAATATGTAATTTGGTTTTAAAAATGAATTTGAGATGTCATTAGTGACGTCATAAGTGATGCCACTGACCATGTCATGAGTGATGTAATATGTGAGGCCATAAGCAGTGCATTGCGGAGGCGTAAGTTATAGTTAGCTCAGGAAACTTTAACTGCTGAATTTTTATGGTTCTGTATGAGTGACATCTGAGCCCAACTATAACATCCCTATAACCTCTGTTTTTTTCAGTGAATTTCTAAGGTTTTTGAATTCTATTTCCCAACTATAACGTCACTGTAACCTTTGGGTTTTTTCTGTGAATTCTAAGGTTTTTCAAATGTTATTTCCTAACTGTAAAGTCTCTGTAACCTCTGTTTTTTTAAAGTGAATCTCTATGGTTTTTTAATTGGTAGTGTGAGACTAACTGGAGGTAACAGGAGGGATTCTTGACCTCCAAGGGCCCTCAGCAATGAAAAGGACTTCATCCCCCAACCAGTATTGTGCCAGGAGGCGCATTTACAGAGTGGTGGAGAAAGGGGGCAGGCCCTTTGACCACCGCTCATCAATCACACTGTGTCGGACTTACTGGAGGGAACAGGAGGGGTTCTTGGCCTCCAAAGGCCCTCAGCATCCAAGGGGACTTCATCCCCCAACCAGTAGTGCACCAGGAGGCGCGTTTGCAGGAGAAAGTAGAGAAAGGGGTGGGCCTCCGATGACCTCTTGGCAATCCCACTGTGTGAAACTTACTGGAGGTAACAGGATGGGTAGTTGGCCCCAAGGACCTCAGGAGGCAAGGGGAATTAATTCCCAAACTGGTAGTGCACCAGGAGGTGTGTTTGCAGAGTGGTGGGGAAAGGGGGTGGGGCCTCTGCTGACTTGTCTGGCCATCTCTTTTTCTTCATAATTATTACTTTTATTAGGGAAGTGGGTCGTGTGGCCACCCTTCCCTGGCCCGATTTTTGCCCTTGGAACCCTATCCCCAGGGCCCAGGCTTTTGTGTATTCTTTTCTTTTTATTTAGGGGAGGGGGCCATGTAGGCCTCCTCCCTGGGCTTTTTGGCCCCAGGGACCCCATCTCCAGGGGCCAGTCCTTTAATATTAAAAATTTTTAAAGGGGAGGGAAACTGCATTGGCCCCCTCCCCAAGTTGATTTTGGCCCCAGTGACACCCTCCCCCGGGGCCTGGCATCTCCAATGGGGACCGTGGGGAGCCTGAATGCCCCCACGGTCCCTGCTGGCTCTACGCCTCCTGTGAAAGCCGGCTTTGCTTTGACACACAGGGAGCTGCTAAACATGCAGCTTCCTGTGTATCAAAGAAATTGTCCTCTGTTAACTTGCTTGCATCTCTGCGGGCAGGGAAACAAAGGACATCTCAGCTCTCAGCATGCGGGAACAATTCCTGCTTGCAGACAGCAGAGTGTTTGCTCTGACTTGGCAGAAGCTGTCAAATCTCCCACCAAGTCAGAGCAAACTGCTATGTCCCGTGGGTGGGACCCAGGGACATAGAAGGAGCCAGCCCTGGGGGCTTGCAGTCCTCAGAGCCATTATTGGAGCACCCCCTCCTTTCACGTTTATGTGCCACCCCAGGGAGGTGGTGGTTGCTGCGGCGTAGGGGGAGTCTGTGTGACCCCGCCGCTAATTTGTAAGTGATCCCTGGGTAGTTGGCTGTGCCCAGGGCTTGTGGGGTCTGCGCGGACCCCCATTCAGATTTAGCAAAATCCCGGGAAGGTGGAGGTCCCCAAGGCCCCCCTCTACATGGCAACATCTACATGGCCCCCCTCACCGCTATCGTCAGACAGCATGGGCTCAGCATAGTATCTTATGCCGACAACACCCAGCTCATCCTCTCTCTCATGAAGAACCCCGAAGACACCAGACTCAGATTCCAAGAAGGAATGAAAGACGTCACAGCCTGGATGAACGACAGCTGCCTAAAACTGAACTCGGAGAAGACAGAGGTCCTTGTCCTCGGACCCTCCCCCACTGCGTGGGACAGCTCCTGGTGGCCCCCTGCCCTCGGAAACCCACCCACCCTGATGGACCACGCCCAGAACCTCTGCATCATTCTAGACTCCTCTCTCACCAGATCAACGCCGTCACCTCCACCTGCTTCAACTCCCTCCGCATCCTCCGCTAGACCTTCAAGTGGATCCCCCCGAATGCAGAAAGACCGTCATCCACGCACTCATAACCAGCAGACTGGACTACGGCAACGCCCTCTACGCCAGAATCAACAAAACCCTGCTACACAAGCTCCAAACCATCCAGAACACCTCAGCTAGACTCATCCTCGGAACCCCACGACATGAGCACATGACCCAGCACCTACAAGACCTCCACTGGCTCCCCATCGAGAAGAGAGTAACCTTCAAGCTACTCACCCATGCCAACAAGTCCCTCCACAACATCAGACCCAAATACCTCAACGAAAGAGTCTCCTTCCACGTACCCAAAAGGAACCTCCACTCTGCCGACCTCGCCCTGGCAGAGACCCCACGCATCTGCAGAACCAGAGCGGGCAGAAGAGCCTTCTCCTACTTCGCAGAAAAGACCTGGAACGAGCTCCCAGTCAACATCAGATGTGCCCCCACTCTGCACACCTTCAGGAAGAGTCTCAAGACCTGGCTCTTCGACTGATCCAGAGCTGCACCCCACCCCCCCAGCGCCTTGAGACCCTCACGGGTGAGTAGCGCGCTTTATAAACCCCTGATTGATTGATTGATTGAAGGCAAGGGGTGCCATTCGGGTACCCCCTGCATAACATTTATCAAATTCTCCTGGGAGGGGTAGTCCCTAAGGTTACATTAAACCTAGGAGGGGGCCCCATGAGCCCCCCTTTATTTTTGATATGCTCCCGGGATTTGGCCCACCCGTGGGCTTCCTTTAAAAGAAGTGCAGGAGCCCGCGCATTTTTTTTAAATTTTGTTTTGGCTCTGGGGATCAACCTGCAAATTTGCTGCAAAATTGGAAAAGAAAATCTCTTTTTATTGCATGGCGGGGTCACTGTGGGAACCTGCTACTACTCCTAGGGGGTCAAGGTATTCCTATCCTGCCCCCTTTCCTTATTTTTTTCCTTTTTTTTATTTGGCTTCAAGCTGAGTACCAAGATGGCTGCTAACACTTCCTGGTAGAAGTAATGGCAGCCAATTTGATGTCAGCACGGGGACTGTGGATCCATGAGTCCAATTAAATGGATCCGCATCCCTAGATATATACATTTTATGCCCTTTAATATCGCGAAAACTACTGAAAGGATTTACACCAAGTCACAAAAAGCACACTTTCTGGATCAATATCTAGCTTTCTGGCAAATGTGGGGTAATTCTGTTCAGTGGTGACGGCTGTAGTCGTATTCTAAATCCCTATGGGAAAATGCATGGGGAAAAACATGTTTTGGGACCCCCCTTTTTTCTCAGCCCACGCTTGACGGATCACCTCGAAACGTTCTAAAGTTTTTGAAAATTCTAAAAAAGATTTGTCAAGCGGGCCCAAAGTTATTGGCAAAACAAAATGCTCTTCCTATGGAAACTAGGTTGGAACTATAACTACCTACTGGCTATGCCAGTAGGTGATATACATATAAATATATATTCACTGAAAAAAAACAAAGGTTACAGGGATGTTATAGTTTGGAAATGGAATAAAAAAAACCTTAGAAACTCATTGAAAAAAGCAAAGGTTACAGGGACGTTATAGTTAGGCTCAGGTTTCACTCATACAAAACCATTGAAATTCAGCAATGATGTAATATGTGAGGTCATAAGCAGTGCATTGCGACGGTGCGAGTTATAGTTAGCTCAGCTGACTATAACTGCTCAATTTCACTGGGTTTGTATGAGTGAAACCTGAGCCTAACTATAACCTCCCTGTAACCTTTGTTTTTTTCAGTGAATTTCCGTATTCTTTTAGTAGTATTCACGATTGCAGAGTGGTGGAGAAAGGGGGTGGGATCTCGGACTAGCTCTCAGGAATCACACTGTGTAGGACTTACCGGAGGTACCTGGAGGGCCTTTTAGCCCCTAAGGTCACTCAGGAGTAAAGTGGACTTCATCCCCAACCAGTAGTGCACCAGGAGCCCTTCCTGTTACCTCCAGTAAGTACCACTCAGCGGGTTTGCTGAGAGGTTTTTGGTGGCCACGCTCCCTTTCTCTACCACTCTGCAATCGTGCCTCATGGTGCACTACTAGTTGGGGGATGAAGTCCCCTTGTCTCTTGAGGTTCCTTGGGGGCAAACTAGCCCTCCTGTTACCTCCAGTAAGAACCACACAGCTGGATTACTGAGAGGCCGTCAGAGGCCATGCCCCCTTTCTGCACTACTCTGCAAACACACCTCCTGGCACACTACTGGTTGGGGGAAGAAGTCCTCTTTAGTCCTGAGGCCTTCAGGAGTAACGTGGAAGTCGTTCCCCAGCCAGCAGTGCACCAGAAGGGGCGTTTGCAGAGTGGTGGAGAAAGAAGGCATGGCCTCCAAGTCCACTCAGCAATCCCACTGTCTGGGACTTACTGGAGGTAAAAGAAGGGGTTCCTGGACCCCAGGGACCCTCAGCATCCAAGGAGACTTCATCCCCCAATCACCACTGTGCTAGGAGGTGCATTTGCAGAGTGGTGGTGAAGGGGGCGTGGCCTCCAGCGACTTGCCGGAGGTTTTTAAAAAAATAATTTAAGGGATGGAGCTGTGTGGCCCCATTTCCCTGGGCCATTTTTGGCCCCAGAGACCCCATCCTCTGGGGCCAGGCCTTTTTTCAATGAGTGCGAGGGGGCCACATGGCCCCCCTTTCAGGACAATTTCAGCTCCTTGGACCCCTTCCTTCGGGCCCGGCTTTTTCCTTTTTTCTTTTTTTAAGTAATGGTAGGGGGCCGCCTGGCCCCTCGGCTGGGCCGATTTCGGCTCCGGGGACCCTCTCTCCCAGGGACCAGCCTGTATGGCCTTTACATATTTATATAGTTCCTAGGTAGAGCGGACCAAACGGCCCCCCTCTTGGGCCAATTTCAGCCCCGGGACCCCATCCCCCAGGGCCTGGCCTTTTTATTTATTTCTTAAGTAATGGGAGGGAGGCCACAGGGCCCCACAGGCTTATTTCGGCCCTGGGGGCCCCATCACCGGAGCCCGGCCTGTAGTGTTGGTGCCCTGGTCCCACCCAGGGCACCCACTACCTTTGATAGGGAATGCAGGGGGGAGCCTGAAGGCCCCCACGGTCCCTGCCAGCTCCCCACGTCCTGCAGGAACCAGCATTGCTTTTAGAAATAGGGAGCTGCTAATATGCAGCTCGCTGTGTGTAAAAGCAAATTGTGCTCCGCTTTGAGCAAGCGGGAACAAAAGGCTGTCGCTTGCTCGAAGCAGAGCACTGTGTGCTATGGTATGGTGGGAGCGGTGCTCCTCCCATGCCATAGCAAACAGCAATGTCCCGGGGGTAGGCACCCTGGGACATTGCTGGAGCCTGCCCTGGGGGTGGCCATCCACAGGGCCATCTAGGGCTCCACGAGGGGGCAGCATGGCTCCCCTCCTTTGTTCAAATTGGCCCTCGGGAGTTGGTGCTCCCCAGGGCCGGGGGTCCGCAACTGACCCCCTGCATATGTATATAATTTGAGCCCTAGGAGGTGGGCCCCGGGGCTGCAGTGGGCCTAGCGGGCCCCCACCATTAATACATTAGCTTTGGGGAGGTGGTGGTCCCTGGGCCTGCGAGGGGGCCAAGCAGGCATCCCACATCAGGTTACATATGTTTGCCCCAGGGAGGTGGAGGTCCCCGGTGCACAGGGGGTATTGCATGAGCACCCCCTATGTTACTATAAATACTGCCCACGGGACATGGCCCACCCGGGGTCTAACTACTAATTGTTAGACCTGGCATCCTTGGCGTGGTTTTCCCCTGTCTTTTTGCCTCTGCCTCCTGTATTTTTGATGTGTGCTGGATTTCGTTTTTGCTGGTCTAGATGCTTTGGGCACTTTGCCACTGCTAATCAGTGCCAAAGTGCAAGTGTTCCCTCTGTAAATTGTGAATATGCATTGGTGTGTCCATGATTGGCCTATTTGATTTACTATTAAGTCCCTAGTATAGTGCACTGTGTGTGCCCAGGGCCTGTAAGTCAAATGCTGCTATTGGGCCTGCAGCACTGATTGTGCCACCCACACAAGCAGCCTTTCAAAGGGGTCTCAAGCCTGCCACTGCAGTGCCTACGTGCAGTCTCTACTGCCATGTCAACCTAGCAAGTGCATCCACTTGCCAGGCCCTAACCTTCTCTTTTATTACACGTGAGTCACCCCTGAGGTAGGCCCAAGGTACCCCTGTGGGCAGGGTGCAGTGTATGTGAAAGATATGACATGTACTGATGTGGGTGACGTGTCCTGATAGTGAAATACAGTGTCATTCGTTTTTCACTATTGCAAGACTATCTGTCCCATAGGATAGAATGGGAGTTTATTTATAACATCTTATAAGTATAACTTTCCTTTGGGACAACATAGAAAGATGGAGTTTAGTATGCCTGAACTCAGAATATAAAAATGCATCTTTTAGTAAAGATGGTTTTTATATTGTGTGTTTGAAAATACCACTTTTAGAAAGTGGGTACTTTCTTGCTTAGCCATCCTGTGTGCCTCTGCTGGTTTGTGGATTGACCGTCTGGCTTTGGAGTTAAAGGGACTGGGGGTGTGCATTCACTGTAGACAGGGCTGGGCTGAATTTAGAGTAGGGGGAGGAGATATCATTTTACCTGAATG
Source organism: Calotriton arnoldi (assembly GCA_963921515.1). Lineage (NCBI taxonomy): Eukaryota > Metazoa > Chordata > Amphibia > Caudata > Salamandridae > Calotriton > Calotriton arnoldi. Next base: position 280,295 of record CAWUFW010002494.1, on the reverse strand, counting down.
GGCCTGGTCTGCCTTACACAATGCTGTCTCCGCCTCCTGCCAGGAAGCTGGACCAGAGAAGACCAAACTGGTTTTGACCTAACAAAGAGCCTCTCTGCCACAAGAGAACAAAGAGAAAAGAAATATAAATATTGGGGCCCAGACCCCTAAACTTCAGAATACTTCTGGACTCAAGAGGAACCTCTACCAAGGAGAAAAGCTGGTAAAGCTTAAGGAGAAGTACTTCCCCTTTGCTGTGTGCTGTCTGGGGTTAGTCTGCAGTGGCTGTTTCTGCCAAGGAGAGGACAAAGACTTTGCTGTGTGCTGTGTATCCTGCTTTAAGAAGATCTCCAAGGGCTTGAAGTAGAGCTTGCCTCCTGTTCTGAAGTCTCAAGGACACATATACTTCACAACCAGCTCCTCTGAGCTTCCTTGCTGGAAGTTCTGACCTGCCAAAAGGTGCCTGTTGCTGTGTTGGGTCTCTGGAAGTGTTCTGCTGCTGGGAGCTGGAAAAGAGATGCAACTATAGAAGCGTGACACATCTACACCCATTTCCAACACAGCACCGCTGTGCCGCTGAAGAAACCGATGCAGCACTTGCCCGCGGCGGGAGAAATCGCTGCACGCAGGGTCTTGTACACCGATCTTCAAAGGCCAAGATCACCACACTGACTCCTAAACAGGCCCTGCTGTGTGACTGAAAGAACCCACGCATTGTGGGAGAGATCAACGCAGTGCCATTGCCGCTGCCACCAAATCGAGAACCGACGCATCCCCGAATCCCCACGCATCGCACTGGGGCGCCAAGTCAACATCAACGCTGGGGCTGCAGTAAGAAACCGATGCAGAACCTCCTCTTAAGTAAGGAACCGACGCATTACCTCCCCTGGAGTAAGGAACTGACACATCACCTTCCTTGGGCATAATGAACCAATGCATCACTTTCCTTGCTGCTGTTTTTGTTTATGATTTTGACGCATCCAAGGAACTTTGTGTTGAAAGTGCTGCATCTATAGTTTGCTATGGACAGAACTGTTTTACCTTCTAAAAGTCATATTTTGATTATTGTATTTTGGATTTTTGTTGTTTTGGTCTTGTTTGGTGTAGCTAAAGATTCCTTATTATTCTAAACTGGTGTGATGTCCATTTGTAGTGTTATCACTGTATTACTGTATGTGTGCACAAATGCTTTACACACTGCCTCTGAGATAAGCCTGTCTGCTCGTGCCAAGCTACCAATCTTGGCACGAGCCATTTGAGATTTCATCAGTGATGTCATCAGTGATGCCACTGACCATGTCATGAGTGATGTAATATGTGATGTCATAAGCAGTGCATTGCAGGGTCGTAAGTTATAGTTAGTTTAGGTATATATAACTGCTGAACTTCACAGGTTTTGTAAGGGTGAAATCTGAGCTGAACTAAAACATCCCTGAAACCTTTGCTTTTTTCAGTGAATTTCTACAGTTCTTTAATTTCTATTTGCTAACTATAACATCCCTGTAACCTTTCGTTTTTAAGTGAATTTGTAAGGTTTTTTAAATGTTGTTTTCTAGCTGTAACCACTAACCTTTGACATTGAATCTGTGCGTGAGTGCATGAGTGTCTCCGTGGGTGTATTAGTGTCTGAGTAGGTTTGTAAGTGGGTGTGAGAGAGTATGAGTGGGGCTGTAAGTGGGTATATGAGTGTCTCAGTGGGTCTGTGAGTGGGTGTGTGGTTCTCTGAGAGGGTTTCTGAGTAGATCTGTGAGTGGGTGAGAGAGAGTATGAGTGATTCTATAAGTGAGTGTATGAGTGCCTGACTGGGTCTGACTCTGTGAGTGGGTGTGCATGTCTGAGTTCGTCTGTGAGTGTTTGCATGAGTAAATGAGTTTGTGAGTGGCTGTGATAGTATCAGAGTTATAATGTAAGTGGGTGCATGAGTACCTGAGTGGGTTCTGCTCGTTTTCTGCCTTTTTCTGCTCACTTGACCTTTATTTTGCCTCTTTCTGCTCATTGCTGTTCTTTATTTTTTCTCTTTCTGCTCGTTTCTAACATGTTTTTGCCTCTTTCTGCTCATTACTGACATTTATCTTGCCTCTTTCTACTCGTTTCTGATGTTTATCTTGCCTCTTTCTGCTCGTTTCTGATCTCTATTTTGTTGCTTTCTGCTTGTTTCTGACCTCTATTTTGCCTCTTTCTGATCTCTTTTTTGCCTCTTTCTACACGTTCCTGACCTTAATTTTGCCTCTTTCTGCTCGTTTCTGACCTTTAGTTTGCCTCTTTCTGCTTGTTTCTGATATCTATATGCTCCTTCTGCTCATTTCTGATCTTTATTTTGCCACTTGCTGTTAGTTTCTGACCTTTATTTTGCCTCCTTCTTCTTGTTTTTGATCTCTATTTTGACTCTTGCTGCTCGTTTCTGTCCTTAATTTTGCCTCATTCTGCTCATTTCTGACCTTTAATTTGCCTCTTACTGCTCATTGCTGTTATTTTTTCTCTTTCTTCTTGTTTCTAACATGTTTTATTACCTCTTTCTGCTCATTGCTGACCTCTATTTTGTCTCTTTCTGCTCGTTTCTGATCTCGTCTTTTGTTTCTTTGTGCTTCTTTCTGACCTCTATTATGCCTCTTTCTGATCTTTTTGCCTCTTTCTGCTCTTTCCTGACCTTCATTTTTCCTCTTTCTGCTCGTTTCTGACCTTTATTTTGCCTCTTTCTGCTTGCTTCTGATATTTATTTTGCTCTTTCTGCTAATTTCTGACCTTTATTTTGCCGCTTGCAGTTAGTTTCTGACCTTAATTTTGCCTCCTTCTGCTTGTTTTTGATCTCTATTTTGCCTCTTGCTGCTCGTTTTTGTCCTTAATTTTTCCTCATTTTGCTCGTTTCTGACCTATATTTTGCCTCTTTCTGCACATTTATGATCTCTATTTTGCCTCTTTCTGCTTGTTTCTGACCTTTAATCTACCTCTTGACGCTCGTTTCTGACCTATATTTTGCCTCTTTCTGCTCGTTTTTGACCTCTATTCTGCCTCTATCTACTTATTTCTCACCTTTATCATGCCTCTTTCTGCTCATTCCTCACCTCTATTTTGCCTCTTTCTGCTTGTTCCTGACCTCTATTCTGCTTCTTTCTGTTCATTTTACCCTTTATTTTGCCCCTTTCTGCTTGTTGCTGACCTTTATTCTGCCTCTTTCTGCTCGTTTGTTACCTTTATTCTGCCTCTTTCTGCTCATTTCTCACCTTTATTTTGCCTCTTTGTGCTCATTGCTGACCTTTATTCTGCCTCTTTCTGCTCATTTCACATTTTTATTTTTCCTTTCTGCTCATTGCGGACCTTTATTTATTCTGCCTCTTTTTGCTCATTTCTGACCTTTGTTCTGCCTCTTTCTGCTCATTTTATATCTCTATTCTGCCTCTTTCTGCTCTTTTTTCACCTTTATCTTGCCTCTTTCTAGTCGTTGCTGACCTTTATTCTGCCTCTTTATGCTCTTTTCTGACCTATATTGTGCCTCTTTCTGCTCATTTCTCACCTTTACTCTGCCTCTTTCTGCTTGTTTCTGACCTTTATTTTGCCTCTTTCTCCTCTTTTCCTCCCGGGACCTTGGGGGGAGCCTCAAGGCCCCCACGGTCCCAGCTGGCTCCCCTCCACCTGTGGGAGACTGCATTGCTCTCACAGACAGGAAGCTGCTAAACATGCAGCTCTGTGTCTGTGAGAGCAATCGTTCGTCTGTTTACCCGCTCTCTTGATAACGGGCTGGGAAACAGATGTAAACACTGCTCTCAGCAAGCGGGAGCGGATTCACAGCTTTTGTTTGCTGAGAGCGGAGTTTGTGTTTGCTCTGATGTGGCTGGAGCTGTCAAAGCTCCTGCTAGTCAGAGCAAACAGCTATGTCCCAGGGGTGGGCACCCTCGGACATAGACGGACCTTGCCCGAGGAGGTTGATGATCCCCAGGCCCTTTACTGACTCTAGAAGGGGTCCAAGTTGCCCCCTCCTTTGATCTGCATGGGCCAGCCTCAGAGAGGTGGTGTTTCCTGGGCCCCCAGGGGTATGCATGCCCCCCTTTCTTTTATATATACTCCCATGGAGGTGGTGGTCCCCGGGGCTTGTGATAAGCCCAGGAGGGGAGTCGGAGTGGCCCCCCTCAATAACTAAAATGAAAGCCCCAGGAAGGTGATGCTCCCCAGGATGCCAAGGCAGCCCAGGAGGGGGGTCCACGTGCCCCCTCTCCATTATGTAAATAAAGTCCGGGGAGGCGGTGGCCCCCAGTGCTCTAAGTGCCTTAGGAGTGGGGTCCTGTGTGCCCCCTACTCTTTTTTTTAAGGTGCCCCGGGACCTGGCCCATTGGGGGGCTCCTTTCAAACAAGCGTGGGAGACCATGCTTGTTTTCTTTTTTTATTTTGCCACAAATCTGAGGAATCCCCCTTTTCTATATTTTTTATGTTTTTTGTGGAACTCAGCTGAAGCTGAGTCCCAAGATGGCTGCTAACACTTCCTGGTTGAAATGTTGGCAGCCAACCCGATTACAGCACAGGGACTGTCAGATCTGCGAGGATCCGCGCCCCCAGGTATGCTGATTTGGATTTTGGTTAATATCACTAAAACTATTGAATTGATTTACACAAAACTATCAAAAGGCACTACTCTGGACCAAGATCTATCTTTCTGCCAAATTTGGTGTGATTCCGTCCAGGGGTTTGGACTGTAGTGGTGTCTAAAGTCCCTATGAGAATTAACATAGGGAAAATGTGTTTTAGAACCCCCCCTTTTTATTGGCCCCAGCTTGACGAATCACCCTGAAACTTTTCAAACAGCAGCTGAAGTGAGCGTCACATTAGTTTGGAAGATTTCGTGAAGATTCATCAAACGGTGCCAAAGTTATTGGCAAATCAAAAAGCGCTCTTCCTATTGAAAGTAGGTCCTAACCATACTCCCTACTGGCGACCGTCAGCAGGTTTTATATGGACGGACAGACAGACAGACAGACAGACAGACAGACAGATAGATAGATAGATAGATGCATCAGACTCTGCAGCTGATGACAGATCTAGGTTGACATCTTAAGATCTTAGGGAGCTCAGCAGCATTTCATCTGCAAAGTCAGTTTAGAACAGGCAGAGAAATGCCTGGCTTGAGCTTGTGTGAGGGTGTTTTTCAGCCATATTCACATAGGCACAATTCATAATATTTAGCAGACATACTGCATGTGCCTTAGGGATGACAGAATATTTGCTATCTCCTAAAATGGTGCTATCAGGACACCAATCAGTGCATTCCTGTATCAACTTAGAAAAGACAGAGTAGGAGAGTAAGGATCTCAAGCCCTGAACCATCTTCTAATAGTGCTAGATGTTCTAGTCCTATCAGAAACTTGGAGAGGGCTTCAGTTGAGTATTTCTCTTTTGAATAGTGTCCCTGCTGCTCTGTCCATCTTCTCATTTGCAGCCTGGGAATTCTGGCTGGCTAGTTCCTATTTCCAGCATTACCAAATTCTCGCCCTACTGCTGCCGTGGGGGAATGGAGACTCCCTAATTACAAGCAGCCACCAGCACAATTAGCAAAGTAAAAATGTTTTCTGTGCATGTGTGTGTGGGTATCTAAGTGTTTTGAGCATGTCTACTTGAGTGACTGTGTGACAGAGAGAAAGCAATTGGGAGTTTAAATACCTGAGTGCAAGTGGGAGTCAGTGGGTGAAAGTGAAAGTGAGTTACAGTAAGAAGAAATGTGAACGAGAGTGTACGAGAGTGGGTGTGACTGAGTGTGTGTTTATCTGTGTGACTGAATTGGGGATTCTGAATGTATGTATTTGTGTGTGTTACGCTTGCAAGCGTGCAGCTGGCCATGGGATACTGGAGGTCATGTTTGGCTTTTGAAGGCACTCATAGCAATAAGGTGGTGCTGGTATATTAGACGTTTCTCTTGGCTTAAGAGAGAGCCATAGCATATGGGGCGGCACCCATAGCAAAAGTCTATTGCTAACATACTGGAGATTGTAGTGTGAGTCACACATCCTATTCAGGGGCATGCAATATTTTGAATGGATAGACATTTCTAATGGGAGAATAACAGTATCCTCCCGTTAAAACATCTGTCCGTTTAAAGCACTGCTTATGCATGGCAACATTCTGGAACTGGCATATTGTGAGTTATTCTTTTCATAAATGGGACACCCATGATATAAGGGGACACCCTTGACAAAATGCTGGCCCTGGCTTACTGGTAGTAATAATTGACATATAGGGACCCCCCCCTTAGATATTTGGACACCTAAGGCAAAATTCTATGTGTAGCACACTAGATGTATATCTTAACATATGGGAGATTTCATGGAAAATGTTGAAAAAAAGGGAAGGCAACTCCTAGGGAACACCACGTTTCATTGACACACCATGAAAGTACTCGATTTTTTTTATGAGTGCACCTTTCTGAGCCTATTGCTTTTTAGCAAATGTATGAGCCTATGGCTTTTTACCAAATGTATGTGAAAAGTGTCCTTTCAATGCACTATTTGACTGTTATTGTTTTCTAAATTTTCTTAGGGTGAAAACCCACCCACGAATTCTCCTAGAACTCGGGTTTGCTAGCTTTCTCAGTCGCTGGAATCAGGGCAAACATTATGCCTCTCCCCTTTCAAAGATCGCCAGCGTCCCTGCAAGGCAGTACCTTTACTGTCAAGCATGGTATTGTGCAATACAGCGATATATTCAAGATTTCACCGAAGCATTCATTGTACTCCCTCGTGTAAACAAGGAATATAATAGGAAGTTGCAAGAGGTGGAAATAGGCTGGGTGACCAGATGAGACCATGTCACCTGAATACCACATTTCCAGTCCTATGGTTTTATTTATCCAAACTGTACAATTAAGGCGTCATATCCATTTTTGATTCAATTGAACTGGTTAGACTAACCCACTTCATTAACAATGATTTGTAAAAGAATCCGAGGACATGAAAAGTTGTGCTCCCGTTACACAGAGCCACCTGGCCATCCTAGTAATGGTAATTCGTTACCGTACTACAGTACTCCAAGTCCTTGCTCACCATCACGTGACCCTGCCTCGGTTACTGCGTTGGAATTACAGACTGCGAGGAGGGGGATTTCGCTGGGGTGCATCTTCTGAGTATCCCTCTGAATAGAAAGCCTCGTCGAAGCAAAAAATAGAAAAATGCAAACCTACTGTGGTAGAATGAAATGAACTGCTTGTTTCGCGGCTGTTTAAAATACTCCCGAGGCCCCTCAAGCATTGGGAGGCGTCTGCTATCTCACCATACGAAACAAGTGCCCGCTGCTTATTTTTCCCTAATTACAGACTGGATAGGCGCATAAATAATTACGCCATTAGGTTTGCTAAGAAGAAGAAGGCCTTTGGAGACACCATCCTGCGGAGTAAGCTGCGCCTCTCCGTGTGGCCTCAGGTGTCAGGAACCATTCATTTCAGTAATCAGGAAAGTTCGCAGACAGGGGCGCGCGGCGCAGCGGCGGCGACGTGGACGCACTTCTCAAATGCCAGCCACGTGATGAATCATTTATGACCCTGCCTTTTATTAATATCTGAAGCCGCCTAAGAAATGTTAAATCAGAAGTCTTCTTTCTTCGCGTACCGGGAAAGGTTGCAGACCAAGAGTAAGAAGTCAGCGGCGTTCAAATGTGAAACGTGACTCAAAACACGTGGTTAATTTATAAAATATGCTAGATTATACTGTTTCAAGGTGCCAGGACTATCATAACATAATTTTACGTTTTTTAATTACTAGAAACTATTATAATTTTCAAGGCAACGAGAAGACGCTGTGAAGTGGACCGTGCGTGCCCGTCTCACGCTTGTGCGCAGTTAGAAGTGAAGTCGCTGTTCCTGAAAAATCCCCGGAACGGCTTGACAGCTGGTTAGATGTTCCCTTGACAACTGCTCTGGTTAATCATGTGTGTAAATGAAGCCACTGCGCCAAGGTTCTGCAGGAGTCATTCCAGATCCCTTCTTTATTATCACCACTTTGCAGGTAGAGCGCCGAGCTTTATCAGCTTTACGCTGTTAGGAATTGTCAATTCCTCTCTTCGTGTTGTCAAAGAGGCAGTGAGGAAAACAAACAGATTGATTTGAGGGATATTTCGGGGGCCGGTGTTCACCTGGAAATTGCAGGGGCGGGCAGAGAACTGACGGCTTTCTTCCCCCACCCACTAGACGCTTTCTTTTATTTTTCCGGGGGCGGTTTGTTGCCTCACCTGGCTGAGTTGGGAAATCTATGTTGATGGAAACAAGGAAGTGGCTCGTGTCTTCCCTGTTAGAACGAGGCCACAGTCGAAAGCTTTTGCTGTTATGATTAACCTTGTTTGCGTGACTTTCAATTTGAATTTGCTAGAATGGCGCCTGCAGTGCTCTGGGAAGGTGGCGAGGATGCGACCGACACTCTATGCAGACCATAACGCTGAGTACATTTTAAAAGCCATGTTTGCGAGGCCAGCAACGTTGACTTTTTGCACAATTACACGAGTTAATTACAATATATGAAAGCTGCATTTCAATGGACCCTTCATCATTCAGGTTGTAAAGTATATATTCAGTTAAAAAACTTTTTGCGGTGTATCCCTTGATATAAATTGTGAGCCCAGGCAATCGTGCCATCAATTTGGCCTCCATTTCTACTTTTCAACGTGTATACAGCCACTGGAGTTTCAGTCATGTTACTCTACTGCCATCTAATGATAGCAAAAAATAGAACGCTGCTGGTGTTTTTAGGCACAGAATATTTTTTTAAAAATTGAACAGATATGACTTGAAAGTGCAGCACGTGAAATATAAGTATATGGTGGGTGATCGGTGTACCTCATCACCACAGAATCAAATTGACAGCAGCGCATTGGTCTTGTCAAGCAATATCAATACTCTGGGGAGAGGTTGTGGCTTAAAGGCTAGAGCGGTACACCTCGGAGCTGGGGAACCAGGTTAGAGTCTTGACAAGGGCGCACAACATCCTGTGATTCTGGGCAAATCCCTTGGGGCCAGAAGTAGGACCATTTCATTTAGCGCCTCGCAATTTGCGACACATTGCGAGTCGTAAATTGCAAGGCGCTAAATGAAATGTACAACAGTGTGTTTAACACTGTTTGCGATTCCCAATGGGGTCGCAAATTGTGAGGCTCATTAATATTAATGAGCCTCTCGCAATTTGCGAGCCCATTGGGAATGCCAGCCCTCCCTGAGATGGTGGCCTGCTGGGCTCAGCAGACCACCATGTCTGGGACTGCTTTTAAATAAAGCAGTTTTAAAAAAAAAATGCAGCCCGTTTTCCTTAAAGGAAAATGGGATGCATTTAAAAAAAAAAAATGAAACGTTTTCTTTCATTTATTAAGGGCAGGCAGTGGTCCCTAGGACCACTGCCTGCCCTTCAAAAATAATTTCGCATGCATTTGCAAATGGGAAGGGGTCCCCTGGGGACCCCTTCCCATTTGCGAATGCATTACCACCTCCTTGAAGTAGGTGGTAATTGTGAGTGTTTTGCAACTGCAATTGCGGTCGCAAAACATTTGTACATGGTTTTGAGACTCGCTATTTGGAAGGGTCCCCCTCCAAATAGCGAGTCGCAAAACCTATTTAGCGAGTCGCAAAAAAATTGCGACTCGCTAAATAGGCTATGTACATGGCCCAATAGGTGTTTGCATGCGCAAACGGGTTCGCAAACCCGTTTGCGCATGCAAAAACGGGTCGTACATCTTGCCCTTAATCTCCACATGCCTAACAAAATGAATGTGTCCGTCTGTAACACAACTGGTGCTCATGTAAAGCGCTCTGATACCTTCATGTCAAGTTCGCTCTATATATAACCCTGGGGAAAAAAATGCTCATTATTTGGTGAGGTAAGTAAAATACAACACATCGAAAAAAGCACATAACAGTAGTGCAAGGGTTTTGCAAAGCAAACAAAGAGTGGAAGACAATGTACCAAACCCGAGATCTAATATTCATATGATATTAGGTGGCTATAGTGACATTGTGAGGCTAAGGGGGCCGTGCACAATGAAGGCAAATACATACAGCTGGTTGGGTGAGGGTCAGTGTCAGACTGACCTATGGGGGCAATCTGGCAGTGCCCGAGGAGCTTGTCTGACAGATCAGTGTGTGGGCTGTTTTTTTGGCTTTTTTGTGGGTCTGGTGTATGGTCTGGTGGGACGGTTTTTAGAATTGATTTCTCTAATATTACCACAAGCATTGCCTGCAGCAAGCATACATGCGTGCAGTCTCCCATACCTTGCAAAATGCCTATACAGCTTGTCTTTATAAGCTTAAAACTACCCTAGTTTGCAAATGTGGGACGCCTTATCAGCTATCTGATTTGCTATTGGGGTCATTTTCAATTTGGAGCCCGGGCATGTTTTCTGTCCCAGTCTGAGGGTGTTAAACTGAGAACCCATATATGCATGCTGAATTACCTCCCTCTTCCAAGTCCCAGTCCTTAGCTGTAAGGCAAGACCAATTTTCCTTCAGGGAATTTCAGTTGCAAAAGTTGCAGGCCCCTTTCACGCCATTGAGGTGCAGCAAATGCCCTGATAATAAACACAATATCCGTGTCAACGGAGCAGTGCTATTGGTGCAGAGCTCGTCTTTTCCTGGGGTCATCCCAACCTTTGACTTTTCCCCCGCAGTGTGAGGGGGTAGATTTGTGGTGCATGGCTGTTGAAGATGTCTCCTTTTGACCTGCTGGCATAAGAGGCCTAAGTTGAGTGAAAACTCAGCTGTCCCACATTACATTTTTGAAGGAACTTACTCATGCTTAAACAGCTTGATCGTTGTAATGGCAAGAATGTGTCCGAAGAAGTGATCAGCTATGAGCTTGTGTTGCAGGGATTCTGCGCACACATAACTATGCGTAGGATTATGGGGTCTTAGTGTATAGGGACTGAGTCATCCTAGTCATCCTTAGTACCCATGAGCCCAGGACTGACTAGCTATAGTGTCTCACCTGCTCTTCTACTCACTCACAGAGAACAAGTGATTAGACACCCCAGAAATCGCGGTTGCAAGACACACCCTATCGCTCACACTCTTGTACTTGTCCACAATAAGATCTGACAGAGACACAAACAAGTTTAAAATATTTATTTTAACTAACTTGCTCTAATATGCAGTATACGTGCCACAGCAAGCAGGAAAATGCATAACACTAATATGGTAAGCGTAGCAATTAGTCCGTAAATCATGAAAGGAGCTGTCATTATAAAAAGACAGTTTAGCCTAATCTCCCTCCTTGTATAGAAGTAGAATGATTATATATCAGAAGATCTCTGGGCATTATCTGTAGACCCCGTACCTCAGTCTATAGATCGTTGATCTACATCATAGTTGCTGTCTTGCTCTTCTCCCTGAAAAGGTCCCTTTCCAAGTGTGTGCTACCTATTTCTGTATTCGAATAAGACCAAAGTACATATACCCAAATATTAGCTGCATCTGTATGTTTTGTCTAGGTGCTAGGGCCTGACCAGAACAGAATAACAAGGGACATTGTTGATCGACGTTGCTCGCAATGTTCAGACTAAATCCCAGGAACCTGCAGAGCGTGAACATAGCGATAGGTTCTCATGTGAAAACAGCAAAAGAGGCATTTGCAAAATAGACTTGTGTAGTAACGTGTTCAAAGCAGCGAACAATCTGCAGCGTACTCATGCTAACTTAGAAAAAATGACAATGTCCCCATGGGCCATATGACACTTGCACTCCAAACTACTGTCCAAAAAAGTGCCCACAATCGCAGATCGCAACCTTTCGAAATGCACTGTTGGTTAGGATCATAGAGCTAAATGGTGCCAAACATTTGCAGTAATAAAAGTATTTTAAATCTTATAGGGCCAGTATTTAAATAGGAAATTAACATCCTAATTGAAAAAATATGCTTTGGAACCACAGAATTATCAAAAATACTAGGAACTCACTTCTAATCAGTGTTCCCAGTAAGGTGCGTGCCCGGCGCGCGCACGTCTGTTCCCCAGAGCGCGCAGTGCTGTGTGTGGAGCGCGCACCCACAGCACATCCTGGGTGAGCATTCGGGCCGCCGCTTTTAAAACGCGAGCGGCGCGAAAAATGGTAATTTCCTGGTTGCGGTGGATCCTGCACTTGCTGCATTTCCTTCTTAATGAAGCGTGGCTGGGGGCTATTTGTGGGCCTTTGTGAAATTATTTGTTAATTGCAGCACCGTCATGCGCTGCAATTAACATAAATATTTTCACAATGGCCCACAATCAGCCCGCAGCCTCGCTCCTTTAAGAGAAGAAATGCAGCAAGTCCAAAAGCACGACATCTGCTTTACACGTCGTTCTTTTGGACTTGATGCAAGTCTTTTCTTAATGAAGCACGGCTGCGGCCTGATTGTGGGCCATTGTGAAAATATTTATGTTAATTGCAGCGCTTGACGGTGCTGCAATTAACAGGAATACTTTCCCAAATGCCCACAATCAGATCGCAGCCGTGCTCTATTAAGAAAATAAATGCAGCAAGCACAAAAGAACGACGTGTAAAGCACACGTCGTGCTTTTGGACTTTCATGGTGAAAAAGAAGAGATACATATCAAAAGAAAAGAGAACAAAAAAAACGCATAAACAAACTCAGTAAATGTAAACAAGGACAGGGGAGCGGGCAGAGGAGCGGATTCATCAAGGAGATAGAAAGGCAGTGATCCTTAATAGCAAGATAACGCAAATACATTTATTTAGAAAGAAATTCAGAGGCGGAATTTATTTAGGTGTTTTCAGAATGTCAAGTGCGTGGTGCGAGTGCAAGGATCGGAAGGCAGGGATTTCTGAACTGTTTCCACCGTGCCTGAAAAACACGGATCATGCTTGCACATAGTCCAAACTTGGAAATTTCCAGAATTAGTGACGGCTGTCTTCAGTGATCCTTGGATGAGTGCGAGACATACACTATACTGTGTGCTGAGCTTTGTGATTTGATTTTGACTTTCAAATGGTGCCGGCTAAGACACGTAAGGGCTGAGGTAAGGTAGTCAAGCTTTCAGGTGCCTGTCAGAAGTTGAAAGTGCATGAGCAGTACCGCTCTTTTTTTCCTAGTTTTTTTTTTTATCAAACATCATACATCAAATGCAGACAAGGATAACAGATATTAAGAAAAATCAACGATTGTTCAAGTGGGGCCTGCTTCAGCTTTCATACTATCCGCCAAATTGTTGCTGAACGGGCCCCATCATTAGAACCGGCTCTAATCTGTTGCAATATTGCACGCGTGTTGCTGCCATTTCACGACAGCTGCACAACACCTCTGCTACATATCCTAACATCAATGTTTGGGCTGTGCTGTCTATTTCCGCAGAAACTATCTTCACTTGTCTGAGCAATTGTTGTCCAGTATCGGTGATCAGGACAGTTGCAAGCTATTTATATGAAACTGCCTAAATCGTACATACACAACTATGCCAAATACCACGCATCAGGCGTTAGACTGAGTAGTTTTTTAAATATAACACTACGAAGCTCTGGCTGCCAGCTATGACCTATGTGGGACTGTCTGCGCCTCAGCCTGAGGCATGCCCAATGCCCGGAGCTTATCCCCGAGTCAGCTGACTGTGTTGACAGAGACATTTTAAGGCATGGGCAAAGTGGGCTCTGGCCCAGGGCCCCAGCTCTGTTCTGCATAAGGTCTTTCCCTGATGCCCTTTAATAATTCTTAAACAGATTGTTTAAATACTGTTTCCCTTCCATTTATTTTTAATGTGAGTGATGTGTGAGAGTCTACTACAGACATTTTGCAGAGAAATGTTGTATTTATGTTTCATGCAACATCCATAAAAAAGTTTCTTTTACATCAAAACAGGACCTCACATATGAGAAATGGGAGGGTGTCACAGAGATTATTTGCGCTGCATAAGAGACAACCTAGAGGTATTTCAGAGACTGGCCATTACTTTGCCATCTTGAGTGCAAGCTACAGAATGGGACTCTTGTTCTGAAAAACGCAGTGTTGCTCAGGTGTTGAAGGTGGTAGCAAATTCAAATGCAAGTGTTGTTGAGGTAATTAACACCCAATTAGCAGCTCAGCGAACAGTGACTTTGTGAAATATAATGCAATCACCTCACAAAAGTCTGCATCAGAACTGCTGCGCGACACATCTACGAAGGACTTCGCATCCCAGCCAGCAGCCGCATCAGAACCACCGCTGTGCGACGTACCATCAACACAGGCTTCTCACTGCAAGCCCCTTGTCGATGGCGTCCTCGACAACAGTGCAGGACTCCTCATCACAATCCCTGCAATGTCCTTGAAACCAGCCGGTATGTGACGCATCTCTGACGCAGGACTTCCCATCGCAAGCCCCTCATTGGCTGCATCCTCGATGACGATGCAGGACCTTGCTTTGCAGCATTGCAGCTTACAGGAACCGCTGCTGAGCGACGCATCTCCACATCAGAACCTCACTTCTCCTCCACTACATGACTGATCCTCGGCGCGGGATCTCACAACGCTCTACAACCAGGATTTAACGTACTCTTGTTCAGCAGGTCTAACTGGGTCCCTATATCTGACGAGCGCTGCATCGCGGTTGGCCTGAACCTGTGACTTTTACCTAGTCTGACGTGACTAGATATCTATAGTTGGCACTTAGTGCTTATAGGCACTTTTTTTACTTAAATCTTTAAACTTGCATATCTCTGGTACTACCGATTGGATGTTTGTCCTTTTGTTGTCAAATAATTATTACGGTTTACTCTATTTCTCTAAATGGGTGTAGGAGTTTTCTGTGTTTTGTTTTGACTTTAATACTGTTTGAAGTGCTCCATAGATACTTTACACATTGCCTCTAAGTTAAGCCTGACTGCTTTTTGCCACGCTACCAGAGGGTTAAGCACAGTTTAATTTGGGGTTTGCTTGTGTTTCATCCTGACAGAATGTGGTTGCTGTTTGAGTAGGGTTTCACTCCACTCAACCACAAACCCAATTTCCAACAAGCAGGGAGTAGTACACTCTGACTCCAGCCAAGGGTCTAGGACTTTGAGGATAGCACTTGTAGGCCAGGCCCACAGTTCCCTGTATGGTGCCTGCACATGCACGCACCCATGTCACTTGCGCACACCCATGTCACTCGGAGCGCGCAGTGCCTTCTTTAAAGCGCGCACCCACACAGCACATCCCCGAGAGACAAGTATTCATGTTAATCGCAGTGCCCTGTAGAACCATGACGGGCGCTGCAATCAAAATGAATACTTAAAAAAAGCAGCCATCTCCCCCCAGCCGCGCTCTATTACGAAAGGGCATGAAGCAAGCCTAAAAGCACAACGTGTGCTTTCACAATCACTAATATGGATTAGTGATTGTGAACGCACACGTCGCCTTTTGTTAATAGGGCTTGGCAGATTGTGTGCCTTTTTGAAAGTTTTCATGTTAAATGCAGCCCCGTGTATTAGTATGTCAGGCTCTGCAATTAACATGAAAACTTTCAAAAAGGCACGCAATCTGCCGCCCTCTATTAACAAAAGGCATGCAGCAAGCCTAAAAACATAACGTGTGCTTTTACAATCACTAATAATGTTAGTGATTCTGAAAGCACACGTCCTGCTTCTGGACTTGCTGCATGCCTTTTGTTAATAGAGCGTGGCTGCGGGCAGATTGTGTGCATTTTTTAAAGTATTCATGTTAATTGCTGCAATTAACATGTATACTTTCAAAAATGAACACAACCTGCTCGCAGCCACGCTCTATTAACAAAAAGCAAGCCCAGGGCTTTAAGTGGGCTGGGTCCTGCCGATGCTGAGTTTTTAAAAGCCGGTGCTGAGACAGGTCC
The DNA here is from genome assembly GCA_963921515.1 of Calotriton arnoldi. Classification (NCBI taxonomy): domain Eukaryota; kingdom Metazoa; phylum Chordata; class Amphibia; order Caudata; family Salamandridae; genus Calotriton; species Calotriton arnoldi. The sequence goes on along the minus strand of CAWUFW010002494.1, from coordinate 264,554 downwards.
CTATCAGGCTCTTCATTTTTGCCCTCACCCTCAGTGTAAAAAAAAATCTTAACTCTGCAGCAGTGCAACTGCTCAAAGCCTTTGGTGTAACTTCAGAGGACTTTTTATAGTTTTTCACAGTCTGATCATTTCAGAACTAAGGCATTTTCAATATTATATTCAACGAAGCCGTAGTTGTTGCTTATTTATCTTATGCAACTAACAACCATTGACAAAGCCAATAGTCCTGGCTTGTTGTAGGTAATGTTACTTGTTGTATTATGTATCTGGATGCAATGACAGAGGTAGCACAATAACGGTCGGGCGGCACACTATGCTAAGCACAGATTTTTAGCTTACGTGTTTTTAAGCCACACCCTTAATTACATCAGGCAGGCCCCTTTGAGAGACCCCCCAGTTTTTTCATCCCACTTTAAGCCCTGAGCAAGCCTAAAAGCATCACATGTGCTTTCAGAATCACTAACATATATTAGTGACTCTGAAAGCACACATGGTGGACTTCTATGTACATTCCCCCCTGCGTATCAATCAATCAATCAATCAATCAATCATGTCACTTATAAAGCGCACTACATACCCGCGAGGGTCTCAAGGCGCTGGGGGAAGAGGGGGGTGGTGCTGCTACTGATCGAAGAGCCAGGTCTTGAGGAGTCTTCTGAAGGCCAGTAGGTCTTGGGTCTGTCGGAGGTTGGTGGGGAGGGTGTTCCAGGTCTTGGCGGCGAGGTGGGAGAAGGATCTGCCGCCGGCGGTCGTTTTCCGGATGCGGGGGACTGTGGCGAGGGCGAGGCTGGTCGAGCGGAGCTGGCGGGTGGGGGTGTAGAAGCTGATCCAGGAAATCATCTTCAGAGCTGATAAGTGAACTCATGATTATCAGTTTTAAAGAGTGGAGTAACCCCCGCCTTGGTAGAGCCAGCTGTGTTCTGCAGAGAGTCTTGCCCTGATGACCTTAAATAATTCTTAAACAGATTATTGCAAATAGCATTTTCCTTTCATTTATTTTTAATCTGGGTAATGTGTGAGATTGAAGTAGGGGGCATGGCTTGGACGGCAGAGGCTGCTTGATCGCGTCTCTCTGCCCTAGAACGGAGCCCGAAGGGGGTGATTCCGGAGTTATAGCGCTCGTGAAAGTGTCGGAGTGCAAGGATTCGATTAATGAAGGTCTGCTGCTCCCGTTGGTGTTATGTGAGATGACTTTTAAATAGCGGCTCGGAAATAATACCTGATGCAACTTTTGGCCCGGAGTGAAAGAGCTTTATCAAAATGGCGGATTCCGAGCGTTCCTGCACCGGACCTCTGTATGTGGCAATACTCTAATCACGATCCTTGGTATCGCCGGATTTCATTGTATATTACTGCTCTCAGCTTACTACAAGGTATTTATGCTTTACAACTGATCCCTCTGTTAAAGCGGAGCTTTTTTCATGAATGAAGCCTGACTCTAAGATGGCGGATCTCGAGAGTTACGGCATCGGGCTTTGTTATTGCCAATAATTGCATATAAGATTCCTCATGCCTCCTGCTGTATCGGTATTCTCCTGGTTTTACCCTGCATCAGTGTACTTGTACTTGTGCTCCAATACCAATGACCTCGCTGAGCTGAGGAGTCTTGCATGTGGCGGCGGCTTGTGGGAACCAACTTCTGATGAGTCTAGCGAGCGTGGAGGTCTCCCCGGCGTATTGACGCCTCCCCTTGCGAATCAGATGAGAGGCAAGATGGCACCAAGCGCATTTCCGGCACGGCGGACCCCCACGATGGCAGCACAGGCAGTGGCGCGATCAGAGGCCGCTTGTGGACCCCTACTCTGGTTATCGGTGATGCCGCACCAGCTTCCAGCGCCTGCACCAAGAGCCCTGGTGTGGGGAGAAAATAATCAGTCACGATAATTAGCGTCGCAGCGTGGGACCGGCCTGACGCCTAAGACGAGTTTAAAAGGTTCAAGAAATATTAGCAGGCTGGGAGCCACTCCAATTCCTTCCGATTGTCCAACCGGACGCACACCCGATGGGTATTTGCCGCATTTTTTTGACTTTATTAGGGGCTCTGCGGCTGTTCGTTTAAAGCGTGTTGCCTGTCCTTATAATGGCGACTCTACGAGCAACACGGAGCTCCTCCTTCCAGCCTGGCGATTTGGTGCTTTGTCAACGTGGCGCTAGCCAAGTGGGAAGAGGCAATGCCATTAGACCCTTATACAGGGAGTGCCTTTCTCTACCATCTTGACTCCCTTAAATGGCCCCTGTAGGAGAGTAGGATCTGCTTCACATGGGTACCCCCACTTTTTGCTGATGCTTCACTGTTTTTCGACATTAGTCTGGCTGGGGCCCTGCTAATCAGAACCCCAGCCTAGCTGCTTCCTCTCTAAAATGGTTTCCATGTGCCTTAGGCACATCACTGATTGGGATCTGGAGTGCCCTTATAAGTCCCTAGTATATGGTATACTATGTACCAAGGGCATAGGTACCTCAGAGGCCTGCCAGGGGCTGCAGCATGTATTATGCCACCCCTGGAAGGCCATCCAAACTGACACCACAGGTCTGCTACTGCAGCCTGGGTAAGATGGTGCATGCACCCCTTACTGTGATATAGGTTACCTATATCACGAAATACATACACACATATAAACCTATAAGTCACTCCTAAGGCAGGCCTTATCAATCCTAAAGGCAGAGTGCGTGGTTCCTATGTGAGAGGGTGCCCCTGCATGAGCAGGGCCCCTCTGCAGCGTTCGGAGACCATCTCTGATGCTGTTTGTAGTGCAGCCTGACCATATACTCTTAAGCGCATTATATCCTCGCGGTAAAATGCTAACTTTGGAATGGCTGCACCTAAACATGTCGTGTTTGGTGTCAAACATCTTGGAATACTACCCCCCGCCAATCCTGGCGGCGGGGGTAGCATTCCACCCTTCTAGAGGGAAAGACATGTTAACTCTGACTAGTCCGGTAACTTCTTTCCAGAGCCCTGGCATCACAAAATGGATGCTGCTGCCACAGACACGAGTCTGGCCTCCTGCTGCTGGACGAAACTCCGGCAGGGGAGGCCTGGACAATAGGTTTCCTGTCCCAGGGAGGTGTGACCACCTCCCCAGACAGGATAATGTGTATTGGGGCTGGGCGGGAGCACTTTCGGGTGCTTTGAAGTCCTGCACTGGGGGCACATTTGGTGTCCCTGTGCATACCCCAGTTCAAACCGGATCAGGGGCTTGCAGCCCCTGCTTTGGCGCGAACTGGACAAAGGGAAAGGGGTGTAGCCACCCCTCTGCCCTGATCCACCCATAGGTGGGGCCACAGAGTAGTCCAACCCCTATTTTTAGAATAAAGGTAGGAACCCAGTCCTTAGGACTTTAGATTATCCCTGGACGAAACTCTGAAACTGAATCCTGGACCTTCGATGCTCTACTCACGATTAGAGGACAGAAGAATCTCCCTTGGGGTCAAGGAGTGACTCCCCTGCTTGGCAGGCACCAAAGAAGCATCTGTCCGGTTCGCATTTCTGAAGTTCCCGTCGGACGCCGAAGTCATCGCATCACCAGAGGTAGATTCTCAGACTTCCCCGAGGCTACCCTGAGTCCCCAGCAAAGCTGAGGCCCGTGGCTATCGTGGGTGACTTGAGACCATGACCCCTGGACACCGAGCACATTTGCAAGTACATCCTCTTCTGGGTCTCCCAAGAAGTCGTGCTTTTGGCTCCGAGTAGCCCTAGCCTCCAGCACCACCTGCACCGAAGATCACTGGCCCCCACTCCACGAGTGTCCTGTAAGCCAGATCCACGTGTGGCGTCACGAGGCTCCTTCGCGGTCGCTAGCCCGTTGGCTAGTAGCCCTTAACGAAGGCCAATCCTTTTCTTACTTGGTATCCTGGTTGCTCCAGGCCTGCCCTCACTTACCCTTGCTGGGTGAGTTCCACAGACCTTGCTGGTCTGCACCATCGACGATCTACATCTTCACCGAGACTTGCCGTTGCCAAGGCTTGTTGGGTCCAATCCGGTCACCGACACCTCAGCACTCGACAGACATCGTGTACCAGCCCGAATCCTGCTCCTGGTTGCCGACAACGCCTCTTGGACCTCGTGGCTGAAGAGTCAAGACGACCGTCAATGCACCTGAAGCACTCGACATCGGTGGGCATCTGTCCATCGCCTTCCTGGTCACTGGCTAGTGACCCAGACTCTGTCCCCTCTGCTTTCAAGTTCTACAGAACTCCGATCCACTCTTGGATCCACCCGGACACTTTTTCTCTTGGCCGCCAGCAGCACTTTGCAGCAGATCGCCATTCGAATCGACGTCGAAACCCGACCCCGAAAGGCACCTATGCACCCGGCTTCCCTGGGTGAGGTAACACGAGTACTCCGGTGCTCCCGTGGGTAGAGACTCTTCAAAGTCCTAGATCTCAAAGGGTTTTGTCCTAGTCATCTTTTAAGTGTCCCTTTTCTCTATTTTCCCGATCCCGACTTTCTCCATAGAAGTCAACGGTTATCGCGGTTGTGTATTTACACTGCACGCGTCTCCCGTAGGTCCCCTGTGTCACTACCTTGGGTGGTTCCTTGTGGTCCAAGCACTTCTAGAGGCTCTAGGCCTAGTGTCCAGTTCAGTCGTGGTTCGCATACCACTTTATTGGTATATGGTTTGGTACGCCCCTAGGGCCCAAACGTGTATTTGTGCTATTACTGTGATCTAATAACTTATAACTTATGTACTTCGAACTCTAGCCTCATAAAGAGACTAGAGGGGTGTGTTTAGCAATAAATACATATATTTTGAATATATACCTGGTGTGGTGCTCTTTCATTTGGTCACTCAAGAGATTATAGACTGGTAAAACAAGCTGCTTTACATTCCTTCAAGATTTAGCCTGAAGGCTGCTCTCCATAGCTACCACTAGGATAGCTTTCAATAAGGTTGTCTTTAACCTATCTCCAATAAGGGGTTGTTTGGACTGGTGCAAGGTGCCCACTACAATTAGTGGACAGCATATACCAGGCCAACTTTTCACATTGGTGTGCAGCGTGTGGGATTCCAGCTTGCTATTGTTTTACCAGATAATCTCAATTGAATTGATCAACTGAAAACCACTAAAGGTACCTAAGGTACATATAATTTAAGCTTAGAATACAGTAAGTTCTACTGAACTTAGAGTTGTGTGTTAAGGGATAGCACAACCCTTTCTACAACTCAAGAGAGTTTAGTAGGCCACACTAGAGTAGGTAGTGCATACACCACACCACACTAGTAATGTCTTTAAGGGCAGGATCCAAAGAATCCTTGCAGGAAGCCATTGAGCTTCCACCCTCCAAGTATGATACACTCCCATTCTTGGAATTGAGAGCTTTATGTAACTTGAGAAAAATAAGGACAGGCCAAAGCCCCACCACCCAACACCTCAAGGAGTTGTTGGTGGCTTATGACCTTAGTAAGCCTGTAGGGACTGAAGGGGTAGGAGCTGAGGGTGGGGCAGAAGAAGAGGATGAGGCCAGGGGTACCAATACCCCCAACCCCCCCTCTGAAACTGGCCAGGAGGGTGACAATGACCCTGACCTGGAAAACCCAATCCCTCCTGTGGATGATGATGAGGATGATCAAGATGACACCCTCTTTGTCCCCCCAGGAAGGATTAAGAGTGTGCCCAGGAAGTCTAGATCTCCTTATCAGGAGTCTAACCACTCTGGCACCTCTATAGGGAGCTCTGTCTCCTCTCACAGGAGGGAATCCTCTCATGAGAGGAGAACCAGACTGGTCCAGTATGAGGAAACTCAGCTGGAAATCAGAAAAAAGCAATTGGCTTTAGATAGGGAATCCCTAGATCTCCTTAGAGAGAGAAGAAAGTTGGGACTAGAGTCCCATGGTGGCAGCCATGTCCCTAGAGACAGGGAAAGGTCCTATGACCATAGGAACCTGAGCAAGATTGTCCCTCCCTACCAGAGTGGGGATGATATCCACAAATGGATAACTGCATTAGAGAGGGCCTGTAAAGTACAGAAGGTCCCTCAGGAGCAGTGGGCAGCAATCTTGTGGCTCTCCTTTGCTGACAAAGGTAGAGATAAGCTCCTCACTGTTAGAGAGGAGGATGCTGATAATTACATGGTCTTGAAGAGTGCTCTTATTGATGGGTTTGGCCTAACCACTGAACAGTACAGGTTGAAGTTCAGAGACACCCAAAAGCACAGACTCAAGACTGGGTAGACTATGTGGATTGTTCTGCCAAGGCTCTGGAAGGCTGGTTGATGGGCAGTAAGGTGTGTGACTTCTCAGGATTGTACAATCTGATAATGAGGGAGCAGATTCTTAATAACTGTCAAAATCAGCTGTTGCATCAATACCTGGTAGACTCTGATCTGACCTCTCCCCAAGAATTGGGAAAGAAGGCAGACAAATGGGTCAGAACCAGGGTGAAGCAGAAGGTACAGAACCAAGGTGGGGAAACCAAGAAGCAAGATGCTAAGAACTCTGAAAAGGGTGGGGAGAAGGGTAAAGATCAAAAGTCTTCATCAGGCCCCCAAAAATCTTCTTCTGGTGGGGATTCACAGTCTACCAAAGGGAAAGGCCAAAGAAAACCATGGTGCAAGGTCTGTAAGCAAAAGACCCACTGGACCAGTGATTGCACCAAGTCCAAAGACTCCAGTCCAGCACCCACCAATGCCCCAAAGGCACCTGTTCCCCCTAGTACAGTTGGTGGAAGTGCTCCAGCAAAGGGTTTAGTAGGGTTCACCCTGGGAACTGAGTTGGGCTCTGACCTAGTCAGAGAACTGACTCAGGCTGTGTTAGTCTGTGATGGAGGCATGGATGTGACCTCCACTGTGAGTCCCAGTAATCTGGGCAAGTACAGACAACAGCCTTTAATCAATGGACGTGAGGCTTTGGCATTTAGGGACACAGGGGCAAGTGTCACAATGGTGACACAAGACCTTGTGCTTCCTGGGCAAGTTATGCTTGGTGAGATGTACCAAGTGACCAATGCTAGCAATGTCAGAACAGACCATACTCTGGCAGTTGTTAACTTCTCCTGGGGAGGGGTAACTGGCCTTAAGAAGGTTGTGGTAAGTGCAAACCTACCAGTCGAATGCTTGCTTGGCAATGACTTAGAGACTTCTGCTTGGGCAGAAGTGGAGCTCAGGACCCATGCAGAAATGCTGGGGATCCCTGCAGATGTGTTTGCTGTGACCAGGTCACAAGCCAAAATGTCTAGCACTGAACAGGCCTTGGATTCTGGAAGAATGGACCAAGTGCCTTCCAAGAGGAGGAGTAGTAGGGTTAAGGCAGTGCCTTCCCCTTGGCTCAGGAGGAAGATCAGTCCCTTGAGGGGATGATCTCAGCCCTGAAGAAGGAACTGTCCCAGAGGAACTTGAACCTGACCAGGTTGAGTTCTTGGGGACAGGGGGACCTTCTAGGGCAGATCTGAGCAAGGAGCAGCAGAGCTGCCCCTCCCTTGAACCCCTCAGACAGCAAGCTGCTGCTGAGGCTGCTGGGAAAGCTAGTGGTCCCCATACAGTGTATTGGGATGATGGACTCCTGTACTCAGAGAGTAGAGACCCCAAGCCTGGTGCTACCAGGAGGTTGGTAATACCTTTGAAGTTCAGGGGCTTCCTATTGACCCTAGCCCATGATATTCCCTTAGCAGGTCACCTGGGCCAGAACAAGACTTGGGACAGAATTGTCCCTCACTTTCACTGGCCCCACATGTCTGAAGACAGTAAGGAGTTTTGTCGCTCCTGTGTAACCTGCCAAGCCAGTGGCAAAGCAGGTGGCACTACAAAGGCCCCCTGATACCACTACCTGTGGTGGGGGTGCCCTTTGAAAGGGTAGGGATTGACATTGTTGGTCCCATGGATCCCCAAACAGCCTCTGGGCACAGGTTTATCCTGGTGGTAGTGGATCATGCCACCAGGTACCCAGAAGCTATTCCCCTCAGGACCACTACAGCACCTGTGGTGGCAAGGGCCCTCCTGGGAATCTTCTCAAGAGTGGGCTTTCCTAAGGAGGTAGTATCAGACAGGGGTGCTAACTTCATGTCTGGGTACTTAAAAGCAATGTGGAAGGAGTGTGGAGTGACTTATAAGTTCACCACACCCTATCACCCACAATGCAATGGTTTAGTTGAGAGATTCAACAAAACCTTGAAGGGCATGATTAAAGGGCTCCCAGAAAAGCTTAGGCGTAGATGGGACATACTCTTGCCCTGCCTTTTATTCGCATATAGGGAGGTGCCTCAGAAGGGGGTTGGCTACAGCCCTTTTGAACTTCTGTTTGGCCACCCTGTGAGGGGTCCACTGTGCTTGGTGAAGAAGGATGGGAGTTACCTCTCAAGCCCCCAAAGCAAGATATAGTGGACTATGTACTTGGTCTCCGCTCCAGGATGGCTGAGTACATGAAAAAGGCAACCAAAAACCTTGAGGCTAGCCAGGAACTTCAGAAGGCCTGGCATGACCAAAAGGCTGTTCTGACTGTTTACCAGCCAGGACAGAAGGTGTGGGTGTTGGAGCCAGTGGCCCCAGCAGCTCTCCAAGATAAATGGAGTGGACCCCACACTATTGTTGAGCAGAAGGGTGAGGTCACTTATTTAGTAGACCTAGGAACACCCAGGAGTCCCCACAGGGTTCTCCATGTCAACAGGTTAAAACCATATGTGGACAGGGCAGACATGGGCTTGCTCATGGCTACTGATGAAGGGCAGGAGGAAGAGAGTGACCCACTCCCTGACCTGCTCTCACAGAACCCTGACGATGGGTCAGTTGATGGTGTAGCCTTGGCAGGCAGCCTCACTACCCAGCAACAAACTGATTGCAGGCAAGTCCTCAATCAGTTTAGACATATGTTTTCACTGACACCCAGTCAGACCACCTGGTGCACTCATGAAGTGGACACTGGGGACAGTCTGCCTATTAAAAACAAGATTTATAGGCAACCTGACCATGTCAGGGACTGTATCAGGACTGAAGTCCAGAAAATGTTGGAATTGGGAGTTATTGAACCCTCAGATAGCCCTTGGGCTAGTCCAGTAGTCCTTGTACAGAAACCTCACACCAGTGGTGGAAAAAGAGAGATGAGGTTTTGTGTGGACTACAGGGGTCTCAATGCAGTCACTAGGACTGATGCCCATCCAATACCCAGGGCAGATGAGCTCATAGATACTTTGGCCTCTGCCAAATATCTCAGCACATTTGACCTAACAGCTGGCTACTGGCAGATCAGACTAGCTGATACTGCAAAGCCCAAAACAGCATTCTCGACCCCTAGTGGACATTATCAATTTGTGGTAATGCCCTTTGGTCTGAAGAATGCACCTGCCACTTTCCAGAGGTTGGTGAATACAGTTCTCACAGGACTGGAAGCCTATAGTGCAGCTTATCTAGATGATATTGCTGTCTTTAGCTCCACCTGGGAGGATCACCTGGTCCACCTCAGGAATGTTTTACAGGCCCTGCAAAAGGCAGGCCTGACTATCAAGGCCACTAAGTGCCAGATAGGGCAGAGTCAGGTTGTGTACCTGGGCCACCTTGTGGGTGGAGGCCAGGTTCAACCTTTGCAGAGCAAGATCCAGACCATCATGGACTGGACTGCTCCCACTACCCAGACTCAGGTGAGAGCCTTCTTAGGCCTGACTGGGTACTATAGGAGATTTGTCAAGGGGTATGGATCAATAGTGACACCCCTGAATGACTTAACTTCTAAGAAAATGCCCAAAAAGGTTCAGTGGACAGTTAGCTGTCAAAAGGCATTTGATGACCTCAAGCAGGCCATGTGCACTGCTCCAATTCTGCAGAGTCCTGATTACTCCAAGAAGTTCATTGTTCAAACTGATGCATCTGAATTGGGGGTAGGGGCTGTACTGTCACAATTGAATGAAGAAGGTCAGGATCAGCCAGTAGCTTTTATTAGCAGAAGGCTGACCCCTAGAGAGAAACGTTGGTCAGCCATAGAGAGGGAGGCCTTTGCTGTGGTCTGGGCTCTGAAGAAGTTGAGGCCATACTTGTTTGGTACACACTTCCTGGTTCAGACAGACCATAAGCCCCTTTTATGGCTAAAACAAATGAAGGGTGAAAACCCCAAACTGCTTAGGTGGTCCATTTCCCTACAGGGGATGGACTTTACAGTGGAACCTAGGCCTGGGAGTAACCATGCGAATGCAGATGGACTCTCTAGGTATTTCCACTTAGAACATGAAGACTTAACTGGGCAAGGTTAGTTTAATGTCCCTACGTTTGGGGGGGGGGTTGTGTAGGAGAGTAGGATCTGCTTCACATGGGTACCCCCACTTTTTGCTGATGCTTCACTGTTTTTCGACATTAGTCTGGATGGGGCCCTGCTAATCAGAACCCCAGCCTAGCTGCTTCCTCTCTAAAATGGTTTCCATGTGCCTTAGGCACATCACTGATTGGGATCTGGAGTGCCCTTATAAGTCCCTAGTATATGGTATACTATGTACCAAGGGCATAGGTACCTCAGAGGCCTGCCAGGGGCTGCAGCATGTATTATGCCACCCCTGGAAGGCCATCCAAACTGACACCACAGGTCTGCTACTGCAGCCTGGGTAAGGTGGTGCATGCACCCCTTACTGTGTTATAGGTTACCTATATCACGAAATACATACACACATATAAACCTATAAGTCACTCCTAAGGCAGGCCTTATCAATCCTAAAGGCAGAGTGCGTGGTTCCTATGTGAGAGGGTGCCCCTGCATGAGCAGGGCCCCTCTGCAGCGTTCGGAGACCATCTCTGATGCTGTTTGTAGTGCAGCCTGACCATATACTCTTAAGCGCATTATATCCTCGCGGTAAAATGCTAACTTTGGAATGGCTGCACCTAAACATGTCGTGTTTGGTGTCAAACATCTTGGAATACTACCCCCCCACCAATCCTGGCGGCGGGGGTAGCATTTCACCCTTCTAGAGGGAAAGACATGTTAACTCTGACTAGTCCGGTAACTTCTTTCCAGAGCCCTGGCATCACAAAATGGATGCTGCTGCCACAGACACGAGTCTGGCCTCCTGCTGCTGGACGAAACTCCGGCAGGGGAGGCCTGGACAATAGGTTTCCTGTCCCAGGGAGGTGTGACCACCTCCCCAGACAGGATAATGTGTATTGGGGCTGGGCGGGAGCACTTTCGGGTGCTTTGAAGTCCTGCACTGGGGGCACATTTGGTGTCCCTGTGCATACCCCAGTTCAAACCGGATCAGGGGCTTGCAGCCCCTGCTTTGGCGTGAACTGGACAAAGGGAACGGGGTGTAGCCACCCCTCTGCCCTGACCCACCCATAGGTGGGGCCACAGAGTAGTCCAACCCCTATTTTTAGAATAAAGGTAGGAACCCAGTCCTTAGGACTTTAGATTATCCCTGGACGAAACTCTGAAACTGAATCCTGGACCTTCGACGCTCTACTCACGATTAGAGGACAGAAGAATCTCCCTTGGGGTCAAGGAGTGACACCAAAGAAGCATCTGTCCGGTTCGCATTTCTGAAGCTCCCGTCGGACGCCGAAGTCATCGCATCACCAGAGGTAGATTCTCAGACTTCCCCGAGGCTACCCTGAGTCCCCAGCAAAGCTGAGGCCCGTGGCTATCGTGGGTGACTTGAGACCGTGACCCCTGGACACCGAGCACATTTGCAAGTGCATCCTCTTCTGGGTCTCCCAAGAAGTCGTGCTTTGGGCTCCGAGTAGCCCTAGCCTCCAGCACCACCTGCACCGAAGATCACTGGCCCCCACTCCACGAGTGTCCTGTAAGCCAGATCCACGTGTGGCGTCACGAGGCTCCTTTGTGGTCGCTAGCCCGTTGGCTAGTAGCCCTTAACGAAGGCCAATCCTTTTCTTACTTGGCATCCTGGTTGCTCCAGGCCTGCCCTCACTTACCCTCGCTGGGTGAGTTCCACAGACCTTGCTGGTTTGCACCATCAACGATCTACATCTTCACCGAGACTTGCCGTTGCCAAGGCTTGTTGGGTCCAATCCGGTCACCGACACCTCAGCACTCGACAGACATCGTGTACCAGCCCGAATCCTGCTCCTGGTCGCTGACAACGCCTCCTGGACCTCGTGGCTGAAGAGTCAAGACGACCGTCAACGCACCTGAAGCACTCAACATCGGTGGGCATCTGTCCATCGCCTTCCTGGTCACTGGCTAGTGACCCAGACTCTGTCCCCTCTGCTTTCAGGTTCTTCAGAACTCCGATCCACTCTTGGATCCACCCGGACACTTTTTCTCTTGGCCGCCAGCAGCACTTTGCAGCAGATCGCCATTCGAATCGACGACGAAACCCGACCCCGAAAGGCACCTATGCACCCGGCTTCCCTGGGTGAGGTAACACGAGTACTCCGGTGCTCCCGTGGGTAGAGACTCTTCAAAGTCCTAGATCTCAAAGGGTTTTGTCCTAGTCATCTTTTAAGTGTCCCTTTTCTCTATTTTCCCGATCCCGACTTTCTCCATAGAAGTCAACGGCGTATCGCGGTTGTGTATTTACACTGCACGCGTCTCCCGTAGGTCCCCTGTGTCACTACCTTGGGTGGTTCCTTGTGGTCCAAGCACTTCTAGAGGCTCTAGGCCTAGTGTCTAGTTCAGTCGTGGTTCGCATACCACTTTATTGGTATATGGTTTAGTACGCCCCTAGGGCCCAAACGGGTATTTGTGCTATTACTGTGATTGAATAACTTATAACTTATGTACTTCGAACTCTAGCCTCATAAAGAGACTAGAGGGGTGTGTTTAGCAATAAATACATATATTTTGAATATATACCTGGTGTGGTGCTCTTTCATTTGGTCACTCAAGAGATTATAGACTGGTAAAACAAGCTGCTTTACATTCCTTCAAGACTTAGCCTGAAGGCTGCTCTCCATAGCTACCACTAGGATAGCTTTCAATAAGGTTGTCTTTAACCTATCTCCAATAAGGGGTTGTTTGGACTGGTGCAAGGTGCCCACTACAATTAGTGGACAGCATATACCAGGCCAACTTCTCACAGCCCCCATAACTATGCCCTTGTCCAAAGCACTCCTACTCCCCTTGTTGGGGATGGATCCAGCATCTTTGCCCTGGAGTCTCAGAGACCCCCCTGAGAGAGTCCACAGTGACAAGGGTGTCACACATAGTGGATGACCGGGATTGATCCCCTTACCACTGGGAGCCGTCTCCTACCCTGCCGGACGTCGGACACTGTGTTCCCGCTGGGTTTCCTACCCCTCCCCCACCTCTTCCCTCCTTCATTCTTCAGAGTGTGCCCATGACCAAAGCACTCCTCTCCCCTTGTTGGGGTGGGATCCAGCATCTATGCCCTGGAGTCTCAGCGACCCCGCTGAGAGAGTCCACTGTGACAAGGGAATCACACATAACTGAGGACTGAGAATGATCCCTGTACCGCGGGGAGCCGTCTCCCGCCCAGCCGGACGTCAGACACAGTTACTTCCCCGTCTACACGCTGTGTCCCCTACCCCCTCCACCTCCGCTTCCCTCCTTCATTCTTTGGCTACCTCCCCTTTTCCTTTCCTCTCTCCCCTGAATTCCTCTCCACCTGCCTGCTTTGTCTATCCTTATGCCTATGCTCCGCTTAATCTCCCTCCCGTCACCCTTTTACATTACCCCCTTACCCCTCTACACGCCATGAACCAACGGATGTAACTTGTAACTGTTGTACCTTCTGTAACAATGTTTAATTTGTAACCTATGTAACTCTCCTCATTTAAAGCGCTCTGATACCTCCGGGTCTAGCCAGCGCTATATAAAACTCAAGTAAATAAACTGTATTACAGACATTTTATGAAAAATGTGTTTTTGTTTCTTGCAACATCCATAAAAAATGTTTCATTTAGATCCAAACAGGATCTCAGATATGAGAAATGGGAGGATGTCACAGTGATTATTTGCAGTAGTATTAGTGAGTTTCTACTGTGTTGCAATATTGGAAAAATACATCACTATCCCTGAATATTAACTATAAACACATTTGGAATTTGAACCAGTGTGTCTGTGCACTGTTTGTGATCTGGCCAAAAGGACACGAGAAAGCTGAAACTGGAACATAAATTCAAAGCTGATCCGCACAGAGGCCCCCAAAATATGTTTGGCCTAGGGCGCTCAAAGTCCTTAAGATGTTCCTGAGCCGCCGCTGTGTTGTTAGTTAGGAAAGAAGAGCTTCACTGGCACTGCGGAATGAGGCTGGTTGCCCCGGTTTCCTAACATATATTAGTGTAGCTTTGTCGTGGTTGCAGATGCTCTGCACTGCACTTTCTCATTTCGAACATGACACAACGATTGTACGGCAGTCACCAATACGAAGGCCATCCCCCTGGCTGGACTGGCCTTAGCAGGCATCGGGCGTTTGCCTGGGAGGCTGGAAGGGTGGGGGGTAGTTTTGGAGCAGTGGGGGCCAGTTTTGTTACTGGGGCCAGTTTTGCAGCGATGCTGCAATATCGGCCCTCAGTAACAAAAGCACCAGTGCTGGGGACCGGTTTTAAGCAGTAGTGCTTGACACTTGCCCCCCGCCCCCTCCACCCTACCCCTGGTGGGTGGGAGCCGGTGCGGCAAAATTGCCAGGGCTACTTTGGGTTCCCAGTCCGGCCCTGCCTGCCCCATCAAACAGGCCTCATCCGTTCCAGTACCTAGGTCAGTTATCTGCACAATCAAGCAGGAACCCCGAGGCAGAACCCCTGTCCCTGCACCCACACATGCGGTCAGGTTTTTGGCGCACATTGCCGTGGCTGGAGCGCACAGAGACCTCACACTGCTGCACACAGAGGAAAAAAATGAGAGGGAACATTGCTTCTAATTGCTTTTTTATCTGTAGATTTGTTGTGGATGTTATGATTAATGTTTGCTCGGATAAATGACATTCTGAGAAAGGAAGTGATGCTAGTGTGTAAATGCAAAAATAAACAAAAAAATAGTGTTACTTTCATTACATGCAGTTTTATATAGCACAAACTTGGCCCAGAGGGATTGGAGCACTTTAAAAAGCACCAGATAACATTACAGAGGGTCAAATTAATCTTTCAGGTTCATGTAGATTAAGTGATTTGCCCAGAATCACAGATGTTGAGCTAATGCTGGGATTTGAACCTCATTCCCCAGTTTCAAGGTCAACTAAGGCCAAAACCTGTCCCTGTTGATTGCAGTAATTGATATGTGGCAGACAAAGGAGAAGAGCAGAGACTGATTTATCTCCGCCTGTTGCATGGAGTAGACGGGGACAAAAATAAACTGACAAGCTCCCTCGCTGGCTCTCACCAACTCCCCACCACTCCTCCAGTCCTCTACCCTACCCCAGTCCCCTGCAAAGCAAGTGCTAATGGCTTCCCATCAGCATCTCCTTGAGGCCTCTGTCACACCAAGAGGGAGCTAGAGGGAAGACACACCTCGTGCTGTGACAGATGGAGCAGCCCATTGTCATTCTGCCTAGGACATGAGCCCAATGGCCCGTCTTCCTATGCATGGGGTCAAGCTAAGTATATGTTTGTTAAGGCTATAACAACAACCTTTCATATTGTGCACCAGGGCTGGAGTCCTTAATAGACCAAAAAAACAGCCCACTAACTTCCTTAGCTAGAGGTCTATCGGCCGATGGCCAATTGCCCACCTTGCCAATCTGAGGCTGCTGTCAGTGGATGCAGCATCTCCATGCTAATGGATTGCAAAGTGAAAGAAGCTAATAAGTTGGCTGCTTTCATCGGATGAATCATGTGTGCGTTGGTAGGCGTAATCTGGTACATACAGGCATGTGCATACAGAATGGCTCTGGACACCTGGGAATTAATAAGGGTCGCTTCTTGTCTGCAACCAAATCAAAGTACCAGTTTTTACCATATTCACAGAAACATTTTATTATGTGGTTCACATTGGTGTAGTGCTGTCATTTATTGGGCACAGTTAACACATTTTATTGCTTAAAAACCATTACCTAAATAGTCAGCTTGGGGGCACATTATATATGCTAATCAGAATTTGAGGGCCTAAACTCCTTTGGCTTTATAAGGGCCTCGCCACATTCCTGTTTACCTTTACTGACTGAGTGCACATAACCTTTTTTACCTTTAAAACAAAGCATATTTTTTCTAGCACTTAAACATTTTTTTATTTTTTTTCAAGAATTCTACTTTGCACCCCATGTTTTTAAGAAAGATATCAGAACTGTGTCCATCTGAGATAGAAGTTATTTCTCTCGGAAAAAAGGTAAGCCTCAATGTGCACTTGACGTTGACAACACTAGAACTTCCTTTGAATCCACCACTTTCTGAGCCCCTTAAACTTTACAAACAAGCGAAGCAAGTTCAAATCCTTTGCCTCTCAGGAACCCTAAGATAATGGGCTCTCAAAAGAATTAATATAATGATTGTTGTATTTTAAAAGACTATATGGGCTTGTATTAGAATTATCAAACATACCAGCCCTTTTTTTAAATTTTCATTTAACTTTTATACTTTTCAAAAGAGGTCTCCATTATTATGAGTTGGGAAGTTGTGAGTCCTTCCCAAGTAATAATTTCAAAAATCATGTCAGGTCCATCAAACAAGTTCAGTAAAATAAATATTTGGTCAACACCTGGAAGATCTGGCACAGAGCTGACAGGCTTACCTTAAGTAAAACCTGTTACATATTTAGCATACAAAAAACAATTAAGAGGTCAAAACACAACAAAGCAACCACACAATAAAAATCCCACAACCAATTTCTAAAAATCAATTAAAAAATGTATAAGAAAAATGACGCAAAAACAAGGAGGTAAGAGCGGTGGGGCGGGGAGGGAGTCGACAGACAACGGCGAGTTAAAATTAAATACAAAAAAAGAAAACCACTTACTTTGCGCTCGCCGCATCGCCGAGTTGGTGAGCAAGCTTAGCGAGCCTAAAGAGTACCATAAGGAGACGTTTGGGGGGGGTCCTCCTCACCGTTTTTGTAATCAGCACCGTAGATTATGCGAGATGAGCAAATGGCCTCACCTGGGGGTACAAAGGCGACAATGGAAAGGCGCAACATTTCACATTTTGCCAGTGGGTGCCACACAGCAACCCTTTCAGTAACTTATCTCCTCTGAAGAATACTGCCTTTGATTACTTTAAGTAACAATGTGTACTGTGGTTTAAAAACACGTAGCCTCCACCCCCACGAAATCTAAACAAAAAAAGTTGAACATGTTCGGTACTAAAATTCACCACATGCAGATTAGCAAGCTGTCACATTCGACTAGCAAAGCACTGCTGAACTGCAAGAGATGTATCTGGCCCTTCTCTTGAAATATATCAAGGTGTGTGTTTTTTAAGTAACAGCAGTCTATGCAGCACTCTACCTCAAATTGTTTACGAGACCCTTATGTCAGGTATTAGCCTTCGCTCGCTTACCACCAGCCGTGCGCCATGCCTGTTTGTTTTAAGCACAATCCTACAGATTTTGATTGATGTGCCACTTTAAGCCCAGATAGCACATTTGAACATGTTAGTATTCTTTGTAGGAGTAGAAGTCGAGCTCATACTCTACGGGTTACAAATACATCAACAAAGTGAAAGCTGGTAAACTTTGGCTAAAGATACCATGGTACATCATTGTGCTCACCTCACGAGGATGATGGAGTGCGCAGCGCAACCAAGCTTCAGATGAATTAACAGGTTGTGTATCAGGGAGCCCTGACAACTGGGTTTGTCATGAAGAGATATTCAAGGCACTTCCTCTCATTAAAACAGGTTTTGTATAAATGGAATCCTTATAACTTACGTTATTTTTCTCTAGGGGAACGCGGGCTGTTGAAGCTGCCCACAGTTTGTTACGTAATCTTACATTGAGAATAGGTAATATGCACAGTTTGTCAAGTGAGCAGTGTAGATTAACAACTGAGTCAACTGACTTATTTTGGGGTACTGTAATACCCTGCAACAACAGTCCATCAGTTATTCAACCAAAAGCAGTCCGTTGCGAAGGTACAATGGGGTTTAGTCGATGTGTTGTGGCTGAATTAGACTGTTTAGTGTGGAGCTACACAAACCCAGTGACCTGGCTCTCCCTCCAAGGGTCCACCTGTCACTATGAAACACGGCTCCACGTGCAGCTGAACTACCTCAGGCCTCACCCCAATTCCAATTTGTGTAGGGGGAAAGACGTAGTATGTCGAGTTTTGCAGCTTAGAATGGGTAATAATGTGATCTATTTTCACATTATTTCACATTCTGGCCTGTGAAACTGGGAATGGTGAGATTATGCAGCACCTGGGAAATACCTCATTTTACTGTATCAGCATTTAACATGTGCAGTATTACGTCACCCAGTAAAGGGGCATGATCTCTTACTGTGGCCCAACATTTTGTACATCAGCATCACATCTCCCTCTAGCTACAAATATAATGGGCCTGCGTGATTTTATCTGTCAAGAAGTGGCAGAACAGTGAGGTCCACTCAAGTTTCTTCTACTAAACTTGCTCTTCCTACCTTGTGCTCTGAGTGACTGATGTAGAGTAGGGCAGCAGGTCTCCTACTGGGTCTTACAAGCCAAAGCAACCTGCTAAACTACCTGTAGGTGTCCAAACCACTGCACTGCCAATCGTGACAAGCAACTGCTGGAACCCAGCGGTAAAACATAACAACCCAGCATGCAGAAATGATCAGCGCCGCAAGTCCTGGCCAAAGCAGACACTGCTGCCTTGATGAGATCAGCACCAGGATTGGATCAGGCAGGTGAACCCAACGCTCATTCTGAGTGCAGGGAGCTGCGGCTGCCCACCCCCTTCCTCGCATTATGCACAGAGGACGATAGGCCTCCAGTGCGCATGTCAGGCAGGTCGCAGACAGACAGTCGGCCAACCTGACATGTGCACTTTGAAGTGCAAGTGTGCGTCTAGGTGAACCTGCCTGTACTGAATTTCTAAGCCCCACCCACTCATCACTAAGCACCCTGTCCCCACGGCTCATTTACAACAACAACAAAAATGCACAGAGCCTGCAGCCGGAAAACAAATATCCTTGGTAATTGTATTTACACCAAACTCGGGCTGCGGGCGGGGGACCAAACATAGTTGGCAATGCCCCAACGCTCTCACAAAGCAGCCACCACTGCAAATAGTAGAGAGCAAATCCAAGAGTCTTAAACTTTAGCTAACATCAAAATGTAGAAAATGAACACTCGCTGTGGAAATCTCTTTGGTGGTCACTGTCAAGGCAGCACATCAATATAAGTTAGTTTTGGCGGTGACAACCATGTGGGCAGGCATTGAATCATGGTACCGGCAGGTTACATACATCGCTAATGAAATTAAAAGCCTCCTAGTCTTCATCTGATCCTGCTCAGTATCCGACTGGGATCTAAAAACAGCTGTGGAAAATGTGTTCATACCAAACATTGTACCAAGTGAGTGTAATCAGTGAGTCTATCTCCTGGTGGATTTTGGGGTGTGAAGAGGTAATTGTGAAGTTTCTAAAAGAAAATTATGTTTTTTCCATCAGGGCTATATGCCATGATGGACAGCTGATGATTCAACTGCCGATCCAATCCTAAAAGTAGCTCTTAGGTCCTGATCCTGGTGCCACATTATACAAAGTGCCCTGGGGGCGCAATGGGCGTTTGTGCCCACTTTCCGTGCCCCCAGGGCACTTTGGTATTACAGAAGGGGCCGCAGATGCTTGTGGGGCCCTATCTGTATACAGATAGCGCTGGTGCACATATAACGGAACCAGAGGGTGTTCCCTCATTTGCATGGGGGCGTGGTCCCATGCAAATGAGGGAATCCTTTTGCCTCTGCACCGGTGCCATTTTATAGGCACAGGAAAAGAGGGCCCCTGGAGGGGTTTTCCCTGTGTTCCATATCACTGGTCCAGGACTGGCCCTACATAGGTTAAAACCACATGATTATGAAATACACTCAGCTATTCAGTCATACTCGCACCTCATCACACTAACAAGCGCTGGCATTGGCAATAGCTTGTGCCATGGCAAGCGTGCATTAAAAAAATTTGCAAATAAATGAAACATGCAAAAAATTATTCAATTTTATAAAAATAAAATGACACATCAGGTCTGGCAATGATGTGCACCACTTTCATGCGGCTGTGCACATGTGATCATGAAAGACTCACTCATTGATCAAAACAGTCAATGGATTAAGTGGGCTAACCACTTCCCACATGCTGTATGCTGTGGTCCCGGAAAAATATGTGAATAACGATTAAATAGCTCAATGGATGAAGAGGATTAACCGAAAGACCCTGTATGTATGCATATGAATGCATTTAATTATGAATATGTTGGAAAACATAGAGCTTTATAGACAGCTAAAGCTGTCATTAGGATAGACTTAAAAATGAATTCTACCCCAATTGAGACCCACTACACATGGGCAGATCACCATTTTGCAAAGCTGACATCAGATACGTTAAAATCATAAGGCAAAACTGTGTGCTGGCGTGCTTTGTTTGGAGGATGTAATGACCTGCTGTTCACTGTACATGTATTGAAAGTAGCAAACAGCCAGAAGCTCGCAGGAAGAATGTCATCGAAGAACCGCGTGACCAAACAAGCATGTATCTCTTTTTTCGGAGGAACTGAACACTTCCTTTTCTACGGGGCAAACGCAAGCTTGCGGCTAGGCATAGATTAAGCATGCCATGCAATGCTGGCCACATGATGCTAAATATAGGTTTCATCAATGCAGCAAGAGCACAAACCCGCAGGAAAGCAGGAACCCAGGCTGCTTCGCCGCTGTTGTCACCTCCTGTCATTTTATGGCTAAGATAATATTTAGAAACATCCAGCCGGGACCTGCTGGGAGAAGGAGGCTGCCTTTTCCAATCAGCGTCTCTCTCTTCTAGCGGGAGACAATTCTTGTAATGGTGATTTGCGCTGCGTGCAGCGGCCATTTATTGACGGCATGGCGAGCCTCTCGGTGGGCTCCTTTATTCTCATAAGAGGATGCAGAGGGGAGGGAGTTCGAGAGAGCAGAATGTGCACGAAAGGTCAGCAAAAGGGGTCGGGATTTCTTTTCTCTCGTTCAACCGAGGGCTCTCTTTGATGACACACAACAATACCTCGGCACTGACACTTCTTTGTGTTTCTGTTTGAAACTAATGAAGAGAGAAATGCACAATATGCGCTCCCTGTGAGCGGCTTTAAAGGGAATGAATGAAAGGACCCCAGTCTAGAAATGGCATATTAAATAGGTCTGCTTTAAGACGCAGCAAAGCAGAAGCAAACCTCCCCACGTACAACGTACAGTCTCTCCTCACGGCCTGCCTAGGGAGCCAGGATATGGCAAGTTTATGCACAGACGGAGCCCCCAATCACTTATGAGGTCATGACCTCTTCTGCATGAGGAATTCCAGTCTAATGAGCGTCTACATCGTAGATGTCACTTACTCCCTTTATTACAATTCGATGAACATCATTTTTTTCTCGCACATTTCCTCACTTTTTAAATCTTTTTATGAGCCCATCTGGCAAATATAGCTGTATTTCCCAAATGGATACATTTTTTACAGTAAAACTGCCGCATCCTCCATTACTCAGGGGGAGCTTTGTGCCTGATATTAGGTGTGTCTCTACATCCTTTCACGAGAGGACAGGGAAATGTACTGCCCGAAATATGACGGTAACGATTCCAATCTCATCTTTACCGGTGTATTTTGGGTGTAAATCAGACAAGCAGTACTACAAAACGTAGGTGGAGGAACCTATGCCGTGTAAACTATAAATTGAAAACAAAAGGCGAGCAAATGAATACAGCCCCACTATGGGCTCTTTCCTCTTTATGGAACTGGAGCTGCAAGAACTGTGTTGCAAACCTTTTTTTGGGGGGGTGGGGGGTTATTTATTTTTAATACAATGCTGTGGAAATTACATGTTATTTTCAAGTATGTTGATTGTGTGTTATTCTGTGTGCATATCTGCATTTTATGGACATGTAGGGGCTCATTACGATGTTGGGTGGAAAGCCTCCACCCGACACCGTCTCGAATTTGGGACCGATCGACTTGTGGTCGGCGGTTCCGACCGCCGGATTACGATGCGACCGAACACTGTTCAGTCCGATTCCCATTGTTTCCTATGGGAGCCCGTGTTATGCCCGAGAACTGGCTGTAACACAGGCTCCTATGGGGAAATGGGGTTTTTGTGTAAAACCCTGCACAATGTTGCAGGCACCCCATGGTCCCTGCCACACAGTGCAGGGTTTTACAGGGGGTACCTTAGGTACCCCCTCGGGCACCAACCGTAGGCTGCGGGGGCTAGGTGGCCCTGCCAGGGGCCCCCAAAGTCACTTTCCGACAGCCTTTCCGAATTGGAAAGGCCAGCGCGGAAAGGCTGTTGGAAACTGAGATCGTAATCCCGACGGTGTAAACGGCGTCCAAAGGGGGTTACGTTGCGGTTCCGACTGACAGGAATACTCTGCGAGTCAGTTGGAATAACCGGCCGGTTCACGTACCGACTGGGAACATCTTAATCAGGTGGTCAGACTGTAAACCGACCGAGTTGGTCAGACGGGGTCCGACGCGGACAGGGAGATTCCGACTGTCAGGCAGAGGCTTTCCGCCCGACATCGTAATGAGCCCGGTAGTGTGTTATGAGGGGTGCGTATAGAGTTGTGTTTGATGTGAAATAAACTATATGTGTTTTGATAATTCATTGACAGTTTGCAAGCTTCTAATTTTGTAAGCATGTTCATCCGTTATGTTTACATTTATATTTAAAATGTGCCTTGATGTGTGCCTCAAATAGCTACAGTTATCTGACATTTAAAAAAATGTATTTAATTATTTTTTAACATTTTTGACATTTTTACAATATGCTTTGTATTGGTGTTTGGAACGTATGAAGTTGTTTTACATTTTGTGGGGGTGTTTGCCTTTGTGCTGGTAGTCTTTTTCTTTGCCACTAAGGTAGTGATTTCATTGTGATTCCCTTGCATTAGCTTTGAATGGACATGTGTGGTGTGTGAATTTATCCTAGGTTAAGCTGGATTAGATTTGAGTCTGACCGGCTTGTAATGCTACTTACTACTTCAGGAGATGTGCCTGCAACTTCAGTGAACAGTAATTGATTTACCCTTTTGTGGTAAACACCCCTTACTCCGCATCTGTCACCCCGCATGTTGTTACAATGCGGTCGTTACAACGACCGCGTTGTAACAACGCATACCATTACCCCGGAAGTCGTTACAACGACTTGCGGAGGGGGGAGAAGGTGTTTGATTTCCCTACTGTCCGCACAGACTGGAGTTAGAATAGTAAATTATACTATTCCAACATCCAGCGCCCCCCTCCGCAAGTCGTTGTTATGACTTGCGGGGTAATGGTATGCGTTGTTACAACACAGTCATTGTAATGACAATGTTGTAACAACATGCGGGGTGAGGGAAAGTGGAAAAAAGAGGCATATTCCCCTTTTGTAGATGTTCCATATATTTGTGTCACCTTTCCCATTCCCCTTCATGATTTTTCCTTTGCTCTTCACACTTTGCAGTAATTATTTTCCATTTCCCAGCCACTCTCCCATTGCCGTTCCAAAGTTAAACCTAAAATGTATATTTATGTGTTGGTAGCTCTCTGCCTTCTCAGTAAAGAACCCCAAACATAAAATATAGAACACGAGTAGGCATGATTTATGCCTGCATCTTTGTGAATTGCTTTTATGAGTATGTGAAGTAGTACTACAGGAGTACTACACCTCGAAGTCATAACTGCCTTCCTGAATTGCCCCATGGTGTTTAAGATAAACTTATGGGATAGACCAAGGGCACTTAAAAATTTAAATTGGGCAAACATATACATGTAAAATAAGTAGAGTCTGTAATTTTAGGGGTGGCAAGGGAATGGGCAGACTGGATTGGCCTGGGAACTTTATCTTCTCTCAATTGTGGATTGTGGTGCATTAGCCTGCTGCATAGCTTGTTTTTCAATTTTATAGAGACTATTAGGCCTTGATAGTATTCAGATTACTGAAGATAGCTTGTGGATTTAAACTCTTGCTGTTAAAGTCTTCTGTTACTACAGGTCAACACTTTGAATCCAAACAAAGCTCACAGACCTGCCCATCCATTCAGGGACTTAGAAATGGCAAAAGTGTAGTTCGAAGCACTGTATGAAAAATATGTTTCAATTAAAAGTGGCCTAGCAAGTGGGTGATGGGTAGGAGTGTGCAGAATTCATGTAATTTGCTTTCATGTAATCACACAAAATTATGGCAAAATTACATGAAATGACACATAATTACATGAAATGTGAATCTGTCATTATTAGTATATTTTAATGCAAAATGCATCCTAGTGTTATATTTTTTACACAAGGGTGCATTTTGCACACAATAAAATAGTGCAAAAAAAAGAAAAGCACAGCGAACAACAGACGCTCATGTTCTGTTGTTCCAGTGCACTTGTGGTAAATATTTACGCCATGTAGCACAATGATGTAATTTCTGAAATTTTGTTTACCAGTTGTAATCTGAAATTCTCAATATTAAGTTATTTACACTGATGTAATTTCTGTTTCGCCCAGGCCTAATCATGGGCCCTATCGCAAGCAAGGAAATCAGTTCTCTACACCCCATAGGTTGCCCATTAAAGGCAGCCATAACTAGGGTGTATTGGACCACTCATAGCCCTGTATCAAGTGTCAATGCACCGATTTCACTAATAATAGCTATGCCCCAGATTTGGCACAGACCCGCCAATGCTGATGGTCTCTCCAGGTTCTTCTGCCTTAGTGAAGAGATCTCCCATGGGGTTGGGTAGCTCTCCCCACGTTCAGCTTGAGGGGACACAAGTTAGACCTGGCATCCTTGGCATGGTTTCCCCTGAAAGTTTGGCTCTTGACCTCCTGCATTGCTGACTTCCTTTTTGCTGGCTTTAGGATTCTGGGCCTTTACCCCTGCTAACCAGTGCTAAAGTGCATATGCTCTGTACTCTAAACATGGTTGCATTAGCTTATCCGCAATATCCACAATTGGCATATTTAATTTATTTATAAGGTCCTAGTAAAATGCACTATATGTGCTCAGGGCCTTTAAATTGAATGCTGCTAGTAGGCCTGCACCACTGATTACCCCATCCACTCAGTATTAATATTATTTTTCAATGTATACAGCGTACGAATACCCTTGGGTGCCTTAGCGCTAGCTGAACCAGAGCTTAAAACCAGTACGCTTTAATTATTGAATCAAGATCCTAGTTATTAAAAAGTCATTTTTAAGTTCTTTCCTGAACCGAAGCAAGGAAGGGATGGACCTCATATGAGGTGGGAGACTGTTCCAGAGTTTTGTAGTACCAGTAACAAAACTTCTTCTACCCCAGTTTGACTTCCTAACTCTGGTGATAGTAAGAGTAGCCCTTTAAACATGTCCTGGTAGTAAAAAACCGCTAAACTTGTTTTTCATTACTACAATAGGTTAACATGGGCATTGCTTTAAAACATCTTTTAAGTGTCATTTCCCAATGGGAGCAAATAGAAAGTTGGAGTTTGGTCTCTTTTAGTAAAGTTGTTTTTTAAATTATGGGTCTGAAATTGCCACTTTTAAAAAGTTAAAGACACACAATTGATGGACGGAATGCAGAACACATCAAAACATTCACTCCCAGTCAAGAGATCTGGGTTAAATCTATCATTCTTTTGCTCACCATGCCACACCAGTTTAGACCTGACCATATGCAAATCAGTCTTGACCTTGTGCCTCATGGGAACAGTCCAGCCCGAACTGCCTAACCAGGTCCTCCCTGGACCGGAAACAAGTATCCTAGGACCGGTTTCGGGGTTTCACCCCTCATCCGCCAGGATAGCTTAAATCCAGTGGCACAGTGAGCCCGGGACCCACGTCTGGGCATACTCGGTGCACTTAGGGTGAGGAAGCAAAAGACCCACAATTGATGTGCGGAATGCAGAACGAATCAAAACATTCACCCCCAGTCAAGAGATCTGGGTTAAATCCATAATTCTTTTGCTCACCATGCCACCCCAGTTTAGACCTGGTCATATGCAAATCAGTCTTGGACTCTGTGCCTCATGGGAACAGTTCAGCCGGAACTGCCAAGCCAGTTCCTACCTGGACCAGATACAAGCATCCTAGGACCGGTTTCAGGGTTTCACCCCTCATCAGCCAGGATAGCTTGAATCCAGTGGTACAGTGAGCCTGGGACCCACGTCTGGGCATACCCGGTGCACTTAGGGCGAGGAAGCAGAACAAATCAAAACATTCACCCCCAGTCAAGAGATCTGGGTTAAATCCATCATTCTTTTGCTCACCGTGCCACCCCAGTTTAGACCTGGCATTTTCTTACTTTAACCATTCTGTGCCTCTGCCTGTCTCTGAATACCCGTCTGGGTTAGGGTGAAAGCTGGGCTAGACAGTCCCACAAAGGGAGCTTGGGTGTGACATTTGCATTCTGATGGCCCATCACTAGGCTGATGGGCCTTTCTGAGGTCGATTGGGAGGGAAGAGCTGACACTTACACCTGAATAGGGCTGTGCATGTCCCCACAGAAAGAGCTGCATACTCCCCTCTAGTGCTTCTGGAGCGGGGAAGGAAGGGCAGGGACCTTGTGAGGTTCACTTTGGGGTCCTGAGGAGATACTGCATCTAAGATGGGGTGTGCTGCCAGGAGGGGCCTTTGCTCTTTTCATGTATTAATGAAATGATTATGATATGTATTGAGTTGTTCAGTCTTGTAGTATGATTGTGTATTGTATGTGTGATAGTCGTGTGTCTGGTGGTGTTTGACTGTGTTTTGAGATGTTCATGTAACATGCTCTTGGGGCTCAATTTATGCTAAGATCATGTAATTCATTAACACATTAAGTAATATATTATTTTTATATCTATGGAAAATAACAAAAGGAAAAAATATTTGTAAAAATAAAAAAATGAATAAACAACTACTGTAGTGGGACAATGTATTTTCTAATGATGGATGTATTACCTGATTACTAATTGAATGTTAAGGAGAGGCTCCTTGTTGTTGTTGTTCATTTGTACCCTGCTTTCCTCTCCTTACATAAGGTGGTTCAGGGACCCTCTCATGTTGTTTGATCATACTGCCAGGAGGGGCTGCCACTTTGCAACTTGCTCTGCTGTGTTGGCCTACTGCCTGCTACCTCTGCAGTGAGAGAGGATTGAAATTGACCTCTGCAACCTCTTTTTCACCCAAGAACTTCAAGGGCTTGTTAGCTTGCCCCCTGTTACGAAGTCTCAGGACAAGAAAAGACTTCAGTCCCCCCTAACTGCAAAGGGGGTCTACTATGCACATTGCACATAACCCCCAGGGAGCCTGCGTTCCCTGTGACCAGTACTCAGCCCATCGCTCCTGTGGAAGTGATGTGGCTTGGGTCATTAATTAGTTATATATCCACAGTCTGCCTTTCACACAGTACACCACTGCACTCTGCCTTGTTGTGCTGTCTTGCATGCACATCGTGCATTAATGAGGCCAGGGGGTCTGTAATTCACACATATCCTCTACAAACCTTCCACCCTTGTTATACTGCAGGAAAGTGCGAGGGCATGTTCTAAGGGTGGTTTTCTGAGTGGTGGATACTGATACGAGTTAAGTATACACACTCTTGGCTCAATATTAGTGGACAGTGAGCACAGTGTAGAAACTCTGATGGGATGCGCCTAGTGTAACTATGTAGATTGCTAGCACGGACACTCACCCCATTTAATCATTGCAAGAGTAGTTTTATCTTCATAGTATCACACATTGTTTGACTCAGTCCCCCACACTTGTACGTGTACATGTCTCCTCTGGCAATTAGACCAGGGACACACAACTGACTGCCACACACTGATGGAACTCGGATCCTACATTGACTCTTATGTGCCTACAACACCAACAATATATGTGACCATGTCCAATAGACTGACATGGCAGCCTGTTTTTGAGGGCTCTGTGTCAACCGGAACACCACACAGTAGTAGTGCTGGAATTAATGACATGTACCTACCCCGATTTGACACAGAATTGGGCCCATTCACCTCAACCTCCTACCATCCCTGACTCAAGGGCTTCGTGGTGGCAAACTAGTTCTTGACTGATCCCTGTATCACATCCTCTGGCTTTGACATATGTGGCGAGGTGTGACACTTTGCCTCCAGACTCCCTCCTACCATGTGCTACATCTTCAACCCAGGGCCACATCATATGTAGGATTTAGTGCCCCAATGGGCTCCTCTTTGTCATCCCTTCCCAGCTACGACACAAGTATGACACAGCAGTGCATGTATATTTGTCAGGCTACCTTGCTGTACACATATGCCTTCTCACCTCCTTCCTATGCAATGTCTCCAGATCCACACACACTCGCAGTTGCACGTGCTCTGCCAGTGCCTACAATGCATTGCACTACCAGAGGCCCCCAAGGGCCACACACCATCTTTAGTTTTAACACTGATGGTCCTCTGTTGTGCATCACTTGCATTTACCCTCCCACACAGGTACACATTACAAGCCCAGTGTGCCCCCAGAACCTTACTTTCCTTGATGTTCCAGAGGCTCACTGTGCAGACTCATCTCTGGGAGGCCAGGCTAACCCACATGGATGGAGAGTAAAGCAAGACAGCGCTTTGCACTGCTTTGCCTTAATTCATAACAATGAAGTCATTGAAAGCCATGCAAGGTGACATAGCGTCGCATCGTGGATGTGATTGAGAGGCCTGCACCACCAGAGTGTAATTAAAAGTGAGGCTTTGGAGGCACAGGCCTCTTGTAATTGAGGTCCCATGTTTTTTCAGGGTATTGTAGGACTTGTAGTTCTGGTGACTCATGTTGTACATACGACTACAAGTGGCAGTTTACAGAGGTGACCATGCACTGGTGCAGAATTTCTCACATGGGAGGGAGAAACATGATGAAGCTGGAGTGAGCTGTGCAACATGTCACTGGGTAGTGTGATTTACATTTATGTAATGCTTAACAGTACATGACCCACATACCTTCCCTTTGCACTGCCCATGGCGCAGTGGAGCGCTGATACTTAGCTAGCTGCACTGCACAACATTAACTTTTTGCCCACATTGCCTCTTAATGCAACTTACCCTGTAAGTCTTGTTTTTCCTCATGGCCTGTACTGTCTTGTCTTGGAACTCTTGCCACCAACTCTTCTGGGATGACAGATGTCACCAGGTCCTCCAAGACATCCACCTCCTCCTTTGGCCCTGGGCTTCCTCCTCCGGTATGCAATGCTGCCTTCAGGTTGTTGGCCAGTTTCTCCTTCATCCTGCGCTTTATGTCATGCCAGCATTTCTTCAAGTCTGTTACTGTCCTCTTTGCTTGTCCCACGCAGTTAGCCTTGGCCAATATGGTCTGCCAAATGACATCTGTTAGAAATGGGGGTCTCTAGTTGGCAGAGGTAGGTACCTTTGACCAAATAGACCCTTGCTTCTAGTCAGGGTAAGGGGGATACACTCCTAAAATAACCCCTGCTCACCCCCTTGGTAGCTTGGCACGAGCAGATAGGCTTATCTCAGAGGCAGTGTGTAAAGCATTTGTGAACACATACGGCAATACAGTGAAAACACTACAAATGGACACCACACCAGTTTAGAGAAATAAGTAATCTTTATCTAGATTTACCACAAGACCAAACGACAAAAATCCACAATACAGTAAAAAAATATGACTTTCAAATGGTAGAAATAGCTTAGTTTAATGTAGATGGTAAATGCGACACTTTACTCTCAAAGTACCTTGGATGCGTAACGCAATATAAACATAAAGGGTCACAGGGAAGGCGATGCATCAGTTCCTTGCTTCGGGGGAGGCGGCGCACCTGTTCCTCACTGCAGCGCAGGGGAGGCGATGCGTCTGTTCCTTACCGGAGAGGAGCGAAGCGTCTGTTTCTTACTGCGTCCCTGTCACGATGCGACAAGATGGCGCCTCGATGCAATGCGACAATCCGGTGCGATGCGACAAAATGGCATCTTTGTTGCGATGCGACAACTTGGATGCGATGCAGGCACGCCCGACGGCCGCACGATGAAATCGGTGGTTTCTTGAGCCGCGACAGGCCCTACGACGCGCTTCTCCGGTGATGCGACGGCAACCTCTGCGGCGGCAGCACGCTTCTCCGGCGATGCGATGCGCTTCTTTGGTAATGCGACGGCAAAAAGCTGCGGCGGCGGCACGCTTCTTCCTCGTTGCATCACCCACACTAAAAGATGTATTTTAACATTCTGAGTTCAGGCATACTAAACGTTATTTTTCTATCTTGTTCCTAGGGTCAGTTATGCTTATAAGATGTTATAATCAAACTGCCCATTATGGCCTATGGGAACAGATAGCCTTGCAATAGTGAAAAACGAAATAGTCAGTATTTCACTATCAGGACATGCCACACACACCAGGGCATGTCCTACCTTTCACATACAATGCACCCTGCCAACAGGGTTACCTTGGGCCTACCTTAGGGTGACTAACATGCAGAAAAGGGAAGGTTTAGGGACTGGCAAGTGGGTGCACTTGCCAAGTCGACAGGGCAGTCCCAGACTGCACACAGGCTCTGCAATGGCAGGCCTGAGCCATATTTTACAAGCT
This sequence comes from Calotriton arnoldi, assembly GCA_963921515.1. Lineage (NCBI taxonomy): Eukaryota > Metazoa > Chordata > Amphibia > Caudata > Salamandridae > Calotriton > Calotriton arnoldi. The sequence goes on along the minus strand of CAWUFW010002494.1, from coordinate 234,089 downwards.
ACTTCTGAGGGTGGCACAATCAGTGCTTCAAGCCCACCAGCAGCATTTGATTTACAGGCCCTGGGCACTCATGGTGCACTGTACTAGGGTCTGACAAGTAAATCAAATAAGCCAATCATGGAGTCACTAATCCATTACAACAATTTACAATAGGGAGCACTTGCACTTTGGCACTGAACCAGCAAAAAAATAGGAGACAACAGCAAAAAAATGGAAGGGAGACCCACGCCAATGGTGCCAGGTCTAACACGTGTCCCCTCCAGCTGAAATGTGGGGAGAACTACCCACCCTCTTGGGAGTTCTCTTCACTAACACGGACAAATCTGGACAGACCATCAGCGTTGGCATGTTCTGTACCAGGGCGGTGTTCCACCGTGAAGTCCATCCCCTGTAAGGAAATGGACCACCTCAACAGCTTTGGATTCTCACCCTCATCTGCATCAGCCATCTGAAGGGCCTGTGGTCGGTCTGAACCCGGAAGTGAGTCCCAAACAAGTATGGTCTCAACTTCTTCAGTGCCCAGACCACAGCAAATGCCTCACGCTCAATTGCACTCCACCTCTGTTCCCGTGGAAGTAACCTCCTACTAATGAAGGCTACAGGTTGGTCTAGGCCCTCCTCATTCATCTGTGAAAGTACAGCCCCCACACCATGCTCTGAAGCATCTGTCTGCACAATGAATTCCTTTGAGAAATTGGGCGCCTGAAGCACGGGCGCCGTGCACATGGCAGTCTTCAGGGCATCAAAAGCTTTCTGACAGGTGTCAGTCCAGTTCACTTTCTTGGGCTGCTTCCTGGAAGTCAGCTCTGTCAAGGGTGCAACAATGCTGCCATACCCCTTGACAAACCTCCTGTAGTACCCTGTGAGTCCTAAAAAGGCTCTCACCTCTGTCTGGGTCTTGGGAGGCTCCCAAGCCAGGATGGTATCAATCTTGGGCTGTAGGGGTGCCACCTGGCTGCTCCCAACCTGGTGTCCCAAGTACACCACGGAACCCTGCCCGATCTGGCACTTACTCGCCTTGATCATGAGGCCTGCCCTCCGCAGTGCCATCAACACTTCCCAGAGGTGGCGCAGATGTTCTTCTCAACTGGCGCTGAACACTGCGATGTCATCCAGGTAGGCGGCACTGAAATCTTCCAGTCCAGCCAACACCTGGTTGACCAACCTCTGAAAGGTGGCAGGGGCATTCTTCATCCCAAAGGGCATAACCCGGAATTGGTAGTGCCCATCTGGTGTGGAGAATGCGGACCTGTCTCTTGCCCCATCAGTTAAGGCGATCTTCCAGTACCCAGACGTTAAGTCAAATGTACTGAGGTACCGGGCAGCCCCTAACCGATCAATGAGCTCATCAGCTCGGGGGATGGGTAGTGCGTCAGTCCTGGTGACTGAATTGAGCCCTCGGTAGTCCACACAGAACCGGAGTTCGGGTGTGGCACCAGGCGCGGCAGCCTTTGGGACCAAGACCACTGGGCTGTCCCAAGGGCTGTTAGAGGACTCAATCACCCCTAAGGCAAACATCTTGGAGACCTCATCCTTGATGCAAGCTCTCACCCTGTCAGTCACCCGGTAAGTTTTGTGCTTTACAGGAGGACTGTCTCCAGTGTCCACATCATGGACGCACCACTCAGTGACACCGGGAGTCAGGGAGAACAGATCAGGAAACTGTCCCAACAGTCGGCGACAGTCAGCCTGCTGCTCAGGGGTCAGGGCGGAAGAGAGGTTTACACTGTCCACTGACCCATATTGCTCATGTGCAGACAGGGGGTCAGGAAGAGGCTCAGTCTCCTCCTCCATTCCATCATCTGTTGCTAGTGGCATGCCCACTTCGGACCTCTCCAAGTGGGGCTTCAGGCGGTTTACATGCAGGACCCGCAAAGGGTTCCTAGGAGACCGCAAGTCCACCAAGTAGGTGACATCACTCTTGCGCTCCACCACCTCAAATGGTCCGGTCCACTTATCCTGGAGCGCACAAGACTCCATGGGGGCCATGACCCACACTTTCTGTCCAGGCTGAAACTCAATCAGAGTGGCATTCTGATCATACCACCGTTTCATCTTCTCCTGGCTGGCTTCCAGATTCGCCTGAGTGAGTTGTCTGAAACGCCGAGTTTGGTTTCTGAAGGCCAGCATGTAGCTATATACATCCTGGGGAGGTTTACTGAGAGCTTTCTCCCAACCTTCCTTTACCAAACTCAGAGGTCCTCTTACAGGGTGACCACAGAGCAGTTCAAAGGGACTGAACCCTAAGGACTTCTGTGGCACCTCTCTGTAAGCAAACAGAAGGCATGGCAAGAGGACGTCCCACTTATGCCTCATAGGTTCCTCAAGACCCATAATCATGCCCTTTAGGGTCGGGTTGAATCTCTCAACCAGCCCATTACCTTGGGGGTGGTAAGGAGTGGTGAACTTGTAGGTTATACTGCACTCCTGCCACAGGGACTTCATATACTTAGATATGAAGTTGGTACCATGGTCTGACACCACCTCTCTGGGGAACCCCACACGGGGGAAAATCCCCATCAATGCACGTCCCACCACGGGGCCGTCACAGTCCTGAGAGGGATGGCTTCCGTGTACAGGGTGGCATGCTCAACCAAGACCAGGATGAACCTGTTGCCCATGGCTGTCTTGGGATCCAGAGGCCCCACAATGTCAATGCCCACCCTTTCAAAGGGGATGCTGACCACAGGGAACGGTTGGAGAGGAGCCTTGTGCTTCCTCCCACTCTTACCACTTGCCTGGCAAGTCTGACAGGTCCTGCAATGAGTATCTGAACTCTTGCACATTTGGGGCCAATAAAAGTGGGTGACAAGCCGTTCAAAGGTCTTGTCTTGCCCCAAATGTCCTGCTAAAGGCACATCATGAGCCAGACCCAGTAGGAAGGCTCTGAAGCGCTGGGGTGCCACCAGCACACGGGCTGACCCAGGCTCAGCAACCTTAGGCTCGCTATACAGGAGACCATTCTCCCAGTAGATCCAATGTGATCCAGACTGATCACCTGCTGCCTGGTTTGTGGCCTGTTGCTGCAAACCCACAAGAGAAGGGCACTTCTTCTGCTCCTTGCAGAACTCTTCCCTGGAGGGTCCTCCTTCCTGCTGCCAATGGGTCAGCTCAGGCAGGTCCCCCAGTTCAGCTACTTGTTCCCCTGTAGGTTCCAGGGCATCCCCCTCAATGTCTGCCTCCTCCTGGACCGTGGGAACTTCAGGGGCTGGTTTCCCATGCCCCCTGCTTCTTCTCTTTAAGGCAGGCACCTGGGCCACTCTTTCAGGCTCCAGGTCCTCTTGAATACCCTTACTGGCTGCCATGGACCGAGTGGTCACACACGCCCACTTAGGCAGACCCAACATCTCCAAATGAGACCTTCTCTCCACCTTAGCCCAAGGGGAGCTTTCCAAATCATTGCCTAGCAGACAGTCAACAGGCATGGCTGGCCTCACAGCTATTTGAAAGGTACCTGAGACCCCCCAACACTCAAAGGGAACCTGGGCCACCTTACAGTGGCTCTCTGAGTTGTCAGCGGCAACTACAGGGTAAAATGCATGGGGGATCACCTGCTCTTCAGACACCAGCCGACAACTGACAGCTGTCACACTGGCTCCGGTGTCTCTCAGAGCCTCCACCCTATGGCCATTGATGGTCCCCCACTGCCTGTATTTCTTAGTGTTATCAGGCAGCTGGGTCCTAGGGACCATCTCACTGTCTCCTAAAGAGACCAGGGATATCTCTGCGGGACCCCACCCACCTTGGGCACCCAACTCCTCCCCCAGGGCTACACTAGCCATCTGCCGGGGCAGTGCACCAGTGGGTGCTGCATTCGTTTTCATGGGACACTTAGGATCCCAGAAGCAGTGGCCCACCTGACCACAAGTATAACATTTCTTGGGCCCCTTTTGAACAGGCTTATCTGTCGGGGCCCCTGACTTCTTCTCAGGGGGAGGCTGGGAACGCTTCCCTTGGCTCCCTTGGGGATTACTTTGGGGCCCTTTCTGGAACTCCCTCTGTTTACCCTTGTCCCCCCCCCACTCTTCTGCTGGGGACCCTGCCCACCTTTGGGGAAGTCTCCCACATGACCCTTGTGGACCCGGGTACTAACCCAGTGGTCCGCCTCCTCAGCAAGCTTCCTAGGGGTAGTCAGCCTACTATCAATCAGGTGCTGGCATAGCTCTGGTAAACAATTACTGGACAAGTGCTCCCATGCAGTCAAATCATAGAGCGCTTCATAATCATTCACTTTGCTACCCTTCACCCAACCATCCAATGCTCTGCAAAAAAAAGACACATATTCCACCCAAGTACTTGACTCCAGTTTCTTACAATTTCTGGTCATTAAGGCTTCCTTCATGCGGGCATAGGAATTCTGGTCCTCAGAGGGCAAGTCTAACAAGGTATCCCGCCCCTCACTGAGAAAGCGCCCCCTCAACCCCGCTCCCCAATCCTTCTCAGGGACCCGGTGGGAGGACATGGCCACTTCGTAGGCCTTAAACCATTGACCAATATCTTCATGCTTGTGGAACTCCTTAATTACATCTTTGGGGATATATACTCTTGTTTCTACAGGCACTGATGGTGCGCTGCCACCAGAGGGAGTAATCTCTAAGCTCTTCACTTTCAGCTCCAACTCTCTCAACATTCTCTCATGCTCTAAATGCATTCTCTTTTCTTCCAAGGCTAACTTCTTATTTTCTAATTCCATCTGACCACCCATTTTGAGCTTGGCTTTTCTCCAGTTGATGCATTCTATCCCTCTCCCTGTCCTCCAGCTCTCCTGGGGACAGGCCCTTTGAAGAAACACTGCTGCCTCTAGCTGCCCTTCTGTATTCTCTGCCTCCTCCCTAGGCTCTTCAGGATGCTCAGAAGTATTTCTAGATTCCAACCAGGCCCTCAGCGCCTTTTGGAACTCCTCCTTCTTGGTGAGGCCTTTCATAGAGATTTAAAATTTTCTACAGATGGTCTTAAGCTGTGGCACAGTGTAGGTATCAACCCTCTCGTATTCAAATTGTAGATCCATAGATGCGTTCGGTGCTGTTTTGCTCATGGTAACAAGAATTGGCAGTTCTTAGCAAAAATAGAAGTCCCAAGGAAAAAATTCTACCAAAATGTATGTGGTTGCATAATGGTCTGCACTCACTAGTAGTGTACACCAATCACTGTATATGAGTCACAAATGCAAGTCCAGAATCCCCACCACTGACCACCAATGTTAGAAATGGGGGTCTCTAGTTGGCAGAGGTAGGTACCTTTGACCAAGTAGGGGCCCTTGCTTCTAGTCAGGGTAAGGGGGCTACACTCCTAAAATAACCCCTGCTCACCCCCTTGGTAGCTTGGCACGAGCAGATAGGCTTATCTGAGAGGCAGTGTGTAAAGCATTTGTGAACACATACAGTAATACAGTGAAAACACTACAAATGGACACCACACCAGTTTAGAAAAATAAGTAATCTTTATCGAGATTTACCACAAGACCAAATGACAAAAATCCACAATACAGTAAAAAAATATGACTTTCAAATGGTAGAAATAGCTTAGTTCAATGTAGATGGTAAATGCGACACTTTACTCTTGATGGAGCAAGGTAAACGAGAAAATGTTGAACTCCCTAATAATAACGTTAATAATTAATGTTATTCTTCGTTTTAACGATTAATCAACATTTTACGTTTTATTACAAACATTCTTGGTAACTTGCAGTACACGTGCAAAACTAATCTACTTAAAATTGTAAAAGTGAATTAATAATAAAATAATGATTTGCGTACTAATTAGAATAATATTGCATGATATGTGCTACGTAGTAAATTGTATTTTGGCAAAAGAATGCGGATGGTAAGTAAAACATAGCTTTATATGTCGCTTTTGCTAGATAACACCTAACTGGGGTACGTAGAATGACGGGTGGGAAACGAAAAGGCTTATTTTTCTTTATTCTTAACTATTATTGTGTTTGTTTTCATGATAGTTTGTTCAAGCCTGCTAGGCCGTGCTGTAAAAATGGCTGCCGAGGCAGATGAGCTTAGTGCGCAAGTGCAAAATGGCTTCCAAGCGGAAGAAAAGCTGCAGAAATATACCACGTGATTGCCTATAGAGCCCAGAATGAAAGAGGGATCTAGGTCGGCATGACCTAACATCAAAACGTGTGCCAAGAGGGACTCAGCGAGAGTGTATGAGAACCAAAGATGCAGCTGTGAATTAACAATGGACTGTTTAAAATAAAGTTACAAAAAGAAGATACTTTGGATAAACTATTAATCGGATTGCGAACGTCCAAAGCCCGTGTGAAAGAACCAAATTATAAACATTTTCGGAAATGGTTTGAACAAGGAGGGCAATGAGGAGATGCTTGCCACCCCTCAAATGGACCAATTAGCGTGAATCTCGCCCCCAAAGATTGAAACATTTCTGTTTAGTAAGCTAGTAATAGGGTATAAGAGGACCTACTCTTAAGTAAGGCGCATCATTCATGCATATTTTTTTTTTTTGTGCACAGGACGCTGATGCTGTAGAGCTGCTGCTATTTTTCTATAGGCCATTATTCTTAATAATTAATCTTTTTGCTTTAAATTCTGACTGGGAAGGGACGAGAACGTTGCGGGAAACCTATATAGGTGGCCCGTCGAGAAGATCTGTTTTAGCGGGACAGTCAGTCAGTTTTGGGAGTTCTATGCTGATGATCTGCAATTAACTGCTGTGATGAACTTTATTTTTCATCAAAAGGGTATGCATTGCATTCTTTAAGTTTATTCCTTATAATAATATTAAATGTATATGTCTGATTAATAAAACTGAATTTTATTCATGCCTTTTAAAATTAGATAAACATTATTATAATTAAAACTACGAGTCTGTGGTTCTTTAGCTCAATATTAAATGCAAATGTTTAAAAATGTTTAAAGTGATTGAGCTGGTCTTAATCACCATCAACTTATTCTCACTAGTTGGTCCATCGACCAAAGAGCAGAATACCTTGATGTTTTAGAAACCGACAGGATTAAAACTACTTATGTATGCTGTTTGAGAAATTATCTTGTCGACTTTAAAAGGTATCCCGTTTTCTTCCAGCAGTCATTATTTTCTTCTCCTAGGTGAGGGTGGATGGGATCCAGGGAATATTTGAGTGAGTGAACGTTTTATGCGGTGTTATGGGCCCCACCGTCATAATGGTCTAATTGTTAAAGAGTGTTTTTCAAACTGGATGTGACGTCCAAAGGAAAAGAAATTATATTAGTTGCGCTGGATCAGAATTCTTGGTAGCAGAGTTATGGTTACTATAGATTAGTTTGGTGATTATTGATTATTGATTATTTTCATGTCTAACACTTCATGTTGAATTGCATTATGTTATATGTAAGTCGAAAATTTTGAAGCTTCCGGGAAGTAGGAAGTGGACACGTGTGGCAAGAGAAGTCACATGGAATCGTGCATTGTCTGAATTTTCAAATTGGTGATAACACAGGTTGTGTTATGATAGGGACATTTTCTGTGTGGAACATGTATGAGTGAAATAGCAACCGGTTTTCTTGTGAAACTCTGGCCTTAATTCTCAGGAGCAGTGTAGTCTCCACATGTGTTTTATCCCCAGAGAAACGGGTTTACCCCTTGCTTGAAAGAAGGGTAAGGTAGAGGGAAGTGCTACACTTATCGAACAAAACTGTATTCTTGCGAAATAGAGTAAAACTATCACTTTGTTTAGTGAAAACAGACAATGGAAATGTGTCTTTAATGTTGTAACGAACCAGAAACAGTCAAGAACAAATTGCCGATAAATTTTGTAAAGGAGGGGTCAGGAGCAGAACTGACGTTGACAAAAGGCCGCGCTCGGATTGGCCAGTGTACTAGGAACACGGAAAACGCCCTGATTGGTGCGTTGGTGTGAGACGCGCTGGGATAGGTTTGAAAAGCAGTGACGTAGAAGCTTCGGATTGGTGCGTTGGTGTGAGATGCGCTGGGATAGGTCCGAATAGCACATAGAGATCAGAACAGAGTTACAAGTTTGCAGAAGGGAAAGAAATCGTGAAATATGGCTTATTATGAATATGGAAGAGAGAAACCATCATGGATGGTGAAATTTAAGAACTTCTTTAAGAAAGACAAAAAGGTAGTGACTAGAGAGGGACAGGTAATTCCTCCGCCGAAAACACCAGCTTCGCATATGATGTTGAAATACGGTTATCATACTTGCATTTGGTTAGAAAATTGGACAAAATATACTCAAAATGATGGAGTATTGGCTTTTCCAGAGAATGGTTCGTTTAGCATAGCTGTACTTCGAAATTTGAGAGAGAAAATGACGAAGCTTGAGCCAAAACCTAGACCAACACAATTTGAAGCGTTAGGTGAATGGGAAGACGAGATGTATGAACGAGAAAGATACAGAGGTGCAAAGAATCATGGTTTTGTTCCTGGAAGGTTGTGGGGAGTGAATCATGAGAACAGAATGAAGCGTTGGAGATATGCTAATATGACAGAAGGTTTGTTTCCAGCTTTTACAGTTGAAGAAGGTACAAGAAAAAAGTGTACAGAGAAAAGGAAACATACAGTTACAGAAAAGTACGGGTATGGGCCGGGGTAGCGAGACAGAGGATGAGTTGCTGGAAGACATATTAAACAGAAACCCACCTCCATACCAACAGAATTCAGCGGTGGTGACACTCAATGCACCGCCAATGGAAACTGGGAGGAATAAAAGTCCAGAACGTAGATATGAGATAAATAGGTCAAATGAGCGGTTAAAAACCCCACAAAGTGAAAAATGTGACAGTGACAATGCAGCGGAGTTAGCAAAAACTACAAAAGAATTGACTGAGAAAATAAGAGAGTTAACAATGAACATGGAAGCTGTGACTGTGCCAGTAACAATAGGACCAGTAATACCAGTTTTTGAGAACCAGAAAATAGATGAACATTCCCTAGTTATCCCCATGAACTCAGATTTGCAAAGAATAAGAGAAGGGATGGAACTAGAAACTGAAGGGGTAAGAAATTTGGTCAGTTCATATAGACCAAGCCCACCTACTAACTTGACAGTGAATGAAAGTGAAATAAGGAGAATTCCTATGGGAACTGAGTCTGCATCAGAAACACCGGAAAGGAATAGAAATTGGATAGAAATAAATAGTACACCTGTAGGTCCAACTCCAGACGAATTAAATGAGTGGATGAGAAACCTGCAAAAGAAAGAGACAGAACCGAAACCATTAGATGTAATTAGGCTAAAAATAGATATGGAAGAGTTAATTTTAGGGACTATTGGTACAGAAAAATTGAAAACATATCAGGACGACGAAATAATGTTCTTGTGCAAAAGCATTACTTGGACAGCTAGAAATTTACATGACAGATTGGAAGAGACAGCGAATGAACTAGGAGTGGAATTTGTAAAAGTCAGGAGTTTGCAGAAACCATATAGGGTAGACTTTTGTGAGAAAGATATAGAAAATTTGAACACATCAGGTCGGTTAACCCAAATAAAAGAACTGATTGTTTTGCTGAGAAAATGGGGTGATGTGGACAGATGGAGAAGCAGGTGGACTAAAAGGAATGAGAAAATGACCAATAAAGCGTCTTTGGCTTTTGCGGTGACAGACAAAGAATCAGTTGTAAGGGAATATCCGATGAGAGAAACTCCAGGAGGTAGTTATGTACATGTCCCCTGGTCCAGACAAGATATTCTGTCATTTACAAATGACTTTCCAAAATTAAGAGAAAAACCTGTAGAATGGTACAGACAAGTGGAAAGGTTTGTCAAAGTTTCGAACGTGTTGTGGGTAGATTTGGATGGATTGTTTGACATTGTAGTACCAGCCGATTTATGGACAGAATGTAAAATTACCATAGATTGGCCAACTGTAGAATACCCCAGAGATGCAAAAACAGGAGCGCCAGGACCAGAGGTTATGAGGAAATACGACCAAGTTATTACCTTTTTGAAAAACAAAATTCCACCTAAAGAAACTGATTGGGTAAAAATTGACAGAACTACACAGGAGAGTAAGGAGTCTGTACATGCCTATTATGAGAGGCTACTTTTAGTTTTTAAACAGTATAGTGGTTATGAGACTCTGAATGAGAAGGACATGAGTCATTTTGTATATAGATTTGTTTATGGGTTAAAACCAGAAATAAGTGAAATGATTAAACAGCATATGATCTGCTGGCAAAACAGTACAGTGGACGAAGTGCTGAGGTATGCCAAGTATTGTAGTGATGACATTGAGTGTAGACAGCGTAAATTAAAAGAGAAAGCAATGTGGGCACAAGTGAAAGTTGCAGAAAACCAAGAAGCTCAACTGAATAATCAGGTTAATGAGACAGGACAAACTAAATCGAAACCGAATATAGGTAAAGGTAAAGGCCAAATGAGTATAGAGGAAGCAAAGAAAAAGTGGCCATGCCACAATTGCGGAAAGTTAGGGCATTGGAGAAACGAGTGTAAACTTCCTGCAAAAGCTAATGTGGAAAATCAATCATTAAATCCACAGGTGCAGAGTGAGGTGAGTTAGCAACAGCTGCAGCCACCACAGGTAGTTACTCAGCAGAGTCAGGTGCCACAACCACCACTTCCCAAGAGTGTAAATCCACAGAGATACAGTGCAGAGACAGGATTCTACGGAGGAGAGCAGGTAACACAATTGCCGCGCGCAGCTGCGATATCGCAGTATTGGTTACGACAAGATGGGAATGAGTCGGATGAAAGTTTATGACGGTGCCTAGGAGAGGAGGAAGAGTGCGTACTTGGCGCAACTCTAGAGTTTGATCAAGCAGGTCCATTTGTGGATGGAGAAGTGAATGGTGCAAATGTAACATTCCTTGTGGACACTGGAGCTACCCGTTCTACTGTTAGATCAGTGAAAATTCCAAACCTTCCTCTCTCAGGTGAACATATCCAAGTCGTTGGTGTCTCAAACCAGCAAATTAAGGCGCCTCTTACCAAATTAGTAGAGGTAAAGATTGGACCATTCAGAGAAATGCACCGATTTGTGGTGTGTGATTGCAGTCCTGTAAATTTACTTGGACGCGATCTACTTTGCAAAATGAATTGCACCATCTATTGTACTCCGGATGGGATCGCATTTCAAACACCAGATGAAGATGTACTATATAAAATGACGATAGCAAATTTAGAGTCAGAAGTGAATGATTTGTTTCCTGTGTTTGATGTAGAGAAAATCCCAATTGAGTTGAAAGAAACAGTAAAACAGGAGGTGTGGGATTTTACAGGTGAAGATATTGGGTTAATGAAAGGAGTAGACCCTGTTAAAATTTCTGTTAGAGAAGGAACAAGTTACCCAAATACTCCACAATATAAATTGATGCCAGAAATCATTGAAGGAATTACACCTGTAATAAATAAAATGATTGAACAAGGAATTTTGAAAGAAATAATGAGCAGTCCATGTAATTTGCCTATAATGGGACTGAAAAAGCCGATTGGAACATATAGGATAGTACAAGATTTACGAAAGGTCAATAAAATTGTTGTTCCATGTTGTCCAATTGTACCAAACCCTGCTGTAATACTGTATCAGATTCCACGTGAGGCGGAATGGTACACCGTCACTGATTTGTGCCATGCATTTTTCTCTATCCCATTACATCCAGATAGCCAGCCATTATTTGCATTCAGGTTCGGAGAGCGTATTTTGGCATGGTGCCGAATTCCTCAGGGGTATACAGAAAGCCCCTCGATTTTTAATCAGATTCTAAAGAAATCGTTGGAAGATTTAAAAATGCCCGAAAAATCTGTGATGGTTCAGTATATTGATGACCTATTGGTGGCATCAAAAACGAGAGAAGCATGTGTTACCGACACAATTGCTTTGCTGAACCAATTAGCAAGAGGAGGACATAAAGTATCCCCATCAAAATTACAGTTTTGTCAACAGGAGGTTCAATACTTAGGTCATAAAATTGAAAAGGGAGTGCGAAAAGTAACGACTGAGAGAATAAAACTTATTCGAGGAATGAGAGCTCCAATGACACAAAGAGAGGTAAGAAAGTTCCTGGGAATGGTTGGATATTGTCGACAGTGGATAAGTGGATTTTCATTAATTGCAAAACCATTACAGCGTTTGACAAAAAAGGATGTTAAAGATCCATTTGAATTGAATGATGAAGAGATGAAGGCATTTAGAGAACTAAAAGCGAGACTGTGTGAAGCACCGGCACTGGGAATGCCTGATTATGAAAAAGATTTTGAACTGTATTGTGGTGAGAGAGATGGGTGCGCACTTTCAGTTCTAATGCAAAGACATGGAAAAATGAAAAGACCTATTGCATATTTCTCAGCTGTTTTAGACCCAGTAGCAAAAGCGTTGCCTGGATGTCTGAAAGCAGTAGCTGCTACTTGCGTAAGTTTGGAACAGAGTGAAGGCATTGTGATGGGTTATCCATTGAGAGTATATGTTCCACATTCTGTGGAAATTCTTTTGACAAGAACTAAAACTCAATACATGACACATAGTCGGCTGACTAGGTATGAAAAAGTGATCTTAAGTGCAGAAAATGTAACCATTGACAGATGCACAAATGTGAATCCTTTGACATCATTGCCGGATGAAGAGAGTAAGACAGACAAAGATGAAGTTGACCATGATTGCTTGAATGTACTCGAATATTGTACAAAACCAAGGCCTGACATTAAGGATGAACCTTTAAAAGAATCAGATTATGTATTGTTTGTGGATGGCTCATGTTTGAGAACGAATGAAGGAGTTTTGAGTGCAGCGTATGCAGTATGTACAGTAGCTGCAATAATGGAAGCATCTTGTTTGAAAGGGATACGTTCCGCCCAAGTGGCTGAACTAATTGCTCTAATTCAGGCATGTAAATTGGGAAAGAATGTCCGAATCACAGTAATCACAGATAGCCAGTATGGCTTCGGAGTGGTTCATGATTTTGGGCAGATCTGGTCCCAAAGAGGTTTCTTGACGTCTGCAGGAACTCCAATTAGAAATGGTGAGTTTGTGAGGAAGTTGCTTGAGGCGATACAGCTGCCTAAACAGATCGCAGTCTTGAAGTGCAATGCACACAAAAATGGGGAAGACTACATAACCGTGGGCAACAAGTTTGCCGACGAGATAGCTCAGTATTGTGCTAAAAATGTAGTCTCATTGAACAGAAGAAGGGAAAGAGAGCATGTTTCATGTCCTTTGCTTTTTACTAACCCTGTCGAGACATGGGATGAGGTGAGACAATTACAGGAAGCAGCAAATGATAAAGAAAAAGATAGCTGGATAAAAGCAGGATGCAGAAAAAGGGAGGAAGATGATGTTTGGGTTTATAGAGATGAAAGACCAGTTATGCCTGATAGCATGATTTCTGACATGGGACGGATGTACCATGGACAAGCTCATATTGGAAGGGATGCAATGATCCGACTTTTCAGACAAACCTGGTATAACCCAAAATTCAGAGCCATAGCTGAAAGTCTTTGTCAAAGATGTCTTATCTGCCAACAAATAAATCCTGGAAGAAAGACAGTAGTGAGTCTAGGAACAATAGGACGAGAGGGAGGTCCTTTCACGAGAATGCAAATGGACTTTATAGAAATGCCCCCAAGTAATAGACTGAGGTATGTTCTTGTAGTCGTTTGTTTGTTTTCTCGTTGGGTGGAAGCCTATCTGACCAGAAGGAATGATGGGATTACAGTAGCAAAGCTCTTGTTGAGAGAATTCATTCCAAGGTATGGTTTTCCAGTAACGATTGAAACAGATAGAGGAACACATTTTCAAAACGAACTGATTCAACTGATATGTGAAGCTCTTGGCATTCAACAGAAATTGCACTGTGCATACAGACCAGAGGCTTCTGGAGTGGTAGAACAAGTGAATGGAACAATAAAGAATAGGTTAGGAAAAATGTGTCAAGCCACAGGACTCAAATGGCCAGATGCCCTCCCACTGGTACTCATGACTATCAGAAGCATACCTGATAGAAAAACAGGTTTGAGTCCCCACGAGATAATCATGGGACGAGCAATGAGACAAGCATATGTACCTGTCAACAAACTGCTGACTATAACTGATGATCTCATGTTGGATTATTGCAAAGGATTAGCTGATGTGGTACGTTCTGTGTTTCATCAGGTTGGACCGGATGCAACCACTCTTGAAAGAAAACCAGCTCATGATTTGAATCCAGGAGACTGGGTCCGCATAAAAGTCCACAGAAGAAGAAGAAGAATCAGATTGTGATGAAAAACCGAAAAATGACTGGAAAATTGACATCATAAATTAAGAAACTGAGCAAAGAGACAGCGATAGTGAGCAACCAAGCACAAGTTATGGTAAAGATCCTTCAAAAATTGTCCAAATAAACAAGGAAGGGATAGATTCAAATAGAGAGATAGAAAAATCGGAAGAACCCCGAGGAGCAATAGGGACAGACCAACAAACAGAAGAACAGGGAAATATAGAAACAGACAGAGAGATCAACGAGAATTCGGAAGAACCTCGAGGAGGGAAAGAAACAAGTGATCGAATAGAAAAGACACAGGAAGGATCAGAACTAGACAAAGGAAGTGAAATCATAAAGTTCAAAATAAGAGGAAATGAAGTAAGGTCTGAAACAGAATCAGAAGAGAGTGGAGAAGAAAGAAAACAGAAATTAGGACCAAGAAAGAGAACTTGGAGAGCTGAACGAGAGGAAAAAGAAAGTGAACCGAAAAGGCCAAGAAAAGGAGATAATTGGCCCCACGAAGTTAAAAGATTGAGATACAAAATCATAAACATAAACAAAGATAATGCAGAACAAGTAAATGAGATAACAAGTCAAAGGGAACAAGGAAAACAAAGTGGAAAGAAATTGCAGAAAACGAAAAGAATAAAGAAAGCTAATCTGAAATATAAGTCACCTGAATGGCTATACATTGCGTTGACTGATATCAAAGAAGAAGAAATCACTCACGAGAACCCAGAACAAAGCTACAACCCAATGGGTGAAAGTGAAGTGCAACAAGTTTAAAATAGAAGGAAATTTCTACCGGACTGGACACAAAATCCGAATAAGACAAGAAAGAGTTCTGAGAAGAACTAAAGAGAGTACCAAACGAGACAAAGTGGGAAGGTAGAGTGGCTGAAACGTCATTCTGAGGTGTGGTGACACATTTTCTGTACATATATATATATATATATATATAGCTAGATAATAGAACAAGATGGTAGACACTGAGAATAGAAGATGTAGGTGTGAGTTTTTACGTAGATGGTGTAGAATGTGTTTCTTTTGTACAGGTTTATTAATGTTCGTATGGCTTATCTTAGCAATCACCATTCCAATTAGATTAGCTGTAGAAGAAACATCTATATTAGGGAACAACACAAAGAATGATAAGGAAGCTAAAATACAGAATACAGCAACATTAATAGATAGTGCAGAGTTACATAGAGATAGATCCATAACTGATTTTTCAAAGAATGTCTTCACAAAGTTATTATATGAATATGTAGAAACAATGGATGTGAGAGATTGTTATGTTTGTATGCAATTACCTGCGTCTGTTTCAGAAGGTTTGACTTATCATCATCTTCCCTTGACGTATGGAATAACATGTAGTGTTTTAGCTAGTTTGTTTTATAGAACAGGTAGATTAGAATATTATTATACTGATATAGATAAGATTTTTGCAATGATTCCTATAATTTCCGAATTGAACAAAGTGAAAGAAGCAAGGATGTTTGGTGAGTTTTTCTTAGAAAATAAAGCTTTAACGTTAGATGATATAGTAAAAAACAACCTTACCTGTGAGTTAAAGAAGGAAGAAAAGGTATTTTTAGAGATGGTTGAAAGCAGAAGAATCAAAATTCAAAGAAAAGTAAT
This sequence comes from Calotriton arnoldi, assembly GCA_963921515.1. NCBI lineage: Eukaryota > Metazoa > Chordata > Amphibia > Caudata > Salamandridae > Calotriton > Calotriton arnoldi. The sequence goes on along the minus strand of CAWUFW010002494.1, from coordinate 218,276 downwards.
AGAAGAAGAGACAAAAATACCCCTATGGGCATTTGAAGAAGAAGGTAATGATAAGAAAAAGACAAATGCAGCTATGACTTTAGATTGGCCTCAACAGGGAAAGTTATGCATTAGTAGAAATAGAACTAGATACAACAACTATTTCGTGGGTTCCAGTGACTGCCGAGATAATTATAAAATTTAAGGAGGATGGGGATTCAAAGGAGGAAAAGATCCAATATTTCCAGGGATCTATTATATATGTGGAAACAGAGCTTATTACAGGTTGCCGGACCATTGGTATGGGTCATGCTTCTTAGGCCTGGTCTTTCCAAAGATTTTTCATGTAGAAAGAGGAGAAAAAGGAACACACGAAATGGGTGAAACATTCACACATAGAAAAAGGGAAAGTTTTTCAGAAATAGTGGGTGACATTTTTGGAGCAATGATACCAGCAGTGGGAATATCTTTGAATGCATTTAAAATTCGGAAACTGTCCACAGTAGTAGATCGTTTATCAACGAATACTGCTGGAGGGTTCTTGATGCTAAATACCGAGATGGTTGCCATGAGAGCTATGGTGATGCAGAATCGACTTGCCCTTGACATTCTTTTGGCAAAAGAGGGAGGAGTCTGTGGAATGCTGAAAGTCCAACATTGTTGCACTTACATTCCAGATAAAAGCAAAAATATACAAAAGTATATAAAGAATATTACAAATTTGCACAAAGAACTTGTTCCACTGGAGGTTGAAAATGCATGGGAGAAACTTGGTAAGAGTTTTTCCTCAATATCAAAATGGTTCACTGAACTAGGTAGTTCTATAATAGGGAAAGTTTTGATATCAGTAACAGTAGAAATCTTAGTGGTGCTTTTTGTGAAATTTGTTATTATATGTATCAAGAAGAGAAAAAGACAAAACAAAATAAAAAGAGAAAATAAAATAAAATAAAGAAAGAAAGAGAACGAGAATTAGGTGAAATAGCACTGGAAGAACTGAAAGAAAGCATATATGAGAGAACAAAAAGACAAGATGAAAGGGATACAGATGTGTAAAACTAACAAGAAGCAAATGGACAAGAAATAGGCTATCTGATAAAATTGTGTAACATGGGTTTTTGTGGTGATATTAAAAATCACCAAAGGGGGAGTTGATGGAGCAAGGTAAACGAGAAAATTTTGAACTCCCTAATAATAACGTTAATAATTAATGTTATTGTTCGTTTTAACGATTAATCAACATTTTACGTTTTATTACAAACATTCTTGGTAACTTGCAGTACACGTGCAAAACTAATCTACTTACAATTGTAAAAGTGAATTAATAATAACATAATGATTTGCGTACTAATTAGAATAATATTGCATGATATGTGCTACATAGTAAATTGTATTTTGGCAAAAGAATGCGGATGGTAAGTAAAACATAGCTTTATATGTCGCTTTTGCTAGATAACACCTAACTGGGGTACGTAGAATGACGGGTGGGAAACGAAAAGGCTTATTTTTCTTTATTCTTAACTATTATTGTGTTTGTTTTCATGATAGTTCGTTCAAGCCTGCTAGGCTGTACTGTAAAAATGGCTGCCGAGGCAGATGAGCTTAGTGCGCAAGTGCAAAATGGCTTCCAAGCGGAAGAAAAGCTGCAGAAATATAACACGTGATTGCCTATAGAGCCCAGAATGAAAGAGGGATCAAGGTCGGCATGACCTAACATCAAAACGTGTGCCAAGAGGGACTCAGCGAGAGTGTATGAGAACCAAAGATGCAGCTGTGAATTAACAATGGACTGTTTAAAATAAAGTTACAAAAAGAAGATACTTTGGATAAACTATTAATCGGATTGCGAACGTCCAAAGCCTGTGTGAAAGAACCAAATTATAAACATTTTCGGAACTGGTTTGAACAAGGAGGGCAATGAGGAGATGCTTGCCACCCCTCAAATGGACCAATTAGCGTGAATCTCGCCCCCAAAGATTGAAACATTTCTGTTTAGTAAGCTAGTAATAGGGTACAAGAGGACCTACTCTTAAGTAAGGCGCATCATTCATACATATTTTTTTTTTGTGCACAGGACGCTGATGCTGGAGAGCTGCTGCTATTTTTCTATAGGCCATTATTCTTAATAATTAATCTTTTTGCTTTAAATTCTGACTGGGAAGGGACGAGAACGTTGCGGGAAACCTATATAGGTGGCCCGTCGAGAAGATCTGTTTCAGCGGGACAGTCAGGCAGTTTTGGGAGTTCTATGCTGATGATCTGCAATTAACTGCTGTGACGAACTTTATTTTTCATCAAAAGGGTATGCATTTCATTCTTTAAGTTTATTCCTTATAATAATATTAAATGTATATGTCTGATTAATAAAACTGAATTTTATTCATGCCTTTTAAAATTAGATAAACATTATTATAATTAAAACTACGAGTCTGTGGTTCTTTAGCTCAATATTAAATGCAAATGTTTAAAAAGGTTTAAAGTGATTGAGCTGATCTTAAATCACCATCAACTTATTCTCACTAGTTGGTCCATCGACCAAAGAGCGGAATACCTTGATGTTTTAGAAACCGACAGGATTAAAACTACTTATGTATGCTATTTGAGAAATTATCTTGTCGACTTTAAAAGGTATCCTGTTTTCTTCCAGCAGTCATTAATTTCTTCTCCTAGGTGAGGGTGGATGGGATCCAGGGAATATTTGAGTGAGTGAACGTTTTATGCGGTGTTATGGGCCCCACCGTCATAATGGTATAATTGTTAAAGAGTGTTTTTCAAACTGGATGTCACGTCCAAAGGAAAAGAAATTATATTAGTTGCGCTGGATCACTCTCAAAGTATCTTGGATGCGTAACGCAATATAAACAAAAAGGGTCGCAGGGAAGGCGATGCGTCAGTTCCTTGCTTCGGGGGAGGCGGCGCCCCTGTTCCTTACTGCAGCGCAGGGGAGGCGATGCGTCTGTTCCTTACCGGAGAGGAGCGAAGCGTCTGTTTCTTACTGCGTCCCAGTTACGATGCGACAAGATGGCGTCTCCATGCGATGCGACAATCCGGTGCGATGCGACAAAATGGCGTCTTTGTTGCGATGCGACAACTTGGATGCGATGCGTGCACGCCCGACGGCCGTGCGGCGAAATCGGTGGTTTCTTGAGCCGCGACAGGCCCTGCGACGCGCTTCTCCGGTGATGAGACGGCAACCTCTGCGGCGGCGGCACCCTTCTCCGGCGATGCGACACGCTTCTTCGGTGATGCGACGGCAAACAGCTGAGGCGGCGGCACGCTTCTTCGGCCATGTGACGGCAACAGCTGCGGCGGCGACACGCTTCTTCCTCGTTGCATCACGCTTCCAGCTCCCAGCGACACGCAGTCTCTAGAGGTTCCAAAACAACAGAAGGCACCTCTCTGCAGGTAGAATTCTCAGCAAGGAAATTCAGGGTGAGCTGGGGGTGAAGTCTTTGTGTCCCTGAGACTTCAGAACAGGAGGCAAGCTCAGCTTCAAGCCCTTGGAGATCTTCCTCAAGATGATTAAAGTACACACAAAGTTCCTTTTCTCCTTTCCTTGGCAATAAGTAACCACTGCAGGCCAACCCCAAACAGTCACCAGTGTAGGGGCAGTCTCCTCCTTCAGCTTCCTTGGTTTCTCTCCTTGGCAAAGGTTCATCTTGACTCCCAGATGTTATCTAAAATTCTGGGGTCTGGGCCTCAATATTTATACTCCAAAATCCTTTGTTCTCTGAACGCAGAGAGTGTCTGTACCCAGCCCAAACCAGTTCTGTCCTCCCTGGTGCAGCTTCCTGGCAGGAGGTGGAGACAGCATTGTTGAAAGCAGACCTGGCCCAGGTAGCTGAAAAGAAATCTCCTCCCCCTTCTCTCTATTCTATGTAGGCTCAGGCAAGTGAAAGGAAATCTCCTCCCCCTACTCTCTATTCTATGTAGGTTCATGCAAGTGAAAGGAAATCTCCTCCCCCCTACTCTCTATTCAACCCAGGTCCTATTCAGCCCAGCCCTGACCCATCAGACTGCTGGAGCCAAAGCCCTCTCCAGCCCCCTGTCACTCACAAACCAGACATGTAATACACAAACCTAGCAGAGGCATACTGGATGGTTAGGCAAGAAAATACCTACTTTCTAAAAGTGGTATTTTCAAACACAGAATGTAAAAATCACCCACACTAAAAGATGTATTTTAACATTCTGAGTTCAGGCATACTAAACGTTATTTTTCCATCTTGTTCCTAGGGTCAGTTATGCTTATAAAATGTTATAATCAAACTGCCCATTCTGGCCTATGGGAACAGATAGCCTTGCAATAGTGAAAAACGAAATTGTCAGTATTTCACTATCAGGACATGCCACACACACCAGGGCATGTCCTACCTTTCACATACAATGCACCCTGCCCACAGGGTTACCTTGGGCCTATCTTAGGGGTGACTAACATGCAGAGAAGGGAAGGTTTAGGGACTGGCAAGTGGGTGCACTTGCCAAGTCGACAGGGCAGTCCCAGACTGCACACAGGCTCTGCAATGGCAGGCCTGAGCCATATTTTACAAGCTGCTTCTGTGGGTGGCACAATCAGTGCTTCAAGCCCACCAGCAGCATTTGATTTACAGGCCCTGGGCACTCATGGTGCACTGTACTAGGGTCTGACAAGTAAATCAAATAAGCCAATCATGGAGTCACTAATCCATTACAACAATTTACAATAGGGAGCACTTGCACTTTGGCACTGAACAGCAGTGGCAAAGTGCCCAAAGTATCTAGACCAGCAAAAACATAGGAGGCAACAGCGAAAAAATGGAAGGGAGACACACGCCAATGGTGCGAGGTCTAACAACATCTTTCTTTCCTACTGGCAATTTTGAGGTGACAAACAGCTGATATGGTGGTCTTCCACCTCAGTGATCAGGATCTCATGATCCTTACTGAAGTTGCACTTCCCCTCCCCTTGGTAGTCTGTCTGGACATCCAGGCTGGGATTGTTGGGGATGTTGTCCTGGCTGTTAGCCTCTTCTCCCTGCTCTATGGCTGCCTTCTGTGAAGTGTGGATTAAAAAAAGAAATGTGTGTCATTTTTGTACTTTTTTTCACATTGCATGCAGTGAAAAGTGCTGCTAAAGTGGTTTGGGTCGCGTTGTATGACGCAAATCTGTCTTCTGACACTTTTCTGGCAGATACGTCAGTTTCTGGTGTGCCATAACGCTCACACCAGCATAACTTTTTTTTCACTTAGCTCGCAGCTTATGCGATGGTGCGCCATACCGTTTGTATGGCGCATCCATGGCCTTTAAAAATTACTTAACATTTTGTAAGTGATTTTGACGCTTCGCTGCCGCAGTTTAGCAATGTGTCACTTCTTGTAAATGAGGCCCAGGGTGTTTATATCAGGCTTATTTAGTGGCTTTAGTAATTTACCCTGGCAAGGATTGCTATCATTTTTTGAGTTGTGTTCTCACTCCTTTCAAATACTAACCCAATTTCTTACAATGGATAAAGTCCATCGTCAGATTTACCAACTTTTCATGAAACGCTGTGCAGCAAGTGCAGCAAACAAAGATGGTGTGCTACTTTGTGTGAAAGGGAAAGGGCAGAACAACTTCATATCTACTAATATATAACTTTTTTTTCTCTCTCTCCCTGTATTGGTGCAATTTAGGCTGCCTTGCGCCAACACACAAACATTTGCACCATAGTGTAAGGGAGTGTCTGTAATGTAAATCATAGTTTTTGTGCTGGAAGAATACCCTTTCAGTGCAAAATACTATGCTAAGGCATAGTTTAACACTTTTCACTCCTTGTACATGTTTTGTACAGTGGAGATGTTTGTAGAAAATAAAACATTTTTTCAAGTTAATGTCAGCCTCAAAGAGGCATTATTTTTTGATGCAAAGCTCTGTCCACAAATGTTAGTAGATAGAGTTTTCCATCAAGATCCATAAATGGTTGCAAGGAAATGCCCAAGTACAACCCATTATACCCAGCTTGATACAAAGCAACACAATGTGGCACTACTTTGTATTACTTTAGGGCTACTTTCCAGCACAAATAAAGTTTTGCGCTGGACAGAAAATCCCAATTCAACAGTTTCACCAGTTTGTGTCACTTTTGTGATGCAAACTCAGTGTAAATTGTTAGCAAATCTGTCTTTAAAGTTCTGTGCTAAAGCTAATCATGATATCTATCCCCCAAAAAATTATATCTAACATTACTTTTTATCTAATCCTTTCATACATTGAACTGTACAGTTACTGAATGATGAGTGCTGAAATATTCAAATAAACCTCCATTTAACAGTCTACAATAGGTTAACTCATTGACATAATTAAAATGGCAGACAGAAAAGAAGATAAAGATAGTTGATCGTGAGGGCTAGCTATGGAAAAAGAAATACAAAATCAAACTCTAAACTTTTCTGTTTAAAAAGTTGAAACCTATGGTTACGTGCCTTATAGCATCTCTGTATCAGTGGAACAATCTCAACCACATTTATAGAGAGTCTAGATATAATAATACCACAGTGGTTAGTGATGCATTTAATCAATATATGTGAAATATCTTATTGATGGAGGTGCCCAAAATTATAGAAAAGGATTGTTATTGTACAAGGAACCATGGGAACACGTAGCTACTTTTTTAATAGCATGGATTTAAAATGTAGGATAGGGTGATCTTGCATATATAAAACACAGTATAGTTCATAAAAACTTAATTTCCCTATATTTATGCATCAAGATGTTTGACTCACATTTTTAAGCAGAAATAGCATAATTCCATTTGGAGGGTGCTGGTCAGTGTATTCTCAGTTGATTATCACTATTTAAGCAATTTAAAGTACTAATAAAATAAATAAGAATTAATCAAAGATTGAACAGTTACATGGGTGTAAATGTGATATTGTTATCTCAAGGTAAATTTACTATATGTAGCAGGGGAAGCACTAAAATTAAAAGACAGTCTCATCATACATCATGATGTAGTTAAAGACAACCAACTGTACTTGAATATATAAAGTCCAGAGACTGTAACAAGTGTGCATGAGTATACACAATTAAATATTGTACTCATTGTTTAGTAACCATATTTTTCACTTTGAAATAGGGTTAAAAAGCTATAATGTTAGATAGGAGTCATTTTCTTTTTACAGATATGAAAACATGCTACAGCACAGAAACTTAGGAACCTTAGGAACTCTGGTATCTTTTTCAATATTTTGTTGAAATTATATGTTTTGATTGTACATAGGAGGATTTAGTCAACAACATGCACTCAATATCTAGGAATAAGTTTGTTCATTCACTCTTTTTCGAACAACAAAAGAGTTCACAGACAATAAAGACTGATAAGAATTAAAGGGGGAGATTTGCCAAAAAGTCACACAACGCAGCACAGCCCCCTGCGAAGCTGCGCTGCGTTGCGCGACAGGGAGGGAAGAGGAGAGTGCCATATCTTCAGAGATATGGCTCTCTCCTCCCCTTTCCCTTGTGCCGTTCTGATTTCAGCAGCTGTGCACCATGCACACACCTTAGTGCCCTAGCGCTAGGATGTGTTCATGAGTCTAGCATAGGTTTTGTAAAGGAAGGGTACCCTTCTTGTACAAAATACTATGCCTAGACACAATGGAAAGCTTTTCCCACTTTGTATGCGTACTGCACAGTGCAGAATGCATGCAAGGTCGGAAAAACATGGAGAAATAAAAGCATTTCTCCTGTTTGCGCCTCCTTTGAAGGGGCGTTAACTTTTGGCTCAAAACCATGTCTATAAATCTTTGTAAACATGGTTTTGCATCAAAAGACATCGGTGTTTGCATGGGAACGCTCATGTTCCACCCATATAACACACCCTCGGTGCTAAGTAATGCAAAGCAGTGCTTCGCGCTGCTTTGCCCTACTTTGAGGGTGCTTTCCAGTGCAAAACAAGTATTGCGCTGGAAAGTGAATAGCAAAAAAAACATTTTGCGCTGGTTAGCGTCACTTGTGTGACGCTAACCCCACGCAAAATGTTTGTAAATCTCCCCCATAGAGTTCTTTGAAAATGACAACATGACTGCATACTCACTGTCAGATGCATTTAGTGTGCAAAATAAACAGACAGTGCAATGTATTTGGAACACGTTATCCATTATGGCATCATAGCCTTCATAACCACACTGAATCTTGGTAAGCGGACACTCCCCCCTTTTCTCCATTAAATACCATTCTAAACGGAAACTAACCTAATGGGAGAATTAGTTATTCACCTTTCTTACTACTCCTTTATTCTCAAAGAACCAAAAAAAGTAACTCTATACAATTCAATCCTTTTTACTGAGGATATACCATCATAACCATAGGGTATTTTCAAATCATCATACCTTAAGATATTGAGATAATTGCGGGTTATTTTGCATGTTTTTCAACCCAAACTTTTTAAACATGGTTTCTTTTTCTCTCGCATTCCCCCATAATTGGCTTGATGTTACGAAATATATTTGGAATTTAGACAAATCTTTCATCTGCATAATATGTTTATTGAACTAAAGATGATACAAAAATCCCTTTTTAAAATTTTGCTTCTTAAAGTGATTGAATAAATGAGGTATTCTTTCATCCTAAACATGTATGAGTTCACTTATTATTTATTTATTGATAAAGTGTGAGAGAAAATAGTTCCTTTATGCACACTTGTGAAGGTGCCATACTAAAGATTTAATTTCCTTTGACCAAATTCTACTTGATTGATAAAATGACCAATTAATCCCATAATTGAAATTCTAAAATGGAATTAGCCTACAAAACTACCATTGATACATTGTGGATGCTACCAATTCTCATTGACAGATGAATCTGCCTCTATCGGAATCACAGTTTTTGTGGTTCATTAATTTAAATTGTTTGACACAGACATCTTTTTATGAATCATTAGTAGAATGTATAATAAGTAATACTGACAAAATAAAACTGTATTGGGCTTGTTTTATGAAAAAACAGAAAAATATTACATATGTTTTACATGACCTGTGTTTTATGTATTTTCATTGATTGATTAATTGTCTTTTTTGTATTAGAAACATGTTTTGTGTTCTTATTACCTTGATTGCAATTGTCATTCTCTTTTTTAATGTTTCTTCTCTTGCTTTTCTTCCTATAAATGTCATGTAGTTGTTGCTCCTGACACAGCAATTTTTCGTTTCTGTATATATTTAATATAACTTTTTTTCAAATAGTTATATTAGGAATTTATACACTCAGATTTCTATTAGCCCTGATTAAGTAAAGTCATTATTTGTTGAGTAGTAAAACATGTGTTGGGTTTCTCGTTGCACTCTTGTACCAAAAATTAAGCATTTTTTAAAAATGAAATTAAAAAAAGTTTGACTGATCATTGAAAAATTGAAGTTGACTACTACTTGTAAACCTCCAAAGTTTTTTTCCCATGTTGAATTTTGTGCAGTGTTAGTGAAGGGACATTTAGGTTTGAGGTCATACTGTTAGTCCACAATAGAGCAACCTATCTCTAGCTGTCATCTAAATACTAAGGGTCTCATTACGATGTCGGTCTGACCTCACCAGACCAGCCATCGGTTGTGGTCGGACCGACTTCTGCCCCTGCGGTCTGACCGTCGCATTACGATGCAGTGGTCAGAGGCAGCAGATGCAGGGGCCAACTTCTGCTGTTTCGACGGGCTCAAGGAGCCCTTCGCCCCAGCGGTCGGAATGTATTCCCTACAATAAGGGCGTTGCCTGCTCAGGCACTGCCATAGGGATTACGATGTCCCTTTCGGAATGCCTTTCTATGGTGGTGCCCCCCTAAACATCCCTGCAGCATGTGGCAGGCACCACATGGTGCCTGCCACACGGTGCAGGGATGTTTACTCTTGCTGCTTGTGTTATTTCCCGCAGCACAAGCCTCAATAGTAAACATACACTTTACATCATAATTTGGAATGTGGGACCTCCGACTCATTGTCGGGAGGTCCCGTCCCCGAGACTTTTTCCGTCCGGCATCGTAATAGGGCCCAAAATGTTTACTACCTCCTTAAAAATGCTTAATAATAAGCAAGCAAATGAAGGAGCTCACTTGGTAATGCAAGAACAATAACAGTGTTTATCTAATCATGGTTACAGAGGATTTTATTGAAATTCCAGTGGCTCTTTATCTAACATCAAAGTTCCACAGTGCTCAAAAATTAGATCAAATGTCCACTGTCCCCTCAGAGCTTTTCTGAAATCTGTAACCAAGTCCCAGTTCTGACAAGAGAATACAGGCAGTTCACAAGAGACACTTCAGTCATGCCAATGGGGAATTGTATGTGTGCGAGTTTGTTTAAGTTACTCTAATCGGCCATTCACAAGGTGATGCCATGCATCTCATGGTATTAGCATACTACACAAAGGCATCCCATGAAGTGACTTTATCCTATGGTAAACAGTCAGGTCAACTGCAAAACTGTACACACAGTAGGTGTCCAGCATGTGTGCAGAGACTGTGCAATCCATTGCTGATTTTGCAACCACCCCAGAGACAGGAGTCAACCCCAGATGCCTTTGTGCCATTGAGTTTTTGGTATGATCTTAGGCAGCTAATTCAAAGTCACATACTTTCTTCATCATGCTTGGGTTCCCAGGCAGTGACAATGCTCTGATGCCCTATGCTCTCTCCATGACATGCACCCCAAAGCCCTTTTCCTTGCTCCTTGAGCACATGTTAGAAATACTTCCAAGCTTGACAGTTCTGGTCAGAAAGCAGTCCTGCATACCGATATGAAGTTAACCGATTTTCGCCTAACCATACATCCACAAACTTTGCCCTAGCCAGTACATCAATGGCCCAATCAAAATACCAATCTGAAAGAAGCAGAATTGACACATAAGAACAATGTCTTCATATTACTTTGCTCCAGGTATCTTCGTCAAATTGTATGTTCTTTTCATAGTATGATCTCTGTCAATAATTGCTCCGTGGTGTTTTGTTGGAATTCTTATCACCAGGCAGTAAAAGCACAACATTCCTATTCTGTTAAACATAAAGCTCCAAATTACCAAGATTTGGTGCACAAGATGAAAACCAAAAAGCATATCTCTCACATGCTTCCTTACCTTCTGCCATAACAGGTATTTTCACCTGTCTTAAATCTGTGAAAAGCCTTAATCCATAAATGATTTAAAAACGCTGGGACAGAAATTGCCATCTCTGTTACTTTTAACAACAAAATTCTCCAGCTACCTGCACATTTCTTCCATTGCTTTAGAGATAATGTTGAAAACTGCTTTACAGTGGCTATTTATTATGTTGTAAAGCTTACTGCCTATATGTGTATCTGTTATATCAACAGATTCCCTTATCTTACAATCTAGTTTTGTTTAAAAAAAAATTGTTTTGATTTTTGGAAAATCATATCATGTTAAGATGTCAAAATTATTAGGTGTAAATAAACAAAAAATACACATTTAGCAGGATTATGGTTGGCAACCTCAATAGAGAGCCCTTAAGAGATGACAACATTGATAATTACTGCTGATAGAACAGGGAGTCATAGCAACTGTGTGTTGAATCAAGGCAAACTGGAGGGGGAGGACAGAGGGTGAAGGTGGAGGGGGCCTGGTGCATTTAAGAGAGAAATTAATGATCATATCTATCTGTCGCAAAGGAAAAGGGCCATGGACTTCATAGGGAACATAAAGGTTTATTTTTTAAACTGTCAATCCGGAGATGGGGAAGAGCCTAAATCTAATGGCCGTCCGGAAAGAGCTGGGGGTGGAAGGGTAGCTGTTTGTGTGAGATGGAGTCTTGTTAATCAGGGCCATTCAGGTCAGATTTGGGAGAGTGGGAACTGCCGACTTCTAAAGGGGGAATCGGGCATGATGGGTATCTAGAGGGTGAGAATTCCTCGTCATGTTATTGTCTCCAGGCCTGAGAGAAAATTCCCCCATGTGTTTGCTATCGGGCGATGTCGCATGCCCCTAGCTTCCTCCTTATGAAATGTCACTGCCTCAGTTCTGGCCCAGATAGTCAGGACATGTCTCCAGGTTGTGAGACACAAAGAATTATGAACAGTATACATGTTTTAGGAAAACACAGTCAATATTTTTAAAGATTGAATACCATCCATCTTCTGTTGTATCCCCATTTTGTTGTGAACTGAGTTATCGCATCTTCTTATGGTCAACTGCCAAAGTTGTTGATCTGTGAATTAATTGTGTGAAGTCTTACAACTGCACGCATTTGCCTTTTAATGTGACTTTATAGACCCCCTCTTTCATCATTCCCTCTTTCTCTGAGAATGATCCCAGAGAAGCTACCTTTGGAGCTGCTACTTGCAGAGAGAACTACGCACCAATTAACCTTTAATCACTTACAATGTGAGAACAGCCCCAACTGGTTGAGAAGGACGATTTTGTAGTCAGAATCTGGTTAAACAAGCCTTGGCAAAGCCAATAGCTCTCACCTATGCAAGAGCTATTGGCTTTACCAATGTCTTTTAGCCATGTTGTACAGCAGCATGACTGCTTCTCAGCATAGCTAAAAGTTAATGGTGTGGCTTAGAGTGGTGTAGAGTGACATAGAGTATATTGGTGAAGAGTAGAGTGGCGTAGAGTGGAGTGGTATAGAGTGGACCGGCATAGAGTTGAGTGGTGTAGAGTAGAGTGGCCTAAAGTAGAGTGCTTAGAGTGGAGTGGCAAAGAGTGGCATAGCATGGAGTGGTGTAGACTAGAATGGCACAGAAAAGAGTGATGTAGAATGGCATAGAGTATAGTGGTATGGAGCGTGGTAGAGTGGAGTAGAGTGGTGTAGAATAGAGTAGTAAGGAGTGGCATAGAATGGAGTGGCATGGAGTGCAGTGGCGTAGAGTGGAGTGAAGTAGAGTGGACTAGAGTGGTGAAGAGTAGAGTGGTGTAGAGGGGTGCAGAGTGGTGCATAGATGCATGAAGTGGAATGGAGTGACATACAGCAGAGCGATGTGGCATGGAGTGAAAAAGCATAGAATGGTAAGAGCGGAGTGGCATAGAATAGAGTGGCATAATGTGCTTTGGAGTGGAGAGTCGTAAAGTATAATGTGTGGAGTTTTTGCATAAACAGAGTCTCTGGCTCAACTCTACAAGGTTTGCCTTCCAATGCACGGGTGACACGAGTAAACCTAGTTCAATGCACCAGCGCATTACTATGAAAGACAGGTTTTTGTAGCGCTGCAGAACTCCACCCAATACATAATTTAAGTGGCATCAATGCTTTTGAGTTACAAGAGCCTCTAAACAAAGTTCCAGGGACATCGTGATGATCAGAAACAAACCTTTTTTGTTCTGTTCAATCACACACAAAATGCACTAAGAAAAGGACAGTATAACTAAAAAGTGTGTTTATTTCAACAGGAACACCCTGTTACTCAACACATCTAAAATAACCACACAGAATACGATTAAAACAGCACAAATGAACATTGCAAACAACAAAAATAAAATGAAAATTTCTACCATGGTGAAAATGTTATCTAAAAATCCTAATACCCCGAAGCCTCCTTCTATGCAGTAGCGGTCGGTGGTGGGAGTGCCGCCGGGCGCTGACGTGGGGCGGGGGAGGGGCAGGGTGGGGGGTAGCAAACTACGGATTACGGGCGATTACAGGTAAGTACACATATAAATAAATAAAACAAATTTCGTTTCTCGCCCTGCATCACATTTGGCGATGCAGCGCGAGAAACGAAATTTGTTTTATTTATTTATATGTGTACTTACCTGTAATCGCCCGTAATCCGTAGTTTACTACCCCCCACCCTGCCCCTCCCCGCCCCACGTCAGCGCCCGGCGGCACTCCCACCACCGACCGCTACTGCTTCTATGTGATATGCTAGGGGAGCATGGGGAGTAGAATAACTTGTATCTAGATTTTCTTAGGGAGAATGAGCACACTGCGTACCTGTTTACAGCAAAGCTCTGTAATTACCAGGAGTCTAGTAGGCTTTTTCCTGCTAAAGGCAAACGTATCTCATCAGCTCCTTCTGGACTCAGGCTTGGTATCAAACTTCAGTAAAAAGTGCAATACGGCAGAATCTCTGGCAGGCTGGATTGTGTTCTGGCAGTATCTAATTCGAGATAATCTTGGGCGAAGGACCTCTCCTCACAGGTGGTCAAGTGACAGTCCTTTTATATGGTATCTTATCTAAAGGTTCACTGACATAATATCGTCACTACTAATAATCGACCTACAAAATTATTGTCACACTAATATCGATAACAAAAATATCAACAACCTATACTTAATAATAAATACACTAATAGCAATAAAAAAACATCATAAAAAATATCGATATCACTAATATCAAACACACAAATATCGTTTACAAAAATATCATCAACATTAAATAAACATATAAAAATATAAAAACAAAAAATATCAACAACTTAAATATCGTGCAAACACATAAAAATAACCTCTACAAAATGATAAATTTCACAATTATAATATAAATAGAAATATAGAAAAATATCACACTTATAAATAAATATATTTTTAAATAAACCATATTTTTACAATTCTAAAATATCACGTCACATTTTATACAATTACATTACTCAACAAAAAATAAACAGCATATATAAACATCCCAAAATAAAAAAATATATATATTTCTTACAGTAATTAAATTACATTGCACATAAAATAAATACTTATATTTTAATAAATACACATTTAAAGCCACATACACCTTTCAACAAAATTAATTCGCGTTTTCCAAATAAAGGCATAACTGACAAAACAATTGAACAGATGCTAAAACAACCACTAAAATAAAACAACAAACAACAATAACTAGTACAAATATTTTACCAATTAAATAAACAATATAAAAGATGCCATAAATCACAAACAAACTACCTCTAAAACTGCAAAAACTGGAGAAGGGCAAAACTCTGCTAGATTTCTGCCAGAATGCAGCAGGATTAAATACATACTTCACACACCAACTTTACAAAGTAAGTATACTTTCTAATTTAATGCAACACCTAAGTAAATTAAAATTAAATCCAATATAAAATAATTAAAACAATTAGGGCCCGATTCCGATCTCGCTAGGAAAGCCCTCCGTACGACTCGGATCCGGAGGGCTTTCCAAGCGAGACGTGCTCCAGGAGTCCGAACGGGCGAGTACGATGCTTACGGACTCGGCTCGCCGGACTCCCATTGAACTCTATGGGAACCGTGTACAGACGCGTATACAGGCTCCCATAGCAAAAAAGGGGTGGGTGGGAAAAAGTGTACACCCTGTGGCGGGCACCCCATGTTACCCGCCACACTGTGCATGCTTGGATCGTGGGGACCCCTGCGCACCCCCCCCTTTACCGAATCGGAGGGCTCTGGGTAAAGAGGGGCCTGCTATGGCCCCCCGAAGTCCGAATCCAACAGCCGTTTCGTCTCAATGAGACTGAGTCGATACAGCTGTCTGATTCGTGCATCATACTCGCTCGGTCGGAAAATGGCTTCATTGCGCAGCACGATTCCGCTACGAATGTGTCGGACGGACAGGTTCGGGTTCGTAAACGATTCGCACGGTGCGTACAGGATACTCGCATCGTACTTGGTCGTTCGGAATGGGGACGATTCGGGCGGAAAGATAGGCTCTGAATCGGATTTGATCTTAACAAATCCCGTTTGGAGGCCTTCCTTACGAGATCGGAATCGGGCCCTTAATGTTTTCTTTCTGTACATTTTCTCTTCTCTACAGACTATCCCAACTTCAATCAAACCAACTTCACAGAAAAACAAAGAAAATCAACTAAATAACTAGCAAACAAATAAAAAAATCTAAACCAACCCCACTCACACCCCTTACCCCATTAAACAGCATGCTAAGCACTCCAGATATGTGTGTATTAACAAATGTGAAATTATAAAATGTAAAAAATGCATATAATATATATTTAACTTTTTCTACATATATATTTAATTACAGTACAATTAAGATAATGGCAGAAGGTGCACAATGTATATCTTCGCAAAAAGGCAAACTTGTGTTATGCTATATGGGGAACACATAGAGGGGTCGATTCCGATTCGGGCCGGAAAACGTACCGACCGACTCGGTGTGGGAATTTATTCCGACCGACACGAACCGGCGCCGTCCGACCCGGGTAGTACGATGAAATGCATGTGAAACCCGACCGCCGCAGACGGAATATAAAACGAACGACCGAGCCGGACGGAAACAAGCCATCTGGCCGGAAAAACACTCGAAACTAACCGACCGACACGCACCCGGATAGCGACCGAACGAAACGTACCCGCGAACTCCGACCCGCGTAGTACGATGCTATGCGTGCGAAACACGACCGACTCGCACAGAGCACAAGCCGTACGACCACACGCACACAAAACCCAGCCGAATCAACCCAATACTCCGCGACCGACTCGTACACCGCACATGAAACCAACCTGAAACACAGCGGGAACGAGTCGGACAACATCGCATCAGACAACAGCAGCGTCCGACTCGGACACAAGAACGACTCCTACATGCACCCAAAGCACCAAGGGAAAAAAGTTTTTAAAAAAGGCCAAACAAGCTACCACAAAGCCAATAAATACTGGGGGTGGGGGAAAAAATGGAACAAGGACACACCCCCAACCCCACCTACATAAAGGCCACAAATTCCTACCATGAGCCTTTGCAAATCCCACAGACCTGCCAGCAAACAACACCATCACACAGCAACCACAGACACACTCACAGCTCATGCATCACACAAGCCACACACCATTACCACACTTACAAATAGCACCCTCACACACACCCAGCTAAACCTACACTCACACACCCCCACTTGCACACACACACACACATCAATCACCACCACCACCCATCACCATGCCCCCAAAGAAGAACCACAAGTTCCTAGATTGTGAATTGGAAGTCCTGGTAGACGAGATACTCAGGGTAGAGCCACAGTTGTTTGGTACATTGGTACAACAGACCCCCATGTCGCAGAAAATCAAGATGTGGGCGAGGATTGTCGACAGGGTGAATGCACCATCACCATGTTTGTGCACAAAGGAACACATCCAGAACAGGTGGTATGATGTGCGCAGGAGGGTCCGGGACCTACTGAAAAAGGACTACATCATCAGCCAGCGCACCGGCAGTGGCTCTCCTGCAAAACCAATATACCTCAGGCCCTGGGAGGAGAAGGTGCGGGCCATCCTACCACCAGTGAGCGTATATGGACTAACAGACATCCCAGAGCCTGGTGAGTACACAACTTATATACACAATATGGTGTGACAATACACACACAGCACCCTCAAAGGGATAGGCAAACCATGCACCCTCACCAAATACACAGCAAACAAAACATACTCATCCCAAGATGTGAATGCCAGTCAGACAAACACAATACCTGCCATCTCATGGTGACATCTAACTATGTCATGACATCTACAAACCTAACAACAAATACAGCAAGGCAGTGGCACAAATAGAACCAACAAACACTCCCAGATATATTGACATCACTAGAACACCACCTCACAGGGAAGATCACTGAAAGGAAGGAATTCTGTGTATGCTGGTAAAGTCAGTGTAGCCAATAGCATCATGGGAGTTGGAGTCATAGATATTGCTTAGCCTCACAATTGGCCCATCAACACCACCCTGAACCATGCTCACATCACAGGGAGTGGAAAAGGACTCACAAGATGGCTGACACTGGGTACTGCTGGGGGGAGCACAAGGACCTGCAGGCAACTGTGCAACAACCAACAGCAGGACACCACTGACTGACATCCTGAAAGACAACTTGCACTCCCTGCAATGGAAGCACGTACCATGGTGGGATATCTGGCTGGGTGGGAAGGAGGACTAACAGCACTGACCATAGTCACAAGCACCTCCCCTCACACACACCCCAACACTAACTCCACAGAACCCACCTGGGAGAATGCAATGCCTCACATTCTAACTCAAGATCCCACAAAGACCAACCAGCCGGGCTCATACTGTGTGAAGCACAGGGACACTCTTGGGACTGGTAGCCAAACAACCGCAAGGAGAACACTCTCAGCCAACCTGTCAGCACAGGCACCCCACCCCACAGGGAAGCAGAGTCCAAAGGAAGGAAGGATGGGCATGCTGGGAAGGGGGGTGGAGGCAATAGCATGATGGGAGTGGTAGTCACAGATGTTGCTCAGCCTCACAATTGGCCCATCAACACCACCCTGAACCATGCCCACATCACAGGGAGTGGAAAAGGACTCACAAGATGGCTGACACTGGGTACTGCTGGGGGGAGCACAAGTCCCTGCAGGCAACTGTGCACCAACAAACAACACAACCACATTGTCAGCCATCTTGCCATTGCTCTCACACTCACACACACTGAAGTCCACTCAAAAGGAAGGAAGGATGGGCATGCTGGGAAGGGGGTGGAGGCAATTGCATGATGGGAGTGACAGTCACAGATGTTGCTCAGCCTCACAATTGGCCCATCAACACCACCCTGAACCATGCCCACATCACAGGGAGTGGAAAAGGACTCACAAGATGGCTGACACTGGGTACTGCTGGGGGAGCACAAGGCCCTGCAGGCAACTGTGCAACAACCAACTGCAGGACACCACTGACTGACATCCTGAAAGACAACTTGCACTCCCTGCAATGGAAGCATGTTCCATGGTGGGATATTTGGGCGGGGGGAGAAGTCGGCCCGGATGGCAACCAAATACCACCAATGCTGGTCAGGCACACACCTCAACATTCACATTGACATGCCACAGGTTGGCAGGACAATGTGCTACACCAATATCACTCACTGACTGTCATAACTGAGTAGAATGCAATGTCCAGGGCCGCATCCAGAGGTACAGTCACAACTGTCCGGTGTTTTAACAATTGATGCCTGTAGAAACATACCATACAATCTGTGTCTCTCCCCAAAACAGGTGAAGATGGGGACTCAGCAGCAGATGAGGAGGAGTCCCTGTCCCAGGCTCCGGGGGACACAGAGCTCACTGGTGTGGATCAGCCTCTGCACTCCTCGGATGGCGAACAACAAGCTGGACCCTCTGGTGCCAGTCATCATGCAGCACCAGCAGGACCAACATCTGCACCCCCTGCACCCACCCCTCCAACAACTGCCAACACACAGGCCACGCCTGCCAACACGGACACACCAAGGACCACAGGTGACAACAGCGCAGGAACCCAGGACCAAACTGGAGCCGCTGCCATCGAGCCCACTAACAACACCCAAGTGGGCACACGGTCACCTGTGCGTGGCACCGCAGGCCCTGCACGTGTTGCCAGGGGTGGTAGACACAGGTCGCTATTTGCAGAGGGGTCAGGACTGCGTGATGACCCACAACTGGCACGCATTGCAGATGCGTACCAGACCAGCACCGGAGAGGTCACCCAGGTAGTGGGGATCCTCAAGGACATACAACAGCAGCAGGCTGCCCATCATGCCCGCTTGGACTCCCACATGTCCCGTGTCGAGACACACATGTCTCGCATGGAGTCCAAGTGGGACACATTGCAAGAACTCACAGCGGTGCATAGGGACATACTGACATGCCTCCGCCAGATCAGCACCAACATGGCCTCACCTCCCTGTGTGCCCACAACATCTGTTGCCACTACATCCGCAACAGCCACAGGGAGGGAGGAGGACTCTGGTGCAGAGTACCCTGCACCGCGGCAGCCTGCACCTGAGGATCCCCCCCCCAAGAAGAGGGGCCGTCCGAGGAGGCCAAACTGAGAGGCCAATGGCCAGCTACATCCCCCAGGAAGCCAACACCTGTTCTGGAACTTTTCCTCTGTGTGCAAACTGCACGCCCTGTCGATGGC
Organism: Calotriton arnoldi; assembly: GCA_963921515.1. Taxonomy (NCBI): domain Eukaryota; kingdom Metazoa; phylum Chordata; class Amphibia; order Caudata; family Salamandridae; genus Calotriton; species Calotriton arnoldi. The sequence continues at coordinate 198,491 of CAWUFW010002494.1, read as the reverse complement.
AACCCAACTCGCCCACATGACATGGGGAGCTCTAGTTGTACACATTCATCAGATGACTGTGGATAATACCCTGGACATTCCATCTACCAGGACTTCCAATTCACATGGGAACTTTGGATTCCAATTGCTATGTACAGCACCCACCATCCTGTGCACCATCCCCACACCTTTTGTAAATAAACTCACCAAAAAACCATATCTGCCTCTGTTGTGATTCCAACGTGGTCTCTGTCATGGAGATGGTGATCAGAAATATGACACTGTGCATGATGACTGCTACAGCAAGTCCAACACCGTCATGGCAATCATGGCGACGTGACACATATGAGGGAGACACACCACTAGGGCCACACAACACATACACACCAGGGCCATATGACTCATCCCCTACACTGATGTTGCCTGGAAATACAGTGCAATGCACAGACACCACACATATTCACAGTCTGTGTCAACTACAACACAGGTGCAGTAAGCAAATGTCACACAGATGTGTGACTACGGACAATGCACACCCCAAAATGTAGAACAGGTTTATTACACATTTGCTACATGTTGTTTCCACTACAAATACAAGCTAATCCCACCTGGCTGTGGCCACAAAGTCAAACAATGCAGAAGATAGAAAGTCCAGGGGTGTGTGGCACATCACCTGTAGGGGAACAACTGCTGCCACCTTGGAAGTTGAATCATTGATTCGGGGGATCCAAGTTGTTCTAACAACTCCAGCAGCACCCTGTGAAGGACAGACATGACACACACTCAAAAGCACAGAAGAACAGCACAGAATGGCAATACTCATGTCTAATACCTGTCACAAGTTAAATACACAAAAGCAAGTTAGCATGTCTACACTGTTGGCAAGTACAGACCACCTGCAAGGACACATCTCCGCATGCATCCAGTCAAGTTGCACATGGCCACACTCAAACAGCACCAGAGCACCACACACACATATCATGCAAATCAAATTCATTGATAGTACAACACTCTGGATACTCACATTCAGCTGAAGAAGTTGGTGATGAGCTGTGTGCGGACATCACCATCACCATCATCATCATCATCACTGGCATCGTGGCCCAGGCCTGGATCCTCCACAGGTGGCGGATGTTGGTCATCGTCAACCAGGATGAGAGGCAACTCCTTCCGCACTGCCAGGTTGTGGAGCATGCAGCATACGATGATAATCTTGCACACCTTTGCTGGGGCATATGGGAGGGCGCCTCCTGTCTTGTCCAGGCAGCAGAAGCGGCTCTTCAGGAGACCAAAGGTCCGCTCAATCACCCTCCTGGTCCGACCATGTGCCTCATTGTAGCACATCTGGGCTGGTGTCACAGGGTTCCTGAGGGGTGTCAGCAACCACGGCATGTTGGGGTATCCCGAGTAACCTACAGACAGACAATTGCACATTAGCCGACATTGAAAAGTGTGCAGAAAGCAACATAGCACAACACACACAATGGTACAAAGTAAGTACACACCAACAAGCCAAGCACGCTGGTTCGGCATCTGTGACATCATCCTCAGGATGCGACTACTCCTCATCACGTAGGCATCGTGTGCAGAACCGGGGAAACGGGCACAAACATGTGTGATGGTCATGTTTGCAAGACATACCACCAGAGCATTGACAGAATGGTAATGTTTCCTGTTCCTGTATGCCTGCTCATGTGCCTGTGGTGGTACCAAAGCCACATGTGTCCCATCAATGGAGCCAATGACATGTGGCATCCTCCCCAGGGCATAGAAGTCACTCTTGACGTCAGTGAGTTGGTGACGTTGTGGGAAATAGATGAACTGGTTAAGGCATCTCAACATCGCCACCAAAACATCGCGTAGCACATGGCTGAACATAGTCTGTGACATACCACCAGTAGATGCCACAGTGTGTTGAAAGGTACCGGTGGCAAAGAAGTGTAGGGCTGCCATCACCTTCACCTTGGGGTCAGCGCTGTCGGATACGGCCGGCCAGGCTGCAAATGTGGGTCCAACCGCACTGCCAAATCCTCAATCAGCTGCCTGGTGAAGCGGTACCGTCGGATGCTGTCACGTTCCACCATCGTTGCCAGGTCTGGGAATGGTCGATGGACAGCAGGAGCCCTGCAGTGCAGAGGTGAAGAAGTCAAGATTGTCAGTCACCCCATATATGTGCCATTCACCATACTGTAGTTCACATGCTACATCATCAGCAAACACTAGTACTTGATGTGTGTCTCGTTCTGTTTGGACACATATGGCACCCACATGGACATCATGTAACATCTCTGTTCAACATGTGTGGACAACAGGTCCCAGAGTGTGCTATGTGAAACCATTTGGCTGTGTCACAGTACCCATTTACTGCACTCACATTCCACACACATACCACAGTGACGTCTGGACAGATGCGCCACAGGCATCTCAACTCATTGACAGGTAGATTCCCAGGGAGCCTGTCTTGCCACATGGACACTGGCATGACATGGCGTATCATGTACACGTCAGAAAAATCAAACATGACTCCCACAGGTAGTCCCCCTGTAGCCTCTGCAGGACAGACATGGACGTCAGTGACACACACACACAACATCTAAGTCCGTGCACAAACAACGTGGATGTGGAGACTGTCTCCCATTGTGCACATGGAGTCAGACATGTGAAACACAACATGCACACAGACTGCGGAGGGACATGACTATTGTGGCAATGGGCCACCCTGTGATGTACATGCTTTCACACATGAGCCTTGGGGTATGTGACATGTCATACATATACACAACCTGGAAATGTGACCATGCAACATGCTCCAAAAATGAACAGTTGCACATCCCAGTGGTCATGTGCACGACACACAAAGGACCCTGTCCCCATTAACATGTGCACAGCCTGGGTGTGTCTGCCCCCAAGTGCCAGCCCAAAAACAACATGTACACACCCATACACAGATAAGGTCATGCTGCCACACATGCCTTAGATACAGTGTGGACTGGGTGTGGTGTAGTAGGTGAGCCCCAGAGTCCCTGGAAAGTATATGTGGCTGGCATAGGTTCACCATTGACCAGCATGGTGACACATGCGTGTGACCTGTACAGGGACGCGTTGTACAGCAATGGTCCGATCGGTGTGCCCGCTCGGACCATTGCATTGAATGTGAGCGGGTACGCGTTGTACAGCAATGGTCCGATCGGTGTGCACGCTCGGACCATTGCATTGCATGTGAGCGGGTACGCGTTGTACAGCAATGGTCCGATCGGTGTGTCCGCTCGGACCATTGCATTGCATGTGAGCGGCTACGCGTTGTACAGCAATGGTCCGATCGGTGTGCCCGCTCGGACCATTGCATTGCATGTGAGCGGGTACGCGTTGTATTGCGGGTACGCGTTGTACAGCAATGGTCCGATCGGTGTGCACGCTCGGACCATTGCATTGCATGTGAGCGGGTACGCGTTGTACAGCAATGGTTCGATCGGTGTGCCCGCTCGGACCACTGCATTGCATGTGAGCGGGTACGCGTTGTACAGCAATGGTCCGATCGGTGAGCCCGCTCGGACCATTGCATTGCATGTGAGCGGGTACGCGTTGTATTGCGGGTATGCGTTGTACAGCAATGGTCCGATCGGTGTGCACACTCGGACCATTGCATTGCATGTGAGCGGGTACGCGTTGTATTGCGGGTACGCGTTGTACAGCAATGGTCCGATCGGTGTGCCCGCTCGGACCATTGCATTGCATGTGAGCGGGTACGCGTTGTACAGCAATGGTCCGATCGGTGTGCACGCATTGGCTGGGGCCTGGCATGGCAACGGATGCGGTTTTTGAATTCACAACGAGTCTGATGCAGTGAATTCAGTTGGCCAGCCACAACAATGTTGCAAATTCATGGGTGTCATGAAGTTGAATATTTGAAGAATGCTGTGGGCGTGTATTGGAGCTGCTATTCCATGGATTGGCCAGATTCAGAAGATGCTACCGACTTGGACCTATCACTTTGGACACATGGGACAGTATCTGCCTCTGCAGCACACATATAATGCTGGCTGTTCCCCTGAGAACTCACTTGCCTGCACTACATGCTCCTGGACGACATCTGCCACTACACTGCTGCTGTCTCTGCATCCTCTGGCTGCTGCAATGGCACGTACTGTGGAGAGAGCCCCAGCCTTCACCCATGAGGAGAACCAGGCCCTGCTGGACAGCCTCCTTCCACAGTACAGCAAGCTGTATGGGACACCAGGGGAGCAGGTGAGTGTGCTGTCCACTGCCTCACTAATTGTGCATGTTGCCTGACTAGCAGGATTTACAGTGTGCACACCACTGGCTAGCATGCCCACTGAGTAGTTAGCACCCCCAAAGTGTGTAGTCACTTGCACTGAACAGGTACAGTGGAGTGACAGTGCATTCAAACAAGGTTCACTACCCATGCAATGATACCATGTAGCAACTGCTGGCAAACTGTCCATAGCCCTCGTTGCACTGCCTGTGTACATCATATGCCCCTGTGATTGAGACATGTATTTCCAACTGTGTGATGCACGGATATGTTGCATGTGTAGTAATGGCCTTTTCACTTTCTCATCCTCACAGGTTGATGCCCATCGGAAGCAGAACATCTGGCTGGACATCGTCCGGGCAGTCCGATCCGTGGGGGTCTACAAGCGCCGGATCCGCAACTGCCAGAAGAGGTGGCAGGACCTTCGTGGCTGGACCCGGAGGATCGCAAGGGTCCAGCTGAAGCTGTCGCCTCCTCGCAGGAGGGGCGGACACCGGACCCTGACCCCCCACATGCTCCAGATCCTGCCGGTGGTGTTCCCGGAGCTGGATGGGCAGCTGAAGGACAGACAGCAGCAAGGAGGGGGTGAGTCTAAGACTGCACTGTGAACTCTGTCTAACATGCTATGTGCCCTCCTCTGGCCTGGTTAAACTTCCCCAGTACATCAGTCTTGTTGTCCAGTACCCATGTCCCTCTATTGTAACCTGGCCACTACCCATCTGATGCGCCAGTGTGCTCCTTACGCTCAGGATAATTGTGTCACTTGGGTACAGGGTCCTAGCATTTTGCTTTGCTCAAGGTGGTGACAGATTGTGTTCCCGTGACATTGTGTTTGCCTTCATGGGTGGGTCAGTTGCTCACACAATGCCTGAGTCGTGCTATGTGGTCTGGGTGTAACTTTGATATGTGATCCACTTGCACATCTAATTCACCACATGTCCCTGGGGTATTTGCCACACCCCCATTCTGCGGGTGGGTAAATTGTCTGGGCCTCAGGAGTATGTATGTCAAGTGTGTCACACATGTTTTGCCACCTGCCCACTGACCAGGGCTCATCCCTCTTGCAGGTGGAGCCGGACAGTCATGCCTACTACAGGGCATACAATACACTCTGTACTCCCACTCCCGTGTATCATCTGACATGCTGTGCTCAGTGAAATGTTGCCTCAGGTGTCTGCCTCTGTGTTGTTGTGCTGTTACTACGTTGTCGTGACTCCTGTGATGTCCTTCGGTTAGGGGTCAGCATGCCATCTGCTATTGGACCATGTGAGACAAGACTTCTGTGACTCATAGGTGTTTGATCTCTTGACTGTGCAGACAGGTGTATGAGACTGTGACTTTCAGGCAGCTGTTCATCATTCACAGCACACTGTGAGGTGCTCTGGTTCAGGGAGTAGTGTTTCATGTCTCCCATTTGTCCAAATGGTGTGCAGTGTACAAATACTGGTTCAGAGGATGTGGTTAGTGGGGGATGAACATGTGCACTTGTCAGTCACATTACTTGCCTTCCCCATGTCCTAGGATAGTGACACAGTGCAGACTGTTGTTTGCTGGCCAACATGGCCATGTGACTTGAGACAGTGATGTATGACTTTGCAGGCATGCCTGTGTCATGGCATTAAACTTCCTAAGGGTGATCCTGCAGGGTGGTGACATGTGCAACAGGCACCCCATTGTGGCATTGACTATCCGGACATGGGTGCTTCATGGGGTCTGGTGCTGGTATGCATCACATGCATTTCTGTTTAGGCTCAGGCCGTCCATTTATCCAGACACCTGCACTGACTCAGTGGCAAGTGATGTGAGGTGGGCATGTTCACATACTTCACCGTGTTCTCAGCAATGTCCAACTACTGTGTAGGTGGTGCATGTGCCCACACTGGGGTCTTACCATCAGACGGGCACCAGACAGATGGGTGCAAGGTCAGGAGGGGTGTCTGTTCCATGGCTGACCATCAGACTGACAATTGGCTTCTCCTAATCTGTGTGATGACTTTTGGCAATGTTCTACTAGTGATGCCAGGGCTTGCTCTGTGATGTGCTGTACTTACTGTGGTGTGTGCGGTCAGTGCAGGTGACTGATGTTTGTCTGTTTCCCTAATTGTTTGCAGATACATCCACAGCCACAGGAGGGGACAGCTCCACGGACCAGGAGGAGCAGCGGAGCCAGACTGGGTCAGCGTCCGACGAGTGGTCAGAGGGACCCAGTGGCACGGAGGGCGAGGGGAGCCACACCGAGGAGTCCTCAGCACCATCCACCTCAGCTGAGGACCACAGCAGCTCGGAGGATGACTCCCTTGTGGGGGCGGGTGTCAGCAGCCACCACACCCCAGCTACTATGTCTGATCCCGCCACCACCACCACCACCACCGCCCTCCCATTGGCTCCCATTCCTGAGGTCCGTGGAGGCTCCCGTGCTCGGGAGCATGTCTCCTTCAAGCCAGGCACCGCACCCCTGCCCCTGTGTCCCCTGCTGCCCTGAGTGAGGAGTCTGTGTACCTCCTTCGGCAGCTCCATGTAGGGCAGACAGCAATGCTGACTGTCCTCCATGCACACACCACACTGTTGACACAGCTGGTGTCATTCATGGAGGGCATCTCAACGGGTATGTCTGCCCTACAGAGGAGCAATAGGTCCATGGACTCCTCCCTGACGGCAGCAGTGTCCCTCCTCCAACAGTCCCTCACCCCTCCCACCTCTGCCCCATCCACACTTCCTACCACCCTACCTGTCCAAAGCACATGCACACCTGCACAATCACACCAACACACAGACACGAGCAGCACCCACCCACCCAAAACCAAGGCAAGACGTGCACACAAGCATCCTCAGGGGTCTGATTCCACACACACAGGGGATGGGGAACTGACACACACACAGGAAACCACAGTTACTCCGCAATCCTCAAGATCCTCTCCCTCCAAGACCCCTTCCCTTGCCTCACCTGCAACCCCACATACACAGCAGCTCTTCCTCTCTGACCTCAGCCTCTTCCCCTCCAATACCGCTGATCCAGCATACCGGGGGAAGAGGAAGTCCACACACAGAGAGGAGAGTGCCCCTCACCCCCGGACACCCTCCCCCAGGCACAGGCAGAGTGAGCCCCCCACCCGCAAGTCCCCCCGGACCCGGAAGAGCAAGACCCCGCCACCGCCCTGCAAGTCACCCACCCAGTCTCTCACCTCCATCCCCCAGGCCACCACTCCACAGGTTCCACCGCCACACCCTGCCCCAGGTTCCCCCACACACCGATACCGCATCCCCAAAGTGCTCAGGCCCTCCCCCCTGCCACTTGCTCTTCCACCCCCAAACCAGACGCTCTGCCTGTATGTGCCACTGGTGTGGAGACCGTGTCCCCCTCTGTCCTGCCCAGCTCTTCTGCCCCCCTTCCACTCCCTTGGAGTCATGCACTGCGGTGGAGTCCACAACAACCCCATCTGACTCAGGCACTGCATTGGGGACCCAGCCCACTCCATCTGCCCAGCCCACTGCAGTGGTTGCAGCACCAACACCATCGGACTTGAGCCCTGCGGTGGTGCCGGACCCCCCTGAGTCAGACACCTCCACTGCAGTTGCCGGTGACACTCCTGCACCCACCTCACCTTCCCTGCCTCCTTCTGTCATCCCCTGATCCTGTCCCTGCGGTGCCTGGCCTGCCCCTCGTATGCCCCTCCAAGGGGGATGTCCCCTGTTGGTACCTGTGCAGGCAAGCAAGTTGTGACGAGTAGTCACACATCACCCTGTTGGGACTGTATATTTGGACTGGACATTTGCCGTTGTTAATTTTGGACTTTTGATTTGAGTTGCACACTTGCTGAATAAAGCCTCTTTTTGTTTACTTGTGGTTAATCTTTGGTGGTACATGATGTAGATGTGTAGTATCATGCATTTGCTGTTGTAATTGTGTTCAGATCAGGTAAATGAAGTTTTGCTGTGATGGGCTCCATGTGGCCCATGGGATATGTGTCCTAATCTAGTCTGGATCTATAGCATCCCTTGCTGCAGTCTGAGGGTGTAATGTTCAGCATTTGACACAGGGATGTACGTTTAGCATTTGTATATTACCATCTTTGTCCTACACTGTTGCACATCTGTTGGGCTTACCACTGTCCAATGTTCCTAGTACCCTGACTGTGTGCCCGTCTCCACTGGACATGCAGTTTTGCACATCAATTTTGGAGGACTCATCTGTGTATACAGTACAACTGGATTGCCACGTGTTTTGGGTGTATGCAGATGACTGACGTGACACTCCCGTACCCAGGCTGATGTGAGCAGAGGCTTCTGTGTGTTGTAGTTGTTGACTCACTGACGGAGTGTCCTGCTGATATGTTTGAGTCGTGCACAGACAAGGTTTGGCACAGCGGAGCTTCCACAGGAGTGGAGTGCCCTCATGGCTGTGTGTAATCTGGTGACATTGCGTGTGCCCGTGTTGTGTGTTGTGTGAGCATGTCTGTGCATGTTCCCTTCCCTTTTCCTACACAGGCTGTGTCCCTAGAGATGTTCCTGTTTCTGATGGTTGCAGAGTTGGTATGTGTTCATCCAGCATCTTGGACCTGGTTTCTCCATGATGTGGTTGCATGGCAAACTGATATTCATGAGGTTGTCATCCCAGGTTGTCTTTCTTGTCAGGGCTGGGGATGTGGGCAAACGCAGATGGGACACATTCAGGATTCCCCTTGGCACTTGTTGTTTACACAAGTAATGTGATTTTGAGTTTGTGTTAGCTTTCAGTGATTGTGACGCGTTGTGTGTGTGACTGCTGCCACTCCTCAGGGTCAGAGCTGCAATGTCAGAAGTTGTGTACGTGTGTTCTTTGTGTCTCACCTTGGCTTCTTCGTTGGTGTGTGACTATGGCCAGGATCCCATTGTTTGTGGTGGATTTCACATCATGCGCATGTACGGCGTACTGTGCAGTGTGTCATGCATAGACGAGTCATGTTGAGTGGGCATGTGTGATGGGCACCTTAGTTCCCCCACCACCCCTGGGATTGTCATGGGTGCATGTGCAATGTCACCAGTCCATGTGAGCTTCACTGCTGCACATTGTTGCAGATGAGGGTGTGTGGTGTTGAGTGTGCAAATGTGAGTTGTTGCACGGCTAGACCACTGCCTCCATATTGGCCTTGGCTGGCAGGCCCTGCTGATTGATTGGAGCTTGTGTAGGTGTGATGGTAGTTTGTAGCTGAGGACACATGGCTGTGGTTCACAGTGTGATCAACATCTACCTTTGTCATCACAGTGGAATTGTCATGCAGGCTAGTGTCTGCACAATGTGGGGTCCCTGGGGGTAGTGCTGTGGTGGGTGTGTCTCTTGCTGTGTTAGTTGCTGTTCCTACAAGCTTGTGTGACATGTGTAATTTGGGCTCCCTCTCATCTGACAATGCCAGATTTCCCACATAGGGGAATCCAATCCATGAGTTACTTGTGTGTGGCACTGTATAAACATCTGTGTAATTGGGATTCAGGCCTCCTCATGTGTTGTGTGGTTGCCTGGGGACACTGGCACACCCCCCCATCACCTGTTGTCTATGATAGGATGTGTGAGTCTGCCTGTTTGTGTCAGTGCATTTGCATCACTGCATTGGCATTTCTGTAATGTGCCATTCGCTGTATGTGGTTTGGTGATTTTCCCCTGCTCTCCCTGGTACTCCTGGGTCATCAGTCAGCACAATGATCATGGTTTGTATGTCCCATTGCTGCCATGGTATGGTATTTGCTCACCTGACATCCACAGTCTCCACAGATTATGTACATTTGTGTGTCCATAGGTGCAGATATGTGGGTCAGCATCATGATGGTCACTTCTGTCATTGTGGAATCGGCTGATTGTTGGCAATGTGGTCCCCCATGTGTGATGTTTGTATGCACATGGACATAAAGCGATGTTTCTGTGACACTGCACTGGTAGCCTCCCCCAATATATGTTGCAATGGAACACAAGCAGTACTATGCCACAGATGTTTTGGTTGTTGTGTGACCAGGATTCATCCATTCAGTTTGTCTTTGGCAGCTTTTACCATGCCTACACTTACCTTATGATCACCGTGGTGATGGGGCTTTAGGCACCATTGCCACACTGATCAAAAGGTCCATCAGCCTTGGACCCCACACTTACCTTTTGGTGACTGTGGTGATGGGCCTTTAGGCACCATTGCCACACTGATCAAAAGGTCCATCAGCCTTGGACCCCACACTTACCTTTTGGTGACTGTGGTGATGGGCCTTTAGGCACCATTGCCACACTGATCAAGAGGTCCATCAGCCTTGGACCCCACACTTACCTTTTGGTGACTGTGGTGATGGGGCTTTAGGCACCATTGCCACATTGATCAAAAGGTCCATCAGCCTTGGACCCCACACTTACCTTTTGGTGACTGTGGTGATGGGCCTTTAGGCACCATTGCCACACTGATCAAAAGGTCCATCAGCCTTGGACCCCACACTTACCTTTTGGTGACTGTGGTGATGGGGCTTTAGGCACCATTGCCACACTGATCAAAAGGTCCATAAACCTTGGACCCCACACTTACCTTTTGGTGACTGTGGTGATGGGCCTTTAGGCACCATTGCCACACTGATCAAAAGGTCCATCAGCCTTGGACCCCACACTTACCTTTTGGTGACTGTGGTGATGGGGCTTTAGGCCCCATTGCCACAGTGGCCATGGTCGGCTTGTATTGTGGAGGCCACACACTTTTATGTGTGACACATGTGTTAGTGGGTCACATTGTATGTTCATTGTCATGTTTAGTGTTGTAGGCATTTGACATGGACTACACACGCTTGTCATGTTGTTTGGGTGGATGTAATTTTCTGTTCTTCCTTATGTGGGAGTATGCTGGTTATGTCAAGCATTACCCGTCCTATGAGTAGGGTTGGTGGTAGTGATAGGCATCCAGCCCCCCATGAGTAGGGGGGGTGGTAGTGATAGGCATCCAGCCCCCCATGAGTAGGGGGGGTGGTAGTGATAGGCATCCAGCCCCCCCCTGAATAGGGGGTGGTAGTGATAGGCATCCAGCCCCCCATGAGTAGGGGGTGGTAGTGATAGGCATCCAGCCCCCCATGAGTAGGGGTGGTAGTAGTGATAGGCATCCAGCCCCCCATGAGTAGGGGGGGTGGTAGTGATAGGCATCCAGCCCCCCCTGAGTAGGGGTGGTAGTAGTGATAGGCATCCAGCCCCCCATGAGTAGGGGGGGTGGTAGTGATAGGCATCCAGCCCCCTCCTGAGTAGGGGTGGTAGTAGTGATAGGCATCCAGCCCCCCATGGGTGGGGATGGTAGTAGTGGCAGCCATCCAGCCCCCTATGGGTGGGGATGGTAGTAGTGGCAGCCATCCAGCCCCCTATGGGTGGGGATGGTAGTAGTGGCAGCCATCCAGCCCCCATAAGTAGGGGTGGTAGTGATGGGCATCCAGCCCCCCATGAGTAGGGGGTGGTAGTGATAGGCATCCAGCCCCCCTGAGTAGGGGTGGTAGTAGTGATGGGCATCCAGCACCCCTGAGTAGGGGTGGTGGTAGTGATAGGCATCCAGCCCCCCATGAGTAGGGGGGGTGGTAGTGATAGGCATCCAGCCCCCCATGGGTGGGGATGGTAGTAGTGGCAGCCATCCAGCCCCCTATGGGTGGGGATGGTAGTAGTGGCAGCCATCCAGCCCCCATGAGTAGGGGGTGGTAGTGATAGGCATACAGCCCCCCTGAGTAGGGGTGGTAGTAGTGATGGGCATCCAGCACCCCTGAGTAGGGCTGGTGGTAGTGATAGGCATCCAGCCCCCCATGGGTGGGGATGGTAGTAGTGGCAGCCATCCAGCCCCCATGAGTAGGGGGTGGTAGTGATAGGCATCCAGCCCCCCTGAGTAGGGGTGGTAGTAGTGATGGGCATCCAGCACCCCTGAGTAGGGGTGGTAGTAGTGATGGGCATCCAGCACCCCTGAGTAGGGGTGGTGGTGGTGGCAGGAATCCAGGCCCCTATGGGTGTGTATGGCATTGGTGATGCCCATCCCACCCCTATGATTGTGCAGTTGCTAGTGTACGTCATTTGTGCATCCCTATGTGTGTGTGACATATTTTAGGTACGTGTAGTTAGTTTGTATTGTTGGTGTTAGACTTACCGTCTGCGCCGTACGCGTCCGAATCGGTCCCGGTAATAGATGCAGAGTATTGGTAGGACCTGCGCGATGGGATTCATGGTTGGTTCGTCTCGTTCGGGTTTTGCGTGTCTTCGACTCGTACTCGTCGCTGGCTTGTTCGTCTCATAGCCGTGGATCGTTTAGTGACGCGAAACGGAGCTTATGTGCGGCTCTACCGGATGCTGAAACGTGCCGGACGTAGCGACGGGTTCGGCGCGTACGGAAGACGCATCGTACTAGTCCGGCCGGAAGGTGCTGTGTATTTGGTTCCGTGCGACTCGATTCGGCGTTTACGGATCCGGCTCGGGCGGAGAAAAGGAGCTGGATTGGGTAAGTTCGGCTCGCTCGTAATCTGGGCTGTTATGCGCATCGTACTTGTTTGTTCGGTAGAGTGTTCGAGTCGGTCGGGAAACATGCGTTCGGCTGGTAGTTTTTCCGGACGAATACTGTTGAGTGCGCTTCCGGCCCGAATCGGAATCGGCCCCAGAGTCAAGAGAAAACATCCGCTAACCACATCAATTGGAACTGTACAAAATAATATTCAAATGCTTGCTATGGGAGGGCAACAACTAGAGAAACAACAGTTTTAAGTGTTAAGGAACAAAACCACCCCCCTAATTTGACTGAAATTGAAGTCAGAGATGCATTAAAAAATATTAAAGAAGCAAGGATTAGCTCCCAAAAACCCACAACTGAAATTCTCAAAGACATTTTGCCCCATGTCCCAGAGTACATAACTGGTCAGTTACCTGCCTCACCAACATTAAAACAATTAATTTCCAGAACTAAAAAAGCCACTACTCATAAACCACCTGCCCCAAAAACATTCAGCGAGGTAGAAATTCCATCTGAACTCGCAATATCTCACAAAGAGAAACAATTCCTTTTATATGACAATAAATGTCATGAAAAAATAATGATTATCTTTTCAATACTCACATACCTATTAAAACTAAGGCAATGCGAAACATGGATGAAGGTTGGGACATTTAAAATATGTCCCAGACCATTTTGCCAACTTTATACCATCCATGGGAAATACCACAACATCCCTTTTATTAATGTGTTCTTACCGAATAAACACCTACCTATGTAGACCTCCTAACCCAAATAAAACAGCAATCTAACAATTATTACCCCCAAAAATTATCAATGACTTTGAACAATCAATGATACAAGCCAGTCTTAAAATCTTTCCCCACACAGCCATACAAGGGTGCTATTACCGTTTTAATCATAGCATATGGAGACACCTACGAAAGTCTAATCTTAGAGCCCGATTACAAGTCTGGCATTCTGAGCACCGTCAGACTTGTGGTGGCGTGACAGTGGTGTTTTTTCGACTGCCTCATTACGACCCTAGTGGTCGTGGTGCCCTTGGACCACCAGCCAGGGAACCGATGTTCCCTGGCAGTGGCATGGCAGTCCAGAGGTATCTATTTGCTTGGCAGGACCTCTGCGGTTCCGCCAAGCAAAATATGACATTCATCACCGCCACTGACTTCATGGAGGTCTTTGCTCCATGAAAACAGTGGTAGTGAGGAAAGAAAGGGAGCCTCAGTCCATGCCTTGCTGGAACTTCCTTTGACGTTCCCATTGCGGTGCCTATTTTATAGACACCGCCGTGGGAATGGCAAAGAAAATGCCTGCCAATGACAAAAAAGTCACTGTAGGGTGGGCGGTCCTCACGTGGGTTTGACAGTGCGGCAGTGGGGCGGTCTTGCCGCCGCACCGTCAAACTCATAATCGGGCCCTAAGTGTAAAATATGCAACAAATAGCCACTTTGCATATGAAATAAAAAAATGAATAGCTCTAGCCTATGTCCCCATAACCGAAGTAGAATATCACTATAACCTATTAATAAAAAGTCCCTACTAACAAGCCAACGAAAATAAATGATCTCCCCTACTAGACTATTTTGAGGATACCTTGGTAGGAAGACTACATAGATCTGGGCACAGGCGCCAACCAAAATTCCACATTCCATGTTGGAATGTATACAACAGCATCCTAGCCCAACAAGCCAAATCAACAACACAGTGGAAAGATGGCATAATGCCTTCTAATCCACAATGGGAAGAAGTAAAACAAAAACTACTAGAAGCTATACAAAATGAACAGAGCTACCAGGAACTTCGACAAGACCAATCTGTAACATAACTATGCCCTAAACTAACTAAACAAACTAAAACAATGTATGAGCATTTACAATAGAAAGTTAGACTATGTCCAAATACTAAACATCTAGAATACCTAGAAACCATAGCAAAATCCATACTCTAAATCTAACCTATAACCATTAATAATTTAGCAAACATAAAAACACACCAACTTTACTTCTATACATTTTTTAAAGTATAACAATATTTATATTATGTCAAAAATATATATTTCAACAATATGTGACAAAATAAAAATATTTTTTATCCAACCAACTTCAAATCATGAACAAAAGCACCTATAAAAAAGAACAATTCCCTCCCACACATACATATACATTGTAATACTTCACATTTCACTCAACAACACCTACAACTACACAACACATACTCAAATACTCATAACTAATAACCTACTACACTACATATCATTAAAAATACAACACACTAATGCTGTTCCACATACTGCTACAAACACCCTACACTACACAACAACATTAAAAACAATTTCGAAATAAGTGAAATCAAACTTACCTTAATAGTTCGGGTGCAGCTCCTAACTGCGAGCTTCCTTCTCCAAAACCGACTAAATAACAACCATAGCAATAGAATACAATGAACCCCCAGACTGGTGGTGGCGGTGGTCTGTCCACTGGATAAGGACTTCCTACATCGTCCTGGCGGTGGACCGTCGCCTGAGTCAGGGAACTGCCGTCCCTGGCGGTAGCGGGACGGAGGGGCAATATAATATGCTGAGCGGGACTGGCGCAGTCCCGCCAAGCATATTTCGAGTTCCTCCACCACTAGCCTTTTCATGGCGGTGAGCCCGCCATGTAAAGGCTGGCGGTGGGAAAACAAAAGGGGCCCTACAGGGCCTCCATGCCCCTCCGCCATTGGTATGCATTCAGGGGGGCACAACATGTGCTCCCTTTCTGCTTGCACACCCAGCACGGCATGGACTTACCAGTCGATGCCGTGCTGGAACAAGTTTGCCATACCCATTGTGGTGCCCTTTTTCAGGGCACCGCCGTGGGAATGGCAAAAGGACCGTCCACCTGCACAACTTGAACATGTAATCAGGCAGGCGGTCCATGCGCAGCTTTGGCGCTGCTGCGCCGCGGTGAAGAGCATGCACAACAGCGCCAAGGTAATAATCAAGTCCACCCAAGAAGACTATTACCCCATTGAACTCAATGTAAAAATTAACTATAGCAAAAATGTGTATATTAAAAATGTTGCAAAAAATTAAAAATTAAAAAAAGTATTACAAAATATATTACAACATTTGTACAATATATAGTAAATATTATTGTAATATGTATAATATTATTTACTATATATTATAATTTATACTGTTAATTGCAAGTAAAAAATATATGTACAAGTGTTAAAAAAGATTTACAATAAAACATTACATACAAAATGTAAATGTAAAAATGTATTATAAAAAAATATTGTTCTGAAAATGTATTTTTTTTTGTTCTATTCAAAATAGAATAAAATATTAAGGCCCTGATTTTAGAGTCGGTCGGAGGCTTTCCGACCGACTTCTTCGGTTTCAATTCTGACCTCCATATTACAAATATGGCGGTCGGAATTAAAACTGGCCGGTCATTCCAGCTGGCTTCCGACAGGCTCAAGGAAGGCGTTTCCACCACTGGGATTACAATGTCAGTTTCCTGCATGCTTTTTATGTCGGGCTCTCTGACATGAAAAGCCTGTCGGAAAGCAACTTTCGGGACCTCTAGCAGGGCCCCCTTGCCTCAGCGGCCTCCGGTTGGGGACATGGGGGGCACTGTTAATCCCTGCACCGCGTGGCAGGCACGTGAGGTGCCTGCCATGCGGTGTAGGGATTAACAAAAACTCCCATTTCTCTATGGGAGCTTTGTGCTGCGGCCGGTTCCCGACCACAACACAAGCTCCCATAGAGAAATGGGAGCTTGCGACCGCACCATGTGCTTTCGCATCGTAATTGCGGAGCCAGGACCGCCGACCTACGGTCTGTCTGTTCAGCATCAGGGGGTTGTCGGTCAGAGGCAACTCCAACCGACATCGTAATCAGGCCCTAAATATTATTATAAAAATATATCATATTATTTAATATATATTAAAACTATTACACATACAGAAAAAATCAGTATCATATATTTAAATGTTTGTATAATACATATTGAATAATAATATATATTCTATAAATTATTTAATGGGAGAACTGGCCCTATCTCTTTTTCCTTAGACGAGGTGAGACTAGGAATAGACTGTCTCACGAGTAACAAATCCCCAGGACCAGACGGGATTCCACCTGATTTATTCCGTAGTAACCCAGAGGTATGGGCACCTATTCTGGCAAGAGTAATAAATGCGTCAGTCGCAACAGAAATGCCTCCCTCGTGGTCCTTGGCAACCATCCTCCCGATATTTAAAAAAGGAGATAGGGAGAGCCCACATTGTTATCGTCCAATATCGCTCATTGACGTAACTGTGAAGGTCCTGGGTAGAGTGGTGCTTAATAAGTTATCTGACTGGGCAGAGACCCACGGTATTATAACAGATGTTCAATATGGGTTTCGCTCGGGTAAATCCACAGTTGCACAATGCTTAAACCTTTACTTAATTAGTGCAAAGTACACCTTAGCGAAAGGCGGGGCGCTTTACCTCGCCTTTATGGACCTCAGTGCAGCATTTGACTGTGTGAATCGAACTAAATTATGGAAGCTCATGGGAACATTGGGGCGGGTCAGGCACTAATCAACATACTTATGGTTTTACACTCCAACACTTCTGCCACAGTAAGATACACACAAGAGGAAGACCACAGATTACTTTAGATGCTCAAGTGGGGTTAGGCAGGGATGCATTTTAGCTCCTTTTTATTTACACTTTATATTAACGGTCTTGAAGCGGCACTAACTGCATTACAAGCTGACTCCCCTAAAGTAGGTTTAAGATCAGTCCCTCACCTACTTTACGCGGATGATGCGGTTCTCCTTGCTCGCACGCCCAAGGCCTTGCAGATCCTATTAGAAGGGTTTGTGGTATTTATGAAGGACTTGGATTTGACACCCAACTTCTCAAAATCCTACATAATGGAACTAGGGAAAAGGAGCAGGAAGGTGAACCATTATGTAGCCGGTACACACACATTGGGGAAAGTACCGGCCTTTTCATACCTTGGTATCTTGTTCGATGAAAAACTGAACTTTAAACAGTTAGTAGAGAGTAATCGTTTAGGCCTAGTAAAATCCACGGGAGCAATTACATCTTTTGCCCATAGGCTAGGCAAGTGGTCACCGGCGACAATCTTAAAACTGTATAATTCATTCTGTAGCTCAAAAACGCTATACGGAAGTGAAGTGTGGGTTTCACTGGGATAAGTGAACTACAAAGTGAGGAAAATAGGTACTTTAGGCGTTTGTTGAGAGTCTCCCAAAGCAACCCCTCTTTATTGCACATGAGGAGTTGGGAATTAAGTACATTTCGGACCTGGTGAAGGTGAATCCCTTTTGTGCTGGGTGAATACGTGGACCAATGAGGAGACAGGCTTTAGCAGACAAGTAACTCAAGACTGCCTGTCCCTGGATCACGTGTTAAAACTCCCGTGGCTAAAATACATAAAAGACTCCCTGACCATGCTGGGCAGGGCAGACTTATTTTCGTGCCCGACCAAGGTGAGCCCACTGGACAAAGCTCTTATTAAAGATCAGTTTCTTAAACTAATTGGGGCTCAAAGGGAGGAAACTGAATTAAAAAGCCCTCGTCAGGAAATATATTTTGGTTACGTCAACACAAAGCATAGAACCATAACTAGCTATTATAGCCAGTGCTCACGATAGATTCTTAATCACACGGTTCAGATTGGACTTGTTACATCATTTACTGGCTGTCCCGGCAGGGTACACAGCATCTTTAGATCAAAAGGGGCCCTGTGGCTGCGACAACAAGTCTCCACAGGACACCCTCCACTTTGTTCTATTGTGCCCGTATTATTCATTTCCGAGAAGAGTGTATCTCAAGGGGCTTTTAAGGAAACACAAGTTCAAGCAGGCCCGGGTGGCCTTATTGTTCTTAAAATTGTGCTCTGATGTTTTTACATTATCATGTGTTACGAATTTTTAAGATCTGTCCTAAAGCTAAGAAATACGAGGGGCTTATAAAAGGAGGAGACTCTTGATTATTTAGCCGATAAATGGGGACACCAGTTGGTGCTCGTCTTTTTAGTGTTTTTATTGTTCTTATAAATATCTTAATATGTTTATAGTAGTGTTTTATAATTTTGTGGTGTCCCGACTGGCCTGTAATATATATGATGATCAAAGTACTGTAATGTTGTATTGTTGAGTGTGTATCTTTTATGGTCATATTTTTTTTTATGCCGAATAAAGATCATTATCTATCTATCTATCTATTTAATATATATTAAAAATATAGTACTTAACCAACAGTAAAAAATGTTCATTCCAAAACATGTTACAAATTATATAAAATTATATGTGAACATGCAATAGCAACAAAAGTATTTTTCCCAAAATATACAAAATATATGTGTCTATGTACAAATAAAATATATTACTAAAAAGTGATAATTAAATAATAATGTAACAAAAATAATAATATTTAAATAATGTTATTACAAAATATGTTGATGTTAAAAATTGTAAATATATGTAAATGTTTATTTAAAAATACACTACTTGTGTGTACTGTACATTAAAAATATACAAAACTATTTTCTATTTTAAATGTTAAAATAAATAAAAAATAAATCCTTATTATAAATGCAAAAACCTGTTCAATGTGTAATATGTCTTAACAAATAAGGGGCTGATTACGATGTCGGGCAAACACACCATTGTGGTCACGGGACCACCCAACCTCCGGTCGGCAGTCCCAACACCACTATTACAAACTCCCATTTCTCTATGGGAGCTTGTGCTGCAGCTGTAAATCAGCCGTAGCACAAGCTCCCATAGAGAAATGGGAGTTTCTGTTAATCCCTGAACCGTGTGCAGCGTTGCAGGGATTATCTCAGCCCCCAACCGGAGGCCGCAGGTAGAAGGGGGCCCTGCTAGGGGCCCCCAAAGTTGCTTTCCAAAAGCTTTCCATGTCAGAAAGCCCAACATGAAAAGCCTGTGGGTAACCGTCATTAAGGGATTACATGCCGTTTCCGACTGGCCGACAGGCTCCTTGAGCCCATTGGAATCCAGCCGAAATGACCGGCTGGCTTCATTTTCAGAACGCCGGCATTGTAATGCAGCGGTCGAAAGTGAAACCTATGATGTGAGTCGGAAAGCCTCCAACCTGCGATCGGAGGCTTTCCGACTCACATTGTAATCAGGCCCTTAATGTTTCATTTTAATAACTTTTTTACATCTTATAAAAATGTGCATTGAATACTTATGTGTGTTAAATAAAATTATTTTTTACAATTATGGGCCCCATTACAATGAGGGTGGAAAGCCTCTGGCCCGCAGGTCCAGAGGCAATATTTTTTCCAAATATTGTACTCAGTCATATACATTTTTTACACACCTTATTAACCAAAAAGTAAAATATATTATAATAATTTAAATAATTTATACAAAATAATTAAAATAAAGATCAAAACATATTTCATAACAGTCACCTATTTATTACAAATAAATTACACATAACTAAATAAACATAAAAATGTAAACAAATACTTCAAACTGCACAAATAAAAGTAAATAGCAAAATAAAATTGAAAAATTCTCAGTAATTTTACATTATAAAAGTAAATCAATAATAATCCAACAAAATAAATAAATAAAAAATAATACAATAATTACAAATACTTAGAAAAATATATCAATAACTATTAAATATCAACAAAAAACAAATCAACAATTTTAATTATTTTTTTATATATATTTGATAATATTTAAATAAAAAAACAAATTCACTTACCATTTGAAAAATGTATAAAAAATAACAACAAATCTTAACTAAAATAATCCACCAACATACAAATAGTGTATTTGAACATTTTTGCCACAAATTAATTTTAATTTCAAAATAAAAATAAATACACTGAGGGGCTGAATATGATATCAGGTGGACTTATGTCCGCCCAACACCGATGAGAAAACAGGACTGACCGACCTCAGGTCGGCGGTCTCGACCACCTAATCACGATGCGACCAAACAGTGTTCAGTTGCATACTCCCACTCCCCTATCGGCGCTTGTGTTACAGCCGTAAACCAGCTGCTTGGGTTACAGCCGTAAACCAGCCATAACACAAGCTCCCATAGAAGAATGGGAGTCTTTCGTCATTCCTGCAGGTGCAGGGATGAACAGGGGGGCACCATAGGTGCCCCCTCGGCTCCCAACCGGATGCAGCAGAGGCAAAAGGGCTTTGCTAGGGGCCCCCATACTCGCTCTCCAACAGGCTTTTCATGTCGGAAAGGCCGACATGGAAAGCCTGCCGGAGACCGAGTATCGTAATCCCAAGGGTGGAAAGGCCACCCTTTGGTATTACGGGACGGCCTCCGACTGGCGGACAGGCTCCTCGAGCCCGTCGGAAGCCAGCCGTAATGACCAGCCAGTTTAATTTTTGACCACCAGCATTGTAATGTGGCGTTCGGAAATTAAACCGGGATGCAGCCCGGAAACTTTCCGGGCCGCATCATAATAAAGCCCATAATCTACAAAAAATATTTTTTTCATTATTTAAAATACGTTTAAAAATTCATGACAAAATTTAACATACCTTCTCACCCATATTCTCTAAATGACCAGCATCCCACTCCGAATTAAAATATTTTTTTTAAAGTTAACAATTTATTTGTAAAAAATATCCCAAATTTGTTTCCAATTTTAAATTACTACCCACCCTTATCACCTATAACACCAACATCCCACTCCTAAATTACTTCAAATATAAAAAAAAGTCATCAATTTTATTTCAAATTTTCTATAACATTAAAAATAAATGTTCACTCCTATCCAACATCCCATTGATATTCATCCACAAATTCTATATAAATGTAAACAATTCAATAAATTGTTTTAATAAAATGTTCAATTTTTTTACAATTTCTTTAAATTACTCCCCAACCTTAAGCCCTATAAACCCAACATCCCACTCTTGAAATATATTATTAAACTAAAAAAAAAACAATTCTACAATTGAAATTTATTAAAGCATAGAAAATTACACCAAAACATTATTATTTGTTTGTATTTTACTACTAATAATAACAAAACATATTGTTTTATTATAAACTATATTTTACTAAAATATCGATATTTTTTGCAATAATATTTTTGACAACGATATTTAATACAACACCTAATTTTGATATTTTTACTTCCACATTACTTACCATGATATTTTCAAATCACAATATTTTAAATAGGATATTTTTGTCACACAATATATATTTTTTTATTTTGTCTGAATTCACTTATCTAAGATGGAATTTCTAACATCGTCTTAGGAATTTTTGATATAACCAATGAGCATCAAGATGCTAGTCTGACCTGATTTCCTTTAACAAATAAGGTAGAACTACAACAATTCAGACTACACTGTTTTGGCTAATGATCTTATTCAACTTTGAAATTGAGAGAACAAGGCACTTGTGCAAGACTGATGTCACATCATCTTGATGTCTATTTTTAAATGGCTTGACACTTTCACAGTTCTTGGAAAGATAGGGAACAGAAGACATCTGTGCCAAAGGCAGACATGTTGATGACTCTGCAGAAATGCAGAAAATGGAGCCTCAGTCTACTAAAAATGGAGTTGGGCCTTATGTCTTTAAATCAGAATGGAGTGGTGTGGAATGGCATAGTGTGGCATAGAGTAGAGTGGAATAGAGTGCGTGCAGTGGTGTAGAGTGGGGTGACATAGAGTAGAGTGGCATAGAGTGAAGTTGTATAGAGTAGAGTGGCATAGGGTAAAGTGGAGCAGAGTAGAGTGGCATAGAGTGGAGTAGATTGGCTTATAGTAGATTGGCTTAGAGTAGCGTGGCATGGAGTGGAGTAGCATGGAGTGTCATAAAGTGGATTAGAATGGGATGAAGTGGTGTGGTGTGGAGTGGCATGAAGTGGAGTAGAGTACAGTGGCCTAGAGTAGCACAGAGTAGAGAGGCATAGAGTAGAGTGATGCATATTGACATGGAGTGCTGTATATTAGAGTGGAGTGGCATGGAGTGGTGTAGAATAGAGTGGCATAGAGTGGTGTGATATAGAATACAGTGGCGTGGAGTGGCGTAGAGTGAAGTGGCATAGACTAGAGTGGCATAGAATGAAGTGGTTTGGAGTTACATAGAGTGGATTGGAGTGGTGTAAAGTGCAGTGGCATATAGTGGCATAGAGTAGACTGAAGTGGCGTAGAGTGGAGTGGGGTGGTGTAAAGTGGAATGAGAGTGGCGTGGAGTGGTATAGAGTGCAGTGGCCTGGAGAGGAATATACTGGAGTGATGTAGAGTGGCATAGAGTGAATTGGAGTTGAGTGACATAGAGTAGAGGGGCATAGAGTGGAATGGAGTAGAGTGGAGTGGCATACAGCAGAGTGGTGTGGAGTAGATTGGCATGGAATGGCATAGAGTGGCGTAGAGTGGAGTGGCTTAGAGTAGCATAGAGTAGAGTGGCCCAAAGTGGTGTAGCATAGAGTGGAGTAGAGTGGCACAGAGTAGACTGGTGTAGAGTGGAGTGGTGTAGAGTAGAGTGGAGTGGGTTAGCATAGAGTGGAGTGATGTAGAGTTGAGTGGGGTAGAGTACAGTGAAGTGGAGTGGCATAGAGTGGCGCTGAGTGGCATAGAGTTAAGTGGTGTAGATTGGAGGGGCATAGAGTAGTGGCAAGGAGTGGAGTGGTGTAGAGTGTCATGGAGTAGAATGGAGTGGAGTGGCATAGAGTGGAGTTGCATAGAGTGGCATGGCATAGAATGGCATAGAGTAGAGTTGTGTTGAGTAGAGTGGCATAGAGTAGATTGGTGTAGAGTAGAATGGTATAGAGTGAGGTGAAGTGGTGTAGAGTGGTGTAGAGTGGAGGGGCATAGAGTAGAGTAGACTGCCATGACATGGAGTGGGGTAGAATGGCATAGAGTAGAGTGGCATGGCATGGCATTGTGTAGAGTGGTGTGGCATGTGATTGAATGGAGTGGCGTATAGCAGAGTGGAATAGAAAAGGTAGAGTCGAGTGGCATAAAGCAGAGTGGCCTAGAGTAGACTGATATTGAGTGGAGTGGAGTGGCATAGAGTGGGGTGGCTTAGAGTGGAGTAGAGTGGTTTACAGTGGAGTGGAGTGTGTGGAGTGGCAGAGAGAGGAGTGGCATAGAGTGGAATGGTGTGGAGTGCCGTAGACTGGAGTGGCATGGAGTAGTGTGGAGTGGCATAGAGTAGGGTGACCTAGAGTGGTGAAATGTTAGGTTAAGCAGTGTAAAGTGGAGTAGAGTGGCCTGGAGTGCAGAAGCATGGTGTAGAGTAAAGTGGAATGGCGTAGAGTGGAGTCACATAGAGTGGGGTGCTATAGAGTAGAGTGGAGTGGCTTCGAGTGGCAGGGAGTAGAGTGGACTGTTGTAAAGTAAAGTGGAATAGAGTTGAGTGACATGGCATAGAGGGGAGTGGCATGGAGAGAGGTGGAATGGCATAGAGTTGAGTGGCATCGCGTGGAAAGGAGTGGAGTGGCATTCTTTGGCATGGAGTGACATTATGTCATGTTTCATGGACTGACATTGAGTGGAGTTGAGTGCCATTGTGTAGCATGGTGTGGAGTGGCATTTTGTGGTATGGAAAATAGCCCAAGTTGCCACTGAATCGCCCTGTAATGCTTCAAAACCTTGTCAGGGCAAGTAAGTGTTACATAAATGCAATTATAATAAAATAGAATAGGTTATCAATTATCAAGACCCACACTATATGTAAACATCTGATGCCTTTGATTCAATGCAGGAGCTTGTTTGTATGTACAACACTTCTGCAAGAACTGTTTTGTTTACAAATAAATGCATTTTAGACTGGAAGGGGCTACTGTGTGAGGGAGCAACGGATATTGCACCATTTAGGAATAAAGGAGGTGGAGCGAAAAGGTGGCAGTTAAAGAAATAGTTCCTGAAACAGAGCACAATCAGAAGAAGGATACTAATTAAGTTGAATCAATCTGTGTTTGGCCCATGCGCCACAGAAATAAAGGAAGTGAAGCCCAGCATCCGATGCACAATTAGGAGGCAGCATAGAAGAGTGACAATGAAGCCAATGAATGGGCTTCAAGTCCTTTATTGTAAACAATACACCTTGCAAGCGCAGGGGCATGTGCTGTGCTGGTGAAACCCAAAATAATGCAAGAAGCAAATGAGTGACCACATCAATTTTTAAATGAACCTAACAAGTACACCACTTTCTTTAACATTGTTGTCACATTCATTGATTTCTAAGCTCAGTTGCCCAATTGTTAGAATTGGAGGTCTCTAGTTGGCACAGGTAGGTACTTGTGACAAATAGGGACCCTCGCCTCTAGTCAGGGTAAAGGGGTACACTCCTAAAATAACCCCTGCTCACCCCCTTGGTAGCTTGGCACGAGCAGACAGGCTTATCTCAGAGGCAGTGTGTAAAGCATTTGTGAACACATACAGTAATCTAGGGACACACTACAGATGGACACCACACAAGGTTTTATATCAAAAATAAGTATTCTTTATATAGTTTTAACACAAGACCATAACGACAAAAATCCACAATACTGTACTTAAAATGGTAGTTTTAGCTTAGTTCAGTTCAGTTCTTAAGATGCGACACTTTAAGTCAATGTACCTTACGATGCGGGACGCTTCCACAACAAGCAAGGTTGCAGCGATGGAAATGCGACAAAGTTCTGGTGCAAAGAAATAAAGACGTCAAGTTCTTCCTGATGCGGCACGCTTCTCCGAGGTTGCAGAAGTCTCGACTCGATGCGTCAGCTACAGCGGCGACACCCTTGTTCAGCGATGCGACGACAGCGGCTTTGGCGGCGACCCTCTTCTCCGACGTTGCGAGACGCTTCCGCTCGATGCGACAACTGCAGCGGCGACACCCTTGTTTCGTGATGCGACGGCAGCAGCTCCGGCGGCGGCACGCTTCTCCGTGGATGCGAGGCGCTTCTCTTGATGCGGTGCAATGCGACAGCTACAGCGGCGACACCCTCCTTCGGAGTTGCGACGGCAGCGGCTGCGGCGGCGACACGCTTCTTCCTCGATGCGAGACTCTTCTCTTGATGCGGTGCAATGCGACAGCTACAGCGGCGACACCCTCCTTCGGAGTTGCGACGGCAGCAGCAGCGACGGCGACACGCTTCTTCCTCTTGAGTCGCGCTTCCAGCTCCTTGCGACACGCAGTCCCTTCAGAAGGCCCAAAACAGCAGCAGGCACTTCCAAAGGATTCTTGGGGAGCTGGTGGTTGAAGTCTGTTGTCCCTGAGACTTCAGCAGGAGGCAAGCTCTTTTCTCAAGCCCTTGGAGATACTTTACAAGTTGAATAAAAGTGCACACAAAGTCCTTTCTCCTTCCTTTGGCAGTCAGGCAACCACTGCAGGCAGATCCCTCTAGCTTAGGGATATTCTTCTCCTCAGTTCCTTCTTGGTTCCGCTCCTCAGCAAAGGTTTCTTCTTGTTTTCCCAAAGTGATCTAATTTCCTAGGGGTCTGGGTCCCCTTTTTATACACAGTTTTCCTTTGTTCTCTGAAGGCAGAGAGGCCTCTGCCTAGTCAAAACCAGTTCTGGTCAGTCCTGGAGCACTTTGTTTTTCTGACTCCTTCTTTCCTTTCAGAATGTGGGGCAGGGTGCTCAGCCGCCCGGCAGGAGGTGGAGCCAGCATTGTGGAAGGCAGGCACAGCCCTATTCAGACCCAGGTGCAACTCCTCCCTCCACTCTGGATGCAGATCTTTCTATTCAGCCCTGTGCTGACTCACCCTGTCTCCTGTAGCCACCCCCAGCCCCTGTCACTCAATCTCCAGACAAGGAATACACAACCTAGCAGAGGCAGGCTTGGAAGTTTAGGCAAGAAAATACCCACTTTTTAAAAGTGGTATTTTCAAACACAGAATGTTAAAACCAACTTCACTAAAATATGTATTTTATCATTCTGAGTTCAGGCATACTAAATTCGTTTTTCTACCATGTTCCCTGGGTCAGTTCTGACTATAAGGTGTAATAGTCAGTCTGCCCATTCTGGCCTATGGGGAGCAGGTAGCCTTGCAATAGTGAAAAACGAAAATGGCTGTAATTCACTATTAGGACATGCCACACACACCAGGGCATGTCCTACCTTATACTTACAATGCACCGTGCCCTAGGGCCTACTTTAGGGGTGACCAACATGTAGTAAAGGGAAGGTTTAGGGACTGGTAAGTGGGTGTACTCACCAAGTCGACATGGCAGCCCTAGGCTGCACACAGGCTCTGCAATGGCAGACCTGAGGCACATTTTACAAGCCGCTTCTGTGGGTGGCACAACCAGTGCTGCAAGCCCACCAGCGGCATTGGATTTACAAGCCCTGGGCACACTCAGTGCACTGTACTAGGGACTGACAAGTAAACCAATCATCCAATCATGGAGTCACTAATACATAACACAATTTACAATAGGAGAGCCTATGCACTTTAGCACTGATCAGCAGTGGTAAAGTGCCCAGAGTCATAAAACAGCCAACAACAGGTCAGAAAAAATATAGGAGGAAGGCAAAAAGTTTAGGGATGACCCTGCAAAAAGGGCCAAGTCCAACACAACCCCCTTCCAGCCAAAACGCAGGGTAGACCAATCACTACCTTGATGGGCTTCCCTGCTTTGAGCGATAGAACATGGACCTGGCCCGCAACAGCAGGGGCATATTCCAGTTCTACCCCAATCTGAACCTATTTGGATCCCTCTGTCCATACTCTCAGGGCCCACCAAGCTAATCCATGGGGAACCCTTCTCCTCACCTGTGGACACCACCTGTGCAGCACCTAACCTTAACTTGCTCACAGGTGTGTCCCAACAGACAGACAGCAAGCCACAGTGGCCACTGACAGTGGTCAGGGATGAGACCCAGGCCTTATGCCTCTCAGGGCTCTCAAACCTCTGTGGCGTCAGAGGGCGGAGGGCAGTAGCCCCAGGTGCTTGGCACCCTTTGTCCATTCTCCCTCCTGTCAGGTCAGGTATGACATCCTGACACTGACCTACCAGCCCCAGGCCTGTACCCGGCGGCTGGACTGGAGACTGGGGTGGGCTTTCCACACCCGGTCCTCCTCCTTGGGGCTCTGTACCCTCCCACCTGGAGCGGTACGCCCTTCCAGAATTGCCAGGGCACCTGTGGCAGGTGTCCTGCACAATTCGCCCACCAGTTCAGGGGTTCTATCCTGCAACTGGGCGTCCAGGTCAGGGGGGACACCCTGAACCTGGTCCTCCATTCTAGGGTCTAAACCCTCCAGTTGAACCGGGGTCAGAGGCGAGGACTCCCTCCCTCTGCACCCCTTCCAGAGTACTGCCCCCTCCCATCAGGAGCGGTACCCCCTTCCAGAATTGTCAGGGCACCTGTGGCAGGTGTCCTGCACAGTCGCCCACCAGTTCAGGGGTTCTATCCTGCAACTGGGATTTCAGCATAGGGTCTGTACCCTTAGACTGGGTAGAGGCCAGGGGGAGGCTGCCCTTTCCCCGCCCCCTTATTGGGGTCCTGCACCCTCCCACCTGGAGCGGTGCCCCCAGAAGACAAACTGGTAGGGGCACTGTTAGCAGCTGCCCCTTCCTCCAGGTCAGGGGGACACCCTGAACCTGGCCCTCCAACCCAGGGTCTGTACCCTTAGGCTGGACCTGTGCCTGGCAACCCAGGACTTCCCGGGAGCACGCATGCCCCCCAGAGGGTAACACATCTCTCATGTGTTGTGTGACAGTCCGCCTGGCGCAGATCTCCCAACCCCTGTCCATCTGACAGCGCGGGAAGATCCCCCAGGACAGAAGTGGTGTCACCATGGTCATTCACTGGTGACTCAGCCCTTCTGGCTGGTCCCTGACCCACTGGTTCTTCCACTGGGGACTCTCTCCCCCTCTCACCCCTCACTCTGGACTTCTGCACCCTCCCAAGTGGAGCGGCACTGCCAGACACCAGAAACACTGGAGCTCCATTTACAGACGCTCCAGGTTCTCTAGACACTAGGAGATCCTCCTCAACAGGCGGCCCATCAGGACAGCCTAGGCTCCCTACCTGGTGTTCCCTTAAAGAACCCTCCAGGCTCTGAGACTGGGTTTCGGGCACCTTGGGACACGCAGCCCCACACTCACTCCTTCTCCACTGAGACAGGACGTGAGTCCCTACACCCCTCCCATTACCACGGGACCTAGCTGGGCTACACTGATCCTCTCCCACCACTCTGGGTTGGAAGACACCTGAGCCACTCCTCTTAGGGTCACTCCCCAATGCCTCTTCAGACCCTCTGGAATCCACCACAAGGTCTGCCTCCAATGTAAGCTCCCTGAGGTCAGAGAACTCACTCTCCAACAGGTGTTGGCATAGCTCTGGAAAACAGGGACTTACAATATGCTCTCCCAAAATTGGATCACACAGTCCCCCACAGGGGTTAACCAAACTATCCTTCACCTCACCATCCAGTGCCTCACACACGTACTCCACACCACTCTCCTGAGACTGGCAAGACAGTATCTGACTGTCTCTGTCACTCAACCCACACTCTTCTGGGCGGTCTTCCCACTCACATACCAGGACTTCAACCATGGGGGAACCCCTCTCCCTGCACCTCTCATCTAGAGTCAGTAGAGTGTCCCTCCCACCACTAGGACCATGAATCCCTGTGTCAGTTTCCCTATTCCTCTCAGGGACACTGCGCACTACTGGAGCTACCTCATGTCCTTGAACCTCCTGGTGTATGTTAACCCCCTCCAAGTCAGGCGCCACATCTCTGGGTGTGTGCACTACTCTCTCAGCACTGAATAACTTAATTTTGCTGCCACCATCTGAGCTGGACTCCACCTCCAACTCAGCAAAGCTCACTTCCTGAGCTGCCCAAATTTCTTTTTCTTGGGCTAAGGCCCTCTGAGCCTTATCAATCTCTCTCAGCTCTTCATCAATCTCTTTCAGCTTCTGCTCATGAGCCAGAAGCCAGCTATCTTTTTCTGTTTCTCCCTCACTTTTAGAGAATTCCTCCTCCTCAGACTCAACTGGTAGTGTTGCCTTCCAGCTGGGTAACTCATACTGGAATAGGGATGCCTCTAGATCCTCCCTGGACCTTCTCTTCACAGGCAGCCCCCTTTCCTTGCAAAACACACGTAGCTCCTTCATTGTGTAGACAAACATGTGCCAGAAGTTGAGTTCCATTTTGCAACAACTAACCAGAGTCATGGTATAAAAAATACCTTCAGGAGGACACCATAAAACAGAAAAACAGTATGTGGTCGCGTTTGGTCTGCACTCACTAGTAGTGTTCACCAATCACTGTACATGAGTCACAAATGCAAGTCCAGAATCCCCACCGCTGACCACCAATGTTAGAATTGGAGGTCTCTAGTTGGCACAGGTAGGTACTTGTGACAAATAGGGACCCTCGCCTCTAGTCAGGGTAAAGGGGTACACTCCTAAAATAACCCCTGCTCACCCCTTGGTAGCTTGGCACGAGCAGACAGGCTTATCTCAGAGGCAGTGTGTAAAGCATTTGTGAACACATACAGTAATCTAGGGACACACTACAGATGGACACCACACAAGGTTTTATATCAAAAATAAGTATTCTTTATATAGTTTTAACACAAGACCATAACGACAAAAATCCACAATACTGTACTTAAAATGGTAGTTTTAGCTTAGTTCAGTTCAGTTCTTAAGATGCGACACTTTAAGTCAATGTACCTTACGATGCGGGACGCTTCCACAACAAGCAAGGTTGCAGCGATGGAAATGCGACAAAGTTCTGGTGCAAAGAAATAAAGACGTCAAGTTCTTCCTGATGCGGCACGCTTCTCCGAGGTTGCGAGAAGTCTCGACTCGATGCGTCAGCTACAGCGGCGACACCCTTGTTCAGCGATGCGACGACAGCGGCTTTGGCGGCGACCCTCTTCTCCGACGTTGCGAGACGCTTCCGCTCGATGCGACAACTGCAGCGGCGACACCCTTGTTTCGTGATGCGACGGCAGCAGCTCTGACGGCGGCACGCTTCTCCGTGGATGCGAGGCGCTTCTCTTGATGCGGTGCAATGCGACAGCTACAGCGGCGACACCCTCCTTCGGAGTTGCGACGGCAGCGGCTGCGACGGCGACACGCTTCTTCCTCGATGCGAGACTCTTCTCTTGATGCGGTGCAATGCGACAGCTACAGCGGCGACACCCTCCTTCGGAGTTGCGACGGCAGCAGCAGCGACGGCGACACGCTTCTTCCTCTTGAGTCGCGCTTCCAGCTCCTTGCGACACGCAGTCCCTTCAGAAGGCCCAAAACAGCAGCAGGCACTTCCAAAGGATTCTTGGGGAGCTGGTGGTTGAAGTCTGTTGTCCCTGAGACTTCAGCAGGAGGCAAGCTCTTTTCTCAAGCCCTTGGAGATACTTTACAAGTTGAATAAAAGTGCACACAAAGTCCTTTCTCCTTCCTTTGGCAGTCAGGCAACCACTGCAGGCAGATCCCTCTAGCTTAGGGATATTCTTCTCCTCAGTTCCTTCTTGGTTCCGCTCCTCAGCAAAGGTTTCTTCTTGTTTTCCCAAAGTGATCTAATTTCCTAGGGGTCTGGGTCCCCTTTTTATACACAGTTTTCCTTTGTTCTCTGAAGGCAGAGAGGCCTCTGCCTAGTCAAAACCAGTTCTGGTCAGTCCTGGAGCACTTTGTTTTTCTGACTCCTTCTTTCCTTTCAGAATGTGGGGCAGGGTGCTCAGCCGCCCGGCAGGAGGTGGAGCCAGCATTGTGGAAGGCAGGCACAGCCCTATTCAGACCCAGGTGCAACTCCTCCCTCCACTCTGGATGCAGATCTTTCTATTCAGCCCTGTGCTGACTCACCCTGTCTCCTGTAGCCACCCCCAGCCCCTGTCACTCAATCTCCAGACAAGGAATACACAACCTAGCAGAAGCAGGCTTGGAAGTTTAGGCAAGAAAATACCCACTTTTTAAAAGTGGTATTTTCAAACACAGAATGTTAAAACCAACTTCACTAAAAGATGTATTTTATCATTCTGAGTTCAGGCATACTAAATTCGTTTTTCTACCATGTTCCCTGGGTCAGTTCTGACTATAAGGTGTAATAGTCAGTCTGCCCATTCTGGCCTATGGGGAGCAGGTAGCCTTGCAATAGTGAAAAACGAAAATGGCTGTAATTCACTATTAGGACATGCCACACACACCAGGGCATGTCCTACCTTATACTTACAATGCACCGTGCCCTAGGGCCTACTTTAGGGGTGACCAACATGTAGTAAAGGGAAGGTTTAGGGACTGGTAAGTGGGTGTACTCACCAAGTCGACATGGCAGCCCTAGGCTGCACACAGGCTCTGCAATGGCAGACCTGAGGCACATTTTACAAGCCGCTTCTGTGGGTGGCACAACCAGTGCTGCAAGCCCACCAGCGGCATTGGATTTACAAGCCCTGGGCACACTCAGTGCACTGTACTAGGGACTGACAAGTAAACCAATCATCCAATCATGGAGTCACTAATACATAACACAATTTACAATAGGGAGAGCCTATGCACTTTAGCACTGATCAGCAGTGGTAAAGTGCCCAGAGTCATAAAACAGCCAACAACAGGTCAGAAAAAATATAGGAGGAAGGCAAAAAGTTTAGGGATGACCCTGCAAAAAGGGCCAAGTCCAACACCAATTATATAAGGAAAACATGCAAGTGATTTATATAAAGTAAAATTCAAACGAAAACTGTTTTCAAATTTCTATCTCTGATTTATAATTACTTGTTATTTTCTTACAATGCTAATGCCCCTAAAACAATAATTCAGAGAAGTAAGAAAAATAAAATGATCAATCCTATTTGTTTTGTGTTTCTCAAATAATTCCCTTTGATTTCTTATGTCATCAGTGGTACTAAAACACTGATTTTGAAAGATAATTTGGCACCAACTAGAATGCATAGATCCTTAAATGTAATCTCTTCATTCCATAGTTTAATTTCAGTTGTATAGCTGGCTTGTACATTTGTTTGTTATTTCTTACTATGCAAGTGATTACACTGTTTAGTATTTAAATGTGGACCATACATGCATTATTGTTTGGAATTCAGTTTTGTTGGTAAAATAGGCCCACTTCCATTCAAGCGAGGTGTATGCTAGGGATGTGACATCACTTTATATGAAATAATTATGGTGTGCAACTGGCAATTAATCCATTCACTAATTTTTCGGCCCTTGTGCTCTGCTTTAACGCATGTGATTTATTTTTATTTCACTTTGTTTTAGTTTTTTTATATTGTTTATCCCCATATACCCCAGACCCTTTCTTTGTCAAAAAACTCTATGCCTCGTCAATAGGACTTCTCATGGGTGAGAGCCATTCTCCCAGGAGCGGCCCCTCCATTAGAGCAGAGGAGCGTCACACCCCTGCTACCAACGCCACTGCAAAGGTGAAAAATGAAATAGTAATAAAATGCATTTATTATCATTTTATTTTTCCCTTTCCCCAGCCAAGCTGTGTTTGGGGGCGGGGCCACTGCTGTTAACTGGCAGCAGGGGAGTGGTGCTCACTCCACCAGTTTACACTGTGCATGTCACTTTGGCCGGCTGTCTTGCGATGGCCAGCCTGACATGCTCAGTGTACACCTCTCCACCCAGCTGTCTAAGACAGCTAGGTGGAAGGCAGACAGAGGCCCCCAGTGCCTCCAGGAGTTTTGAGGCAGCCTGCTCCAGCCAATCCTGGCACAGCTTTCATGCTGCTGAACATTATCACTAGATTGAGAACAGTGTTAGCATTGGTTTAAAGAATTCCTTCGCAGCTGTATGAACGCTGAGGGACACGATGACCGGAGAAGATGAGCCAGTTGAGGTAAGTACATTTAAAGTGTTCCTATTTTTCCATTTTCTTTGATCAGCCTCGCCCTAAACGCCAGAGCTGTCAGTCGTGGTTCACCATGACTGACAGCTTTGCCGCTGCTCTATTTTATTTAATTCATGAGATTAGATATGCAAACCATCAACATAGTCACCTGCAACCTTAAAACACGCGGCTGTTCAATAATGATTAGTTGTGGAGATTCAATGCCTTCTAGCATCCAGAGATTGTCATTGTTGGTCACCTTTGGGTTTTCTGCACTGCCAGATCCAAGTGAAATAGAACTTATTTTAGGAACAGTATCATGCACCAAGACAGGTAAATGTCAGACTGTTTTATAGTACTGTCGCAGATCCTCCCTGGCACATTTTTTTAAATGGTTTCCAGAGTGAATGTTAAATGGATTAACTGTACCACCCAGCAGCATTGTGGGAGTCAGCTTAATTCAAGAAATGTACTTCCATGGGCTGTTGAGTAGAGGGGTAAACAGAAAGGGATCTGGGGAATGATGCAGGGGGAATTACTGGTAATAGGAAAGGACTGAGGGCATACATTGGGTCTAAAGCATCTTCCATCGGTGGGCTTCTGGTCTTACTGGAGTGGCTAACGGATCCATTTCCAGAATTAAATCGTATTTGGAGTCCCTGGTAAAATAAGAAATTATGCACCACTGTTGCTCTTTCTGGGCTCCCTATTACCTTCCCCCTAGGGATTGGTGAAGCTTTGCCAAGCAGGAAATATGGATGAGCTGTTGCAATTTTTATTTGAAGAATCACTTCCAAAGGATGTTTTTTTGACACTGAAAAGGGGTGCAAACACGCCACTTATAATTTTGTCTCACAGGGCCAGGCTTTAGTTCTAGTCACAGATTAGGGACAGAGGCGCAGTGGGGCTGCCTGAGTCTGAGATGCCAATCAGTGAAATGCTCATTGTTGGCAACAACAAAAATTATCTGCCATTTTCTTTACGTGTGGGTAGCATTTTGGATGCAAGTTTGGTTGTTTTTTTCTTCTGGGGCCCTTCCTACACAACTACAGACATGCAGCTGGATGCTGTCCCTGTCCCCGGGCCCAACCTCTCACATTAGTAAGGAAAGCTGTCTTAAAACAGGCATAGTTTGTTCCCATGCATGGCTTATTCACTGATGCGGCTGGCACCCTAATTATTTGGTTGGTTGCCTCACCAAATATTTAGGGTTGTAGCCACCACTGCTTCCTTTCGAAACTGATACCTTATTGTTTAATGAGCACTGGCCAGTTAAAACAAACACTTTGGGCATGATTATTAGGTCCGCCCAACACCGTCTCAGTCCTGGGACCGACCGACCTCCGGTCGGCGGTCCAGACAGGCTCATTACAATGTGACAGAACACTCTTCAGTTGCATGCTCCCTTTTCTCAATGGGAGCTTGTGGTACTGCCATAAACCGGCCATAACACAAGCTCCCATTGAGAAAAGGGAGGTGCAGGTCATCCCTGCACCCTATGGCAGGCACCGTAAAGGGCCTACAACAGGGTGCAGGGATCAACAGGGGGGCACCGTAGGTGCCCCCTCGGCCCCCAAACAGAGGCCGCAAGCACAACGGGGCCCTGCTGGAAACCGTGCATCATAATCTCAAGGGTGCAAAGGCCCTCCCTTGAGATTACTGGCCAGCTCGGAAGCCAGCCGGAATGACCCGCCAGTTTGCTTTCTGACCGCCTAGATCATATTTAGGCGGTCGGAAAGTAAACCAAGGGGCCGATTACGATGCAGCCCTGAAGGCTCTGACCATCGATCGGAGTGGTCACAGGGCCGCATCGTAATCGGCCCCTCTATTCACGATCCATAGACATGCTGAGGTAGATTGCTCAGTGTAAAATGCACCTCTGTCTGGAATTTGTCACCCTTATTTATTTTATTTAACAGTTTAATATTACTATGCTGCACTGTATAGCAATAACTCGCTCACTCGGGAACAAAAATTACAATTCAGTAACATAAGTAACTCATTTGCAGGTAGAGGAGGAGGTTATCAATGGAGGGAACAAGTTTGAGAGACAAATCATGTGCTAAACAGATTTAGTTTAAATTATTATTATTATTATTATTATTTAGCTTGTAAAGCGCCTGGTTACTCCAACGGAGTGTCCCCGCTAGGAAAAAAGGAACTGGTCAAGAGGAAATTAGCATTGGAATTAGAATAAGCTTTGGCAGGCAGTACCATTAACCAGGACCTAAAGTAAAAAGCAGATTTGTTTAATGCAATTTGAAAAAATGTGCTCTCATTCCATTTCTAAAGACCAGCAGAGTGGGTGGGTCCTCACAACAATGCAGAGACAGTTCCAGAAAGTGGATGTTGCACCCAAAAATGCCTGTTCTCACGCCTGAGATGTTCTAAATGTTACCAACGATTCTTTACTTCTAGAGGGTTATTTGCCTCTTGATATTGTGAGTATGCTGGAGAGATATCTAGGTCTGTTTTGGTGTTTAGTTTGTCCATGAAGCTCTTTTAGGTGCACTGGGTTGTAGTCAGATTTCCTCTTATCTGACAATAACCTCACCAGCGGATGAAATATCTCTTTAGAACGAGGCAAGCACTTAGATTTCATGGAATTGTTGCATTCTCACAGTCACGGCACGAGATTATAAAGGCATGTGATGGGGTTAGAATATATTTTATTTGTTAATGAATGAGGGTAGAAGTTTGCTGTTTTGCTGTCTTTTCCCATTTTCTTTGTATGGGGAGTAATTGAAAGTGTGCTTCCCAGGGTCATGCCAAGGAATTTTACGTAGGGTGTTAAAGAGGGGCAAAACCTTCCATTTCATTGAGTAGTTCGTGGTTACATTTAACTTCTTTTAGTGAAAACAATTCATGCAGTCTTTTTTGGGATAGCCTTCAGTGTGTAGTCTACAATTTTGCAGTTGTTTCCATGCTAGTTTGAAGAGTGAAAAATCATGCAAAGATAGAATCTTTAGGCAAAGTTGCACGTCGTCTGTGTTCTGATGCTTTTTTAATCCAATGTATTCTAAATGTGTACTCAGTGGTTCTTATTATAAGTTGAACACTTTAGACGAGAGAACAGAACCTTTGGGAAATCTATAAGCCCAGAACCTGTTCCAATTTGTCAAGGCACTGCTTATGCTCGACTATGTTAAATGCTGCTGTCAGACCAAGTAGCATGACAAGATGTGCCTCACCTTTGTGCGCTATTTGATGCATGTTATATAGTATTTTCAAAATGTTCTATTGTGTGCTCTAGCCACTTCAAATATCTGGAGATGCTCCTCCTATACATCGTTTTCCATTACAAATAACTGTGGTTGCTCCTCCTATACATCGTTTTCCATACGGTAGGCTGATATTTTTCATTTGTGTTACCTAATTCTGTTAATTTGGAGACTGGTTTGTAGATGCTTCATGTGAAGAATGGGGTTCTGATCCATTTTGGTTACCTTTTAAAATAAGGTCTGCTGTGGTGCAATTAGGTAAGAGGCTTGGGCTTATAACACTTGATTGTGTGTGCACATGCATGTTCACCTATGTGCGGGCTGAGTAAGTGGGACAACTGTAAAACTCAGACCAGCTTCTTCGCATAGGTAGCCTGATGCAGTAGAACCTTTAATAATTTATGTCCTTTGCAGGTCTTATTATTTATAATGTAACACTGCCTACATGGACAAGGGCCAAAGCTAAGTTGCAGAGAGAAGCCCGCTTTCCTCAAGCTTGTGGACTGTTTTTTTGGGCACACTATCTGGAAAGAAGTGGAGCTCAAGGCTCATATGGAGATGTTAGGGTTACCTGAGTGGATCTGTGACACTACAAGGCCCATGGCTGCCCGGAAAGGGAGTCAAAATGGGCTGGAGCCTGGAATAATGACACAGCCAGTTGCTAAAAGGAGGAAAGGCAGAGGGCATGGGAAACCATCCCCTGAATGTACCTCCAGTGAGATCGATGGGGCACCTGCAGTGACCTGGAGTCCACTGAGGAGGACTTTGCTTCCCTTGGTGACCTGCCTGAGCTTGCTGGATGGCATGTGGAAGGAGGACAACCAAGAAGGAGTTATGTAGGGCAAAAAGGGAGTTCCCAACCCTTGAGGGCATGAGGCGCCAGGCCAAAGCCCAAGCAGCAGGTGATGTCTCTGGGAGCTATCACATTTACTGGGAGGACAACCTCCTTTACGGTGAGCCTAAAGCTCCTGTGCATGGGACATCAAGGGCCCTGGTGGTCCTCCAATGCTACAGGACCTTCCTACTGGCACTGGCTCATGAAATTCCTCTGGCAGGACACTTGGGCCAAGACAAGACCTTTGCAAGGCTTGCCCCACATTTCTAATGGCCCAAGATCAGGACATCCTCAGATATGTTCTGTAGGACCTGCCAGGCTAGTGGGAAGACAGGGGAAAAGGTGGAAGCTCCCCTGCAACCACTACCCATCATTAGCACCCCCTTTGAAAGGGTGGCCATCAACATTGTTCGGCCTATGGATCCCCTTACTACTTCAGACAACATGTTCATCCTGCTTCTGGTGGATCATGCCACCCGGTACCCAGGGGAAATCCCTCTGAGGACCACCACTGCACCTGAGGTGGCTAAGGCCCTGATGGGGATTTTTACCGAGTGGGTTTCCCCAAGAAAGTTGTGTCTGACAGGGGCACAAACTTCAGGTCTGCATATATGCAGTCAATGTGAAAAGAGTGTGGGGTTGCTTACAAGTTCTCCATACCTTACCACCCCTGGACAAATGGGCTTGATGAGAGAATCAACAAGTCCCTAAAAGGCATGATCAGAAGTCTGCCTGAGGAAAAAGTGGGATATTCTCTTGCCCTGCCTGTTGTTTTCATACAGGGAGGTACCACA
The DNA here is from genome assembly GCA_963921515.1 of Calotriton arnoldi. Lineage (NCBI taxonomy): Eukaryota > Metazoa > Chordata > Amphibia > Caudata > Salamandridae > Calotriton > Calotriton arnoldi. The sequence continues at coordinate 160,162 of CAWUFW010002494.1, read as the reverse complement.
GAAGGGATCGTGCTTTAGACCCTTTGAGCTTCTCGACGGTCACCCTGTCAGAGGGCCTCTCAGTTTGGTAAAGGAAGGGTGGGAGCAAACTCCCAGGAAAGTTTCCCAGGATGTAGTGAGCTACATTCTGGCCTTTGGTAGCTAAATGCTTAAGTTGTGAAAGCAAGCTTCTGACAACTTGGAAGCCAGCCAGGCTGTAATGAAGGAGTGGTATGACCAAAATTCTACCACTGTGGAATTACAGCCTGGAGAGAACGTGTGGGTCATGGAACCTGTGGAGCCCAGTGCCCTTCAGGACCATTGGACTGGGCCGTAGAAGAAGGGTAAGGTAACTTATTTGGTGGACCTTAAGACCCCCAGGCAACCCTACAGGTGCTTCACATCAATTGCCTCAAACCACACTTTGAGAGGACTGAGCTGACCATGCTGTTGGTGACAGATGGAGCAGAGGAAGATGATAGTGAACCTCTCTCTGACCTCTTGGCCTCCCAGGAGAAGAATGGGTCTGTGGAAGGAGTAAATATTTCTCCCACTCTGACTCCTGAACTGCAGATGGACTGTCCCAAGTGTTGGAACAGCACTCCTCTCTCTTCACCCTTACTCCTGGGATTACCCACCTGTGCACCAATGATGTGGATACAGGAGACAACCTGCCTGTCAAGCTTAAGTCTTACAGGTTGTCTTACAAGGTGAGGGCCAGCATCAAGAGTGAAGTCTCTAAGATGCTGGAGTTGGGGGTGATAGATCCCTCCAGTTGCCCCTGGTCCAGTCCTGTCATTCTGGTACCAAAAGCTGCCCCACCGGGTACCACACCTGAACTGTTCTGTGTGGATTACAGAGGGCATACATTCTGTGACCAAGACAGATGCTCATCCTATCCCTAGGGTGGATGAGCTCATTGACAGGTTAGGGACTGCCCAGTACCTAAGTACCTTTGATCTTACATCAGTGTACTGGCACATCGCCCTAACAGAGGGAGCCAAGTAAAGGTTAGCCTTCTCCACTCCAGCGTGCCCCTATCAGTTTAAGGTGATGCCCTTTGGCATAAAAAATACCCTGCTACCTTCCAGAGGCTGATGAAGTAGGTCCTTTCTGGTTTGGTGGCCTTCTCAGCTGCCTACCTGGATGACATAGCTGCCTTCAGTAGCAGTTGGGAGGGCCACCTCTTTCATCTCCTAGAAGTGCTTCAGGACCTGCAACAGGTAGGCTTGGCTATCAAGGCCAGGAAGGGCCAGATTGGGCAGAGTTCTGTGGTGTACTTTGGATACCTGGTGGGCAGGGGGAAGGTGCAACCCCTTCAGGCCAAGATAGAAACCATCATGGCCTGGGAGTCCCCCAAAACCCAGACTGAGGTCAGAGCATTATTGGACCTCACTGGGTGCTATAGGAGGTTTGTCAAGGGTTATGGCACTAGGGTTGCCCCCCTGACTCAGCTGACTTCAGAGAAGCAGCCCAGAAATTTGATTTGGACAGAGTCATGCCAAAAAGCATTTGACTCCCTGAAGCAAGTCATGTGCACAGCTCCTGTGCTCAAGGCCCATGACTTCTCCCATGGGGTTTATCGTTCAGACAGATGCCGCAGAGCATTGTATAGGGGCAGTACTCTCACAGCTCATTGAAGAGGGCCTGGGCCAACTTGTAGCCTTCATCTCCATGAGGTTTCCTCCCCAGGAACAGGGATAGAGTGCAATAGAAAGAGAAGCTTTTGCTGTGATCTGGGCTCTAAAGAAGTTGAGACCATACCTGTTTGGCACTCGCATCCTGATTCAGACCCACCACAGGGTCTCAGGTGGCTCATGTAAATGAGGGGTGAAAGTCCCAAATTGTTTAGGTGGTCCATTTCCCTTCAGGGTATGGACTTCAGTGTGGAACACAGACCAGGAGTAGACCACGCCAATGCTGACGGTCTGTCCAGGTTTTTCCGCCTTCGTGATGAGAACGCCAGAGGTTGGGTAGCTCTCCCCACTTTCAGCTGGGGGGACATGTATTGGAACTGTCAGCCTTAAGCTGGTCTTTTCCCCCAACTTTTTGCCTTTTGCCTCCCATTTTTGCTGTATCTTTTTGTTGGCCTTAGGACTCTGAGCACTATACCACTGTTAACCAGTGCTAAAGTGCATGTGCTTCTCCCCTAAAACATGCTGACATTGGTATATACCCAATTGACATATTTAGTTTGCTTATAAGTCCCTTGTAAAGTGGTATACCATATACCCAGGGCCTGTAATATAAATAATAGTAGTGGGCCTGCAGCACTGGTTGTGCCACCCACACAAGTAATTTTTCAAACCTGTCTCAGGTCTGGCATTGCAGGGTCTGTGTGCACAGTTTACTGCCTCCTTGACTTGGCATTCAAAACTACTTTCCGAGCCTTAAACTCCCATTTTATTATACAAAAGGTAGAACCTAAGAGGCCCTAAGCGCAGGGTGCTGTGTAACTAATAGGCAGGACATGTACTTTTAAGTTTTTTATGCCCTGGCACTGGCAAACAGCTAAATTTGTTTCCCACTGCTGTGAGGCCTACTACTTCCATAGGCTAGCATTGGGGATTCCTTAAAAAGCTATAATTCCTGATTGGAAAGGAGTTGCTACTACATGTTTTAATATCTTTGGACCGGTCTTTATAAATCCTCCTTAGTGGTAAAGTTGGATTTGACATTACTATTTTAGAAATGCCACTTTTAGAAAGCGGACATTTTTTTGCTCTTAACTTTGCTCTGTGTGTCAGCAGCCTATCTCCAATACACGTCTGGGCTGGGTGACAGCTACACTTTGTGCATTCCCTGTAGACAACCACAATACTGGAAGGGCTGGGTTGTGACAGGGGATTCATCTGCGTTCATCTTTATACTGATGGCCTTCCTGGGCAGGAAGGGGTGGAGGTTGCTCACACTTACATCTAAATAGGTTATATCCTACCTTCACACAAAGCACTGTTTTAGCCCCAGAGTTTGCCTGGCAGGCAGGACTGGGCTGAAAGAGATCCTTGTGCACTTCAGAGCGTTCCTTTGAAGTTCCCCCCTACATTAAAGGCATTTTTGGGTATAAGTTCCAGGACTTTGGTCCTATCAAATCAGTAAACTACTGGACCTGGAAAGAACTATGAGGATCTCTAACGCAGAAGGTACCGATATCGATTGAACCAACATGAGCCCTTGTGGCTCTGAGAAAAGTACTGTGCTTTTGTTGTGGACCTAGAGCAAGAAGACTATGCTCCCGCCTGCACTATAGCAGCCCCCAACTCTCCCTGCACATGCTGGTCTCATCAGACTTGCGCAAAACTCATCAACAAGTGCCGTTGGGAAACAAAAGGTGCCCGTGCACACCAGACGATCCCCAGTGGGGATCAGGAACACATTTTAAGTCCGCATTTGCACTTCAGGTGCCCGTTTGCACCCCATGACCAAAGCAGGAATACTTCTTCATATTTGCACTACCGTAAATACCTGAATCGGAGCGCAAGGGTGCCCCGAACCTTGTAATTGACTGTATACCTTAATTCAGCATAACTTGAGAAGTACTGTATTAGAAATGGGGGTCTCTAGTTGGCAGTGGCTTGTACCCTGTTCAAATAGGGACCCTTATTCTAGTCAAGCTAAGGGAGTTACACACCCAAGATAACCCCTGCTCACCCCCTTGGTAGCTTGGCACGAGTAGCCAGGCGTATCTCAGAGGCAATGTGTAAAGCATTTGACATTAACACACACTAACACAGTGAAAACACTACAAACTGACACCACACCAGTTTAGAAAAATAACCAATATTTATCCGAATAAAACAAGACCAAAATGACAAAAATCCAACACACACAGATAAAGATACCACTTTTAAAAGCTTCAAAATAGTTCAGTCCATTGAAAACTATGGATGCGTCATTTTTATCACGAAGTACCTGGGATGCGTCAAAATCAAAGACGAAAACATGCGCTGGGGAGGTGAGGCACTGGAAAAGCAAAGCGATGCGCTCATTCCTTAATCCCAGGGGAGGTGATGGGGCGGTTTCTTGCTTCCAGGGGAGGTGATGTGTCGGTTCCTTACTGCAGCGCAGGGGAGGTGATGCGTCGGTTCCTTACTGTGAGTGGAGGTGATGCATCGATTCCTTACTGCAAGGAGAGGTGATGATTGATCTCTGGACACGCGGCCTCGGTTCCTTACTGCTGGGCCACGTCGATGAAGAACTTGGTGCACAGGTGTGATGCCTCAAAAATCCAGACATGATGGGTCGATGCAGCAAAACAGGCTTTTCCAGCCACAAAGCAGTTGATGCGTTGATTTCTTCAGCCACACAGCTGGGACTGTGTTGGAGTCGGAGCGGGTGCCTCACAGCGGTGCTGAGTCAGGAAAAATGGGCGCTGGAGCTCGATGTTTGAATTTTTGTAATCCTTTGCAGCAAAATCCACCTCCAAGGGCCCAGAACTGGAATTAGCACCACTTGGTGGGTCAGAACTCCCAGCAGAGGAGTTATGGGGTTGCAGATGAAGTCGTTGATGGCCCTGACACTTCTTAACAGGAGGCAAGCACACGCAAGAACCTTGGAGAACCTTGGCAAGCAGGATACAGAAAGCAAAGTCCCATCCTTTCACTGCCAAAGACACATGCATCAAGCAGCAGGCCAACACAGCAAAGCACACAGCAAAGTGTCAGTCCCTCCTGACAGCTTCTCCAGCTCTTCTTCTTGGCAGAATGTCCCCTTAATCCAGAAGTATTCCGAAAGTTATGGTGTAACAGCTCCAGTACTTATATCAGTTTCTGTCTTTGAATTAGTCAAGCTTTCAAAGGAAAGTCTTTGTAGTGCAGAAGACCCTGCTTTTCCGTGGCCTGGCTCCAGACACACTACAGGGAGTGGAGACAGCTTTGTGCGAGTACAGGCACAGCCCTATTCAGGTGTTAGTGACAACTCCTCCCACCACTCCAGCTCAGGAAGACCCACCAGCCTGGTGATGGGCTATCAGGATATGCATGGCACCCCTCAGCACCCTTTGTGTGACTGTCTAGAGTGAATGCACAAACAGCCCAACTGTCAGTCTAAACCAGATGTGGATTCCACAGGCAGGCAGAGGCACAGAATGGTAAAGCAAAATAATTCTAAAACTGTCATTTACAAACATGCAATTTAAAAAACAAATTCACTAAAAGATGTATTTTTAAATTGTGAATTCAGTTACCCCAATTTCCAAACCTCTATCTCTTACCAATTGGAAGTTACACTTGCAAAAGGTTACAAGACTTGCAATAGTGAAAAACAAATGTAGCAGTATTTCACTATCAGGACATGTAAAACACACCAGTACATGCCCTACTTTTTATATACACTGCACCCAGCCCATGGGGCTACCTTGGGCCTACCTTAGGGGTGCCTTACATGAAGTAAAAGGGAAGGTTTGGGCCTGGCAAGTGGTTGCACTTACCAAGTTGACATGCCAATTTAAAACTGCACTCACAGACACTGCAGTGGCAGGCCTGAGACATGTTTGTAGGGCTACTCGTGTGGGTGGCACAATCAGTGCTGCAGGCCCACTAGGAGCATTTGATTTACAGCCCACTAGGAGCATTTGATTTACAGGCCCTGGGCACACACAGTGCACTTTACTAGGGTGTTACCATTAAATCAAATAGGCCAATCATGGATAACCAATCATAATCCCAATTTACATAGGGAGCATTTGCACTTTAGCACTGATCAGCAGTGGTAAAGTGCCCAAAGTTCTAAAACCAGCAAAAACTAAATGCAGCACACGGTCAAAAACAGGAGGTCAGAAGCAAAAAAAGACAGGAAAAATGTACCAAAGATTCCAGGTCTAACCTACCGACTTGATTGTTTTATCGTTTTGGTCTTGTTTTTTCCCAATATAGAAACTTATTTTTCTAAATCTGTGTGGAGTCTCATTTTGTGGTGTATTCAGTGTGTTAGTATGTGTGTGTGTTGTACGAATGTTTTACACATTGTCTCTGTATATAAGCCTGCCTGCTCTGTGCCAAACTACCGGAGGGTGAGCACAGGTTATCTTTGATGTGTATCTGACTTACTCTCACTAGAGTGGTGGTTTCTGCCTGGCTTGGGTGCATACCTTAGCCAACCAGAACTCCCATTTCTAACAAGAATCTTTACACAAAGGAGGGATTTCTAAAGAAAGGCCGTGTAATAATGGAGTGGCATTTGTTTTGAGAAAGTGGAACAAGAGATTACACCAGTAAAACAGGAATGCATGTCACTGAATCATACGAAAAACCTCCAAAATGTAATATAATAGCACCACAACAAAGTAGGAAAAGATAAAGGTATAAATATACGTGGGGAGGTTTGGCCTCCTAGAGAAGCAAATCCTGGTGCATTCAGAATAAAATTTGCTACCCAAAGAGAAGATGCACTGATTAAATGAAGGCAAGCATGAATAGAGGCGAAGCTTAGTTAATTAGGGGCATATTAGCAAGGGCTGGCGATATAATTATCGCCGCTTTAGCGTCCGTTTTTGGGCGAAAAGCGGCGATAATTATATCGCAATATCATCAAGGACACGCTAGCGCGTGTTTCCTTGATGTAGAGCCCGTTTTTCACAGCCTCGCCTCGCATCGCTAATGAGATGCAAAGAAGGCGTGGCTGTGAAAACAACACATGTTAATATCGTGAAGGCAGCTTCGCGATATTAACAAGGAGGTGCAGCGATAAAATAAATCGCGCTACCTCAGCCTGAACTCAGGAATTTAACGTCTGTTAAATTCCTGACTAAGACATACTTTTAATGGGAGATGGATTATGCTGATACGACCACAGGGTCGTATCAGCAATGTTATCGCTGTTTTCAATGGAACATCGCTGGAAAACCAGTGATGTTCCATTGAAAACTACCGCTATCGCTGAAATATTATCGCCATAGCGCTATGCGTTGTAAATATAGCGTTATCATGGCGATAATATTCAGCGATAGCCAGCGATAATATTTCTATCGCTATGTACGGCCAGCGATAATTATCGCTGGCCGTTGATAATATGCCCCCCTGTGTGATAGTTCAGTCTAGCGTTAATAACATTGCTGCCGAGGCGAATTACTTTGTGGAGACTATTGCACATTCATGACTGGAATAAACACTGAACACTCCATAGTCAAAAAGGTACTTTATGAATCTAAGAAATTGATTCCTATTCAGTTAGAAGGAAACATTTACTAGGAGCGCTGTCCACAGCACAGATACATGCACGGCTCAATGAGGCTTCGTATTTGTTGTAGCAACTATGCCTCCAGGAGAAATGACTGCACAGTACTCTGCCAAATGAAGACCTAGCTGGTCATGTGTTCTTCTGCGATGACGTGCTGGACAGGCACTTTTCTTCTGTAAGATAGAAACACTCATGCTGCAATATCATATCCAACCAGTTAGCAAGCCTCATGCCAATGGACCAATGAGAACGGAAATAAAAATGCATTACATCAACATTTCAGAAATCTGGTGTATTTCTCTTTCACAGATAATACCATAAATGACACTAAAGCACCCTAAAAGCCACCAGTAAAATATGAAATACAGAAAGCAAAAATCGTGAGATTCAGCGAGGGGTTGATGGGGTTTACTCAAAATGTACAATTAGTATAATGATGGCTGCTCGAGCTCCAAAGCAAGCAATATGAGACACCGCTGCGTCTTGTTGATACTAAACCACATAAGAAGTAAGTGAGCTGATGTTTTATGCAATTTATGAGTTCAATGGAAAAGCTATTGAACAATGACCATAGTATATCTGAATATGTCTAGGACTCCCTCTGTTTGGAATATAGTTTACCTGACTAAAAACACGATTAAATATGTCAAGATAATAGTATCCCTGAATCAGTCCAGGACTCGATATGTTTGGGGTATTGTAAACTTGAATCAGCCCAGGCCTCAATTAGTTGGAGCACTAGTATTCCTAAAGCATTTAATGACTCGATGGGTTGGGATAATAGTACACCTGACTCAGTACACAACTCGATAAGTTTTGATAGTAGTATAGCATCCCAGGACTCAGTGTTTCTGAATATAGTATGCCTGAATCAGCCCAGAACTCGATATTTTGAATAATAGTGCAAGTAAGTGGATCACGATTTAGGGTGGGCGGTTTCCCACCTGGAGGAATAATAACACTTAGGGGCCAATTCCGATTCCGGCCGGAAATCTCTCCGACCGAGCCGGACCCGGAGAGAATTCCGACCGAATCGGACCCTAGCAGTCCGACCGGACGAGTACGATGCATTCGCATGCTATCGGACTCGAGTCGGTCGGACTCCCATTGAAGTCAATGGGAGCCGGTCGTACAACGCGTATGCGGGCTCCCATTGACTCAATGGGTGCGAGGCGGACAAGGGCGCCCCCTACAGCGTGTACGCGTCCATGTGCATCGCGGCGTACATGCACAGGTAGGGGGGACCCATGGGTCCCCTCTGTGTGCGACTTGCGCACCTACGCGTACAGGGGGGCCCGACGCGGACCCCCAAAGTCCGGTTCTGACAGCTTTTTCGAGCCGGACGGCACGAGTCGGTCGGACTGCTCGCGGCGCGCATCGTACTTACCCGGCCGGGAAACGTCTCCATAGCGTGGTGCGAGTCGTGTCCATGCGAGTCGGTCGGAGCGTGTTGAAGCCGCGTTCGAGTCGGTCGGCGATTTCGCGGGTGCTTGCATCGTACTCGCTCGGCCGGACCCGCGTACGATTCGGTCGGGAAACAGGGCTCCGAATCGGATCCGGTGAATCCGAATACGATTCGGAGCACTACCGGCCGAGATCGGAATCGGCCCCTAACTTGTTAGGATAAACCCCCAAAGTCTCAAAATTAAACTGAGCTCTATCCCCTGGTATGTATGGCACAAAGTAGATGGGCTTTATTAAGGTCAATGTGTAAATTATTTATACAGCATCAAAACGTAAATAAAGTCAAAATGCAAAATAATAAAAATCCCAAACCAGATTAGAGCAATTTTTAATAAAAAGAATGACACCAAAGTGACAGAAATTCAATAAGGAGAACCAGAGATATAAGTTGTTAAAGATGAAAGTGAAAATAGCATTAAAAAACAGTAAGCATCAATGAAGGTCTGTGGTCATGGTAGACCAGGATCCACGCACACTTTGAGCCTGCAATGTATCTCCAGGTTGGCTACACCAAGCGGGCTGGCCCGGTCAAGAATTTTGTCTTGAGACTATGGGGCTTATTTATCATAGTGTTGCATCGCCCTTGGGCCACACAAGGGGGCTCAAGGGTGACTCATTACTAAAGTCAGATTTATCAAGCCACGCAAAGCCACGCAAGTCCACCTTGCGTGGCCGTGCAGGGCTTGATACATCTGGAGTAACGCAAAGCAGCTCAAATCGCTGCCTTGCGTTACTCTGCCCCATGGAGGCATTCCATCAGTAGAGCGTGGGTGTTCCCATACATCCACCCATGGATTTTGCTGCATTCCCAGATTTACAATTAGTGATAGGCCTAGGAATGCATCAAAATGCTATGCCTCCCCACCGGAGGCGTAACAAGGAGAAATATATTTATTTCTCCTAATTTTTTCCTCTTTCTACGTGTGCTGCTGCAGCACACGTAGAAAGAGGAAAATGCCTCTAAGGATTGTATTTGTGCAGGAGGGTGTCCCTTATTTATATACCTTTTTTTAAGTTTTGAAAAATAGAAATTTATTGAAAAACAAAAAGCAGAGGGGGGGGTAAAGAAAGGGGAAAATGTAGCAAAAATGCATACACATTACATCTTTGAAAGCTTAAAAATACATGACTAAGAAAATGTATAACAGTATAAAAAAGATACATAAGTATAGAATACAAATCTGGTCAAGAATCTAAAAATGCAAAAGATACATTGAAAATGTCAGTATAAATAGTAATATAAATAAGAACAAAACAGAATGTCAAGGAGGTTTCGATACTTCTTGTTCAGAAACTTTACGTATATGAGAAAGTTTAGCATGACAATCGATAAAGTTTGTAACTGGAGACCATAAAAGAGAGCGTTTAAGAGCTAAAGAGACTGGGAATACATAAACTGTGTCCAATCTGTGATTATAACATACGGCGTACCACCAAGCCTGAAAGGATAAGTCAGACAAATTTTTCCAGTGTTTGGTGATCTGTTGAAATGCTACTCCCAAAAGCATATCCAGAATCTGTAAGTGCAAGGGACATCCCAGCCAATCTTCGGAAAGAGAGCCCAGAAATACATTAACAAATGAGAAGGGGGTAGTATGATGAAAAATTTGAGTAATTTGTTTCCAAACCTTCTTCCAGAAGTCTTGTACAAAAGGGCAAAAAAAAAGTAAATGTTTTAAATCAGCATTTGGGGACGAGCAGGACCAACAAGTATCAGGGAGTTCAGCATGAATCTTATGCAAAAGTGAAGGTGAAAAAAGTAGCCTGTTATAAATAAAAAATAGTGTTTGTGTAGTATTAGCTGCCCTGGATGTTTTCCTGATTTTAAGCCAAATGTTATTCCATACTTGAACGGACCATTCAACGTGAAGGTCATGCTCCCAATCCAGTTCTATCTTAGTCTTATCTCTAATAAAAGTTTGTGTACGCAAGGAGTTGTAAATGGCTGAGGCTTTAGGACCAGTACATAGGAAACTTTGAGAAGTGGTAGAAACAGTACTCGTTTGACTTAAGGGTGTAATGGATTTCTGAATTGCCAAATCTAAAGCTTGTTGTAATAAAAGATAGTTATGAGAAAATGAAGTAGGAAAATTAAATTTAAGTTTGGCCTGAGAAAAAGGTATAGTTTTATCATTTTGAAAAAGCTGGTGAACCCAAATAAGGCCTTTTTGCCTCCAAGATTTCCAAAAAATGGGTTTACTACGGACCAATATACGATGATTATGCCAGATTGAGGATTGAAGAAGAGAGTCTTTGGAAGATCTGTCTAGTAAAAGTGAATCTAGTAGTTTATGTGTGAACTTAACAATAGGTGTTGATAATTTCTGGGGTTTCTGAGTAAAAGAAAGATATTCTAGAAAAGAGAAAGGAGCTATATACGATTGTTCAAGTGACACCCAAAGGGGGATCTGATGAGATGGTATTAAGCCAATGAGATGACTGACGTAGGTTGAAAGCTTTATGATAGACAGGAAAATCAGGAAAGTTGACTCCGCCTTCTGTTTTCGGGCGACAAAGTTTTGCTAAAGATATACGTACTTTTTTCTTATTCCAAAGAAAAGAAGATAACAAAGAGTTAATTTTTTTGAAATACTTCTGGGGAATGGTAATTGGCAAATTACAAATAGTGAATAAGACAATTGGGGATAACATCATCTTAATGGTGTCCAACCTCCCCCTCCAAGAGAGGTATAAAGGATGCCACCTGTCAATGAGGGAAGAAAGTTTTGAACTACATTTATCCAGGTTGATGGAAACTGATGATTGAATAGAAGGAGAGAAGTATATTCCCAAGTACCTTATATAATTAGTATTCCAAGTAAAATTGGTGATTTTAAAATCCTCTTTAAAAGTAAACTTAGTTAAAGGTAGGATTTCGCATTTGTCATTATTTAGTTTGTAGCCAGAAACAGAGGAGTAGGATTGAGCTTCAAGCAAGAAAGCAGGTAGAGAAGAGGTGGGATTAGACATAAACAATAATATATCATCAGCATAAGCTGCTAATTTAATTTGCATATTACCGTATTTGAAACCCTGAAAATCAGAATTCTGACGAAGTTTACATAAAAAGGGTTCTAAAGCTAGATTAAACAAAAAAGGAGATAAAGGACAACCTTGACGAACACCTCTGCCCAAGTTAAAGTAAGAAGAAGTGAGACCATTAACAAATATAGCAGCTGTAGGGTTTGAATATAGAAGAGAAATTAAAGAATTAATCTTAGGACCAAAGCCAAACCATTTGAGTGATGATAAAATAAAGGGCCAGTAAACTCTGTTGAAGGCATTGGTAAATATTGTAGTCAATATTTACCAAAGAAATTGGTCTATAATTTTTGCAAAAACGTGGGTCTTTATTATCTTTAGGGATGAGGCAAATTAGGGCTTCTAAAAAGGACCCAGAAGCAGTACCAATTTGTAAAAAGAGGACATAAGTTTGTGTAATTTAGGGAGGAGAAGATGTGAAAAATGTGAGAAAAATTCGACAGTGAAACCATCAGGACCTGGGGCTTTATCCTTCTTAAGAGTGCGCAAAGCATTGTGTAATTCTTTTATTGAGATATCCGATTCCAAGGATTGAAAATCTGAATTAAGATCAGGAGGCTTAATAATAGAGGAGAGATAGTCCATGATGGATTCTTCCGTAGGATCAGTCTCAGGTGTATATAAGGAGTTGTAAAATGTATGAAATTCTTGTAGAATTTCTGAATCTTTAAATTTGGGCATCTGATGAATATCTAGAATTGACTCAATATTAAATTTGTTTTTTTTACTTTAAGGTAATTTGCCAATAATTTGCCTGATTTGTTATTACCGCCATAGAATTTGGCACTACACTTAAGCAGATATAAGAAAGCGTTATCCGTAGATTCTTTATTGAATTTAAGTTTGGCAGCAATTAGAGCTTCTAAGCAATCTTTTGATTTAGATGTGTAATAGGTATGTTCTAGAGATTTTATTTTAGCAAAAAGATCTGTAGCTAATTTTCGAGCCTTATGCCGTTTCTTGGAGACATAATTGATAATAAAATCTCGCGCGGCTGCTTTGAAGGCATCCCAAACAACAGAAAAGGGAAGGGTGTCTGATTCGTTAAGAGAGAAATATTCCATAAAAAAAGAAGAAAAGGAAGAAATAAAAATCGAATCTAATAGTAGAGAGTTATTGAAACGCCAACGTCTAGGTGCAGAGGGTTTGTGGAGAATGTCTAAGGAAACAGAAACTGGAGCATGATCAGAGATTAGGATAGAGCCAATATCTGAAGAGTTTAGAGATTGAGAAAGGGCATGAGACATGAAAATGTAATCAATGCGTGATTGTGTATGATGTACTGGGGAAAAAAAGTGTATTCCCTCAAGGAGGGATTGCATAATCTCCATGCATCAACTAAATGCCTTTGCTGAAAAGAACGTAAAAATGTTTTGTGAGGCTTAGAGGAAATAAAAGATGACATGGAATTACGATCAATGAAGGGATCAACAATTTGGTTACAATCACCAGCTAGAATCAAATTATCATGAGGGAGTTGCATTAACTTTTCTTCGATATGGGACCAAAAAGGCAATCACCAGAGGTCGGGGCATATATATTAAAAAAAGTGAGGGAAGTTTTCCCAATCAGTAAGTTCGTAATCAACCAACGGCCAATGTCATCATGTTCTTGAGAGACAAGTTTAGCTTGAAGAGATTTATGAACAAGAGTAATAACACCATTACGTTTGCCATCACCAGGAGAAAAGAAGATTTCTCCAACCCAATCTCTCTTTAACTTCAGGGATTCAGATTCAGTAAGGTGAGTTTCCTGAATCATAGCTATATGGGCATTCAGTTTGGACAAATGTGATAATATACGCTGTCTCTTAATCGGGGAATGTAAACCTCGGACATTCCAAGTAACAACATTCAATGTCATCTAAAAAACATTAAGATAGCTAACAAGATAAGACCAGATAAAACAGTGATCCTGGTAAAAATTAGCCATGGATGCATATAAATGAAACATAATACAATAACATTTGAAGAAAGAACTATATATTTGAATTGGAATGTCCTTATTTATATACCTTAATGAGCCCACAAATTGAATAAAAGTTTTCCTGAATCAGTCCTGGGCTCAATATGTTTGTTTAACAGTCTAAGTAAATCAGAACGTAGGTCTAAGAAAGATAAATAAACATGTTTGCATTTGTGTTAGTTAGCTCTTACTGACATATACAAACATACACAAGTTACATATTTGAATCACTCAAGGAGTCTATATCTTTGGTATATCTGAATCAGCCCAGGGCTCAATATGTTTGGGTAATAGTACACTTGAATCAGTCCAGGTCTCAGTATGTGTGTGTAGTTTGCATGCCTGACTCATCCGAGACCTTGATATGTTGGGATAAATGAGTACCCGAACCAGCCCAGGGCTCAATAAGTTTGGGTCACTGAATACCTTAATCAGCCAAGGGCTCAAAATGTTTGAGTAATTGTATCCCTGAATCAGTCCATGACTCAATATGTGAGGCTAATCGTATACCTTAGTCAGTCCAAGACTTGATGTGTTTAGATACGAGAACACCTGAATAAGTTCAGTATTCAATATTTTTAGAAAATAGTATACCTAAAGTATTCTAGGACTCAGTACGTTCTGATAATAGTACACCTGACTCGGTCCACAACTCAATAAATTGGTATAACAGTATACCTAAAGGAGTCCAGTCCTCAATGCGTTTTCTAATAATATACATGAATCAGTCCAGAACTAGATATGTTTGGATAATAGCATAACTAAAACGATGTACCACTTTTTCGATTTTGCTAGTAATATTCCTGAATCAGGCCAGAACTTTTTATGGTTGGATAACAGTATAACTGAAGCAGTATATCATTTGTTGTCTTTTGGAAATAGTACACCTGAAACAGTCCAGAATTTGCTATGTTTGGATAATACTATGCCAGGATAAGAAAAGGACTCAATGTGTTTTTATAATAATATACCTGAATCAGTTCAGAACTCAATATGTTTTGACAATAGTATGCCTGAGTGAGTCCAGAATACAATGTGTTTGGACACGAGTATACCTGAATTAGCATAGGGATCACTAGGTTTTGGTAATCTATGCCTGAGTGTGGATTATAGTATGCCTGAGTCAAACCAAAACTTAATATGTGTGGATAATAGTATACACGAGTCACTATGGGCAGCAATGTGTTTTGGTAATAGTATGACTGAGTCAGTCCAGAACTTGACATGTTTGGATAATAGTATACCTGAATCAGTTTAGAACTCAATATGTTTGGATACTAATATACCTGAATCAGTTTAGAACTCAATATGTTTGGATAATAGTGTACCTGAATCAGTTTAGAACTCAATATGTTTGGATAATAGTGTACCTGAATCAGTTTAGAACTCAATATGTTTGGATACTAGTTTACCTGAATCAGTTTAGAACTCAATATGTTTGGATAATAGTGTACCTGAATCAGTTTAGAACTCAATATGTTTGGATACTAGTATACCTGAATCAGTTTAGAACTCAATATGCTTGGACAATAGTATACCTGAATTAGCATAGGCATCACTATGTTTTGGTAATCCATACCTGAGACCGTCCAGAACTCAATAGTATGCCTGAGTCAGTCCAGAACCTGATATGTTTGGATAATAGTTTACCTGAATCAGTTCAGAGCTCAATATGTTTGGACAATAGTATGCCTGAGTCAGTCCAGAATTCAGTATGTTTGGATGGTAGTATACCTGAATCAGCATAGTACTTGATGGATTTTGATAATAGCATACCCGAGTCAGTCCACAACTTGATATGTTTAGATAACAGCATACCGGAATTAGCTACCAATTCGATATGTTTGGGTAATAGTATACCTGAATCAGTACAGCCTTGCTATATAATGACAATAGTTTATCTGAATCAGTGCGTCACTCACCATGTTTTGATAACAGTATATCCTAAGAAGTATGGAACTGCGATGTATCAAACATTTTTGCAGTTGCAAACACTCAAATTCAGCGTTTGCACCCGCACAAATGTTATTTTCGATGTACAAACTAACTTTAGGAGTTGGTAAAATTGTACTGACTTCTAAAATGAGATCGCAACTGCACACCGAGTCACAGTTTGTAAGAGACGCGCTGTGGGCGTCCCTTCAAATTATGATTCAGTGCCATATGTATCATTGGTTTTCCACCGGAAATACTGGTCTCAAACCATTGAAATACAATTGACTGCCAAGTTGGGGTGGTAACTTATTCACAACAAAAAGGAAGCAATCCCCTTTGCACCCCTTCCCCTTTAGAAATTGGGTACAAATTTTGAGGCGGTTCAAATCACAGGGATGGTGGTCTGGTGACCTGTGCAGCCCACCATCTCTGTAATTATGGCCAATCAGAATAAGTCGCAATTTGTGACAGGCCTAATGATTATTGATTAGGTAGATCAGACTGTGATCCACTCCGAATCAGAATTTTTCGAACTGGCCTAATAGCTCATAGATTTGCTTGCAATATTAGACACTAGTCACAAAAAGACTAGTTTCAAATTGTGACCACTTTTTGCTAGCAGGAACTCGATACATCTGGCCTAGTATCCCTAAATCATCCCACTCACTATCTTTCTCCCTTCGGACAGGTTGTCTGTTTCACAGTAAAGCTCCTTGGAGAGATCTGTTGGAGGATAACATTTCATCAGATGTACCACTTCCACCACCCTCAGCGCTGTCATTTTGAACAGAGGATGTAGTTACTAGACACTGTCTCCTCCTAGCAATCTTGAATCCGCAAACTAGCCACAGCACCCTGGTGGGGTTTCACATTTTAAAACGCACAATCGTTTATTGCAGCAATGTTTTAGAAACCAATAAAAGAGGACTGGCATCATTTGTTGTGGCTCGTGGGGTCATTGAAAGAGGCCTCCCTAAAATGCCGCCAGCTTTGCCCTTTATCTCTGCCCCTCAGCACATGACTGCACGTGCAGCAGTACAGACACCTATATCACGCTGCATTCGTGCAGCTCGAAGGTATGCAGCCTTTCATGTCCTATTCCATCTCCATTTCCCCCGTAGGCCAAACACCGCAAATGGCCATCTTTGGAGCTCAGCATCATTCAACTTTAATGTTACTTGACCAAAGGCCTCCTGCTCGAGGGAGACTGCATGTCAACTGCATTGAGATTTATCAATCCCCACTTACACATGTAAAGAGCTAATTTCTCGTCTGGAAGCATTTTCGGCACTTTATACCGCAACAATACGAGTAAAACTAGATTGAAGAAAACGTCGATTAGAGGAATGTTTTCATAACGTAGATTCCTGAAATGTTGTCAACGTCCATGCCATCTGATTGGCGAACTACTGATGTCATTGTAGATATACCAGCCTGTGTCAAAACACAAAAAGCCTCCGATGTCTCGCCCCCATCGTGACCCTTTGTTCAAGGTTAAAAGGCTTGCTTGTCATCAGCCGACGCAATAACGAGGTCTTGTTTTCTCCCTTACAGCTTTATGTTGCCTGTTGGCAGTCCAGGAGGAAACTGTGTGATTGAAATGTCTGTGCAAGGAAATCCACCTGTGCTCCAGAAAGCTGCGTCGTTGCATCGTGTTTCTCAGGTGAGCAACAACATTATTTCACCCAGGCGAGCGCTGCTGATTGTAATTATCTGCAAGGAAGGAAAATAGGTTGCCGTGTTTTTCCTAGAATAGGGTGTCCTTGCTTAATATTGACACTTTAATGTCAGCAGCTTTTAGCATTAGTGAGTGGTTGACATTTCTGTTGGTTGCCTTTTCTTCATGGTTCAAATTTTGATTTGGGGTGAATGTAAATATGAATTGAAACAAGGGCATGATTTATTAAATACTGCACCAGTGCCAAGTCACTAAAATAACTTAAAGTTGCTTATAAGTATCACAGGGGCCCCTTTCATTGCATTGCATCAAGAAGATGTGCCATGGGTGATACACAGTGGCGGCCCCTCCGCTATGGCGGAGGAGCGTTGCCTCTCCAGCAACCCTCAAAAGTTTAAAAATATAACGATAATAATACAAGTATATTATATTTTTATTTTTCAACTTCTCCCTGCTGCGTCCTGGGGGCAGGGCCATCGCGGGGAAGTCAGGAGAGGGAGTTGTGGGCAGGACTGCTATCAGTGCATGACTGGGTTTGGCCGGCCGTCTCAGGCCAGCCAAACACACATGCGCACTGAGCTGTCTCCAACCCAGCTGCATTGCTGGGTTGGAGACAGAGCAGGCAGAGGCTCCCAGTCTCTCTGAGAGCGCAAATTCCCAGCACTCATGCCAATTCCGATGCTGCTTTCTAACCTGAATGCAGTATCAGGATTGGCCGCAAGGGAGGCTGGGAGCCTGAGCTGCAGTGAGAAGAGGACACAGAGAAGAGCGTCGGGCGGTAGGCAAAAGGTAAGTTTTTTATTTTATTCTTTTAATGTTAGAGTTTCCACTCCCTCCCCCACCTCCCTATCGTCTGTCGTCCCCCCAGCCCCCACCCCACCCCTACGCTCGCACAGCAGCCGCTACTGGTGATACATAGGTGTTCATTGCAATCACCCATGGTTTTTGACCCAAATCCCAGTCTCTTTACATCTTTCGAGAGGGTTTTGTGCCAAAAAGATATGGCTCCTCAAGACAGAAAGAAAGAAGGAAAACACGTTTATTCTCTCCAAACATTTCTAACTTTGTATATAACTTTGCATGCGTGCTGTTCTTTGGGAAAAGTTTAAAAGTAAGTCTGATCATAGTATTTTGTAGTGGAAGTATATATTTCCAGTACAAAACATAATCTAGACTCGCAAAGGCAGTGTATGTGGTTCAAGGCAGCGAAATTGTGCGATAGTGCTTGGGAATAGAGCAGCAGCGCTTTAAGTGGGATGAAAAAACCTGGGGGACCTCTCAAAGGGGCATGGCCGCTGAAATTAAAGGTGTCATTTAAAAACACGTAAGCTAAAAATCTGTGCTTAGCATAGTGTGCAGCCGGACTGGTATTCAAGTAACATTACACCTACAACAAGCCAGAACTATTGGCTTTGCCAATAGTTATTAGTTGCATAAGATAAATAAGCAACAACTATGACTTCTTTATATATAATAGTGAAAATGCTTCAGTTCTGAAATGATGAGACTGGGCAAGAACTATAATGAGTCTCTTTGAAGTTACATCACAGGCAGTGAAGGGTGGTACTGCTGCAGAGTTAAGATTTTTTTGTTCACCCTGAGGGTGAGGGCAAAAATAGAGAGCACAATAGGGACCCGTCTCAGCACCTGCTTTTTAGAACTGCTGGTGCTGAGCACTGGCAGGACCTGGCCCACTTAAAGCCCTGGCTATATCTTAGTAGATATGGCACTGTCCTGCTCTCTCCCTCTTACACAACGCAGCGACATAGATTGCGTTACTATGTTGTGTGTGATATTAGTAGATCTACCCCTAAGAGCACACCTGGTAATCTCTGCAAAAAGGCTCGTAACTCCTACCTCAACTGATAACCCTAAAAGATTTCCATGCAGGAAATGAAGAGAGGCATAAAATGGAATACAGACTTAATCCGCACATATGCTATATCGGCGTGACTTGGTTTAATTCTCTTCACACAGTGGTCACGACTGTGCATTAAAACACTGGGGAGAGTGTTGTTTTGGAACAACTAATTGTTCTGTGCCATCCCCATGCTCTAAATAACAAATAACCTTACATAGGAGAATGCTCTATGAAGGTGTCGGAGGCTGACTTCATTGATTGCATGAGTGGTGACATTGGTCAGATGAACTGTTAGAAGCAGAATCTATGCATAATTGGTCCCCTTAAGGCTATTGCTTGCCTGTATAGCATGAGAAGAATGACAGAGTCAATTAACAACTGAGACAAGCCATTACCCCAGGGCTGCAGATGCCCATCACAAACTTCTACATAAAACATTATTTTCTGTTGAATGGTCCATTACATTAAAAAAAAATAGAAATCATAAGAAATGCAAGACTGTACCAGTTCATTGCAGTGCATCTGTCCCTCAGCAATTGGAACAGACATTGAATACAGACAGATACAATTTAATCATTCCCATCTTTCAGGCAACTCTTGCTCACACCGCATCTTTACATTAAATCATCAAAATGTGAAGCATAGTACCACAAATCCACTTTATAAATGTGCACATAAATTGCATAAAAATAATAAATGCAACCATTTTTTTTTCTTGCAGGACATGTTTATTGGAGAAAACTTTCATATAGGAAAGATCTTTGCTATACCTCCAGGGTACCGGGTATGATTATGAAGACAGTAGAAATAGACATTTCACCAAAAATTCACATCTGATTTCTTAGCCACCTGTGTGGCGAATTGTCTAATTTATATGTTGTATTTGAGGTGTCAGACACACCACGAGGGAGATACCAAAGCTTACACCTTTTTCTATGTAGACTTCTCTGTGCAGGCAATAGAACATGGAAAAGTTGCTAACTTTACAGTAATCTAGTTTGCTCTATAACCTCTGGGAACTACCAGCATCCCTGTCTTAAGATCTTCTCTCAATTCTAACGCTATCTTTGGGGGACTTGGTGACTACAGTGGCCAAGATGGCAGCAGCTTAATTTAGCAGCTTCGCCAGGGCAGCCAAAAAATCGTCTTTATCTTGTATTTAGGACACTATCCACACTGCTGAGCAGCGCCCCTGACATCTGTGACCTTGGAAAGCAGATATACACTATTGTTCATCAATCTGGTGGATTTAGGGGTCCGCACAGCTGCAGCACTGACAGGAGGCCTTGTGGAAAGGTGAGTCCCTCGCTGGATCGACGCCCGCACTAGCTATCCTTGCAGCCTGATTGGAGGGGCACAGGGACTTCTCCTGCTGCCCCTATAGAGTGTCCTGTGAACAGAACTAGCTGCTTGACTCCCTCCGCTGCTTGCTGGAACAGAGCGACATCTGTGGGGACTGGTCCCTCAGTTGTACTCTGGTCCTGGCTGAACTTCAGCCCTCCCTGGTTGCACCATGAGGCATCCAGAGTTGACGGCACTGGAGAGCTCTGCACCTTTGAGGATCCTGCATGGGGGCAGGGCCTGGTGCCTCTGGGCCCTGCACATCATCACTTACACTATCAGAGGCCTGAATGAGCGGCCCAATAGCTGATACTCCCCATATGCCTTGTTTTATCCCACATGGTGAGTGATACTTGGGGGGGGCTGGTGGTGACAGCTCCTTGGTTCCTAAGTGAGCCCAACGTACTACATCATCTGGAACTGGGGTTGTAGCTGACACTCACCAGGGACGATTCACTGCACCTTGACTGTTGGCCCTTGAGTGACATGAGGCCGGGGATTGCTGAATATAGGACCCTGCTTCAAGGCCCGCACCCTGCCGATGTAAGCGGAGTAAGCTGAAAAGTGGGTGGCCCATCAGTGTTTTCCCCTTCCCCCTGCAGTGCTCCATCTGCTACCTGATGAGCTCTAGGTAGGTCTCCCTCCTAACCTAGCATGCTTCTTCTCCTTTGTGGCACCTCCAAGGAGGTGTTTGGTTGCTGCTTGGGAACCTTTATACGCAAGATAAGTGCTGGGCCTGGAACACCACGAAGAAAGGTCTACACGGAGAGACTAGCACTTGAGTCAACTATCCTGGCAGCAGTGAGTGGACACAGTGGGGTTGATATCAGCAAGCATCCCACCTTGGCACAGTAATCATAGGGTTGGCCCTTATCTCCACAACCCTAATCTTACTTCTGTCCACTGTAGCACCCCTCTGTAATTGTCTTTTCTCTGGTGTATTGGGCAATATTGGCAAAATTGGTGGCCTCCCACCCCCAGACCTTCTTCATTTGCCCCTAGTGGTGTCTCTGAGGGGCCCCTACCTTAGCGGTTAGGCTGCTCATGCTGCAGCCTGAATTCCCCGCAGCATCTACAAGCGGGTCTGTACTCATCTGACTGATCTGACCTTGTGGATTCTCCTGGACCATCCCTGAGGAGTTTTGCGTTAATCTTGCCACAATGGGTAAGCCCGAATCTGCCACAGCATCTAAGATGCCCAGAGCCGTGGAATGCGCCTCTGCCTTTACCTTCAGGGCAGAATTATGTGCCCCATTGGCATCAGTGGACACTTCAGAAAAACTTGAATCTATCCTTACTTCAATAGAGCATTCTAGGACATCTCTGGAAAATAAAATCAACATGGTGGCTGTTGACCTGAGTTTCAGGGACGACCACAGGAAGCTCTTCAGTAGGTTTGCCTAAACAGAGATTATTATCAAGGAGCTCAAACCGCAGACTACAGGTGCACCGAGGCAGCTTGTGGAACTCATGGATTGGGTGCTCCACATTGCAGGGTGAGCTGAGGATGCCAAGGGCAGGTCCCGCTGGAGCAACATCCACATTGTAGATCTGGTGGAAGGCAAGGAGGGCCAGGATGCAGCGGCCTTCTTAGAAACTTGGATCAATAACTTTATGCCATCACACAAGCTATCTCATTCTTTCCCATTAAAAGAGCACACAGGGTCCCAGCATGACGGCTCCCTCAGGGGCCGACGCCCCACCCCCCAGCAGCTTAATTGCTCCACTATAGGGACCGGGAAGCAGTGTTAGAGGAGCCTTGACGACTACCTTCACTCAGAATTGACAGCCGCTGCATCATCCTATTCCCAGACTACACCCTTGAGGTGCAGCACCTGCATGCCTCCTTTACAGGAGTAAATCGCAAATTCGATGGCTGGGTCTCACATATTTGCTTCTGTTTCCCACCAAGCTTTGAGTTGTCGCTGCGAAAAAAATCTCACTTCGTTGAAGATTCTGATGTAGCTTGGGAGTGGGCAGAGCAGCTGTCAGGTACTGGCCATTCATTGACTCAGAAAGGATTCATAACACCAAGGTGAAGGAACAGACATAGATGTTCTGTCTGGGGTCATTTTGGCATTGTGGCCAGTGGCTCAGCCCCATCGGAGACACAGATGGATGAAGACAGGCAATCAGCATTGGATACAGCAGGAGTTTTCCACAAGTATGGCCATGTGACTCTACAAGTTACAATGAATCCTATACATCTTACACTTCCCTGCCAGCATCACAAATCCTCCTGATGTCACACCTGAAACAACTGACAAACTTTTTTAACCCCTCATATGCCTCATAATTTTAAATAGACCACCACCCTCCATCCCTGATTCTTTGATGGTGCACCCCTGCTGCCTTCTGGTATTCTTAACTGGCACAGGACAATAGCATAATTTTACAACTGCCTAATCATGAATCTTCCTTGTACAGGGCCCATGTCAGGATGCCCTCTCCCACAGCACTATTAACATTGTCTACATGCATCCCTGTAGGCGTCTTCTCTTACTGGTGAGCCATTTGGGCTTGAAGCGGACTTCTACTAATCAATTGTAGTAGTCCAAACTCACAGAATGCTGTTTGCTGGTTGCATTAGGTTCAGACGGGGTTCATTTGACCCCTGTCCCATGTGTTTTTGTTACATTTGATGTTCCTTTTTTCTCGCAGGCTGCCATTGACCTTTCAGTTTGCAAACGAACTGGCTGGGTACCACAACCCCCCTGTTGAGCATCCTATTCTTCCCTGACACCATAGTGAGTCTTCTTACACACCACAACAGACCTCTGCTGTTCAGTGATTATAACTTCCTTACATGGAATATCAGAGGCATAAGGACAGCTAGCACGTGCTGTGCTATGTTGTCCTACTTCATACGAAGGGGGGTGCACATAGCGGTCTTACAGGAATTGCACGCCATTGATCAGAACGTGAGTTGACTCCAGAGGCACTGGTGGTGACAGGTGTTTTCCACAAACTATTCTGCTTTCTTCCACAGTGCATTTGTCTGGATAAAAGCAGAGATCTCATTTCAACCATGCAAAATCATCCAGAATAAGGAGGGCAGATATATTTTGGTGGAGGAGACCTTAGATAGCCAACAGGTCATCATAGGTAGACTATATGCCCCCAACTCTGAACAAGCTTCTTTCTCTCAACCACTTATACAGGGTCCTAGCTCAATGGGTGTGAGTTCTTTGGATACTCAGGGCCTGATTCACAACAGTAACTTACACTTTTGTGTAAGTTTACGAATGTTTACTATTCGCAAAGGGATTTACAAGTAGTATTTTTTTATGTGCGGATACTACTCGTAAATCGCTTTCTGAATAGCAAACAATCATAAATTTACACAAAAGTGTAAGTTTACCTTTATGAATCAGGCCCTCAGTAGAGACTTTACTGTGTATTAGACATCACACATGACAGGTCATTCCCCACTCTTCCCCAGGCACCCACTATACACAACTCTAAACATCTGGCCCAATTGCTCCAGAGCTGGTCAGGGTGTACTCTTTTTTTATACCCCTCTGCACATCCTCCATGTGCGGTTTGATCCGATTGTATGCTCCATCTTCATAAGCTCTTCATTCACCCTGGTTGACTACCTGAGCGGAACCATTTCATATACCAATCATGATCATAGGGATATGCTGGGGGGCCTCATGCTCTAATACCCATGTGGAGGTTCCAACCATCATTGTTGAAGGATCAGGCATTCTGCAATGCACTCCAGAACAAGATTTCAGATTACTTCAACCACCCACAACACTGCCTCAACCTGTGCCATTGAGTGCCATGCCATTTAGGTCACAATCAGGGGACTTTCAGTCAGTGTAGTCATAGGGACCTGTAGGATCCTTGATGCGGAATTGAAGGCCAATGCAGAATCCCTTCTTTACCTGGAAGGTCGAGCGATCATTTGCGATACTCACAGGTAGGTTGCTCGAGCAAAGCATTCTGACTCGCTTGAGTGGCTTTGTTGCATCATTACGCTGCACACACAGTAAAGACCCACACTGAGTCAGGCAAGCCCAGCGCTCTTCTGGCTTGGCTGATCAAGCAGGAATGACGCCACATCTTCATATCTTCCCTTTGTCTTCGACGGGACTGTTACGCGCACACCAAGACTGAAATCCATACCGCTTTCACTGATTACTACGTGAAGTTATACGCTCCTGTCCAGACTGACTCCAGTGGGGATATAGCAGTCTTCTTAAGCAATGTACCCTTACCCTAAGTTACACTGGAGCAGACCCAAGAGCTGGACCTCCCCATATCTTCAGCGGGAATAAGAGAAGTAATATGCTCTCGAGCCACTAACAAGACTCCTGGCCTGCATGGACTCCCACTGAAGTTCTATCTGGCTTTCTCCAACCTCCAATCTCTGTGGCAGGTACATCGTTATGAGACTGCTGCAACAGACGGGCACCTCCCTTAGTCTCGTGGGAAGCCTTACTTGCATCTGTTCCCAAGCTATAAAGGGCCACAAAGGACATATCCTTATTTTGGCATTTGATAATCCTCAACACCGATTGTAAAATTCTAAGCACAGTTCTGAATGGAGCGCTTACTGCTGCTAATCCCCCAGCTAGTGAATCCCAACAAGAATGGCATTTTGAAGGTAGTAGCACATTGCTGAATATCCACAGGCTTTTCAGGGCCATGGAAGTGACGCCGACCTGGGTTGCTTGCATGGCCCTGGACCTTAAACCTTAAAAAGGCATTTGATTCATTGAGCTGTAAAGTCAAGCTGTCCAAGCTTAGGCTGCCCACTGACAAAGGCAGCTTAGGATCCCCCAATTACAAGCATTACTACCTGGCTGCTCAGCTACAGTGGGTAAGCCACTGGTTTGCAGACGGTCACTTAGACAACACTGCCTCAATCTACCCCCCTGGCAGCTGGAACACATTCTAGGATTATTTCATCCTCTTTACACCAAAGCTCCTTCTTAGCCACCTCTGCTTCAAGTGGCACATTGCTGCTTTTACAGGAGTTTGTACATAACAGGCCCAACTGTTCCCTATGCCCGCCATTCCCCTGCTAGGTTGCCCGCTCATCCCGGGTTCATTGACATCCACCGAGCTACCGAGCTGGTATGCTGGGGGGAGTGACAACCGTAGATAACCACTTAGAGGGCAGGAAGTTGCTGCCCTTTGAAGAGCTAATAGAGCAGCTAACATTCCTAGGGGGCTGTTCCTAATGTATCACACATTGGTTCATGCATTGCACATCAGCTGGAACACTAAGGTGACAGAACGCCCATCTCATGCTATAGTTCAATATCTCCACATCATGGGCAACAGTTGCAGGCCTATCATCTGGCTGACCAAGGCTTTTGGGGAGCATACCCAGATTTCTCTTGCCAGCCTTCAAGACAAGTGGGTAATCAAAATATGACTGGCTTACCTGGTGGCCTTTATAGAAATGCAAGGTTCAAACTTATCCAATTCTATATACTGCATAGGGCATATCAGCTTGCCAAGATCACCAAGTTTTTCCCAGGGGCGAATGCCTACTGCCCTCTTTGCCATGTTACTGATGCGACTTGCACAAAATGATGGTCTTGTCCATCCCTTTACCAGTACTGTTTAACAGTTACTTGGAAGCTTGCTCAAATGATTGAGATAAATATCCTTCACAGTTGAGAGGTCTGTGTCATGAGGTCTTTCCTGTGCACTAAACAAAAAAAGACAATGACTCACTTTATTGATCTAGCTCTGCTCCTGGCCAGGCCCACAGTCATACACCATTGGAGGATTCCCTTTCCTCTGCTGAATCCGTGTGGCAGTGGTCACCATTGGTTTTGGCTGGGTCAGAGAGAACTGCCCTGAGAATGGAAGAGGCAAAGGCCTCCGGAAATACAGTCCATGGAATAGGACTACCTGCTAATCAGCTTCCTGGCGTTGGCCAAAGATGATTCTCTTTCCTTCTAGATGCGACCCCTCCCCCAAGAACTGAGTGCAACATCTCTTGCTGTAGCTAACCCTGCCAGTGCAACCCTGCTCATCAATATTCCCTGACTGCTGTCCCCAAGTCCCCGTAAACTGGCACTTACTGGCTGGGCCCCCCACTGACAATTTATATGATATCCTCGGTGTATACATTGACTAACATTTGCTCTTAAACTTCAACAGTGGAAGTAAAGAAGCTTTCTTTCTTGCCTCCTGCTAAACTCACATGTCCAAAATAGCCTGGCTCTGTTATTGTTCTATTCTCACCCCCTCTTTTCATCACCCTCCTAGTTTATGGAATGCAATTCATGCATGCCCTGGTAGCGCTGATAATATACTAATAACTTCTATCTTGAAAGCTTTTGCTTTTTCTCTACATGTAATCATCATTACAGATACAACGTGGCACACTTGATACACTGCTACCTCATTGCTTTATTAATCTTCCTATTGAAAAATCCAATAAATAAATGTAATAAAAATCAATGGGGGGCTTATACACTAGTCCCTTGTGGACCCCACTTGTGACAAATAAAAATCTAGCCTAGCTTCATCCATAAAGTAATAAGTACCCCATGGTTAACCGTTATGTGTTATGTGGTTGTTAGACCTGGCATCCTTGGCGTGCTCTCCCCTATCTTTCTGCCTCTGCCTTCTGTATTTTTGCTGTGTGCTGGATTTTGTTTTTGCTGGTCTAGATGCTTTGGGCCCTTTGGCACTGCTGATCAGTGCCAAAGGGCAAGGGCTCCCTATGTAAATTGTGGTTATGGACTGGTGTTTCCATGATTGGCTTATTTGATTTACTGGTAAGCCCCTAGTACAGTGCACAGTGTGTGCCCAGGGCCTGTAAATCAAATGCTGCTAGTGAGCATGCAGCACTGATTGTGCCACCCACACAAGAAGCGTTTCAAAGGGCTCTCAGACCTGCTACCGCAGTGTCTGCACGCAGTTTTAAACTGCCATGTCGACCTGGCAAGTGCACCCACTTGCCAAGCCCTACCCTTCCCTTTTCTTACATACAAGGCACCCCCCAGGTAGGCCCAAGGTACCCCCATGGGCAGGGTGAGTGTATGTGAAAGGTAGGACATGTACTGGTGTGAGTGACATGTCCTGATAATGAAATGCAGTGTATTTCTTTTTTCACTATTGAAAGTCTATCTGTCCCTTAGGATTGAATGGGAGATATTTTGTAACATCTTACAAGTATAACTTCTCATTGGGACAAGAAAGAGAAATGAAGTTTGGGCTCTCTGAACTCAGAATTTAATCACACATATTTTAGTAAAGGTGGTTTTTAAATTATGTGTTAGAAATTGCCACTTTTAGAAAGTGGGAATTTTCTTGCTTAACCATCCTGTGCCATCTCATGGGGTGCCCCCTGGTACAGGGCCTTCAGCTTAGGATCCGTACTATAACAACTTTTTGGGTAGTCCAGAACTTTCATTATGAATGTATAGCCAACATTAAGGGAGGCATTTGTTTTCTCTACCAAGCATTATTCGGCCTGGACCAAGCTTCTTGTCTCTCTGACACTACATAGAAAAATAATATGGTTATGTACATTATTGAATGCATTAGTATGAATGAATCTGTTAGTAGGCACAGTGAATACCATGTATGAAACAACCAGTAGCTGGAAATTCATTACTAAACTGAAAAAAATCAATTGCATGGCAAAAACTGCAGAATCACTATAATTTACGAGTTAAAGATATTGTATTCAGCGCTTAATATTCACGATACATGAATATATGCATTTTCAATTATATGGCGTCATGGTGTATTCATCTTATTTCTTATCCAGGTTTCTGAAAATGCATGGTAGCTCTAGTATTTTATACATTTATGTCTCTGACAGCACAGACGGCATCACAAGGTTAGAAATAAACTTATTAGGGTCAATCCCAGGGATCGCTCAAGGTGAAGTAGGAAGCACTGGCCCTACAGTACTTATCTCTGTAGGTTGCACCCATATTCTAACCCTTACTGTTCAGTTGAACCTCCTCACTCTAAACATGGTGTCAATATCCTCAGAGCTGGCTCAACATCACAGCTCAAAACCGAATGTTTCTGTTGGGACTGGAATCTCCTTTGCATGTTGTACAGTTGTAGTCTCCTGCCAAAAGTGCCCAAGTGCAAGTAATTAGCATCCTGTTTTTTTAATTTGTACCCAGCCTTGTGCTAATTGAGAGTGTGCTAGGACCCTGTACCTTGACATGAGTAAGGTCATGTGACCTAGAGGGGTGCACCATGCATTCCCCTCATTGGACTGAGAGTGGACTATGGTCCCTGCTGTGGGTTTAGTGTGTAGGACAGTGGTGGTAGCATGCCGTGTTTTATGAATCCATAGTTGTAACCAGAGCTTTTATCGGTGTCATTGGAATGGGAGCCTTCTGGCTCACTCATGTAAAGTTGTAACCTAGATCCTTGCGCTAACATCCCAAGTGTGTAATATGTCTGTATGTGGCCTGTGTGGTGAATACATTGTGTATGAGTGAGCTAGAGTACTGGAGGCCTGCAGGTTCCATTTTGGAAGCCTCGGCCTGTTACTATGCACAAGATGGACATGAGGGTGTCTTCCTAGACAGTGGAAGAGTATTGCTGGCATTCTTAAAGAAGTTGGAAGCATACCTAGACACCAAAGTGGGGAGAGAGGTGACAGAGTTCCTTTCAAAATTAAATGTTCCCTTTTGTTGCAAAGGGACTGTAGCACTGCCATTTGGTGCATAGTGAAGGTGAAGGGTGGGACTGAAGTTTCTGTTATTAAGGATGAGAAGAGTCCTGTGGATGAGGGCAGCCTTTTGATTCTTTCCTGATCACTTCCGTGGTGCTGTTGATGAGCTAGGTGAAGAAAGCTCAAATCTCTTTGTACCTTCTGGGAGGAGCATCACTCCACACAAAAGCAATTTCTGGAAACAACATGGAAAGGGCAGATGAAAAAGGAACCAACCCAAACTAGTTGTGAAAATACCAAGAGTGTATCTGCATCCCCAGTATAAAAGTGGGAACCACATACCCACGTGTTGTTCCAGTTCCAAGTCCCTTTCAACCAAGTTAGGGAGTGCTCCACAAAGTACTCAGAGGAGTACAGCACAACCAGAACTGGTGTCTGCCTGATGGCCAGCTTCCCATAAGTACAGGGACATCATCTGGAGTCTGGCCTTGCTGGAAGAAGCAGAGGCTTTGGCCTTAAGCACCTTTAATCCAACCTGCTGCTGTAAGAAGAAAGGATCCTGCCAAGCCTTCAGAGGTGTAACTGACCTGAAGCGCTAGAGCAGGGTCTGCTTGCGGAAAGAAGAATAGGGAGAGAGATATGCATATCTAACTTTTAATAGGCAGCAGTCTCTGTGAAAAGAGGCTTCAGGAGGGAAACATGTTCAGCTTTCATCACCACTGCCAATCAGAAGGTTTGTGCCTGATATGGCACATGCAGCCATCAAGAAGTTTGCACACAAGGTGGAGTGACTCGTGGACCTCCAAGAACCTTTCTCCTGAGGCAGAGTGTGATGTCAAGAAGTTTGTGTCTGAGGCAAAGTGCTCCACCACCCAGAAGTTGCTCTTCGGCAGACCGTTTTCCACCATCCAGGACTGTACCTGAGAAGTGCCATGCAGCTGCAACCAAGACCCCACTGTCCCAGCCCTCGTGCTGCTGTGACCTATCACCTTAACAGCCTGTTTACCATATCTCACCTGACTGCCTACTTGTGAGGACTTTGGATGGTAGCTCCCTCTGTCATCCAGTTGCGGCCTTCCCCAGGATTGTGGATCGAGCCTCCAGCTGGCACATGTCCTCTAAGAAGCAGGAGTGAAGCAAGATGCATGCTGTGAGTCCCACCCTAATGCTGGAAAATACACCCTGAGGCGTGCACTGTGGTGAGACAGTGCAATAGCACAGACTTGCTTGAGCACTGAAAGCTAGAACTGAACTCTGGTATAATCTGTACCTAAGTCATGAATCATGATACATGTCCAAGGGACACTCAGAGCCCAAGGAGAGACCTACCTAGATCTACAAAAGGGCAGACATCTGAGAGAAAAGCAAGGTAGAACAGAATACAAGGTGCAGTGGACCAAGAGCCAGTATGGAATGCTGGCTGTTTTGTGTGCTATGTTTGAAATGTGTAGTTAAAGTACTTTTCCAATATCAAAGTACAGCACTGGATAGTACATTCAGTTATTGTGTTGCTGGTTGATTATTAAGTTCTGGGTTTGCACCCCCCATACTACCTCCATGAGAAGCCTCTGACTGTTTTCCATTGCTAATGCAGAGAGTCAAGAAGTGCCGAAGGGGTTGTACTTGCCCCAGTTTGTAGAACCACAGTAGAATGGAGGAATGGAATTTACTAGAGGTAAATGGCGTCAACCCCCACAGCTGAGGCCCAGTAGTCCTTACTTGCACCGTGACTCCCCAAACAGTGTCTGACAGTTCCTTTCTGGCTCTAGTAACATATTGCAGTCTGCAAGTTGGTTTGGGACAAAAGCTATATTCCTTTTGTCAACCAGTATCTCCAGTGTAAAGTGTCCATGGTAGTTGATGAGCCCTTCTTCTCCCAAATGTCTTTCCTTACTTGGCAGGTCTGACCCTCTGTGTACTGCTCTGTTGAAACTAATTGGTCCACCACCATTGACTTTGAGGCAAAGGTATGGCACAAGCCATGCATCTCCTACCATCCACCACATGACAGTTGTAATAAAAATGATTTCCAGCCCCATGTATCAGGAAGGGCCCTGACACTTACAAGGAAAGTCTGTCCTCTCTTTCCAAACTATAGTGCCTGGTGTGCCCCCTTCCATCTGTGAGGTGACAGCAATACACATATGATGTCTAAAGGAAAATTAACCTCTCCTACATCTATGTGGTCCAGACTATGGATTTCTAAAATTGAAATGCAGTCCTCAAACACTCCTGCATGGGAAATTACTGCTACTAGCAGATGCACATGCACAATGCATAGCATGGCATAGTCTTCTAGTATACATGTACAGGCACAACGCAAGGGATGTTGCATTTAGGATTCTGGGTTTATCAAGAGCAGCGGAACATTAGATTAATTGGCCAGTAGGCCTGTATTAATGTCTCGTAAGAAAAAAGGCTGTCAATATAATTCAACATGATGGTCTGATGTCACCACCACGTTCCACACATGAAACCCATGACAGCTTGAGTCTTCCACATGGCAGTGGATGGCCCAGGGCCTGGCTCCTGATACTGACAGCTGTCAGTGGCCTCTGTTGGTTGCAGCAGAATTTTCCTTGGGTTGGGGGCAGAAGTCGACCCAAGGGGTGGAATAGGTTACATCACTTTGTTGCCCAGGGTTGTACTGTCTGCCTACTGGGATGCCTCTGTGAGCAAGTTAAGGTTAGGAGCTGCACAGATGGGGTCCCCAAGTGAAGGGAAGGGTTCCACATGAGTCAGTTCAGTTGCTCCAGAGAGTGTAGACAGAGGTATCCAACTGAATTCAGAGAGGCGTAGAACTGACAAGTGCCCCTGCAACAGGGCTTTCATCCATTTTCTATCATCTGAGCAGGGAAGCCCATCAAGGTATTGATTAGCCTACCCAGGCTTTTGACTGAAGGAGGGTCGTGTTGGATTTGTCACTTTCTGCAGGGTCATCCCCAAACCTTTTGCCTTCACCTTTCTGTTTTCTGAACTCGCTTTTGTTTCCTTTGAGGGCTCTGTGTACTTTACCACTCCTTACCAGTACTAACGTGCGTGTGCTCTCTCATTTAAACACAGTGAAATTGGCTTACAACCAATTGGCACATTTAATTTACTTGAAAGTCCCTAGTAAAGTGGTACTGCATGTACCCTTGGCCTGTAAATTAAATGCTAATAGTGAACCTACAGCACTCATTGTGCCACCCACTTAAGTAGCCCTTTATGCATGTCTCAGACCTGCCATTGCAGCTTGAATGTGCAGGTTTAAACTGTCATTTTGACCTGGCAAAATAAGCCTGTTGCCAGGCCTAAACCTTCATTTCTAATACATATGTCACCCCTAGGGTAGGCCCTAAATACCACATAGGGCAGAGTGCAGTGTATTTAAAAAGTTGGACATGTGCTTTTAACGTTTACAAGTTCCTGTAGTGAAAAACTCTTACATTTTTTTTTTTACTGCTGCAAGGCCAGCTTCTCCCATAGGATAACACTGGGTTAACTTATTAAGTTTAATGAGTGATAACTTTCAATTGGGAACAGGTGGGAATGTCAAGTTTGGTGTCTAAAGAATTGTAATTTAATACCCTCTTTAATGGTAAAGTGGGATTGTAAGTCACAATTCTAAAAATGCCACTTTTAAAAACTTGCACCCAGTCCAATACCTAAAATAGGGGATGGGCCCATAAACAGTCAGTACGGCAAGGCCACTCAAAATACAAACCACCACTCTAATTGCCAATACTGACTCTGTTACTAAATACCTTTGTTTTTATTCATGATAACTATACTTAATACCAGTGATCACTATTTATTTTTTCTATTTTTCATACAACAATCACAGCCAAAAACAATTTGTGTTACACATTGTAGTACACAGAACATTAAATATGAATATATCATCACTGTACATTAAAATACATATCATCCACCCCAAATAGACAAAAACAATTACAAACAAAAACATTACAAACTATCATATACATTCTCACAAACAAATGAGACAGTTATGCATTTAAATGCCCAAGAGTAAATAATATTTTTAACCAACTACCTCCTTGCTGGGCTTCACAGCCACATAGTGCCGAGCTAATTGGGAACCGAGGAGTGACTCTGTTGTTATTCAATACCATCTACCATAAGTACCAACACTCCTTCGTATCATACACTTATTGGCGGAAGATGTATCAACGTGTTTCGAATCTTTATTATCTCAAGGTTTTCATCAGGACAAATAACAACAGTCACAAAACCAATTGCAGCCTATCTCTATTTACCTCACATCCATTCCAGCAATGGACAGAATCTAACTTCGAAATCAAGCCTTCCCACTTAGTGGACCACTACTACCTGCAATAACCAAACACAACCTTATTATTCCTACCGAGCATTTTCTACTTCCACAACTTGAATGGCTTGACATAAATCCAAACCAATACTTACATTTGACAACTTAAATTCTTTTCAAGACCATATTCAATGTCCCCACTACTGGAATCCTTCAAAGGTTTCCGGCTGCAAGCTTCACCAATCTGAAACAGAATGGTACACAGAATTCCCAACTGCGGCGCTCTAGTCGCTTGCTTTAAACTGTCACTAAATCGTGATGGATTAACAACTGACGACAGTATCTGCGTTACTCCAGTTGTTTGCATAAATCTCTTAATGATGAAAAAGCCTGTCTCCACGTTATCTGTCAAACCAAATTGAACTGGGCGTGCGTTACACAAAACCGTCCGGTCTAAAGTCCCTGAAGAGCGATCGATTAGCTGGGGTTCAAAGTCTATGAGTATCTCCAGCTGCATGATTGACCCCTTAGTGAGGAAAATAGAAGTCTCTGCATTAGCTATGGAATCACAACAATAAGCATGCATCTCATCAATCAATCGGGGCTGCTGGATTGAACATTCATGCAATGTATAACAATTAAGGGTGAGCGGAGTTGGCGGAGTACCACTACGCGGAGTTCCAAGGAGTTGGAAAAAAAAAACAATGGTAAATAATAAATCACTTGCCTGCTCTGGCGTCTCCGGGATGCCCTCCTCCTCACCATGGTCTCCTCCTTGCCGTCCTCTCCGGTCGCAAACCCCTACATTGTACGTCTTGCGAGGACTCCGCATGCGTGCACGCGCATGCATGCGCAGTCCTCCCAAGATGTACAACGTAGGGGTTTGCGATGTAGGGGTTTGCGACCAGCGAGGACGTGAGGATGGCGAGGAGAGACCACGGTGAGGAGGAGGGCAGCCCGGAGACGCCAGAGCAGGTAAGTGATTATTTCCTGTCTGACTTTGGGCATGGGCCATGGGTTTTTGCCTGAACTCTGCGTTCCCAAAGGAGCGTGGAGTTGGCATAACTCTGCAAACTCCACTGGCAGAACGGAGTTCACCACCCGGGGTTAATAAGAATCAGAGAATTGCCGGACCGTATGAAGGGCTGCACTTCCACTCTTTATTTTGAATCTACTATGCTGCTTATGCCGATTACGGCAATCAGTCAAAAATATGCCAACCCTGAGAATAGAGGACTACCCGCCTCAAATAAGCCCACTTTAAAACTTCCTATCGAGCGGTGCAGTGTTAAGCATGTAAATGCAATGAAGGATACTCACTGCAATATTCGTCCTTGCTGGAAAATCTGCAGCCCACAGGCAAAGCGGAACGCTAACCTTGATCCGGGCATTTGTTACTCAACGCCGAGATTAATGACATGTCTCTTTGCGCTAATAGAGACCATGAATTGGTCGTTCCTTGTGTCACATGTTTCTACCCCATAGGTCTTTGTAACACATCCTTCTGGGACAGTTAGTTCTAACTTGATCAGCATTCATATTGTCCAAAACAACCATCACTATAGATAGAACTCATTGGGCTTTTAAATTCAGAACTGTCTCATTTGTTTGTGAGAATGTATATGATAGTTTGTTATAGTTTTGTTTGTAATTGACTTTGTCTATTGTGGGGTGGGTGATATGTATTGTAATGTACAGTGATGATATGTTCATATTTGATGTTATGTGTACTGCATACATTTTATTTTGCTATGATTGTTATATGAACAAATTAAAAAATAAATGGTGATCACTGGTATTAAGTATAGTGATCATGAATAAAAACAAAGGTATTTAGTAACAGAGTCAGTATTGGCAATTGGAGTGGTGGTTTGTACTTTTAGAAATTTGGAATTTTCTTGTCCCAACCAGCCTGTATCCTGGGTCACATGACTAGGTGTAGCTGGTGAAAGGCCTTTGTGTATTGCTCACAGACAGTGAGGCAAAGGGCAATAGGTGCTGGCAGGATGGGTCATCTCTGACGTGATGAGGGGGAGGATCTGCCTCCTACCACATTTGCACATCACAAAGGCTCTGCCTGAGCACACTCACAAAGGGTTTGACAGTAGCCTATACCAAACTCAGACAAGCTGGGGCCAGGGCAGAGAGGCAGAAAATTCCAAACATCTCTGCCGGTGGAAACCTCCAGAACCTTCTCCTTCTTCAAACGGGCAGCAGGTATAAATATTGGTCCCTTAGAACCAACTCTTCAGTACACCTCTGGACCTATCGAAGACTCAGAAAGACTGTTGTGCTGCTTTGCAAAGGGTTGCTACTTTGCTGCCCTGCTGCTCTACTTCCCTGTTGTCTGAATAAAAGGATTTACCAGCTTCTTGATCCCAGAATCACCAGAGTGACTCCAAGGTCTAGTTGGCTGGCTTCCTGATCATAGCCTCAGGGACAGAAAATGCTCCAACCAATTTGAACCCAGCACCTGGACTCTACTTGCTGTGACTCTTGCTCACCAAGTGGTTCCATCCCAGTCTTGGATCCTTGAAAGTCAGCCTGAAGGTGCTCTGCCAGCCCGGCTGCGGTATTGTGAGGCAGAACCAATGCAGCTTAATGCATCTCATTGTCGCTGCATCAGAACTGCCGTAGCACAACGCATCCCTGACACCGGATCTCTCTTCACAGCTTGCAATCATTTGGGAACCGCCGCTGAGCGGCTCATCTTCGACACAGGACTTTGCATCACAAGGCCCTCATTGATGGCATCCTCGACAACGACGCAGGGTCCTGCACCGTAGCCCCTAGGAACCGCTGGTATGCAATGCATCCTTGATATGGGATCTCGCAACGCTTCGCAACGCTTCGCAATGCTTCGCAACACTTCGCAACGCTTCGCAAACCAGAATTTAAGTTCCTTTTGTTTAGTGGGCCTAACTTTGTCCCTGTGTCCGGCCCATGCTCCATCTCGGTTGGCCTGAACTTGTGACTTTTTCCCAGTCTGGTTCGACCAGAGAACCATACTTGCTGCATTGTACTTTTAGGCTTTATTTTGACTTAAAACCTTAAAGTTGCATACCTCCTTTTCTATTGATTGTATTTTTGTAATTTTGATCTCAATTACTTTTTTTTATTTTACTCTATTTTTTTAAATTGAGGTGGGATTTTTATTGTGTTGTGTTTTCACTTTATTACTGTTTCAAGTGCTGCATTGCCTCTAAGCTAAGCCTGACTTCTTTGTACTAAGCTATCAGAGGAGCAAGCAGAGGCTAATTTGTGGTTTGTTTGTGTTTCACCCTGACCAAGATTGTGGTTGCTGTTTGAGTAGGGTTTCACCCCTGTGAACCAGTAACCCAATTTCCAACATCTTCACTATGAGGGTGTGCTTGGTGTGCCTCTCCTGGTTCAGGACTTGAACAAAAACTTAACATTATCATCAGAATGGGCCTAAGTCAATGAACGCACACAGGATTAGTGTGTGGCTTGACCAAAATCAAAACACCTAGATCCAATTTGTGCACCACATAGGGCAGGGGCCACAAATGTACATCATGAACCTCACCATCCGCTCCAGAAAGAGAGCTTCTAAAACTGTTTAGGCCTCAGGCCACCTCTTGCAGCAGTTAAAACCAGGTTGTGTGTGGAGATCACCTTCTTTGAAGGCTAACTCACACAAATGCTTTTGTTATGATTCTGCTCTTTTTCTTGTGTCTCTCTGTGGCTTTCACTCTCCTCACATCCCTAAATAAGTAGAGGTAGGTATCCTTGTGTTAACTTTGTTCTTCCTTGAGATCCATTTTCTATTTCATCATCAGAGCTGCCGAAATAAGCCTGGTGCTCATGTGGGCTTTATACAGAGATGAACATTTCCCTAAACCATGTGGCTTATTTACCGAAAATCTTTGTTCAATGAAGAATTCGACTTTTTAAATAAATATTACAATGGTGCAAGGATGCTTTTTTTCATCATTTCCCAATTTTCTCACCGTTCCTCAAAGCATTTTATGAAAACTATTTCTTTAATTTCTAAGCAGGTGTTTACAATGGGAAATGGCTACTCGAGCCTGTAGAGTGAGAGAGCACTTTGAACTGTTTCACTGTAGAGGCAGTCTAATACCATATTTAGCTTTCCTGACTTTGCCTCACGCTATGTACCAAGGCCTTGCATGCTCCAAGAAACTAGTAATGGGTGACTTAGTTCATATAAAACATAGGATTGTTGTGAGAAAGTTCATAATTTTTTGGATGGATGGTAGTACACTGTAAGAAAATGTGCTTTTTAGGAGGTCACCCCCACTTTCTGCTATATTTTATTGCAGGTGTATGGACTCTGAACACTGAGGCTCTTCCGTCCAGCGGCCAGTGTACATGCTTTGACTGCTAAAATGTGTATACAATTGGCTAATCCATAAATGGCTTATTTAAGTTACCTATAAGTCCCTGGTATATGGTAACTTGTCTACCCAAGGCCTCTAAATTAAATGGCACTAATGGACTGCAAAACATATTGCGCCACCACAAATGTGACATTGTACAAACTGACTGTAGACCTGCCATAATAACCTAGTATGACAGTTTTAACACTGCCATTTCAACCTGTTAAAATCACCATTTTACAAACCCAAACATTCCTTCTTAATACTTACAAGTCAACATAAGGTTGGCCCTAAATGCCCTTAGAGCTGGATGAAAGGTATTTAAAGTAAGAAATCTGTTCTTAAGTTTTACATTTCCTGGCAGTGAAAAATCTTCAAAGTCATTTTTCACTATGGCAAGTCCTGCTCTCCCATAGAAAAGTGCTGAGTTACATTATAACACCTTATTAATAATGCATACCTTCAATTTGGGAACAGCTAGAGCCATGGTTCAAGGACTCAAATTAATAGGAATTTAAGATCTAATCCAATGGTCAAGTCTGATTTCAAATTACACTTTTGAAAATGACTCTTTTAAAAAGTTGCCATTTCATGCCTTAAGCCTCTACAGCCTTTTCAGATAAATTCCCAGCTGTCACTTAGCAGCCTGCTGAAAAGTGTGAATGGCTCCCCAGAAAAGGAACAAAAGGGCCTTAGCTCGGAGGAGTTGTGACCTCCTCCTAACAGAATGGCCTCGGGGATGTGCCCACCAACTGCACAAGCTTCAAAGGTCATTCCTTGTCACATTCTGATGTAACTCATACATATGCCTTCTCCTGCCATTGTCCAAATACCATTCTGAACAATAGAGGGTTCTGGCCCATAATCAGCAAGGCTAGGCCAATTTAATACTGTAACAACACCACGAATGCCAGTACTGATGTTTACTTTACTAATTCTTTTAACCAATCACACGTGACACTCTTTGTGACTAAAAAAGTAAATTTTTATTTTTCTTCTTTTTTGTTTCTTAAAAGGATTTTTAGATAAATTCAATTTTATCAAGGAAGCTTTTTGCGTTCATATTATTATTCAAATGAACAATTCTGACAGTTTTACATGAACCACATTAAATTCCACACATACACAACATTATTCCTGAGTCACATATGACGAAACTTTCAACATCACATTTAACAAAAACAATTAGTACATAAACAAGCTCAGGTTCCACATTTTGACAATACAAAAAAGAGTTTTAAAAACAAATATATAGACCAACAATAAGAAGAAAAGAAAAGAGAAAGGACCCAGGGGAAGGTTGAGAAATTGTTTAGAAAAGTAGTCTTCACGTTTTTGAAAAACAACACAGCCCCAATAGGGACATTAACCAAACTGTGTGATATTCAGCCAACCTAGAGTAACCATATACTTATGTTTTTTGTGATTTAATCAAACAATTCTTAGAACAAAGGTTAGCCCGATATTCAATTGTAAAGTTCACTTGTGTGGTTAGGCAGAAAAATGGTTGACGCGTTTCGAACCCCTACTGAGACTTGGGTGGGGTTCTCCTCAGGACCTGGAACAAAAAGTGCTAAAAAAACAAAACAAAAAGGTGCTCGTGTTACCGCTTATTCAAACAATTCACCATGCACTCCAACCCTTGAAAGACCTCTATTTTAAAATTTACCTTGTGAAAACTTTTTGCACTATCAATGCCACTTCAAATGACTCTGGTAGAAAAAAGCTGTACAAAATAGAGAAGGGAGAAAGAAAGAAAGAAAGAAAAAAGGACTCGGTCATTGCCATGGTTTTTCGTCATTGATTGTTTTTTAGTGATTGTTTTTTTAAAAAAAAAAGGAATTATCATCCCTGGGAAAAGTTTGTGTGTTACAGAAAGATTTGTTGAAACACTTACTTAATTTGGTTTTTAAAACAGGGTGCGGGGCAGTAGTTCGCGTCACAACATCTTGTTGGTGCTGGTGGAGATGGTGTTTTTGTGGTAATACGTCTTTTTTGAAGAGGAATCAAAAATAAAAAGGGGGTCAGGAAATGCCTATCCAGAGCCCATAAAGTTGTGGTTGCTGGTAGAAAACGATAATACAAGTCTTTGTACCTGTCGAGTACGATTAGTGTCATAGACAGACACTTCTTAAGTAGCCAACTGAATCAACAGTCAGAACCATTTAGTTCTAAAACAAATAGAAACACCTTTGTAAGATTCAGGCTCGTTTTGTTCAAAGGAAGTAAAAAACGAAAAGTGGGGAAAGGTTTTCATACCTGCTTCTAGTCTTTCAAACGCTGTGTGCGTACCAATCTTTGTGCGTATCTCCAAACCAGCAGACTTCAGTTCGTTACCTCGGCGCTCGGGCGCAGCTTTTTAATGACGCACTGATGTGCATCTCCTAAGGCATCATGTGACTGCATCAAGTTGAATTGAAAACTTTATTATTTCCCATCAGGGGAATCCACTGTGAAGCATATGACTACGGTGTTTTGTTAGAAATCCGGTTATGTTGGAACATCGGAAAATTCTCAATTGCATGAAAAATCCACAGAAGATTATAATGAAAATACGAAAACGTATTTGTGTGTTCTAGCGATTAGTATGGTATCGTTGAAAAAGGCGTATGCATACATCCGGCGTTTTTTTAAACAAAATACGACAGTTGTGATGCAGCATGGGAGTTGTAGGCCGGCGAGTTATGGTGTCTCATTTGGCCCGTCCGTAGCCAATAAAGAGATGCGGTGGACAAGACTTCTTATTTCAGACAAAAAGTTCTTTGAGATT
The DNA here is from genome assembly GCA_963921515.1 of Calotriton arnoldi. Lineage (NCBI taxonomy): Eukaryota > Metazoa > Chordata > Amphibia > Caudata > Salamandridae > Calotriton > Calotriton arnoldi. The sequence continues at coordinate 119,700 of CAWUFW010002494.1, read as the reverse complement.
AATCTGTCATATTTGAAAAAATGGAAAGCTCAAGCTTTCTTCATCTTGTCCAACTTGGTTGCATTCATGTATATAAAACAAAGAGAGGGACCCTTTGCAACCAAAGGACAGGGGTTCTCCAAAACTGTAAAGTAATTCGTCCTCTGTCAACACAACCAATATACAACCCAAATACACATTGTGAACACCATCCAATCTCACATGAAAGTGAGATATCACACTCAATTGCTCTGGGTGTATTGTTTTGTCCAATAGAAAATTATTACCACCAATAAAATCACATCAATCATTAATACAATTGTTAAAAATTCGATTTATTAATACATATATGTACCAAAGAATATTATCTTTATATTGTTTAAAAAAAGGAAGAATGTATTATTAAAAAATCATCATTTTCTACTAAAAGCGAAACATATTAAAACCATTATCAATACAACAATTCATCAAAACAGTTATCAAAAAATAGCAGCAAGAGAGAAAAATAGCAGCATAAGAGAAGACAGATTAGACTAAAAGACATTCAAATTTGTCATTTAAATTCCACACCCGTTTTACTATTATTATCAGGGGTCGCTGTTTATACGTAAATCATCAAGGATCAGCAGACCACCGGATTGCACGGATTGCATGGATCTTAAGGCGTCGACGCATTTCGATGGATATAATTTATAAAACCATCTTTTTCAAGACAATAATTAAAAGTCTCTCTCCTATTCAATTATCCTACAGTGTGTGCATCCACACTAACGTCTTCAAACGTTCCAAAGGGAGTCCTTATTTAAATCACTGGATTCTCCACTTCTACTTTCAACAAACTTTATTGAGGACGAAGACGGAGTATCCTCAGTACTCCTCAGTGCACTAATCTCTTAATTCAGAACAATTGCATCCCCAGTTGATTCTGGATAGGATTAAAGACCAAATTCACTTTGGTCGGGTAAAATTTCTCTGTCCCTACACAGGTGTTGTACCTTGTGTAATTCCAAGCTTCCAACACCTGGGTTGTGCAGCGTATCGGAACCTCACTCTTCTGCTAGTTGACCGGAAACAATACACCCAGAGCAATTGAGTGTGATATATCTCATTCATGTGAGATTGGATGGTGTTCACAATGTGTATTTGGGTTGTATATTGGTTGTGTTGACAGAGGACGAATTACTTTGCATTCATGTATACCAAAGGAAGGATGTGTGCATCTGTCTAATACTGATGACAACTGTGTGGTGGCACAAAATGTGACAATCAATTATTTCATAAATTGTAGATTTCAGATAATTCATTTAGCCCGTCCACGGCAGTATTACATTTCACAATTAACATGGCTTCCCTTTGCATCAATAGTCTCTCCATTTCTCCACCTCATGGATCCTTCTCAATTTTAGATAGGACAGTCCATTTTAACTCATTTACAGTATGCTTATTGAGTGTCCAATGATTGACCAAAGGTGCGTTTGCTGTTTTTTTTACAGATTCTAGTCATGTGTTGTAATATCCGTTGGCGGACTTCCTGGTTTGTTTACCCAATGTAAAGTTTTGAACATGGGCATACAATGTCATAAACTACATTCTTTGTCTTGCAATTCGTGAACGCATCATGTTTCCATTTGATATTTTTAAATGAAAAAAGTGCTCCCTCAACCGTTTGTGGGCAGCACACACAGGTGCCTCATTTGCGATGTCCAACGATCGGTGGTAAACATAGTTGTGACCTTAATGTGCTTGTGTTCAAAGATTTTGGTACTGCTGCAGAAATGATTTGTTTACCCACACCTTTATCCTTTTTAAGGGCAAACAAAGGTTTGCTGAAAGATGTGTGTGCCTTCTGTCCCAAATGCCAATTTTGATTGATCACCTTTTTAAGGAAATTTGTGCGCGAGCAAAAGGTCGTCACACATACCAGGCGTTCGGTGGAAATTTTTTCTTTTCTTTGTAGAAGAGTTTCTCTTGGAGTCCACCATGCACGTTTCATTGCATGTTTTAGAAGTTTCTTGGGATAACCTTGCATCTTTAATTTATCCAACAAGTTGTTTGCTTGACGCTTGTATTCATTTTTTCTAGTACAATTACGCTTAATCCTAAGGAACTGTCCGAAGGGGAGATTATCACGCAAACTGCGTGGATTGTGACTTGTATATTGAAGGGCTTTATTCCTGTCCGTTGGTTTTTTGTGTAATGTTGTAATGAGTATGCCATGGGAGGCATAAATGTCCACATCCAAGAATGTCATCTTGCTGGAATTGTGATTTAAACTGAATTTAATATCAGGTGAGCGTTCGTTCAACCAAGTGTGGAATGTCATTAGATCGGTTGTCGCCCCATCCCGTATTAGAAAGACATTGTCGATATATCTGACCCAATTTAAAATTTGGGCAGAAAAGGGGTTGTTGTTATAGACAAATTGCTCCTCGAATTTTGCCATGTATAACACAGCAAATTCCGGCGCAAAGGGACAACCCATGGCCGTCCCTTTGCTCTGAAAATAATAGTCATTGTCAAACTTGAAATAATTCTTTTTGAGTGCAAAACTAGCCAGTTGCATTATAAATTCACTGGGGACCCTAACTGGTCTCAGTCTTAACTCCAGGAAAGTTTCGATTGCGTTTAGTCCGTCTTCTTGAAGAATCTGGGTGTATAAGGACACCACGTCCAAGGTAACCAGAAGTTGATTACTGGATGAAAACTCATGAGTTTCCATTTTGTTTATAAAATCGGTGGTGTCCTGAAGATGAGAGGGCACATTTTCCAGGAAGGGCTTTAAAAAGAAATCATCATATTTGGATGTAGGCTCCAATACTGATCCACAGCCAGACACAATCGGTCGGCCTGGTGGATGGGTTTCACTTTTGTGAATTTTGGGGAGAACGTATAACAGGGGGATCCTTGGATGTTTTTTATTTAAAAAACACAAGTCCTTTTGTCCGATTATTCCTTTCTCAAAGGCATCTTCAAGGAGTACCAAGAGTTCACCTTGGATGTCCAGTGTTGGATCCTTCTCGATTTTCCGATACCATTGGGTGTCGCCATTTTCAATGATACCATACTAATTGCTAGAATACACAAATACGTTTTCGTATTTTTATAATAATCTTCTGTAGATTTTTCATGCAATTGAGAATTTTCCGATGTTCCAACATAACCGGATTTTTAACAAAACATCGTAGTCATACGCTTCACAGTGGATTCCTCTGATGGGAAATATTAAAGTTTTCAATTCAACTTGATGCGGTCACATGACGCCTTAGGAGACACACATCAGTGCCGTCATTAAAAAGCTGCACCCGAGCGCCGAGGTAACGAACTGAAGTCTGCTGGTTGGGAGATACGCACAAAGATTGGTACGCACACAGCGTTTGAAAGACTAGAAGCAGGTATGAAAACCTTTCCCCACTTTTCGTTTTTTACTACCTTTGAACAAAACAAGCCTGAATCTTCAGAAGGTGTTTCTATTTGTTTTAGAACTAAATGGTTCTGACTGTTGATTCAGTTGGCTACTTAAGAAGCGTCTGTCTACGACACTAATCGTCCTCGACAGGTACAAAGATTTGTATTATCGTTTTCTACCAGCAACCACAACTTTATGGGCTCTGGATAGGCATTTCCTGACCCCCTTTTTATTTTTGATTCCTCTTCAAAAAAGACGTATTACCACAAAAACACCATCTCCACCAGCACCAACAAGATGTTGTGACGCAAACTACTGCCCCGCACCCTGTTTTAAAAACCAAATTAAGTAAGTGTTTCAACAAATCTTTCTGTAACACACAAACTTTTCCCAGGGATGATAATTCCTTTTTTGTAAAAAACAATCACTAAAAAACAATCAATGACGAAAAACCATGGCAATGACCGAGTCCTTTTTTCTTTCTTTCTTTCTCCCTTCTCTATTTTGTACAGCTTTTTTCTACCAGAGTCATTTGAAGTGGCATTGATAGTGCAAAAAGTTTTCACAAGGTAAATTTAAAAATAGAGGTCTTTCAAGGGTTGGAGTGCGTGGTGAATTGTTTGAATAAGCGGTAACACGAGCACCTTTTTGTTTTGTTTTTGAGCTCTTCTTTTGTTCTCGGTCCTGAGGAGAACCCCGCCCAAGTCTCAGTAGAGGTTCGAAACGCGTCTACCTTTTTTCTCCCTAACCAAACAAGTGAACTTTACAATTGAATATCGGGCTAACCTTTGTTCTAAGAATTGTTTGATTAAATCACAAAAAACATAAGTATATGGTTACTCTAGGTTGCCTGAATATCACACAGTTTGGTTAATGTCCCTATTGGGGCTGTGTTGTTTTTCAAAAAAGTGAAGACTACTTTTCTAAACAATTTCTCAACCTTCCCCTGGGTCCTTTCTCTTTTCTTCTTATTGTTGGTCTATATATTTGTTTTTTAAAACTCTTTTTTGTATTGTCAAAATGTGGAACCTGAGCTTGTTTATGTACTAATTGTTTTTGTTAAATGTGATATTGAAAGTTTCATCATATATGTGACTCAGGAATAATGTTGTCTATGTGTGGAATTTAATGTGGTTCATGTAAAACTGTCAGAATTGTTCATTTGAAAAATAATATGAACGCAAAAAGCTTCCTTGATAAAATTGAATTTATCTAAAAATCCTTTTTAAGAAACAAAAAAAGAAGAAAAATAAAAATTTACTTTTTTCAGTCACTAGGAGTGTCACGTGTGATTGCTTAAAAGAATTAGTAAAGTAAACATCAGTACTGGCATTCGTGGTGTTGTTACATTGTCCAAATACGAGCGTGGCACCAATCCCAGTGGGAGGGTGGGAGGAAAACTTGTTCCAGAGCTGGTTTCTAGGGGAGTTCCTCACTCACCTAGGCACACGTCAGGGAAGTGCCCAGGCCTCTGACCAGGGGAAGAAAGATTCTGCCATATTGGATTTTAGCAGAGGAGGACACTTTCTGATTGTTTAGTGACAATCTCCCAATAAATGATGTCAAAGTGGGCAGGTTTGCCCCTGGGAAGCTTTTTCATATTGGACAAGGTGTTTTCTCCACCCACAAACTAGTGCCAGGCATAAAAGTGGCACCCTGGGTACCTTCTTCAGAGCCTCGCTGGACTTGTGGAAGACAGAAGAAGGACTGCACCTGCTATTGAGGGCTGGGCCTGCTCCCACTTGTACCGAGGACTAAGAAGTGAACTCAAGGGTCAATTGGCTGACCTCCCGTTTAGCTATAGGGACACAAAATCTGCAAGAAACCCACCATCCTGAAGAGTCCAGCTGATGAGTTCCAATGGGGCTTGCCTTGGAAACTGCTGGTGGCTTCCCCTGGAGGGGGACCTAACCCCCAGGTGGGGTCCCTATAGCCCTAGGGCCCTTGTATAAGTATCAGGAGTGTACTCCTCCTGCCTATCACTGAAAGTTGGGGCTTGGAAACAGACCCGGGCATAAAACACCTCTCCACTCAGTGAGTTTGTGGAATATGGGCACTCTGCGCTCCGTGGAGCAACTCGGAGTTCCTCAATTCCAGCTTTCGAGCGTGAAGTAGAGTTTTTCTTTCCATTTGCACGTTTGAGTTTGGGTTTGGCACTCACTTGCAAGTGTCAAGATAGTCTCGGGTCACTTGCAAGCGTGCGTGAGACTTCTCGCCTCGCTAGCAAGCTCCCAAGACACTTCACGCTTACTCGCACAGCTTCCAACCACGACGGCGCCAATGTAGTGCTGATACCAAATGGATCGCTCGAGCAGCTTTTGTGTTCGAGATGCAGCTGAAAGGCTTTTCGAGTGGCCGTTGGAGTTTTTCTTGTGCGAGAAGCCTTTTTTTGTTTGTTGTATAAAGATGTTGTTTGTTTGATTGGGGGCACGCACCAGGATTTATTTGTACTTTTATTCGACTTTTAAAATGTATTGTGGTGTGCGGCCTGCAGTTTCAGTAGGGGCATAGTTATTTTTTTTAATGTAATGTTTATTGTTTTGTAAAGGAAAAATGTAGTACATTTTCTCCATGTTTTTGTAATAAATTTGCAAAATACATTTAATTCATCATGTGGCCTAGTCTGCCAATGGGCCTTCCAGCCAGGAGGCCCAGTACTGGTCATAGGTGCATGAAGCAACTGTTTCTGTGGTGTCTGTTGAATTGAAACATTTTTTCGGCCATGGATGTCATTGGATGAAATTTGTTTTTTGGGGTATTTCACTTTTTTTCCCTACAAAACAGTGTATAGGTGGGGTAATATATTTGATGCCTTTGGAGGATGTGTGTTGCAAAACATTTTAGCCCAGTAAATTTTCGTTTTTGGCATCTCTGAATAAATGCTGTTTTCTCCTGTGTTACCATGCCTCTTTTGTCTGGCCAGTGTGTGAGTGTGTTTGCGATAGGCCACCATTTGTCTTTGTTCTCCATGCCACGTGGCCAGGGGCCATTTTGTATAGTCAGTGCTCATAGGCCTGCATATGTTCTTTGTTTGTGGCCAGGCCTCTTTGCTTGCTGTTTGATCATGTGGTCGGTGGCCATTTTGCATGTGTTCTTTGTTCCCCATGTCTTCTTGCTTGTTGTTGTGACCAATTGGCTGGCAGCCATTTTATGTGGGTAGCCAGTGGGCTTTTGCCATAGGCCTGCATGTCTTCTTTGTTGTGGCCATGCCTCCTTGCTTGATGTTTGACCATGTGGTCGGTGGCCATTTTATGTAGCCAGTGTGCTTTTGCCATAGGCCTGCATGTGTTCTTTGTTCCCCATGTCTTCTTGCTTGTTGTTGTGATCAATTGGCTGGCAGCCATCTTGTGTAGGCAGCCAGTGTACTTTTGTCATAGGCCTGCATGTCTTCTTTGTTCCCCATGCCTCCTGCTTGTTGTTGTGACCATGTGGCTGGCTGCCATTTTGTATAGTGTGTTTTTGCCATAGGCCTGCATGTCTTCTTTGTTGTGGCCATGCCTCTTTGCTGGTTGTTGTTGTTCTTCGCCATGTGACTGGCCGCCATTTTGTGTAGGCAGCCAATGTGCTTTTGCCGTAGGCCTGAATGTCTTCTTTGCTCCCCATGCCTTCTTGTTTAGTGTTGTTGTTGACCATGTGGCACTGGCTGGCAGCCATTTTGTGTGTTCAGCCAGTGTGCCTTTGCCATAGGCTTGCATGGATGGATGAGATATCAGTTTAATAAATTATATGCTTGAGGATAATTTCACTTATTTATACCCAAAAATTATTTTTAGGTTTTTTAATTTTAATTTTTGTTTTAAAAATGTAATTTTAATTAGATTTTTTTGACGCTAAATCTTTTTTTATTTTTTGCTTTTTTTTGTTTTGTTTTTAATTTTTGTTTTCTTTTTGACATTTTCCTAACATCTGGCATCAACCCGATGTCTGCTATAGACAAACAGCAGCATAACAGCATTCATTGTCTAAGAATTATTCCATTGTCACCTGCACCTCCCTGAGTGCCACATCCCAACTTGATGCACATAAAGCAAACAGTTACATCTGTATGTTGTTGTTGTTGCTCTTTTTATCCTTCCTGAGTGTACAACATGAAAGTTTATGTTGGTGTGGTTTTACGAATGGATACACTGTATTGTTAATTATTTATAATAACTTAAGTAACCACACTTAATGATATTATTTGTTTTTACAACTAATTGAACTGCAACAATGCCACGTATCACTGATGTTCTTCTTGCTTGTTTGCTTTTAGGTGCACAAGCGAAGAGACATCACCCACAGTACTGCCAGACAGAAGGCCTGTGCACGAAGGGATGCATTACTGACTACACAACAGGCACATCTCTTGAGCTTGTGAAGCTAAGTGCCACTGCCAACTGACAGCTTCAAGATGAACCCAAAGAAAGGTGCTGCCAAGAACGTGGCCAGTAGGTAGGAGAAGAAGCCGATTTCCACCACTGGCATGCCGACCAGAACCTTTTTCAGCAAACTTGTGCCTGCGGCACCGGCCTCTGGGGAGCAAGCTGAAAGCAGCACTCCTGCATCAACAACACCACCCCAACCTAAACCCAGGACCATATCTGTGAGTGAGGCCACCACTGCAATCTGGATCTGTCCCTTTCGCAAAGTAGTGCACAATCATTTCAGGAAACAGAGCAAATTGGACAGCACCCGCAGTCAGCAATAGTAAATGTTCCTGATGTTGGAGCAGAACAGGAGGTTGAGCTTTCTTCCAAGCAAGAGCCTCCTGTTTTAGAATCATTGACTCCCAGATCTCCAGCATGGAAAAGGAATGGTACTAATCCAACACCTTCTCCAAGCACCACTTCTGATGATGATGATAGGGACATGGAAAGCACCCCTGCAAAGTCCAGGAGACAACAGGAGAGGCAAGGGAAAAGAAAAATTCCTGAAAGACTTAGACTTATGGAAGGGGATGATGAGGAGGATGACGACAATGAAGCAGTCACTGTAGAAGATGACACAGAAGAGTCTGACATTGCTATTCAACCTGCTCCAAGTGATGTGGCACAGGTAGCACCACTACCAGCTCCATATTTGCAAAGCCCCATCTGAGACCTGCACCAACCCCTACCTCGGGAGAAGCAGAGAGGCAATCGGTGACACAGCCACCTACCTCCAGTTCTTCTTCAGGCATTGATAGTGGCACAGTAAAAAAGTACTCCTCCCCAGTTTGGGACTTTTTTACGGTTAGCAAAGAGGAAGAGCACATTGCAGTATGCAGCATTTGCAACACAAATATTCATTGAGGTAAGCCTGGTACACATTATGGTACTGTAGGCCAAACGACTCGTATGAAAAAACACCACACTATCAAGTGGGAGGAGCACCTTAAAAAAATTGCTGAACGTGGTGGTGAGGAGAGCCGGGGAACATCAGCTACAAGTCCAATCACGGTGGAAGGTGATGATGAGGAAGAAGAGGGCGACCTCTTCACACAAAGCAGGCCTGTCCCCAGCAATGTGGCTGCAGAATCACCCACCTCAGTGACTTCACAATGGCATAAGACTCTGAGCGAGATGGAGACACCACGGAATACAGTGACTGCCGAACCAAGATGCACATTGAGTCTGCCACCACCATCTACTTCTTGAAAGATGCCTGTGTCAGTGGCCCAAGAAAAGAAGAAAATCCAGGCTACTATTCCAGGCATGTTTAGGCAAGAGGGGCTCTATGAGTGGAACTACCCAACCATACGTTTGTAGAATAGAAAGCTGGCAAAACGTTTAGCACTGGACCTCCTCCCTTTTTCTTTTGTGGAAGGAGTAGGATTCTTAGAATTTGTGGCAGCCATCTGCCCGAAATGGAAGGTACCAAGTCGGACTTATTTTGCTAGAGTTGCTGTTCCAGGGCTGCATCCTGATGTGCTGCAGTTGGTTAGACAAGCTTTGCAGCAAAGTGTTGTTCACACCATCCACCTGACGACAAACATGTGGACCAGTTGTCATACGACTGATTACATGTGCATCCCTGCACACTGGATTTCTTTAGCGGGGGTAAAGCAAAAGATACCTGCACGCCCTGAAAAATGTTTTAAGATTGTTCGGGGCATGCAATATTGGCCATGTTTGCCATGGAGAAATCACATATAGCTGTAAAGATCTTGGAGGAATTTAATAGCAAGGTGTATGAATGGCTGCGACCCAGATGTCTCAGAATTGGATTTGTTGCAACGGACAATGGCAGTAACATAGTCAAGGTCATGTTAGAGGGAGGCTATTTCAAGGTCCTGTGTTTGGCCCATTGCATCAACCTGGTGGTGCAAGACTTTCTCAAAAAAGAAGACATAGTCAGCAACATACAGACCACCAGCAGAAGAATCTGCACTCATTTCAGCCATTCTTTTAAAGCCTGGAAGCAGTTGCGGATTATTCATCGTACTAATAAAGCACCAGTTAAAGCCCTGATACAGGAGGTGCCAACATGTTGGAACTCGACCTAGTACATGTTGCAACGTCTGTTTGAGCAGTACAGACAGATCAATGACTATGTCATTCAAAGAGGAGGGTGTGCAGTTGGGAAAGCTATGCCCATGGATGCTGACAAATGGAACCTAGTCAAATGCCTGACACAGATGCTACTCCCTTTTGAGGTTTTCACACGGGAAGTTAGCAAGGAGGACCATACGATGGGCCAAACTATCCTGCTGTTGCATCTTTTACAGGAGCAGGTAAAGGAGGTGTCTGAAAGGTTTGCCCCCGCAGGTGTGAATGAAAACACAGAAGCACATGCCTTGGTTGAGAGCTTAATCCTTCACTTGGCTTGTAATACAAGGCTGCAACATTATATCATCACTTCCAAAGAGTACATCTGTGCCACACTACTTGATCCATGGTAAAAAAAACTCTGCCTACTTTCATTCATTTTTCTGACGGGGATGTCTTAAAATACAAGAGGTGAATTGTAGAGCAAGCCAGAGACTTGAAAGAAGAACGGCTGGAACTTTGAGTCCCACCCCGCATTTCTGAGGGGCGGCCTTCAAATTCCAGAGAGGGCAGTCGTGTCTCACAGCAGATAACAATACCATCAACCAGAACACTGGCAACAACAGCAACAGAAGGACTGGACCCAACCTCTGCATTGTATTGGTTTCAATCGGTAGAGTTCAAGTCCAGTGCAGAGGCGATGGCAAAACAGGCTGAGCAAGTGGCAGCACCAGTGACCATCCACAGGATGTTCCAGAAGTATCTGGGTGATCCAAAAGAGGTCTACGTGGATCAAAATCCATTAATGTATTTGTATGTGCCAATGACCAGAGCTCAGCAGGCTGGCAATAAAGTATCTGGCTTGTCCTGTTGACGGTGTGTCTGCTGAGCTTGTGTGCTCAGTGCAGCTGGTGTGGTTGTTACAGTGAGAAGGACTAGTCTCTCACCTCAAAACATGGAGAGATTGACTATGATCAAAATGAACCAACATGTTATATCATCCAATTACACTCTTCCTGAAACAGGAGGAGGAGGAGGATGATTGGTCAGAAATTGAATCAAGTATGTTAGCTTACCAAAATCTGGGTGAACCACCTGAGTTTGAGTATGAACTCTACTCCCGGACTAAGTATACCAGTGGCCCTATAGAAATGTTTAATTATTTCTTGTTGAACTTCTATCTTTGCAACAAAATAAGTAGTTAGTGGAACATTATTAGTTTTGAGTCAGATTTATGCTGCCCCACCATTTGTTTAGTCACATATATTGCCGGATTGCCTTTGGACCAGTGGGCATTGAAGAAGCCGCCACAATTCCTTCATGACATTGGAGACAATGCCTGCCCCACTCGCATGCCTATTGCCTATCCCTTTTTGCATCACTTAGCACTAGCAGGTCTGGCCCAGAAGATCGTTGATTTAAAAGAGTCACTGGCAATACCAAATTCCAATGTGTTGCCTGCATTAAAGATGAATACCTAATACCTAAACTACCCATGCTTGAATTGGAAGAGGTAAAACTACAACTATTGCAACAGTGAGTGATTGTGTGAGTGATGATGATTGAGGATTCATGTTGTGGTGGCTGACAGTGAGGGAGGGTGTGTGTTGAACTGTAATGTGGGAACTTTCTTGAGATGGTTGATTTGCAATGTGTGGGGCCTGAGTGATGGGCGACAATTTTTTCCCTGGATGTGATTGGCCCTTTCACACTTAGCCAGACTTAAATGCAGGGTCATCTCTTTTTTTCTGGTTCCTCAGAGACCAAAACAGTCACATTAGTTAACAAAAACAAAAAACCTATGCAATACTGCAATTCTGTTTCTCTACTTGTTATTCAACAACAGTGCACTACACATCTATATTACTCGAGTCATGATGATTGGTCTGGGATGGAATTACTCAGAGTCAGGAAGTGGATGGAAGAACTCAAGGCGGGAGCTGTGGGACTACCTCATCAACAGCTAGAAGCAAGAAGCTATTGACTTCGGTTCAAAGGTAAATCAAGAGTCTGAGGCCTAGTACTCAGCTATGTAGAATGGAGAGAGATGCATTTATTTGTGAAATGCTGCTGTTTATGTGTGTGTTGGACTTGTGGCAAAAGTGAAACTCTGAGTCCCCCTCTTGTTTTTTTGCTCTGCCTCTGAGTCTTCTTGATACACTCCTCATGAAGTTTATCTTCGTTCTGTCCTTCTCCTTGACTCTAAAATACAGTTTTTGTTTTACAATCCGCAGGCCTTCTAGTCTCCTGCATGAACGAAAGGCGAAAGCTGAGCTGAACACTCCTGCTTACCTACCGGACCAGTCCAAATAGGTACCCAAGAGAGGGTATTCCCAAGGAGAATGCAGATGCACCACCTAATTTTGCAATACACTATCATTTTTCTTTTAACAATCATATTTGGAGAACTGGGTGGGTGGGTTTACTCCCCAACATAGAAAAAAGAACGTTTAGATATCTGATAACTTGGATCTTGGGGTCAGAAAGACTGTTTGCAATGCATTTATCTATACTCTGTTATACTCATTCCTTTGTTTTTTTCCACAGCAGATTATAACTCGAGGATTTCGTAAATACTACTAGCACCCCATTAGCCAAAAATGCCAACTATTGCTATTTTCTGTATTTTATCACTATCAGGAATTCTTGTTGTGTCATCGTGTAGTACTATTGTGTCAATTCTTTGTAAAGCTTTGATATAATATAACTCACTAACACAGTATTTTGATTCCCATTTAGTTGCCTACGATGGATAATCCATCATTCAGATTAATCCTACAGTTGGAGCTCACCTGGGTGGAACTGGAAGTGGGACCTCGCTTGTGAAGTTGTAATGCCCTCCCTGTTATTGTTTCATCTATATTCAGGTCAGACAACTAATGACTGAAGTTAACTTAGTAAGTAAGTAACTAACTAACTGCTATTATCATTTATCTAGGTTGTTCTAGACAATATAGGTCATGGCAGCATTCATCATAATGGTCAAGATAGTTAGAGAAGTAGAACTCTATAACTAAGCGCTACACTCTCAAACACATAAACAGGCTATTTCAGGCATACATGTCGATGAAATAAAATAGTTTCCCCCTTTATTTTTTACAAAGAAACCCACCCTCTCCACCCACACAACATGCCCACTCCTTCCCCAAACAAATACCCAAACCCCAATGTCCTAAAATTCAAAATTTCCAAAGAAAGTCAAACCTGGTCCCAACTCCCTTCCCAATCTCGCCACCCAGCCCCAACAAGTCCCTCCCACCAAAACAAAAATTATAAAAAGAGCTTAAAGAGCTAATTTTGGATATTGGTCCAGAACTGGTCCAGGCACTGCTCCATTGTGGTGAGTTGGCTTTCGATGGAGTCCAGCCACTGCAGGATGAGGCGCAGCAAAGACCTGGTGTTGTCAGTGTGGGAGGGGGTGGCAGCAGTTGATGGAAGCTGGCGGCAGCACCAGCGATGAGATGGCCGGGAGGCTGGAGGCTTAGGGGGACCGGTTGCACTGGGGCCCGGCTGAGAGGCATTTGTTTCTTCCTCCTTCTCTTCCAGGACCACCAGTCACTGGATACTTGCTGGATACACTCCAGCCTCTGCTGCCACAGACGGGCCGCTATCTCCTTGCCTGGTAGATGACTGGCTGGACCAGCAGGAGTAGCTATATTGAGAAAAACAAAAAAGATACATTGGAAATAATGTTCTATGCAAACAATTATTTTAAATTACTGGGTGGCACAGTAGCATTACATTGGTGGTCCCCTAGGGCCATTGGAATTTGATGTGATTATGATAGGAGAGTCACAAGGCCAATTTTATGTTTTACACAGACATGCCTTGCATAAAAAGCACTGACTGTGTGGCAGAAATGTATTAAAAGGCAGAATAATGCCGGATTAAAAAACTGTGATTTGATTACTCTTTTCTTCTAAAGGCCTTTCAAGGTACTATAAACAGACACTTTGAGTTGAAAAATAAATACCCTCTCATTAATCAGTATGGCATTATGCACTATGGAGTACAAGTTGTGTGTTGTGCTAAAATAATGAAGCAATGCTCATTGCTAGCCAACGCGTCGGGTATTTTGCTACTGTCTGCAGCTGGGGCAGCTGTAATTGATAATTATCTATTTTTAATTCCAATGGCCCTGATCTTCTCCAAATGCATTTCTCTTTCTACCCTTTCTCCAAAGAGGCAGATGAATAATAAATAAGATACTGCATCACACACCTCAAGTATGAAATGCAGATATTAATATTATCCCGTCTGCCGTAAGTAGATGTTGGGGAAAACGATGGACTGCACTACAGGGAAAGCAACAGGCTATATATATTGTATTTGGCACATTTGTCACAGTGTATTCCAGACTCCAAATTTGACTTCGCTGAGCAGTAAGTAAGGAAAGGAAACGTGATTTACTCTATTGTAGGGTAGGGTAGAGGGATTAGACAAGTAGGGTAGACCTTCTTGATATAGAATAGATGGGCCACTACACTGACCATCGTCATCTTTGGCTTATTCAGTCACTGTACAAGTTGAAAGGAAAAAACTCGAACAGGTGTAAAATAAATCTGTTATGGGAAGCCATGAAATATATTCTGGAATCACATGGTTATAAAAATGAAATGTGGCACATGCCAAGAATGGATTTTACAATTTGGTAGGCTGGGACGGAAGAACTTAGGAAAAAATAAAGGAGTGAAGTACTAAGAGGTGATTGAGTGGGCGAAGGAAAACAACACACCTTGCGTGTTCGGTTTGCAATGCACTGAAAACATTGTAAAGGCTGCATTAACTGAAGCAGACGCACATTGCACAGCCAGTACTGCAGTCTAGATTTGACCAATACTGCACTTTGGTCATAGGTGGCAAAAAGGCCATGGGTGGGAAGGGGGTGATGAATGATGGGTGGGATACATCTGGATCACTTAACAAATACAGCGAGTCAAGTGAGTGAACAAAATATAAAAAATACCCTCCACTTTGAACCATAGCTTTGATAACCCTACATAAACAAAGTAAGCAAAGTAGGTGTGCAGCATGCTCCTCATGAGAAGAGCTGCCTTGCTTGTTTATCCAAAAATCTAATATTAATTCATCCTTTCATTCTAATTCACCAATAGCCACCATGATTAAGCTTTACTTTCTTTCGTCCAGTCTTTCACCAAAAGTTCCAATCCATTATCCATTCATTCAATATCCACCCTTTCTTCAAACCATCCTTTTGCCCATCCATCCCTTTAATCACCCACACACCCTTTCGCCCACCCACCCTTTCACTCATAAACCATTTCCTTTCTTTTAACCTTCCTGTCTTTCACGTTTCCCTCAAGCCATAAATGCTTATTATGTGAACTTTTGGTGAGTTGCAGATAGTGGAGGCCATGATAACTCAACCACCGCTGCAGCTGGTAAAGTTAGGGGGGTTTCACAGTCATATGTTGACGACACCCTGGTACTAGCTAGTGAGTATAGTAATTGCAAGAAATTATGTGACTTACCAGTGCCTATCCCTGCTGCCGCTTCTCCCCCGCCAACTGACTCTCCTCTTGCAGCGGGACTGGAGCCAGCATCACTGGTGATCTGTCTGGCTAGAATAAAACATTATACAAATTTTAGATGCCAGATACGCCACCCCAAATACAACTGCAATACATCCCTACAGTTCAGTTAGCACTGCAGTATCTTCTAACAAAAATGTGACTCTGGGCATTTGTTTGGGTCACAAAGTTAGACAAGCCAGGGTTGGAATAATGGTCAATGAAAGACATATGGTGTTGGTTGCCAAATGCAGTGGGCGTGGGACCTCATACTTTTTTTCCAGCCATGATGCACTGTCATGGGAAACTGCTGGCATTCTGTATAAATGAATGAGACAGCAGTACACCACATTGGGAGGGGTGGTCCTTGATGTACATGGCCACTCTCTCGTGAAATCAACTGTAATACTAGCTTACTTGGGGCTACAATCTTCATGGTAGACAGTAGAGTACCAAAATATGTTATTCTTAGTCTTATTCTTACAATACCACAAGATATATAGGAGAGAGGGAAAGATTACCAACAAAGCAGAAGATAAGTGAATAAGAGACTAGAGTAGAGACCGGAAAAAGGCAGCTACCAAAAAAAGAAAACCATGTAATCTAAGGAAAAAGAGATAATGCAGAGATAACAGGAAAGAAACTAAACTTTATCCATTGTGCTTTGCACGAGTGGGTTAGTATCCCGTCCGCGTTGCCATGTGAAAGGAAGACGGCAGGTAAGGGTGTCAGAGAAACTTTATTTCTCACCTGCAACACCAGCCTCCAGGCAGCAACTCCCATCCTGGAACCCAGCACCAACATTCCAATTCTCCAAGATTCTACCGTAAGCCCACAACAATCATAAAATTCAACATTAGGGAAATAATATTAATAAATAATAGGACTTTCTTGGGTCAGCAGAGTCTTTGGCAGCGGTACTGGTGGTCAGCACCGGCTGACCAGCTACTCCCAGGCCTTTCTCCTGAAAGTCCCTCTTTTTGCCCTTGGGTGCTGATGTAAGAAATGAAGAAGATAAAAAAAAATAGATTATTGATTCAGTTAATCCCCACAAAATTGTTATGACAAGCAAGCTCAGTCACATTGTACTTCTCTAAAACAGATTGCCTATAGTACCAGTTTTGAGTCTATCGACTACTGATGAGTTGCCCATACTAACCCTGAAATCCCTATTCCAAATTTCTTTAACAAAAACTACATTTGGATCTAATGCATTGCAGTGAATGATCTTTGATTCTACTCCGATTTCCCAACCCCTTTGATGGACCAACTCAGTCTCCGTTTTTAGCAATGCATAGATGCATACTACATATCGCTGTGAAATAATCTGGAACTGTACGAGCTAAATAAACAAAATCACAGAGAGAACGCTCTACTCACTGATATCACTGATTCACTATAGTGACAGGAGGGCAGTCTGCAATGGCTTTTTAATCAATCAGCCAAACTGAGCGCCAATGATGAGTGATTAGGTTGCGCTGAGCACCTGCCTAGCAGAAACTAGAAACTGGATCACACAATAATATTCCAACGTAAACTAAACGTAACTTACCTCTGAGTGTGAGCAGCATGCTATTCGGAAAAAATAATGTTAGCATCCCCGGAATCTCGACGCCTAGCAGGTCGAGAAGGTCCTGTTCCAGGACCAAGATATCCACCCAGTGGTGCGACAGCTGCTGGACGGTGCATCAAACATGGCTGGTACACCACATGCACCGTCGCACACTCCCCCACCCCAGCCGATGGTCCCACAGGGGGTATGCACTATCAGGCCTGCTGCATTCTGCCAGCATGGAGGAGTGGTGGTGCTGCAAAAAAATAAACAGTGCTGCCACCTCCTCCCAAAGTGCGCCTGGGGCTGCACACCTTGGCGGAGGCACCGCCCGCAACGTAACTGCCCTTCCTCTGCCATTGCGCTGGGTGGGTTGGAATATGAAAGGAAATGGAAGGGAAAGGAAATGAAAGGAAAGGAAAAGAAAAGAAAGAAGAAAGAAATAAGGGAGTAAGGGGAAATAAACAAAAAGTCACATAAAAAAAGAAAATCAAATCTTAAAAATGTAAAATACACAAACACAAAGATACACAATAATATAAAAAATATAAAAGAGGGGTAGATAAGTTTTAAAGGGCAGGGTTACAGAGATTAAAGAGAGATTAAGATGTAGGCCCAGCACCACAACAGAGAGCAGAAAAACAAGATGGCCATGCCCATGCAGACAGCGTGGTGACATTCGCACGTGATTTGAAACATGAGGACGCACATGAGAACCGCGTGATGCCGTTCGTACGCTATTTGGAATGGAAGACCACACTCCGCGTTCCCATTGCAACGTGAGCAGGCATGCCAGCAAACTCTGCCTGCTAGCGGCACTCCATGTAGCCCAATGGAGTTTTTTTGCAACTTCAAGGATTTCTGTATAGCGCAACTCCGCAAACTTCGCCCAGGCCTAGTTAGAAACTTTGTATTTGGAATGGAATGGTGCACCAGGATGATATATCACTTTCCAATAAGATGCAAGATGATGTATCTTTGCGGTAACAAATTCATTCCTTTATTTTCTCCATTGTTATAAACATATATACACAAAAGTTGTCCAGCCAACGCATTTCTTCAGGAAAAAGAATTTTCCGATCCTCCTCATGGCTGTAAACAACATATAAAAACCTATATAAACAGAACTATACAATACACCATAAATACTGACAAGTACAATCATAAAACAGAGTACAGTCACACGTATTTCACAAATTGCAAGACTGGCACAAAACTCATAAATAAAATGAGCAAAATATAACGATAAACAATACTCTAAAGACAAAGAGCATATGCACAAACCATGAAAATGACAATAGACATGATGTGATAGTGGGACAGGGCTGATAATCAAAGGACACACACAAAACATCAACAACAGTGTACTAAAAAATCATCATCAGTTCCTGCTCATCCTGATTAAGGCAATCCCGGGCACACCATAGAGGCATCAATTCCAACATCAATTATCCTCCAACGAGGTTTCCACCCCAAAATTCACAGAATCACCCGGTTGAGTGCTTCATAGTTTACTCAGTTCCATGAACCCCGTGTCTTGATGTGTAATAGCAATACCTAGTGGGGAAGCATTTATGTATTGTACGGGCATCTGTAAGCGGTCACTGCAATAACTTCTCATTTATAAACCCCATGCAGCGCTGAAAGTTTAAACATACCTCATCAATAT
This sequence comes from Calotriton arnoldi, assembly GCA_963921515.1. Classification (NCBI taxonomy): domain Eukaryota; kingdom Metazoa; phylum Chordata; class Amphibia; order Caudata; family Salamandridae; genus Calotriton; species Calotriton arnoldi. Next base: position 101,117 of record CAWUFW010002494.1, on the reverse strand, counting down.
CAACTTAATATCAGTAACAAGCATCTGGCTTCGGTAAATTTTCAAATGAATGTGCAGGGCCGGACTGGCCATAGCGGGCACCGGGCGTTTCCCCGGTGGGCCGCCAGGGTGGGGATCCGGTTTTGGGCCCCTGGGGGGCCAGTTTTGTTACCAGGGGCTGGCAATTTCGGCCCCCTGTAACAAAATCGGCCGAAACCGGCCCTAACAGACAGCTCAGCCGCAACCCCCCTCCCCACCTCCAGGGGGCCTGCCGCCAGTTTGCCAGGGCCGGTTTCGCTTTCCAGTCCGGCCCTGTTAATGTGTACTCCCATGGGGAATATGCTCCCATCCAATCCGCCTATTAACAATTTGTATATAAAATAAGTATCAAAGAGTGTAACAAATAATGGGGGAAAGCAACTGCTCGATACCTTCCACAGTCATTTAAATTCCATTAGTTTATTTAAATTGTACAGCATACTACTTGTGATCCACTCGACAAATTCCATTAGTAATAAAAGTAATATGAGTAACTCTATTAAACGGAACAAAGAGAAGTTTGATGCTACTATCCCAAATAGCCCACACCTTCTGAAGGTCAGGCACTATATAACCAAGATCATGTCCTTAAATAAACCATGACTGATTGTGAAAATGTAACATGCAGCCACCACGATCAATATAAGCCGCCAAAGTCTTATCTTTAGATACACGTTGGATGCTCAAATGGAATCATGTCTACAGCCGTCACAAGCAGTGAGACTTACAACCATTTAGGCGTTTTGGAACTGCAGCATTATATTTTTCAAGGCATGCGATCAACCCTGATAAATGTATGTCATTAGAGGGGGGCATAGCCATAATGGAGATCGTATAAGCGATAATCCTGCTAACATAAAGCCCAGAAACTACCATGCCCACAGCCGGTTACCCCGGAAATGAGGCGTAGTGTTCGCTAAGATCGTATACATGAAAAGCTTACTGACTTTAAGGTGTAATCTAATCGTGCACTTTCACACACATTGTGATAAGATATTTAACATCTGTCGCAAACATTGGCACTTACTCTTGGATGTTCTTGGGTTACGCTCCTCACTAAACAAACGCCCAACTATAGTATATGGAAGAGGACGTACGTTAAAGGATTGCTTATGTCCCAGTTACGTCACATCCATGCCATCAAGGAATACATGGTTAGCACCTAAACCTTTAGGTTTTTATGTCTGTGATGGTTGCAATGTTTGCCTATTTGGTTCAAACAAGACTAAGACTTTCAAAACACACCGCAGGTATAGTCCATCAAACACTTTATTAACTGCAACACGCATATTGTGATCTACATTATCGGCTGCAGTTGCAAAATGATCTATGTTGGCAGTACGTCACGCACTCTTAAAACAAGTATTCAGGAGCACCGCAGGGCACTCATCAATATGGATCCCAGATACCCTATGACCAATTACTATAAAGTGATGCACCAGAACGATCCCACTTCTTGGTTTTTTGGAATTGATCTTGTTATCGCCAATGCACGTGGAGGTGACCGTGAGTTGTTGCTTCGACAAATGGAAGCCAGGTGGATTTGCCGCTTACGGGCCACAACATATGGTCATAACACAGATGATGAATTTCATTATTTTCTTGTTTAACAAGTTAGCCCTCCTGCATCTATTCTAAATGGATATAACTGGCATTGAAGAATGGACAACAATTGATTGAGGTGCATTAACAATTGCCCGAAAGGGGTTTGATCAGCCTTTCTAGACCAACCTCTTGCGAATGTGCTACATTTACTCTGACCTGGTTGTTATGGTCAGGTTTACACTATATGGATAGCCATGATGACATGGCACTCTCCTTCCCACTTATAACAGGATATTCCAGCTTGTTTGTGGAGTTATTACATTTGAGTCTCTTAAAATAGGTCCTTCCAATGGAATTTTAGTTGTCTTTTTAAAAGGATCGGCTTAAAGACTTTTTCTTGCTTATGTGTCCCTTCTTCCCTCATGACTCTGAGGAGCATAAACGTTTTTGGTTACTTGGTCAACAGCATGTGGACTATATATTATATACATGCATGAAGGTGGGCGCCGGCCTCACATGTTTGTATTCCGAAGAGGTCCTTGAGTGGTGTATGGTGTTATACGGACCTTTCTAGGCTTACATATATGCATGCCCCCTTACTGTTGGAAAGCGGTGCATTTGGCATAGAGGCGGCGCTCTTAGGTTGCTTTGGAGTGACACACATTATACTAAAATGGCTGCTTTTGCCGCCCATATGGCTGAATCTCTAGTGAGGTTAACCCAAATAGGTTGGTTTAATGTTTTTTGGTTTGACACTTTTTGATGCACTCTATCATTTTTTACCTTGCCAATCGCTTGGGGTATGGCCATTTGAGTTCAAGCCCCTCACACATTACTTGACTCCTCCTCCCCAGTTCTCTACGTATTAATCCATCCTGATTATGACATTATTAGATGCGATCGACCTATCAAAACTGGGGGATGGGGCATTGCTTGCATCCATCGCTCCAGCCTCATGCTGAAACAAACCCAAAATGCTCTGATATCCTCTTGTGAGCAACTAGTCACCGAAATTTGGAACAATGACAAGATTGTATGTGTGCTCCACATGATTTATCTTCCACCTGGTGATAATCTACTATTCATCGAGCAAATTATGGAGTCCATTACCTCTTGCTTGGACCAACACCCCAGCCACATCTTCCTCGGAGATTTTAACCTTCATTGGAATGACACAAATGATCCTTTAGTATGCTCCTTTAAGGCTTTCCTCTGGGACCTCAATTTCACCCAGGTCTGCAAGGGACCTACTCACAACAAGGGCGCCACCCTCGACCTTATCATAGCTAAAGACAACATCATTCAATTTGATGACATCTTACCCTATGACTGGTCAGATCATCACCAAATAGCCTTCCACATTCTGGAAAAGGTCTTGTGCAGACAGGGCCAACAACTGAAAACCAAACAGCTGTCACGTAATCTGAGAGATATCAAAATTAATGATCTAACATCCATTAGGAAGAATCGTCTTCAGCAACCCCTAACATGACTAACCTTGACGACCTTACTGATCACTACATTAACTCTATGACTAGTAATTTTGACACTATTGCTCTGAAGCAACTCAAAAGGATTCCGATCAAACAATCCAAACCCTGGTTTAATGGCTCCCTAAATGAGGAACGTCGCAAACTCAGGCTTTCAGAGAGACTTTAGAGAAACTCTCCCTCCACTTCAAACCTCAAACAATTAAGGTACATGAGAAGCACATACAACAAACATATTCGCAATGCTAAAAACGATCATTTCAGGGCTCAACTTGACAGCACTAAAAACAGACCCAAGAAACTGTTTGAAATCATCAAGCAACAAGCGAACCACTCTACCAATCATATCTCGGCACCCTTGACCTCCTGTCCTAGTCTTCTCAACACACTTCTCTGAAAAGGCCAGGAAAATTGAACTTGAGCTGCAAACTGCCACTCCAAACCTGCAGCCTTTGGACTCCCCGCTTCATCAGTGGAACCTACGGATCCTTCAGTGGCGAGTGCACCGTCTTACCACTCAATTTGCGCTCCCAAAAACAACGCTTCTTGGAATTCTTTTCTTCTTTCAGATGACACGGAGCTGCTCCAATCTATGGCGTCCTTAAAACCTTCCAATCACTTCAGCGATCCACTACCAGCCAAGTTTTTTAAAGATCTCAATTCGGCCATTCTCCCGCTTTGGTCCCGGATCATTCAAGAATCTCTCTAAAATGGGAGGATTCCAGACTGCCTCAAGACGGGTCAAGTCACTCCCATCCCAAAGCAGCCCAATGCGATTTAACTGATCCTCACAATTTCCGTCTGATCACCAATATCATGACTCTAACTAAATTGCTAGAGAAATGTGTCCACACTCAGCTCTGCAACCACATAGAGAAATTTCAGCTCCTTGACCTATACCAATTGGGCTTCAGAGCGGGGCACAGTACCGAAACAGCTCTGACTCACATTGTAGATGACGCCTTGAAATCCCTTTATCAAAATGTCCCTTGTCTTCTGATCCTTCTTGACCTGTCCTCAGCTTTTGACACCATCAAACACGAAAACCTGATTGCTCTTCTTCAATATAGGATGGGATTATCGGGCCCTGTCTTAAATTGGTTTGCCTCTTTCTTACAGAACCGCACCCAAAGAATCAAAGTTAACCAATCCCTTGTTATCAGTACCCCGGTCACTTTTGGAGTACCTCAAGGCTCCGCTCTTTCGCCCACACTTTTCAACCTGTTCATGGAACCGCTCTCCGATATTCTGAACCACTCTAACATTCACTACCATATGTATGCTGATGACACACAACTGTATTTGAAGATCTCCTCTCCAGATGACATAAAAACTCTAAATGATGCACTCCTAAAAACTCAACAATGGCTATCTCATTTTTTTGTTTACATTTGTTTATTGAGATTTTTGGTTGTTCCTTTTTAACATTACAGGTATTAGATCAGACAGCATAAGTAAGCTTGTACATTTTGACACTGATGCATAAAATCACATGACAACTTACATCTGCTAAACTTTGCAGACTGATGGTTTGTGTGCTTAGGCTTATTTCAAATGCCTAGGTAAACAGAACTTTAATATTATGCAACATAACATAGGTACATAAAATCACATTGTTTCCACTAAGTGAGACAACGACTCATGCCAACTTTTATATATCACTACTCCATTTCGCCTTCCCCGCCCCTCCTTATTCAGTATCATACTTATATGACGCCTTCCTTACCTCTTGAATAATTCAATTCCAGCTTGGATATATGTGAGTGGTACACAATATTCAGGGCCCTGCACACTCCCCCCAATCACCATGACTACCTCGATTCCTTCCATACTGTGTACTGGTCGCTAGTTCTTGTACTTCCTCTAGCTCTGATGAGGTGCTCTGCCGTTCTGAGTATTCCTGCCCGGATTTGTGTACGTCTGTTAGTATCGCAGCCCACTCTGCCGCCAGCGGCAGCTTACGTATCCCTATAGTGTCTTCACAGTGAAGCGCTACACTTTCCGCTTGCGCCCAGCAAAGGAGTGACTGAAACCAAGCCTTCGCCGCTGGGGGATCTGGAGATTTCCAGCACCTAGTGAGTAACCTTTTGGCTATGATTAGTCCCAGATGTATGGATTGAGTCATTACTTTGTACTTCCTAGTCCTCTGGTATGTCTCCCATGTCCAATCCAGCGTGTGATCTATACACTGGGCTAACTGCTTAGTGGCCTCTCCCCAATATGACAGTGCAAGCCCACAACATGTGTAGGAGGTCCCCACCTGCCAAGCCGCACCTGGAACATTGGGCATCATTGCGATTGAAGTATTGATTAATCTTGGTGTCATATAGGCTCTCTGTGTTATGAAATATTGGATGAGGTGGAACCTAGCATTGTGAGAGATGTTTGTGGGACCTGCTAAGATAACCTCTCATTCCCGCTCTGTGCCAGGTCACTGTAGATCTACGTCCCAATGCATTCGAAGGGATGTCAGTGTAGGTGCTGCATGCAACATTAAGGAACCCACCAACCACCTAGTGAGGTGTCGGCCTGTGCCCAGTTCGTGCAAATACTGTATTGTCAGGTGTGTTGCAGGTTCTTGCACTATATCTCCCCACGATGCTCGCAGCGCACGCATCATCGCAGAGTGTAATAAAAACTGGCTTTGCGGGAGGTTGAATTGTTCCGCAAGCACGTCGAAAGGCAGCAACTGCCTTTCGTGATATAAGTCCCCTAAATATTGGATTCCCACCTCCTCCCATGAGGAAAGTTCGGGTCCGGTGATTGCTCATTATCGCCTGGGCGTGCCAAGTATGGGCAAAGAAGGTGCGTGCGTTGTGGCTGTACGTGCGAGTTTTAGAGTGCGACAGAAACAAGCGTAGGCCACCCTCGTCAGAAGTTGGGTAGGTGGTGCACCTGTCCTGCCGAGATGGAATAGCCTCACCAGCTGGGTATGAGTTAGACCCAGCTGCTGGATAGCAGTGTCTATTAGGTACCGAGCACCAAGCCATCGGGCCACCTACTGAAGCTGCGCTGCCAGGTAGTAATGTTCCATATTGAGCACAGTGAGGCCACCCCAATTGCTCGGGAGATATGACTTAGCTAGCGCTACCCTGCAACACGTTCTATGCCAAATAAATTGTCACATATCTCGCTCAAGCATGTGAAAAAATGCTGGTTTGACATACAGGGGTAGGTTTGTGGAATGGTAAAGGAGTCTTTGGAGAGCCACCATTTTCAGGAGCGTGATGCGTCCCATGGTTGCCAGTGGAAGAGTGCGCCAGAATGTCATATGTGACCTAATTGCTGTAGTAGTGCACGTGAGGTTCCCCTCTAATAGGTCTGCTGGGTCTTGGTAGATTCGGATCCCGAGGTAACAGAACGCTGAAAGCTGCCAGCGCACCGGTGTGCCGTTGATGGACAACCCTGGGTCCGGGGTTGACTCGGAGAAGGGATACAAGCATGATTTGTCCCAGTTCATCCAGAGTCCTGATAGAGAGGCGAAGTCGAGCAGCACTTTTTCTATTGTATCGCACGGTAACCTGACATCTCTGAGATAAATTAATAGGTCGTCGGCATATAGCGAGACAGCATGTATGCCGTCTCCTAGGGGGATGCCCAACTCTTCCTGTGTTCTGCGTAACGATTCGGCTCATGGCTCAATGGCCAGTGCGAACAGTAATGGGGAGAGCGGGCAGCCCTGTCTCGTGCCTCACTCGATTGGGATCTGCTGGGACACATAGGGCCTGTTTTAACTTTAGCCGTAGGTTGTGTATATAGTAATTTGATGAACCTTAGGAAGTCTACGCCCAGGTCGTACTTGCGCAAGGTAGCAAATAAGAAGCTCCATTTCAGTGTGTCGAACGCCTTCTCTAAGTCAAGCACTAGACTCCCCGAATGTTTCCAACACTCCCTTGAGAAGTGCGTTACTCTAAAAAATCATCTTAAATTTAGCGATGTACAGCGAGCAGGTACAAACCCATTTTGGTCTGTGTGTACTAGCTGTGGTACTATTGGGGCCAGCCTGCATGCTAGTATTTTGGCCAGTATCTTGTAGTCCGTATTCAGTAACGCTAATGGACGATACGAGCCTATCATTTCTGTATTTCTGTCAGGTTTGGGTAACAAAACTAGCAAGGATTCCTGGAGAATATCTGGCAGTGTAGCTGCCTTTTGTGCAATATGGTATAGTGAAAGCAGCTGCGGGACTAGGGCTGTCTGACATGCTTTATAGTACTCAGCTGGTAGCCCATCGGGTCCTGGCGCTTTATCAGTGGCTAACGCTTGTATTGCCTGCTGTACCTCCAGGAGTGTGATTGGTTCATTTAATTCAGCTCTCTGCTCCGCGGTCACGTGGGGCATGGTGAATGGAGCTAGAAAAGAATCCAATTCTGCCGGCACCGCGCTGATTCCTGATCTGTACACTTTGGCATAGTGGCGGTGAATTCGCAATGAAGGTCATGTTGCCTGGTGAGCAGCTGACCCATTGCAGATTACAATTGTAATGTGGATTGTTGTGCTTTTTCTTGTCTGATCAGTCTCGCCAGCAGCCTGCCTGCTCTATCCGTGGTTGTGTGTGTGCGCACTGCATGTGCTGCATTGTTTAAGCAGCGTAGCTGTTCGAGGACCTCAGTGTGCTTCTGTTTCTGGGTGTCTAGAGCCTGTTGAGTGCCAGTATTATGCGCTAGGTCTGTTTCCAGGCAGGACAGTGCTTCTTCAATGCCCTTGGCCTCTAGGTCCAGTTGGCGTCAGATACTCCAGCTCAGCCCTAGACACTGCCCTCTAATCACAGCTTTACCTGCATCCCATAACACACCTATATCAGAGACCGAGCCTGTGTTATCTTCGAAGTATGTGTCTATGGCCGTGCCTATTGCAGCCCTACATGGGGTGTCTTCCAGTGCCAATGGCTGCAGCCTCCATAGATGGGTGGCATGTCCCACCTGGTCTCCACACAGCTGCAGCGTATGAGGATTATGGTCTGAATGTGTACGGCCAAGATAATCTGCGCTAGAGCATTCTGCCAATAATGTTGTGCTCACTACAAAACGATCAATGCGGACATGCAACTTGTGTGGGTGGGAGTAGTGGGAGTAGAGATGTGCCTGTGGGATGAGGGTCCTCCACATGTCCACTAAATCCCAATGATGCAACCACTCTCTCAGGTCATGAGCATTAGATGTGGAAGCAGTTTGTTGCAACGGTGGGAAAGACCTATCAAGACTGGTGTCCAACACTGCGTTGAAGTCTCCCCCTAACAACCAGGGGACATCACACCAACGCGACAGCAGCCCCATCAACGTGTGCCAAAAAGCACCCTGCTCCGTGTTCGGGCATATATAAACTATGGCTATCTCATAACCACCTACTGTTAAATACTCTTAAAACAGAATTCCTTCTGATTGCCCCCCGCAACCAATCTGCTCCTACCCTTGACGGGCTCAAACAACTTAATGCTCTTAACTGCACCCCTCATGTTGTTGACTCTGCTTAATCTTTAGGCATAACCCTGGACAAATACCATACTATGCAAGACCACATCAGTTCAACCATTAAGGAAGCCAATCTTCAGCTCAACACCCTTAGGAAAATCAAGACATTCCTTCTGCCTGAGGACATCCAGTCCAATCTTAGGATGCTTGTTTCCGGTCCGGAGAGGACCTGGCTTGGCAGTTCGGGCAACTGTTCCCATGAGGCACAGGGTCAAGACTGATTTGCATATGGCCAGGTCTAAACTGGGGTGGCATGGTGAGCAAAAGAATGATGGATTTAACCCAGATCTCTTGACTGGGGGTGAATGTTTTGATTTGTTCTGCATTCCGTCCATCAATTGTGTGTCTTTTGAGGACATCCAGCCAGCAGTTCAATCCTTAGTTATCTTAGGCTTGGAATATGGGTTGTTGACCCTAGCTGGGCTACCTAAAGCTAGTTTGGCTCCGCTCAGAGCTACTCTGAACGCTTCGGCCAGACTCATCACAGGCTCCAGAAAACATGATCACATATCGCCAGACCTTATTCAACTAAACAGGCTGACCATTGAAGCTAGGATCCGGTTCAAGATAGCTTGCCTGACGCACAAAGCTATTCATTACAACACCCCCGTTTAACTGGCAAAAAAACTTGAGCTATGTGGCTTGATTCGGAACTTAAGAAACTTTAACACCCTACTATTGAAACCTCCCAAATTCAATAAGAAAAGATCTTACAACTGTGCTTTTTCTGGTCTTGCTCCAAGAATTTGGAACACTCTTCCTCCTGAGATCAGATCTAACCCATCTACTGCCTCTTTCAAAAAACATGTCAAATGGCTACTCCTGAATGACCATCTACAGCATTAGCCCTGATACCATCTCAATCTACTTCTGTCTCCTGTTCTGATATGCTTACATACTGTTTTGTTCAAATTGTGTTATGTTTCTTCTCACGTGTTCTTTTGATCTATTGCTCTGCTGAAACTTTACAGGTCCCACTAGATTGGCTGACTCCCCATGCCCCCCTTTGACCTTGTATGTGCCTCCCTTGGACTTTGTGATTGTTAAGTTACTTCATTTGTTACTTCTATGCCACTTTGTACAGCACTCTGATACCCGGATGGGTCATGTTCGCGCTTTGTAAAACATTTCAAGTAAAAATAACTAAAATAAATATGGCCGCTGCGCTAGGAGACATCAGGATGTGGGTCTCGTTATGTCCAATATGGGACAATACACTCGAGGCAGTGACCTTTATTATGTTCTTATTGCCCATTTCAATATGGTCGCTGAAATACTGCAGCTTTGTTAAAGCAAGCATGTCGGCACAATTGAGTTTTCCGACATGCTCACGGGCCGCTTTGATACAGCCGCCATAAATTCATAGCCTAAAGAGGCAGTGACCTTTAATATATTGTTATTGGCAGTTGCTCTTTCGCACACATAGTGATATTTAACATCTTTCGCAAACATTGGCACTTACTCTTGGATGTTCCTAGGTTACGCTCCTCACTGAACGAACGCCCAACTATAGTATCTAGAAGAGGACAAACGTTAAAGGATTGATTATGCCCCAGTTACATCACATCCATGCCATCAAGGAATACGTGGTTACCACCTAAACCATTAGGTTTTTATGTCTGTGATGGTTGCCAATTTGGTTCAAACAAGACTAAGACTTTCAAATTTAAAACACTGCAGGTATATTCCATCAAACACTTTATTAACTGCAACACACGGTTTGTGATCTACATTATCGGCTGCAGTTGCAAAATGATCCATGTTGGCAGTACGACACGCCCTCTCAAAACATGTATTCGGGAGCACCGCAAGGCACTCATCAATATGGATCCCAGATACCCGATGACCAATCACTATAGAGTGATGCACCAGAACAATCCCACTGATTAGTTTTTTGGAATTGATCTTATCGCCAATGCACGTGGAGGTGACTGTGAGTTGTTGCTTCGACAAATGGAAGCCAGGTGGATTTGCCGCTTACGGGCCACAACACATGGTCATAACACGGATGATGAATTTCATTATTTTCTTGCTTAACAAGTTACCCCTCCTGCATCTATTCTATATGGATATAACTGGAATTGAGGAATGGACAACAATTGATTGAGGTGCATTAACCATTGCCCGAAAGGGGTTTGATCAGTCTTTCTAGACCAGCCTCTTGCGAATGTGCTACATTTACTCTGACCTGATCGTACGGTCAGGTTTACACTGTATGGATAGCCATGATGACATGGCACTCTCCTTCCCACTTATAACAGGATATTCCAGCTTGTTTGTGGAGGTATTACATTTGAGTCTCTTAGAATAGGTCCTCCCAATGGAATCTTAGTTGTCTTTTTAACAGGATCGGCTTAAAGACTTTTTCTTGCTTATGTGTCCCTTCTTCCCTCCTCACTCTGAGGAGCATAAACTTTTTTGGTTACTTGGTCAACAGCATATGGACTATATATCATATACATGCATGATGGTGGACGCGGGCCTCTCATGTTTGTATTCACACAGAGGTCCTCGAGTGGTATATGGTGTTATGCGGATCTTTCTAGGCTTACACATATGTATGCCCCTTAATGTTGGAAAGCGGTGTATTTGGCACAGAGGCGACGCTATTAGGTTGCTTTGGAGTGACACACATTATACTAAAATGGCTGTTTCTGCCACCCATACGGCTGACTCTATAGTGAGGTAAACCCAAATAAGTTGGTTTAATGTTTTTTGGTTTGACATTTTTTGATGCACTCTATCATTTTTTACCTTGCCAATCCCTTGGGGTATGGCCATTTGAGTTCAAGCCCCTCACACATTACTTGTCCGTTCAAATATGGCCGCTGCGTTAGGAGACATCAGGATGTGGGTTTCGTTATGTTCAATATGGGACAATACACTCAAGGCAGTGACCTTTATTATATTCTTATTGCCCATTGCAATATGGCCGCTGAAATACTGCAGCTTTGTTAAAGCAAGCATGTCGGCACAATTGAGGTTTCCCACATGCTCACAGGCTGTTTTGATACACCCACCATAAAATTATAGTCTAAAGAGGCAGTGACCTTTAGTATATTCTTATTGGCCATTGCAATATGGCCGCTGAAACACTGCAGTTTTTGTTAGGGCAAGCATGTCGGCTCAATCGAGGTTTCCGACATGCTCACAGGCCGTTTTGAAACGGCTGTCATAAAATTTTAGCCTAAAGGAGCTTAGTGTGTAGAATTAAAAGGAAGGGCTAAACGCATAAAAAGATTGATTTTCGTTATATTATTTGCCGTTCCAAGATGGCTGCGTTATTTTTGCAATTAAGGAGCCGATTTACGTGACACTAAGAAAGGACTGCACTCCGCAATCATTGTCGAATGACAGCCGTGGATATATAAGGGCGCGAACAAAGCTCGTTCGAATATTCGGAATCCAGTGGAGGGCAAATCGTATATTATGGGCAAGAGGGTCGGCAAGCTTTTCATGTATACGACTTAGCGAACACTACTCCTCATTTCCAGGGTAACCGGCTGTGGGCATGGTACTTTCTTGGCTTTATGTTGGCAGGATTATCGCTTATACGATCTCAATTATGGCTATGCCCCCATCCAATGCATTACGTTTATCTGGGCAGATCACATGCTGTGAAAAATATAACTCTGCAGGTCCAAAATGCCTAAGTGGTTGTTAGACTTACTGCTTGTGATGGCTGCAGACATGATTCCATTTGAGCATCCAACGTGTATCTAAAGATACGACTTTGGCGGCTTATATTGATCGTGGTCCCATGCCGACGGATCCAAACAGACAGACCAGCAGACGTTCATCTCCGCATCTCTAGATTTTACTTGTACGCATCACAGTGAAAGGATCTGATTATATACCTTAACCCTGAAACTTGCCCTATAACGCCCTGAGGAAGCCCCAGGCCGGATGGCCAGTGTAAGGGGCCGAAACATGCGTTGGCTGTGAAACGTCCTACTCTGGTCTTGAAGCACTATGAAATAAACTATAATCTGTTCCAGAGAACAAGTGATTTGTCTTACTCGTTCTGGCACATCTACATGATTCCATTTGAGCATCCAACGTGTATCTAAAGATACGACTTTGGCGGCTTATATTGATCGTGGTGGCTGCATGTTAGATTTTCACATGCAGTCATGGTTTATTTAAGGACATGATCTTGGTTATATAGTGCCTGACCTACGGAAGGTCCGGGCAGTTTGGGATAGTCGCACCATACTTCTCTTTGTTTTGTGTAATAGAATTACGCATACTCCTTTTATTACTAATGGAATCATTTACCTGTCGAGGTGATCACAAGTAGTATTGCTTTACATTTTAAATAAACTATTGGAATTTAAATGACTGTGGAAGGTATTGAGGAGTTGCTTTCCCCCATTCTTTGTTACACTCTTTGATACTTATTTTATATACAAATTGTTAATAGGTGGATTGGATGGGAGCATATTCCCCATGGAGTACCCATCAATTTGAAAATGTACCGAAGCCAGAAACTTGTTAGTGATATCAAGTTGATACTGACGAGGTATGTTTGAACTTTCAGCGCTGCATGGGGTTCATAAGTGAGAAGTTATTGCAGTGACCACTTACAGAAGCCCGAACAATACATAAATGCTTCCCCACTAGGTATTGTTATCACATATCAAGACACGAGATTCATGGAACTGAGTAAACTATGAAGCACTCAACTGGGTGATTCTGTGAATTTTGGGGTGGAAACCTTGTTGGAGGATATTTGATGTTGGAATTGATGCCTCTATGGCATACCGGGATAGCCTTAATCAGGATGAGCAGAGGAATGATTATGATTTTTCAGTACATTGTTGTTGATGTTTTGTGTGTGTCCTTTGATTATCAGTCCTGTCCCACTATCACATCATGTATATTGTCATTTTCATGGTTTATGCATATGCTCTTTGTCTTTAGAGTATTGTTTATCGTTATATTTTGCTCATTTTATTTATGAGTTTTGTGCCAGTCTTGCAATTTGTGAAATACATGTGACTGTACTGTTTTATGATTGTACTTGCCAGTATTTATGGTGAGTGAGTAAAGTTTGATACAAACAGTATTGTTAGAGGACAAAGTTTGTCAGGCCCTTACCTGCAGAAGTCCAAAGTGTGGATTGAGCCTGTCTGTCTCCTAGGAGATTCTGAACAGAGGAGCAACTCCCCAGCCCCACCCCGAGGCCAGCAAACCTAGGCCTGCTGATTGGCTCCCCAGCTCCCAGGCAACCCTGAGCCCTCCTCTCACACCTGTCCAGGCCCCTTAAGGGTTTGCTGGGTGAACCCCCAAAACATTCACCTCCATTTTGTGAGTTGCAGTTTACCTGTGCCCCAGATTGCAGTGAAGCAAAGTCCAGGAGGTGGTAAGGAGGCAGACTAGTGCTGTCTCTTTCCTAAAATTTAAAAAAGCGATTTTCCCTGCCTGTGATTGCATCATTTTCTTAATTTTTTTATTTAACTGTCTTTGCTTGTGCTTGTTACAGTTTAAAAATTGTAGTTTTAACCTGCCCGTGATTGCATAATTTATCACCTGTTTTTTGTGTAAACTTGTGGTTTTTACTTGCCCGTGACTGCTTCCATTTAACCTGTTGAATTGTGGGATTTGCAGTCCATACTCTGTAGTTTTTCCTTCTCATTCCCCCTGACTATCAGTTTTTCCCTCCAAATTTCTCCCTTGCTCTGTGCTAAGACCTGTATGTTAAGCAGTCCACCCCCAGCTCCCATTTTGTGTTAGCAAGTGAGTGAAACCAGCCCCCCTTCCTCTGCCTAGCAAGAGGGATATTCTACATCAGAGAGAGAACAGAGGGTGCTCTGAGACAGCAGTAATCTGCTGTGAGCTGTTTAAGCTGTGTTTTATAGGGATTGTGCACTTCGTTTTTGCAAGGAGAGTGGGTAAAGTTTTATACAAACAGTATTGTTAGAGGACAAAGTTTGTTAGGCCCTTACCTGCAGAAGTCCAAAGTGTGGATTGAGCCTGTCTGTCTCCTAGGCGATTCTGAATAGAGGAGCAGCTTCCAACTCCCTGGCCAGCACACCTTGTTTGAGGTTGCTGGGGCCTTATATAGTCTGCTATTGGATGGTATATGTGTTCACTGATTGGTGGCTGTATCTGGTATTTCTATTGGATTAGGGTTAGCGTTCTCATTGGTCGGGTATTTGAGGTTTCTGATTGCTTTCTGGGTCTGTGATTCAATCAATGGAGGTTTGGGACTAGGGCTAGGGTTAGGCTTTCTATTGGAAGTAGGGACTAGGGCTTCCTGTGTGATTGGTTGCTGGGACTAGGGTTGGGACTAGGGCTAGGGTTAGTCTTTCTATTGGAAGTAGCGATTAGGACTTCTTGTGTGATTGGTTGCTGGACTAGGTGTGGAACTAAGACTAGGGTTAGGCTTTTTATTGGAAGTAGGGACTAGGCCTTCCTGTGTGATTGGTTGCTGGGACTAGGGTTGGGACTACTGCTAGGGCTAGGGCCTCTATTGGACGTAGAAATTAGGGTTTTTGAACCTGATTGAGTGCTTGGACTAGGGCTAGGATTGGCTGTAAGGTCCTGGTCTCCTATTGGTTCTAGATTTTAGGGCTAGTGTTGTGATTGGATAGTGTTAGGGCTAGGGTTCCCATTGGCTGAAGGGGTCACCTGACAACTAGGGCAATAAAAGGCCAAGGCTTAGCGCGTCTCAGCCTGGGCGTCGAGGCTAAGTGCGGAGAGGACAAGGGCAGTTGCCTGTTTGAGCCTGTTCGAGACTGGTCGGGACCAGGGCCATAAATGCTGCCCATTTTCTCATTCAGTAATACCCACCCTACACAATCCACATCCACAAACAGAGTAATAAACTCACACCAAATGTACACCACACACTTACTACAAACAAATCCTATGCACAAATCAATGTACCAGCATACACTGCTAAACCACTTCTATACACCCTTCTATCCCAGCTACCACACATTTTCACCATCACCTACAAACAGTACACAACTCTATCCTATACTACAAACCAATCCACTCATCACTAACACAACCCCATTCCACACCATACTTAACTATATCTCATCCAGACACACACTCCCTGCTCTAATTACTCCTAACAGACCCCCTTTTATCACTAACAAACCCATACTCAACCTTCCATCATTGGTCCAACCAACACCCTTCTCCTCCTTCTACCATAATTTCTATTTCTATTTCTATTTAAAAGATTTGTAAAGCGCGGCAGCTGCCCCAGCCAAGAGGCGTCCCGGCGCTAACGGCAAATAGGAGACCACAACGCAGGGGAGGACCGAGCGACCTACACAGTGGGAAAGAGAAATGCCTTGATAGCTTTCCTAAATTCGAGGAAGTTACTGAGGCCTCGAATATGAAGGGGCAGCGAATTCCAGAGAATAGCCGCTCTGTACTGGAAGGAGCGCCCTCCGGCCCGAGTCCTCTTAACCCGATGGACCACTAACAAATGCTGGCCCATGGAGCGAAGCTGACGGGAAGGGACGTAACACGAGAGCAGATCAGTCAGAATTTTAGGGGAGGCGAACTTCAAGATTTTAAAGGCTATACAAAGAGCCTTAAACTCAATCCGTTGAGCCACAGGCAGCCAATGAAGGCGGCGGATTGTGTTGGTCACCGAACAGACTCTGCGTAGACCCAGAAGAGATCTTGCTGCGGCGTTCTGTACTCTCTGTAGCCTGAGTACTTCCGCCTTGTTAGCCCCCAGATACAGAGAGTTCGCATAATCAAGCCTAGATGTAATCAAGGCCTGAATAATAATCTGTCTAGTCGGGGCATCAAAGAAACCCAGAATAGGTTTGAGTCCGCGTAGCAAACCGAAACAGGTACCCGCCACCTTCTTCGTTTGGGTCTGGAAGCTGAGAGAGGCATCCATCCAAACTCCCAGGTTCTTTACAGCCTGTTTAGGAGGTGGGGGGTGCCTAACACAAATACACAACACATACACTGCACAGCACCACACATTTTAACTCTTGCAACAAACCAGTCTAAGACAAACACTCTTACCTCTACTTCATTCCCTCCTACACACAACATACACTCTACTGATAAACACATCACCACCCCCTCTACCTTACAACTTCAACTCGCAAACAATACTATACAAACAAACCCATCTCATGAAACAAATACACCAGCACCTCTTTTCACTACGCCTCAAAAACAAAACATATCATGCATACCAGCACAACAAAATCTCTCAAGCACAACACCTCATAATACTTACCGTCACAAAATACAAACATACACCCACCTTTCAAACTACACAAAGGAACAAACTCCAATGCAAAGCTTTCTCTCTTCCACCACACCTAACACACATACAGCAACACAGCATCTCTCTTCCAACCGCCTCTCATCCATTGGACAATTTAGAACCTTACTACATGACCCACATGCTGCACCACCACCCCTGACTCATACACCTTTAGCCCTAAACACACGCAAACAATATAAGCAACGTACCACACCTCACAACTTCGCTTCTCCATGTCTACTGCACAACAATGTTACACCACGAAAACAACACAGCATACCAACTCACTCTCAAACACCGTCTCCATCACCTACACAAGCAGACCCATCAAAATGCCTTCTTAGCCTGCTGGACGAGGACCACATTACAGAGCAGCTACACGATTGCTATTCTAATACAAATACCAGCACTAAAACACACCTGCTACAAACCCACAAAATACTGATCACTCTTCTACAAAACTCACTATCACCAAAGCACATTCTCTAAACTGTCATGTAATAAATGCTCGATCGCTCTCTAAAAACAAACATCACATCTACGACCTTCTCACTGATGCAAAACCAGACATACTATTCATAACTGAATCATGGTTGGGAGATGATATGGCTCCAGTCCTGCATGAAGCCACTCCTCTAGGCTATCAAACGATCCCCCAAAATCATATAGGCAAAAAAGGAGGTGGTCTAGCTGTTGTGTTCAGGCAAACATTACATATCACTAAAGTTGATGACATCTCCATAAAGAATTGTGAGGCTCTTCTCACCAGATGCAATCCTACACCGTCTTCCACCTGTAACTTCCTGCTCCTTTACAGACCTCCACCTAGCAAGGCGACATTCCCAGACACCAGTAGCGGTCCGTGGTAGGAGTGCCGGCCGGGCGGTGATGTGGGGTGGGGAAGGGGCAGGGTGGGGGGTAGTAAACCACGGATTACGGCCGAATACAGGTAAGTAAACATTTAAATAAATAAAACAAATTTTGTTGTGAGCGCTGCATCGCCAAATGCGATGCAGTGCGCGCAATGAAATTTGTTTTATTTATTTAAATGTTTACTTACCTGTACTGCCGTAATCCGTGGTTTACTACCCCCCGCCCCACATCACCGCCCGGCCGACACTCCTACCACGGACCGCTACTGCCAGACACACTTCTAGACACAGTTTCAAACCTGATAACAATACACTCCAACCTATGCATTCTGGGTGACCTCAACATTTGATTTGACAAACCCAATATGACCCATCCAAAAACAATAATCACTGGCCTAGGTGCACTGAAGCTGCATCAGATTGTCCACAAACCCACACACATCCCTGGACATATCCTAGATGTCATTTTTGCTAATACCGAACTAGTTACCTTTCAAACTATAACTCCAGTCACATGGTCAGACCACCATTTGCTTGCTTTCCAACATAAAACAACACTAAGCGACTCACCTAAAACTGCCTTACATGCATCCACCTATCGACCATGGAACAAACTCAATTTGGAACACTTGGAAACACAACTAATATCCAGAACAGATCTGGAAACAATAAATTCTGTTCAAAAACTATATCAGTGGCTACACGAAGCTTTTGGCATCCTGATACCACTCAAAACCACACGACAGAACAAAAGAAAGGAAGCGCCTTGGAGAAATATAGAGATAAAAGACATAAAATAACAAATTAGAAAGCTGCAACATACCTGCCTCATAACAAACGCCAAACAAGACAAACTTCACGTACAGAAAATTAACAGATTATACAAGTCAGCTATTAAAAAAGCTAAGAAAAGGTACTATTCAGACAGAATTCAAAATGCTAAATGTGCAAATAAAGAATTCTATAAAATACTCAATGAATTTCAGTAAACCAAATTGCCTAGAAGGAACTCATCCTGTTACTCAAGATTTCACAGACAAACTGGCAAATCATTACGTGGACAAAGCAGACACGTTGGACTCGTACTTAAAACAGAGACAAAGCATCAGTACTAAACCTTTTACAAAACAACAATCCAAGAATTCTCTAACCCAGCCTCTCCTTTCCTTCCAACACATCTCACACAATGAATGTATGGACCTGGCAAAGCAAGCAGGCTTGCCGGCAGCCCTTCTGACCCGTGTCCACCGCAAACTTTCAAGACAATTCTTTTATCAACCTCTGCTGCCACTCCAGTAAGAATAATCATCAACGATTCCTTAACTACCTGAATATTTCCAGAAGAACTAAAAAAGTCATACATACGCCCTTTACTGAAGAAAACATACTTGGACCCACTGAACCCCGACAACTACAGACCCATTACGAATGGACCTTTTCTGGGCAAACTGATAGAAAGAGCAGCGTTCGCCCAGATGTAACAATTCATTGAAAAGAATGCCATACTTTCAGACTTCCAAACAGGATTCCGTCTGGGAAGAGGCACAGAATCTGCCCTCCTTGCCATCTGAGATGACCTGAAGAACACAGTAGACTGCAACGGGGTTGCTGCGCTACTCCTCTTGGACCTCTCGGCTGCCTTTGACACGGTTGACCATGACACTCTGAAACAAAGCTGAAATGACCATGGACTCCAAGCTATCGATGAATGCCCAAGTGGACAAACTAGCAAGATCAAGCTTTGTCACTATATAAACACTGCGACGAATTTTCCCCCATTTGGGATTTCCACACAAGGTTCAAGCTACCATCTCTCTTGTTCTGTCCAAACTTGATTACGCCAATAGCCTCTACCACGGATCACCTTTAACAACCATGAAAAGACTACAACGGATTCAGAACTCGGCTGCCAGACTACTCTTGCATATCAAACTGCGAGACCACATCTCACCTGCCTTGAAAGCCCTGCATTGGTTACCGGTTGCCAGAAGAACCACGTTCAAGCTGCTTTGTATCACCCACAAAGCAATACATGGAATGGGACCGCTCTTCATCAGGAATAAAATCACCAAACACATTCAACAAAGGAACCTCCGCTCTAAAGTGGCACCTCGCCTCAAAATCCCAAGATACAAGAAAAAAACCATGGGTGGCACATCCTTCTTTGTTCAAGCAGCCAAACTATGGAACTCTTTACCCCCCAACATAAGATCCATGGACAACCACCTTATCTTCAGAAAACTACTCAAGAATTGGCTCTTCCCCACATAAGCACCATACGCAAACAGAAATTTACAGCATATCCCTCTGTATATAAGCATTTTTTTTTTACTATAGATATATACCTATCTTTGTGTATTGCTTTGTATAAACATATAGAATAATTATGTTGTTAAAAAATAAATACAAATACATTTTTAAAGTACAACAACCAGACTTTATCTAATGCATCTTTTTACTTCCTTTATGCATCTATATACCTTCCATGTACTTGGATCTATATATTTATTACTTTTCTCCTAAAAAAGCATATCCAATGCACTACCCTATTTCTCATCCTATACCTCTATCAATATCTTTAATCTACATATACCTACTTCCTTTATGCATCTATATACTTTCCATGTACTTATGGATCTAGATATTTATCACTTTCTTCCAATTCAGCATATCCAATGCACTATCCTATTTCTCACCCTATACTTCTCTCAATAAATCTCAATATATCTTCTACCCCAACTTTCTGACTCATCTCAAACTTCTTTCTACTAC
The DNA here is from genome assembly GCA_963921515.1 of Calotriton arnoldi. Taxonomy (NCBI): domain Eukaryota; kingdom Metazoa; phylum Chordata; class Amphibia; order Caudata; family Salamandridae; genus Calotriton; species Calotriton arnoldi. The sequence continues at coordinate 80,695 of CAWUFW010002494.1, read as the reverse complement.
TCTTTCCAATGCACTACCCTATTTCTCACCCTATACCTCTATCAATGTATCCTCTACATCCACTCTCACATTTATCCCAAACCCCATACCACTACTATGATCCCCAAAATAACCCTTTCCATTGCAACACCCATTGATTTTGACGCTGCCCAATATTTACAAGGGCAGCGTAACTATAGGGCAGCGCCAAAATTAAGACCAGGGAAAACCTGGTCTTACCCTTGAGAAATGAGGAGAAATGTTTATTTTCTCCTCGTTTTTGCTGTTTCCATGTGTGCTGCATTGTGCAGAACACATGAAAACAGCTAAACACCAATGATTGTTTATGTGCAGGAAGGTGTCCCTTCCTGCACATAAACAATCATTTAAAAAAAATGCTGTTGTGCAATTTCTATGTGTACTGAATTGAGCAGCACACATAGAAGTTAAAAAACAGCATTTTAAGATTGTTTTTGTGCAAGAAGGGAGACCTTCCTGCACATAAACAATCTTCCCTTTAACACAGACACACTTGCACTTTGGTGCAAGGGTGCCTGCGTTGGCGCTAGGCAGCTAAATTTAGAGCCAACGCAGGGGGAAATGCAGGGTTGCACCAAATTCTCGTGAATATGGTGCAGCCCTGCGTTTCTAAAGTGACAGAGTGTGTTGTTAGCCTTCTTGGCTTTTGCTTTCTTGCCGTCAGTGCGTCGGGTATGCCCAGACGTGGGTCCCGGGCTCACTGTGCCATTGAATTCAAACTAGCCTGGGTGATGTTCTGAAACCGGTCCCAGGATGCTTGTTTTTGGTCCAAGGAGGACCTGGCTTGGCAGTTCGGTCTGGACTGTTCTTATGAGGCACAGGGTCAAGACTGATTTGCATATGGATGGGTCTAAACTGGGGTGGCATGGTGAGCAAAAGAGCAATGGATTTAACCCAGATCTATTGACTGGGGGAGAATGTTTGATTTGCTCTGCAATCCAGCCATTATCTGTGTGTCTTTTGCTTTCTTGGCTTAACGACATGCTTCTCCAATTAACTTGTACATATGCCCCTGAGTTTTCACGCCTCTGATGTGGAGAGCCTCGAAAATTCCGCCAGAACCGATGCTCCCAAAGAGGTCCTGTGATTCAGCTGGCTGACGTAGATGAGCTCCTTCTCGGATCCAGCTAGCACCCTGGCCTGCCGACGGTCCAATTGATGAGGATGTTTCCTCCAAAAAAAAGACTAAGTCAGAAGGCATACTTTCTACCTGACTAAACCTGGTCCCTGTATCTGACCTGAACCTTAACGTTTGACTTGGTCCAAGTCTGGCATGACCAGATATCCATGGTTGGCTCATTGTGCTTTTTGATGCTAGAAACATATACAACTTTGAAAACTCACATCTCCGGTTCCCTACAGCTAATTTTCATCATTGATCTGTGTATTTGTTCAATATCATTTTTTTCTATTTTTATAATTTGGAGTGGGATTTTTATTGTGTTGTGCTTTCTACTTTTTAACTATTTTGTTACTTATAAATGCTTTACAAATTTCACTTAAGTTAAGCCTGCTCGGTTCTACAGCTACCAAGGGTTCTATAGCTACCAAGGGTTGAGCACAGGTTTTAAATTATTGAAGTAGTGCCATTATTATTTGAAGAGGACGACCATCCACTCCAACTAATAATTCACTTTATCACATCCACCACAAGTAATAATGTTACTATTCTTGTTAGGTCCAGTAAACGTTTCAGTAATTTAAAGTAGAGCTCAAACCATGGTAGGCTATGACACAGAGCAGACAGGCTTAATTTAACGAAATGTGTAAAGAATTTAGATGTACCAAAACACTTAAAAAGTAGAAAACACAGCACAAACAAAATGCTACTCCAATATATAAAAATACACATTATTTTAATAAACAAAATGACACAAAAACAGCAAAAATCCAGGGGAACTGGAGATATGAATGTTTTAAATTTGATATAAAATTTGCCACAGAAAGTTCAAATCACCAACAACAGGCAACTGGTCGCATTAAACTAGAACAATGGTAAGGTTTAAGGCTGATCGCAATGGATGGCAAATTGGATACGTAGATCTTATTGGTCCCAGTCATAAAGTTACCTTTACAATTTAGAAAATTTCAGAGAATGGAGAGTCTGCAGTGTGGCAAAAATGTAGACTGGATCTGAAGAGGGACTCATGGAAGACAGGTTGATGAAGGACAAGGTATCGGTGAAGCCATCAACAATTGTGGGTAAAGTTCAAGAGGGAAATTTCCAGGGTTGGTGCCCAGGGAGTCATTGACACCGATCAGTTGCTGCTTGGTATTGAGCCCGGTAAAGTATTCTACTTTCGGACTTGGACTTTTTCTGGAAGTTGGATTTCCTTAGTGGGGCAAGCCTGCAAGCTGTGGCAGAGGAGAGTTCAAGGTCATTTGATGTGGGTCGGTGTAGGGCCTGGTAAAATCAGTTTGCTGCACCGGAAAAGAATGTAGCTGGAGCTGCAGCAAAGTCAGGCCCCTCAACAATACATCCTTGGCAGATCGGTTGGCGGCTTGGTTCTGATCCCTCGACAGCATTTCAGGCAAAAAGCTAGCAAAATGTTTCTAAGTCCCAAGTTTGTAGGTTTAGGCTGGAGAAGTATACTGACCCCAGTCAAGGATTCCAGGACCTCAGGAAAAAGACTTGGGGGTCACGATTCACTTCAAAGAACAACAGGGTCCACTGCATGTCCAGTTAAAACTGGTCACCTGTGCTCTTCTAGGGAAGCAGGCTTTTTACAGCTTTAGTGTCCCTGTAGCTTAACAGGAGGTCAGCCAACTGCCCATTGGAGTGCACTTCTTTGACTTGGGTACAAGTGGGAGCAGATCCAGCTGTTAGGGTTCTCCTCACAGGCCCCAACAACAGGTGCGGTCCATCTTCTGTCTTCCACAGGTTCAGTAGTGTTCTGAGGAGGGTGCCTAGGTTTGCATTTATGCCTGTCACTAGCCTGTGGGTGGGTGTGACTCCTGGCCCCTAACCAACTGGAAACAAAATTCCCAGAGGTAACCTACTCTCTTTTGTAGCAGTTCCTGTGTGCCCTACTACAAGCAATCCCACACAGCCTCTCTCTACCTAAATCCAACATGGCAGAACCTTCCATCCCCTGTGCAGAGCTCCTGTGCCCATTCTATAGAGATGGCCAGGGAAATGAGCAACCCCTCTTCTGTGGATACTCAAAACTGGTTTGGGGGCAGATCCTGTCCCACTGGGATTGGTGCTTGGCTTGCTAGAGGGACAAAGGAAGGGTGGGATATGCCCTGTTGTTGGCTACATCTGCCTGTGACCCAGTAGGCCTCTTTGAAGTTAATTAAGTTCCTGGACACAGCTTGGATGGTCCTTCTCTCAAAGGAAAAAGACAACTTCCCCTGCCAAAGGCCTTTGTCTCAGCTCTGGGAACAAGTTCACACCTCATCAAAGAGGCTATTCAGCTCCTGGATAACAGTTGGAAGCTCATGCAAATGGACTTCTACAGAGTTTAGGCAGGTAAAAGGTCTAAAATATTTAGTACAAATCTAACTTTAAAATGAACTGGGCTTGTAATAAAAAAAAATGTAAGTCCTAGAATTAACTTTTTAGCTGGTTTCTAGGTGGAGATATCATTATTAATTTCCATATTGTGTCTAAGTGCTTTTCTTTGGAACAAACTAACCCTGCTACAGTGAAAATAGATTTTAGGTCATTGTCATTGTAAGGAAATGTTTCACATTAAACGTTTACATGTCCTGCTTTTAAATACCATGCACCCTGCCTTATTGGGCATTAAGGCCTACTTACAGGTGAATTATTAATGTTTAAAAGAAGGCTTTAGGTCTGTCAAAAGGGGTTATTCTGACAGTTCGAATTTGCAGTTTTAAAACGGCACAGACAGATACAGTAGTAGGCCTGCAGTCGTGGTGTATACTATCAATCTAGTGGTGGCACAATGTGGGTTGCAATCCACTAGTGACATTAAACCTACAAGACCTAGGTGCACTTTGAACCATATACTAAGGAGCTACAGGTAAGTTAAATAGGTCAATTAGGAGTATAGCCAATTTCGGCATGTTTTCGGGGTCAAAGCATACACAGTGGGAACTGGACAGCTGTATCCCAGTGTGCAGCGTCCAAGAACCAGCAGTAAAATCTAGCAAAAGTGGAGGTGACCACACAAAAGGGGACATTTTCCCACAATTGTCAATATGTCAAAATATGATTATTTTGATATGTATTGCTACATTCTTCAGTACAACAGTGAGTTTAGGCCTGCAGAAGAAGTCTCAAAGTTGCAATTTTAAATTCACACATATGCTTGATAAAGGCGTACACTGCAGACCGCTTGCGAGATCTGACCTTTATGACACTGTTGCCTTCTGCACCATATTACTGCGAACTTAATAAAGAGTTAACTATGCCAGTTCAAATTAGCCACTGTTGTAGGGTGCAGAGGACAACCACTAGAAGGTGTTTAGCATCCACTCAATTCCCATAGTCAAAATTGGCCAGGTAATCTAACCCAACATAAGCTGAAAATTGGGAAAACCTGGCATTAACAGGAATTTTCTTGAAACTGGCATTAGGGAAGTATTCTTAGTAATATGATATGTTTTTATGGCATTATTCATATTCTGAAATGTAATCTCAGTTTCTCTGTAACTTCTCTGTGTCTCTGCCTAACACAAGGGGGTATATTTAGTAATATTAATTCCCTCTGTTAGACAAGCTCAACTGTTTTAGGTTTATAAGAGTTTTTAACACACAATTTAATAGCTGGTTTATCTTGGCTGATCCAATTTAGGTGGCAAAAAATGAGCACAATATTGAGACTGCGCTGCTTTACTCTTTAGGGTCAGTAGTGCTCGCACAATTTGGGGCCACTGGCTGAATGAGGGAAGGAGCGACAGTCCCCATGTATAATAGAAGTCAGTAGAAAATGATGGAAAGCAGTGGTACTTGGACTGGAGGGCTTAAAGGGTCACACAAAGTATGGAAAGGTTATTATGACAGTGCAGGGTTAAGACACATTTGGTTCAAGAGCCATCGATATCACTTATGTAGCAAATGTATTGGGTTGGCACACAAGTCTCACAAAGTTAGTTGCTTGGGGAGTTGCTGATATGCAAGGAACTCAGGATGATGACACATAAAGTTGTATGCCAAAATAACTAGACTAGAATAGTGACCTGAAAATACATTGACTCAGAAGAATTGACTACCACTACATCATCAAAGTCGCACTCAGGTCACCACTAACCTGTAAGTTGCAGCGGAAACAACATGGAACCCATCATGCTCCTTCCTAATCAACAGTGCTATGACTGTACTCAGCACTGATAGTGAAGAGGGGAGAAGGAGGATGAGGATGTAAGATAAGGCACACAAGAGACATTGTTGGTTTGTAGTCACATATTTCGTCTCGTCAGACAGACTCTGTTGGATTTTTGCAGTCTCTAATGAGTGAGAGCTTTTTTATACTAATCAGAACACAAAGCTACTGCTACTGTCTACTCTTACATCAACTTTAATATGCACAGATTACTAATTTACATAGATTTTACACCAATAGTAACATACTAGTGAAAACGAGACATGTACAAGATTTACTCTAGTAACTGATCCACTCTGATAAACATTTAACATATCACATTACCTTTATCTTGTTACAGTCAACATAATTGTCATTAGCCTGGTCTTGTTCTGATATCTTATAAAAGTTGTTCATTCAACACCTATTTGAGAGTGGGACAGAATCCCAGTACATAGGTGCAGGAGACAGAACAGATCTAACAGTATCCCAATATCCTAACAAGTAATAACTAACTCTTCCTAGCTATCCTTAACCTGAGGCCTCTGAAGAGAGAATTGGGAAATGTAAAATATATCAAAGGATGCAAGGAAATTCTTTCAGGTGACACTGCAGAAGGAATCTCAAGAAGCACTATAATTGGAAAATCATTGAATCATCACAATGTCTGGCTTGAAGATAATCTCAGCTGAAGAGTCAGGAACACAGGTGAAGAGCTGAGCCCAAGCAAAGGAACACAATGAAGAGTGTAGCCAAAACAGAAGAACACAGTTGAAGAGCAAAGCCCAAAAAGAGGCTTCCTGTTATCAACCGTAAGGAAAGTAAAGCACCTAGCCATACCCTGGGTGTTAGTTTAAAAAAAACTGCAGGAACCTAGATTTCTTCATAGGATCATTGACTTCCAGAGATCTTGAATCATTCAGTCATACCTCGAATCCAGGGATCCTCGAATCCTGTAATAGATCCTCAAATCGTGCCATAGCATCACACTGATGATGCATACTGTCACAGCTTTTAGTGTACCTGCATTTATAGGCTGTGATGGTGATTGGTGGGGGGTAACAACTGGACAGCACACAAGCCGGAGTGGAATGACTCCTGTCGCGCAGCTCAAGCAGCATCCTCAGTGGTAATGCCCTGATCATGCAGTGAAAGGGGTGATAAATAATGCCCAGGGTCAGAGGTGGATGGGAGTCAGGCAAGCACCTTTTACAAGTATGTGATTCAAGACAATGTGTCAGGAAAGAACCGTGTGCACAGCTTGGTGAAGCTACACTTACTAAACCAAATTTTAACACAATATTGTCACGAGCTTATGCATCGTATAACAAAACCAATAGTCTCACAATAATCTCAACATTGGTTTTCATTTACTTTCAATGAAACAAGACTTTGAGCGACATTCAAAGTATGCAAATACAATTATCATTGCTTCATGATCATCAATGCGTAAAAAACATTACACAATTACAACATTATAGCCATGTAAACACGGTAAATGGCAATTGATGATCTTCGGCCCAATGCATTTCGGGACCTAGAGTCCCTTCTTCAGGGGCCACTGTGAGAAAAACAAACATATATCTCGATTATGGAATTACAATGCAAAACATTATGCTTCAGTTCTATGCAAAAATAGCCACCCAGCTCCAAAGTCACCCCAAGGAACATAAATCACTGGAAAAAAGAAATATCAGAATAAAGGAATATGCACCTTGTATGTACATGAGCAAGAAAGCTAGTATAAACAAATACCAAACATACAGGAACAACTATAGACTATGCACGAAGCAGAATAGGTGACAAGAACCCACACCTAGATGCCCAAAGGAATCGAGTGATAGTGATGGAAAGAACGATACCCTGGAGAAACAACGCCAAAAGGAAAGCAAAATACACGACACCCATGAAGCACAACCAAAGTGCGAGGCACGAGTGATGTGAACAATAGAAAATACGTGGCACTTACATAAAATGACACCAAATGCTGATACCCTAAACAGCAGTAGGTAGCCGCAAGCTTCTGCAACACAAAAAAGGGAAATTGCCGACCCGTAAGGTATTGAACATGCACAACGTGTGAACAAAGAAAAGAAAAAAGGCCTGCTCGTACCTGTGCAACCAAAGTAACCTGGTTTCCTGTGTTTAAAGGGCGGGCCACCTACGGCAAAAAACAGTACACTGAGTTCGAGTGTGGGCTAAAAAATATAACAAAACAAGTTCGCGTGTGGGCTAAAAAATATAACAAAACAAGTACGGGGGAAACCTCAAAGAGAAACAGACCTGGTGGTGCACCGAAGATAGGTAAACACGCTCCTCTCGCCGAGGCGGAGGAGAAAATGCTGCTGCGAACGCGTACACAGACAAGCTTCACTACAATAAAGTTTGAAATAGGTCACGTGGTCCCAAAAGCGGTCAAAAAGAAAAAGCCAATACAGCGGCCATCTTGAAGAGGTGTAGGTATGCTAAACAAAAATCCAACCAGTAAATAAAAAATGCACAATAAACGCGGCGAAAAATGCAGGGTGCTGATGAACAAAATGGAATACTACAAAACCGACATAATGGTAAACTGAGAGTCAAAAAAACAACAATACGGGAAAACAAAGTGGCGTCACTGAAACGTAAGCCCACATAGAATGAAAACAAAAATATAAAACGTGGAAAGCAAAAACGTGGTGCTGAGCTAGAGGTTAACAAAGAACTCGTAGACAAGTAGGGTGCGGCAGATACAAACATATATATAAATGATAGAAAGACACCCATCACCAGTACACCGAAGGTAACTGAACAATATAACTGCCCTGAAAATGTCAGTCATATGACTTCCCCCTGAACACATAAGCAATACATGAAGAAATACACAACATTGTGCTGATACCACAGCAAATACATGATTGCACATAGAAGTTGAACTGCAAAACACATGACAGTGAATGTGTACGTGTGAATAACGCAAATGAAAATATGGGTGTAAAATGTACAGAGATGTGTTTGCCTCCTATGGAGCTAAATGACATAACAAGACCTGAGATGACGATAGTATGTAAGGCAGGTGTTAGGTGTTAGAGAAAGCAACTCAAGTCCAATTTGTCGTTCAATCCCAACGGTTCCATGGTATTACATTTTTTGATCCACATTACTTCTCGTTGAGATAAAAACTGGCTGGGATCCCTGCCTTATTTGAATTGATCTTTTTCTACCACCAAGAATCGCACTTGGGAAATATTGTGCTGTTGTTGTAACCAGTGAACTACCAAGTTAGAGTTTGTGTTCTTGGTGCAAATCATGCTTTTGTGCTCACCAATTCTTATTTTGATTTTCCTTTCGGTTTTGCCGATATACAAGAGTCCACACAGACATTTGATGCTGTAAATGACATTAGTGGTGTTACAATCCGCTGTAAACTGTAATGAAGTTTTTTCACCGGTTCTGGGATGAGTCACGAAATTTTGTTGCATGACATTCTTGCAATGCGTACAGTTGTTGCACTTTCTCATACCCAAACCGTGGGAAGTGACGGTATCTTTTTTGGCTGACAGCGATTCCTTGAGGTTGAGACTGCATTTGTACGCAAATAGAGGTTGATGTCTGAAAGAGTTGCCGAAATCTCCCTCTTTTTGTAATAGTTCCCAACGTTTGATGATGATTTTCTTGATGCTTGCAGATCTCGTAGAAAATTTAGAGACAAAAGCGATGCGATTAGTGATGGTCTTTTTTGGTTTGCTGCTGAGCAAATCGTTACGGTGAATGTTAGCCACTCGTACTTCAGCTTTTGCTATGCATTCTTCAGGATATCCACGATTCAAAAATCTGTTTTTGATGCGCATCATGTCATGGTTGAAAGCTTCCGGTGAGGAGGAAATCCTTTTAATGCATAGCATTTGCGAAAATGGTAAGTTCTGAATTAACTGCGGGGAGTGGAAACTCTGAAAGAGCAGTGTATTGTTGCGATCTGTTGGTTTCACAAAAACTTTCGTATGGATAGCTTGATCACTTTTAGCAACTAAAACATCCAAAAAAGGCAATTCCACGGTGCTAATGTTATGCGTAAATCTGACTCTGGGGTTTTGTTTGTTGAGTGCCCTGATGTTGTTTTCCAATGACTCTGTCGTATTTGACCAAATGAGAAAAATGTCGTCGATGAACCGACGGTACATCACCAGATGTTCATTCCATGCAGCGTCTTGCAAAATATGCTGTTCCTCAAAAGAGGCCATGAAAATGTTTGCGTAGGTGGGGGCCCCCCCAAAACCCATGCTGGTCCCGCTGATCTGAAGAAAAAACTCATTTTCCCACCAAAAGTAACTGTGCTGAAGACAAAATAACAATACCTCCAACAAAAAAACTTTATGTGCACCGATCTTCTGTTGTTTTAATAGAGCCCATTACACGGCTTCGATTCCTTCCTGTAGGAGAATGGACGTGTACAGAGATGTAACGTCAGTGGTGCAGAGCACCCAATCTTGGCTATTAGTAGTGTCAAGGCTCTGTAACTGGTTCAAAAAATCCGTAGTGTCACGTACATTGGTTTTCCAAGAGTTGACAAAATTCTGTAAAAATTGATCAATATATTTGCCCAGAGGTTCAAATACTGAACCTACACCTGAAACGATCGGTCTGAAAGGTGGATCTGTGGGATGTTTGTGAATTTTGGGAAGCAAATATAGATGTGGACGTTTGGGGAATTGCTTGGTGAGAAAACTTTTGGTTTTGAGTGAAATCCAGTCCATGTCAACTGCGTGCTCCAGTATTTTGTTCAAAGTTTGAACAATGTCATTGGTGGGATCATGATCGAGTTTAAGGTAGGTTGACTCATCTGTCAAGTGTTGTCGTACTTTGTTGTGATAGTAAGTGGTATCCATGATTATTAGTGCGCCACCTTTATCTGCCTGTTGAAATGTAAGTTCCTTCTTTTTGGCCAGTTGCTGTAAAATGCTTCTTTCAGTTTTAGTAAAGTTTGACTTTTTGGATGGTTTAAACTCAAGTTTTCTCAAATCTTGCAAAACTAAAGATTCGAACATGTCAATAGTTTTGTGAGATACCGGTGCGGTATACGTGCTTTTGGATCTGAATTCCACAAATTCATGTGGTTCTTGTGGTTGACTGTCAGGAATCACATTGTCAAAAAAATGGCGTAATTTGATGGTGCGCATAAATCTGTAAAATGCGATCTCTGTTTCAGGGAGATTCGTGTTGTAAGTGGAAACAAAAGAGGTTCCTTTGTTCAAGACTTGCAATTGTTTCTGAGACAAACTTGCCGAGGAGATGTTCATGACTATGTTTTTTGACTCCGTAGGTTCTGGCGTCCCTTTTCCTTGGGTTTGTCTTTTTCCTCTCCTTGTTTTGACCTTTCGTTAGATTTGCTGAATAGCTGGTCTGGAGGTTGTGATGGTTGCTGACCTTTGGACAAAAAAGATTCAGTATGACTCATGGGCCGTTGTTGCGAGGTTTCCCCACTTGCTGATCTGCTTGTAGATAGTCCATCACCGTGGGCCTCCATATCGAGAGGAGTTCTTGTAGGTAACAGTTCACGGTCGGACACAACGCTTTCCTCCGACGAGGTGTGTTGATTTTTGGCTGGTCTGCGCGGTGAGTACATATCGGCCCAAGTATACTCCTCGTTGAGGCGGTAATCGATGGTGTCGCGTTTAAACTTTCTTAATTTTCGTTCTTGTAGCTCATTGCCATAACTGTCCAATTTGATGTTAATTTGTTCAAGTGTTTTGGACCATTCCTCCGGGTCCACACGTTCAGAAAGATCACGGTGAATATTGTGTATTTCCTCCTCGAGTTCGCCTATAGTTTTGGACAGTTCCTCCACTATTAATAAAATCAGATCAAGAGAACACTTATTCAACACCGCATACCATTTATCCATGAATTGTTTATTGAATTGTAGACGGAAAAGTAGAGGTTAATGGCAAGTCTCAAACCTCTTGGAATGCGTTGATGTTTATGATACTGAATAAGCGTCGAGGCATGCAGCCTCTGATTCAGTTCGCGACACATGATGAACTCCAAATGTCGTAGTTGTTGTACGGTGGATCCTTGATGGGTGTCAAAGGATTTGGTGGTTTTAATTAATGCATACATTTCTGTAGCCTGTTTTGCAGTGTAAGCTTTGGTTTCTGCTCTGTTCTCTGTTGTACTGGCTATGCTCTCAAACGAGGCCATTGTACAATAAAACTGGGTGCAAGTGGCAAGAGTTGGCAGTTAGCGCTTAAATACAAAAATGAGAAGTTGACACTTGCACACCCAAAGGTACAAATGAGTTATCTAGAAAGTTCACGGATTGGATGTTACCAAATTAAATTAAACTGGAGCTTGCTACACGGTGTCAGGGGGCTGCCAATCCCTCAGGAAACGTTTACGTGTATGTGATTCAAGACAATGTGTCAGGAATGAACCGTGTGCACAGCTTGGTGAAGATACACTTACTAAACCAAATTTTAACACAATATTGTCACGAGCTTATGCATCGTATAACAAAAACAATAGTCTCACAATAATCTCAACATTGGTTTTCATTTACTTTCAATGAAACAAGACTTTGAGCGTCATTCAAAGTATACAAATACAATTATCATTGCTTCATGATAATCAATGCATAAAAAACAATTCACAATTACAACATTATAACCATGTAAACACTGTAAATGGCAATTGATGATCTTCGGCCCAATGCATTTCGGGACCTAGAGTCCCTTCTTCAGGGGCCACTGTGAGAAAAACAAACATATATCTCGATTATGGAATTACAATGCAAAACATTATGCTTCAGTTCTATGCAAAAATAGCCACCCAGCTCCAAAGTCACCCAAGGAACATAAATCACCGGAAAAAAGAAATATCAGAATAAAGGAATATGCACCTTGTATGTACATGAGCAAGAAAGCTAGTATAAACAAATACCAAACATACAGGAACAACTATAGACTATGCACGAAGCAGCATAGGTGACAAGAACCCACACCTAGATGCCCAAAGTAATCGAGTGATAGTGATGGAAAGAACGATACCCTGGAGAAACAACGCCAAAAGGAAAGCAAAAAACGCAACACCCATGCAGCACAACCAAATTGCGAAGCACGAGTGATGTGAACAATAGAAAACACGTGGCACTTACATAAAATAACACCAAATGCTGATACCCTAAACAGCGGCAGGTCGTTTCAGGTGTAGGTTCAGTATTTGAACCTCTGGGCAAATATATAGATACATTTTTACAGAATTTTGTCAACTCTTGGAAAACCAATGTACGTGACACTACGGATTTTTTGAACCAGTTACAGAGCCTTGACACTACTAATAGCCAAGATTGGGTGCTCTGCACCATTGACATTACATCTCTGTACACGTCCATTCCCATACAGGAAGGAATCGAAGCCATGGAATGGGCTCTATTAAAACAACAGAAGATCGGTGCACATAAAGTTTTTTTGTTGGAGTTATTGTTATTTTGTCTTCAGCACAGTTACTTTCGGTGGGAAAATGAGTTTTTTCTTCAGATCAGCGGGACCAGCATGGGTTTTGGGGGGGCCCCCACCTACGCAAACATTTTCATGGCCTCTTTTGAGGGACAGCATATTTTGCAAGACGCTGCATGGAATGAACATCTGGTGATGTACCGTCGGTTCATCGACGACATTTTTCTCATTTGGTCACATACGACAGAGACATTGGAAAACAACATCAGGGCACTCAACAAACAAAACCCCAGAATCAGATTTACGCATAACATTAGCACCGTGGAATTGCCTTTTTTGGATGTTTTAGTTGCTAAAAGTGATCAAGCTATCCATGCGAAAGTTTTTGTGAAACCAACAGATCGCAACAATACACTGCTCTTTCAGAGTTTCCACTCCCCGCAGTTAATTCAGAACTTACCATTTTCGCAAATGCTACGCATTAAAAGGATTTCCTCCTCACCAGAAGCTTTCAACCATGACATGATGCGCATCAAAAACAGATTTTTGAATCGTGGATATCCTGAAGAATGCATAGCAAAAGCTGAAGTACGAGTGGCTAACATTCACCGTAACGATTTGCTCAGCAGCAAACCAAAAAAGACCATCACTAATCGCATCGCTTTTGTCTCTAAATTTTCTACGAGATCTGCAAGCATCAAGAAAATCATCATCAAACGTTGGGAACTATTACAAAAAGAGGGAGATTTCGGCAACTCTTTCAGACATCAACCTCTATTTGCGTACAAACGCAGTCTCAACCTCAAGGAATCGTTGTCAGCCAAAAAAGATACCGTCACTTCCCACGGTTTGGGTATGAGAAAGTGCAACAACTGTACGCATTGCAAGAATGTCATGCAACAAAATTTTGTGACTCATCCCAGAACCGGTGAAAAAACTTCATTACAGTTTACAGCGGATTGTAACACCACTAATGTCATTTACAGCATCAAATGTTCGTGTGGACTCTTGTATATCGGCAAAACCGAAAGGAAAATCAAAATAAGAATTGGTGAGCACAAAAGCATGATTCGCACCAAGAACACAAACTCTAACTTGGTAGTTCACTGGTTACAACAGCAGCACAATATTTCCCAAGTGCGATTCTTGGTGGTAGAAAAAGTTCAATTCAAAGAAGGCAGGGATCCCAGCCAGTTTTTATCTCAACGAGAAGTAATGTGGATCAAAAAATTTAATACCATGGAACCGTTGGGTTTGAACGACAAATTGGACTTGAGTTGCTTTCTCTAATTTCATGATCATACCTAACACCTGCCTTACATACTATCGTCATCTCAGGTCCCGTTATGTCGTTTAGCTCCATTGGAGGCAAACACATCTCTGTACATTTTACACCCATATTTTCATTTGCGTTATTCACACGAACACATTCACTGTCATGTGTTTTGCAGTTCAACTTCTATGTGCAATCATGTATTTGCTGTGGTATCAGCACAATGTTGTGTATTTCTTCATGTATTGCTTATGTGTTCAGGGGGAAGTCATATGACTGACATTTTCAGGGCAGTTATATTGTTCAGTTACCTTCGGTGTACTGGTGATGGGCGTCTTTCTATCATTTATATATATGTTTGTATCTGCCGCACCCTACTTGTCTACGAGTTCTTTGTTAACCTCTAGCTCAGCACCACGTTTTTGCTTTCCACGTTTTATATTTTTGTTTTCATTCTATGTGGACTTACGTTTCAGTGACGCCACTTTGTTTTCCCGTATTGTTGTTTTTTTGACTCTCAGTTTACCATTATGTCGGTTTCTTAGTATTCCATTTTGTTCATCAACACCCTGCATTTTTCGCCGCGTTTGTTGTGCATTTTTTATTTACTGGTTGGATTTTTGTTTAGCATACCTACACCTCTTCAAGATGGCCGCTGTATTGGCTTTTTCTTTTTGACCGCTTTTGGGACCACGTGACCTATTTCAAACTTTATTGTAGTGAAGCTTGTCTGTGTACGCGTTCGCAGCAGCATTTTCTCATCCGCCTCAGAGAGAGGAGCGTGTTTACCTATCTTCGGTGCACCACCAGGTCTGTTACTCTTTGAGGTTTCCCCCGTACTTGTTTTGTTATATTTTTTAGCCCACACGCGAACTTGATTTGTTATATTTTTTAGCCCACACTCGAACTCAGTGTACTGTTTTTTGCCGTAGGTGGCCCACCCTTTAAACACAGGAAACCAGGTTACTTTGGTTGCACAGGTATGAGCAGGTCTTTTTTCTTTTCTTTGTTCACACGTTGTGCATGTTAAATACCTTACGGGTCGGCAATTTCCCTTTTTTGTGTTGCAGAAGCTTGCGGCTACCTACCGCTGTTTAGGGTATCAGCATTTGGTGTTATTTTATGTAAGTGCCACGTGTTTTCTATTGTTCACATCACTCGTGCCTCGCACTTTGGTTGTGCTGCATGGGTGTCGTGTTTTTTGCTTTCCTTTTGGCGTTGTTTCTCCAGGGTATCGTTCTTTCCATCACTATCACTCGATTACTTTGGGCATCTAGGTGTGGGTTCTTGTCACCTATTCTGCTTCGTGCATAGTCTATAGTTGTTCCTGTATGTTTGGTATTTGTTTATACTAGCTTTCTTGCTCATGTACATACAAGGTGCATATTCCTTTATTATGATATTTCTTTTTTCCTGTGATTTATGTTCCTTGGGGTGACTTTGGAGCTGGGTGGCTATTTTTGCATAGAACTGAAGCATAATGTTTTGCATTGTAATTCCATAATCGAGATATATGTTTGTTTTTCTCACAGTGGCCCCTGAAGAAGGGACTCTAGGTCCCGAAATGCATTGGGCCGAAGATCATCAATTGCCATTTACCGTGTTTACATGGCTATAATGTTGTAATTGTGTAATGTTTTTTACGCATTGATTATCATGAAGCAATGATAATTGTATTTGCATACTTTGAATGATGCTCAAAGTCTTGTTTCATTGAAAGTAAATGAAAACCAATGTTGAGATTATTGTGAGACTATTGTTTTTGTTATATGATGCATAAGCTTGTGACAATATTGTGTTAAAATTTGGTTTAGTAAGTGTATCTTCACCAAGCTGTGCACACGGTTCATTCCTGACACATTGTCTTGAATCACATACACGTAAACGTTTCCTGAGGGATTGGCAGCCCCCTGACACCGTGTAGCACGCTCCAGTTTGATTTAATTTGGTAACATCCAATCCGTGAACTTTCTAGATAACTCATTTGTACCTTTGGGTGTGCAAGCGTCAACTTCTCATTTTTGTATTTAAGCACCTTTTACAAGCCATGGCAGTCATTTTAAGTATATATAGGCGGATATTTATTTACTATTCTAAACCCACATCAACTTGCCATCATGATGCTGTTCAAATCAATATTACAGAGTGAATGTATGAGTAATTGGATATTAAAAACAAGCATTTTCAATGCAATAGGTCTCGCATTTGTTAAAGTTAGAGCTGTTGGCGTTGAAAAAGACAATGTTTTTTACTTTTACTTTTTTATACCAATGGCAATAGCACTATGCAAATATGATTAATTAACTGCTAATAGAAACACGCAAGTAAAAACATTGTCATTTTCAACGCCAACAGCTCTAACTTTAACAAATGTGAGACCTATTGCACCGCAAATGCTTGATTCTAACTGGTGTTTCTTCAGTTTCTAGAGTTCAGAGTTCGGGCAGAATTGCTATTTCTTTATTTTGCACTCAGTGGTGCGCCTTCCTTGTTAGTACAATGAGCAACGTGTCCGGCAGCTCAAGTGTTAGGGAAAATGTTTCCGCAGGTGGCTCCACTTATAGGACAGGGGTTACCTTAAGTAAAAGACAGTCTATTAAACAAAAGCCTGCCTTTCATTGCTATCCATGCAGTCCCCAAAAAGACTGTCATGAAAAAATGCATTGGGTGAAAATGTGAACAATGTTTTAAAGTACAGATGCTTAGTACTGCCAGGGTGAACCCCGGATTCAGAAGAGAAAAGTTAAAAACCAAAGCCAGTCATCACCAAAAAGCACCGGGCAAGTGTCTTTCAGATGCGAATTTGTCATCCTGAAAAATTCCTCTAAACATTCCGCATATGCAACCGATTTTAGACACGAAGGGGCCTGGCGGTGCTGCTGCTGTGAGGTGCAGCTGGTGTAAGCAATGCCCTGCTCTCAACACCATCTCCAAACACTTGCGGGCCCCAGATTAGAACCCAAGAAGCGGCCAAAACCCTGGAAGTGATGCGCATGGGAGTCAGTTTAAATCAGGTTCCATGTCTTCCAGCTGCACAGGATAAAAGCTACTATCGGGTGGCAATAGGGTGTCTCTGCGGGATCCAGCACCGAGCTCTGCTGCGCCTACATTAATCACTGGCGCGTCCTGATAAGCCTTATGTCTACTACAAACTTCTGCAGAGGCAGCGTCAGCTCTTGCATACAAGTATTTGGCTAATGCACTCAAGAATGCTTCTCTGACGGGGTATTTGTAAATTGTGTACAGCACAATGATCTCATAGCGCACTTCTTGAGTAAAAGTACCCCTCCCTGCCTCCCTCTAAGAGATGCACTGGCACCAAGCAGCTTCGTGGGGGGTCAGAGCATACATCAAACACAGACCAGATGCCTGCTGGGCACTCCCTGCTACAAGGATTCAGCAAATATAAGAAGGCTATCGAACCCATCTTTTAAACGTGCGCAGAGGCCAAAGACGACTAATGCTTGCGAAACAGGAGGAAGGCCTTCTAGGTTTATGGCTCTATCTTTATTGTCAGAATAATAAAAAGCCACTACAACAAATCAAGGTCCAATGCAAAGAAAATACACGCACAGCAATTATATATGCCCCCATTATCCTATCTCTACAGTTAATACAGCCCCTCTTATTAAAAACAAACACTAAGCTTTGTCATCCCCCCTCAAAAAACACATCGCAAATCTATTTAGAACTTTTTTCCCAGAGGTCAAAATATGGGTGCGGTGGAAAAACAAAGTAGTTGGAGTGAGGCGGCTGTAAAACAAAACACAGCAGACAGAGCAGGTGGTGGCTTTGGAGGGGAGATGTTTCGTAAGGCAGAAATCTACAGCAAGCAGCTGTGCCTGAGCGCCCGATATATGACTGTATTGTGACCCAGTCAATGCAAGCCTTTCCCTCGTGGCTGTGGGCTTAGTTTCCATGCACATCCCTCTTGCTGAAAGGACTCTGCAGCTCTGTGTAACTAAATAGAAAAAAATGGCGGCGCGGACAGCGCTGCACAAAAGAGTGCACTGTAGTCGTACTGACAGCAGACTGGGACACAATGGTTGCTACCTGTGTGCCGCTATCAGCGAGTGCC
This sequence comes from Calotriton arnoldi, assembly GCA_963921515.1. NCBI lineage: Eukaryota > Metazoa > Chordata > Amphibia > Caudata > Salamandridae > Calotriton > Calotriton arnoldi. Next base: position 62,626 of record CAWUFW010002494.1, on the reverse strand, counting down.
TGTTTAAGTCAGGTCCTCTGTAGTGCACCCACCTTTAAAATGAAGCGCGGTGTGCTGCGCTGTGTAGTGCACCCACATGGCGATCCTCCAGATGCTGCGGGTGGGGGTGAACGCGGATGCAGGGGAGAGAGGGGAAAGAGAGCACGGACAGCGGGAGGGGTAAAGCATTGCGAGCGTTGTGGACAGGGCAGTAACAGAGGGCCTGGGGGCTGTGGCTCAGACGTGGTGGGGGCTACAGGTGCTCAGCGCACTCGGGGCAGCAGCACTCGGGGTAGCAGATGTCCACGCAGCTCTCGGTGATCCGTATGCGAAACCTACAAAACAACAAAGTAGTCCCTACATCAAAAGATATCGCCCTGCAGTGTACGTCTACTGTAGTTGGTCGATGCTGCTTCCTGCAGAAACGAAAGAAAACGGAAGTGACGGATGGGACCACTAGCCAACAATGAGCGAGGTAAGAAATGCAATGCCAGATTGGACCAATGGCAAGCGAAAAAACAAAAAGAAATGCAATGGGTGGAGTTTCGCTGGTATTACTAATTACTTAATGCCTTGGAGAGGCAGCACATGCGCTGCCTGTGCGAGACCTAAAAAAACTGTTTGCTACCACGCTGCACAAGGACCTCACAAATGTAATAGCATGTAACAACTCAGGTCTCACTCAAAGTCCAACTTTGGAATTTTACTCACAAGTGATTGCAGGTCATGCTATGTGGCAGTTACATGGTCCTGTGCTTGGCAAGTTCAAGGATTCCGACCTCCTTATGGCAAGTTTTTAAACACTGAACTTGGATTCTGGCTGAACAGGGGAAGGCCAGTGCTCATCTCACAGGGCCATCTACCTCCCCTGTCCTTCATTAGCAGCAACAGAGTTTCTTCCTCATGCATGGGGTATGCTCCTTACCCTTGAGTTGGAGACAGCCAAGATGTATGTCTCTAGTCTTCGCCTTCTACAATGTAGGTGTGCGGATCTTCAAAAGGGAAAGGTGAGAAATGCTTCAAAAGCAGCTTATACACTGTCCTGGAGGCATCTAGCCCTGCCAGACTCACTGTTAGACCTAATCCTTTTAAGGGATCCATAGGACTGGAAGTGCATTTTCTCTTCAGTGTGCCCTATCTGCATGGCAACTAGTTTCTACTGAAAATATGTTTCTTGTTTTGTGTTTTGCAACACAGAACAAAATATAGGATGCAGGGTGGATCAGACAGTATCTCTTCACTGTTAGAAGTGAGTAAAACAGTTTGACTATCACCAGTGGCGGCTCGCAGAGGGAAATCTATTGGGCGGGGTGGGGGTGGGCAGGGTGGGGGGGTAGTGGAGTCAGACATACGACGGGAAGGAGTAAAGTAAGTAAATAACTAAATAAAACTATTTACCTTGCGCTCGCTGCATCGCCAAGTTGGCAGACTCACTCAGACATTCAGTCCTGCATAAACTGAAACGCCCCGTGTTTATATATATATAAAACATATTTAAACTTTACAGAAACACACAGTCACTGGATAATGTCATCAGTGATGTCTATGGAGATGTCATCAGTGATGTCACTGACCATGTCATGAGTGATGTAATATGTGACATCATCAGCAGTGCATTGCGGGGGCGCGAGTTATAGTTACCTCAACTAACTATAACGGCCGAACTTCTCTGGTTTTGTACGAGTGAAATGTCCAACTAACTATAATGTCCCTGAAACCTGTGGTTTTTTCTGTGAATTTCTAAGGTTTTTTAAATGCTAATTTCTAACTATACCGTCCCTGAAACCTATGATTTGTTTCAGTGAATTTCAAAGGTTTTTTAAATGCAAATTTCTAACTATAACGTCCCTGAAACCTATGTTTTTTTCAGTGAATTTCAAAAGTTTTTTAAATGCTAATTTCTAACTATAACGTCCCTGAAACCTATGATTTTTTTTCAGTGAATTTCAAAGGTTTTTAAATGCTAATTTCTAACTATGCCTACAGAGGTAGGACATGTGCAGAAAAAGGAAGACAGGCACAGAAGGAAGCAAGAGAAATGCAGAAAGCGGCAACAGAAGTCCAGAAAGACGAAGAAAGGTGCAGAAAGAAGCAAGAGATATGCAGAAAGAACCAACAGAAGTGCATAAAGAGGCCTTGTTGCAAAGTGATCCTGTGCCCCCAACTCTTTGCTGACTGGTACTGGTGGTAAGTGACTCTGACTAACCAAGCCCGGAGCCAGTGCTATGCTGAAAGACACTTAGAATACAGTGAAAACACCTACATACACTAGGGTACACTATGTGTTGGGGCACCCCTGTGATTGGCATGGCCTATCCTGTAAGGCCATAGTACATAATAAGGCAGGGAGATTAAAACTACCTCTAAGTCAGAGGTGCAGAAAGAGGCAAGAGAAGTGCAGAAGGAAGCAACAGAGGTGCAGAAAGAGGCAAGAGAGGTTCAGAAACAGGCAGGAAAGGTGCAGAAAGAGGGAACAGGGGTGCAGAAAGAGGCAAGAGGGATACCGAAATTTGCAAAAGAGGAGCAGATTGAAGCAAGAGCAGTGCAGAAGGAACCAACAGAGGTGCAGAAAGAGGCAACAGGGGTGCAGAAAGAGGTAGGAGAGGTGCACAAAGAGGCAAGAAGGGTACAGAAAGAGGCAAAAGGGGTACAGAAAGAAGGAAGAGAAGTGCAGAAAGAAGCAACAGAGGTGCTGAAAGAGGCAAGAGAGATACAGAAAGAAGCAAGTGAGGAGCAGAAAGAGGCAAGAGAAGTGCAGAAAGAAGAAAGTGAGGTTCAGAAAGAGGCAAGAGAAGAGCAGAAAGTGGCAAGTGAGGTGCAGAAAGAGGCAAGAGAGGTATAGAAAGAGGCAAGATAAGTGTAGAAAGAGGCAAGAGAAGTGCAGAAAGAGTCACTTGAGGTGCAGAAAGAGGCAAGAGAGGTACAGAAAGAGGCTCGAGAAGTGCAGAAAGAGGCAAGAGAAGTGCAGAAAGAGGCTGCAGAGGTGGAGAAGGAAGAGAGTGAGGTGCAGAAGGAGGCAAGTGAGGTGCAGAAAGAGGCAAGATAGGTGCAGAAAGAAGAGAGTGGGGTTCAGAAAGAGGCAAGAGAAGAGCAGAAAGTGGCAAGTGAGGTGCAGAAAGAGGCAAGAGAGGTATAGAAAGAGGCAAGATAAGTGTTGAAAGAGGCAAGAGAAGTGCATAAAGAGGCACTTGAGGTGCAGAAAGAGGCAAGAGAGGTACAGAAAGAGGTTCGAGAGGTGCAGAAAGAGGTAAGAGAAGTGCAGAAAGAGGCAAGAGAGGGGCAGAAGGAAGAGAATGAGGTGCAGCAAGAGGCAAGTGAGAAGCAGAAAGAGGCAAGAGAGGTACAGAAAGAGGCAAGGGAAGTGTAGAAACAGGCAAGAGAAATGCATAAAGAGGCAAGAGAGTAGCAGAAAGAGGCAAGAGAGGTGTAGAAAGAAGCAAGAGAAGTGCAGAAAGAGGCCAGTGAGGTGCAGAAAGAGGCAAGAGTGGTGCAGAAAGAGGCAAGAGAGGTGCAGAAAGAGGCAAGAGAGGTGCAGAAAGAGGCAAGAGATCTGCAGAAAGAGGCAAGTGAAGTGCAGAAAGGAAACAGTGAGGTGCAGAAAGAGGAAGAAAGGTGCAGACCGATGCAAGAGAAATGCAGAAAGAGGCAAGAGAGGCACAGAAAGAAGAGAGGTTTGTGCACCATTAGTACCAATTTAACACCCACATTTAGCAATAAGTAACACATGACCATTCCAGCTTTGCAAAGGGCCTTCCACCACGCTGTAACACGTGAAGCTGCATTTTTGGGAACATTTAAGCCGTTTGAGTTAGAACCAAGGCTTTTTTTGTTCAAATTTGCAGATTAGGCAGCAGATGATGGAATATTTGGCAAATGCGGAAAATGTTTAATTATGTGAAAATTGGTGCAGCTGAACAGTCACATAATTCCAGTGGCCCTGCTCATACCTCTGACTAGGTCCAGAAGTGCTCCAAAGTGGTTCCTTCTTTTTTTGTGTCTCATTGAGTTTATAGTTTAGCTTCTATGGAAACAAGGAAGACTAAACCTGAGGTTACCACTCCACAACACAGACTACAATACCACATAATTACTCTCCAAAAACACATAATCCCACTCCACATAATTCCTATACACTAAATACCACATACTTTCTATTCACATAATTTCACTCCACAACATACCACATAATTCCACTACACACAATGTACATCCACTCTACACCAAAAAACATTAGTAAAAAACTTTTACATTTACAACGTCAATAGCTCTAACTCTCGCAAATGCGAAACCTTTGACATTGCAAATGCTTCTTTAACTAGTAGTCGCGTTTGCAGAGTGGTGGAGAAAGGGTGCTGGGCCTCCGACCAGTGCTCAGGAATTCCACTGCGTAGGACTTACAGGAGGTACCAGGAGGGCTTCTTGGCCCCCAAAGTCCCTCAGGAGTAAAGTGGACTTCATCCCCCATCCTGTAGTATGCCAGGAGGCGCGTTTTTGCAGAGTGGTGGAGAAAGGGGGTGTGGCCTCCGAAGACATCTTAGCAATCCCACTGTGTGGGACTTACTGGAGGTAACAAGAGGGGTAGTTGGCCCTCAAGGATATCCTTGAGGGCCAACTACCCCTCCTATTACCTCCAGTAAGTCCCACACAGCAGGATTGCTAAGTTCTCATAGCAGGCCACACCCCCTTTGCCCACCACTCTGCAAATGCACTACCTGGTGCGCTCTTGGATGGGGATTGAAGTCCCCTTCGCTGCTGGGGGTCCTTAGGGGCCAACTAGCCTACCTCTTACCTCCAGTAAGCCCCACACAGTGGAATTGCTGAGAGGTGGACACAGGCCACGCCCCCTTTCTCCATCCCTCTGCAAACGCACCTCTTGCCACGCTCTTTGTTGGGGGATGAACTCCCCTTTCCTCCTGAGGGTCCTTGGGGCCCAACTAGCCCTCCTGTTACCTCCAGTAAGCCCCATACAGCTGGTTGGCTGAGAGTGCTCGAAGGCCACACCCCCTTTTTACACCATTCTGCAAACGTGGCTCCTGGTGCACTGCTGCTCGGGGGATGAAGTCAGCACACAGGAGAACCTCATCGCCACATATTCTTTTTAATTAAAAAAATATATTTTTAAAAAGGGGGGCTGCGTGGCCCCCCTCCTGAGGTCAGTTTTGGCCCCGGGGACCCCATCCCCCGGGCCTGGCCTTATTTTTTTATTTTTATTTTTTTAACAAAAATACAAAAGGGAGGGGGGCCACGTGGCCCCCCTTCTCTGGGCTACTTTTGGCCCCAGGGACCCCATCCCCCGGGGCCTGGCCTCTTTGATGGGGACGTGGGGGGAGCCCCAATGCCCGGACGGTCCCTGCAATGGACCTCCATATGTAAATTAAGTGTGCCCCAGGGAGGTGGTGGTCCCTGGGGCAGTTTGGGGGGGCTCGACCCCCCACACATTTTTTTTTTAAAGTCAGAGCCTTGGGGAGGTGGCGGTCCCCGCAGCTGTGGGGGGCTGCGTGCCCCCCACATTTAATTATTAAAGCCCCGTGGAGGTGGCAGCCCCTCAGGCTGCATGGGGGGAGACATAAGCCCCCCCATGCCTTTTAATTATAATATGCGATCCCCGGGGAAGAGGGGGGCTGCATGCCCCCGCATATAATCAGCATAGCCCCGGGGAGGTGCTGGTCCCCAGGGCTGCGGGGGCCCCCGCAGTGCCCCGTACTATATTTTGTAATTGCTCCCGGGACCTGGCCCACCCGGGGGCTTAATTAAATAAAGCGTGGATTACAGCACGAATTCGGCCGATTTCTTTTTTAAAGAAAATGCTTTTTTTGGCCCTGGGGGTTCTTTGTGGGACCCCCTGAGCAGGCCTAGGGGGTCAGGGTGTTTCTACCCTTCCCCCTTTTCTTGTTTTTTACCTTTTTTTTACTGTTTTCTTGTCAGTCGGTTACCGAGTCACAAGATGGCTGCCAGAATTCGCGTTTGGGTCGCGAATCCTGCCATGAAAAGTAAAAAAAACAAAGCGTGGGCTCCAGCGCTTTGTTATCCTTAAGCCCCCGGGTGGGCCAGGTCCCGGGGACAATGTATAATTATATAGCGGGGGCCCACAGGGTCAGTGACATCACTCATGACATCACTGATGGCATATCAAATTATATCACTGATGACATCATGCAGTGATTGTGAGTGTTTTCTAAACATGTATGAGTGTTAAACATATAAACTAAGCTACTACAAGAGTTAAATTAGTACACTTTGCATTCTACTAATGAGTGATACTACTTCTAATATATATTATGTGAGTGGCTGTGTGACTGTGTGTAAGTGGGTGTTTGAGTGGTTGTATGGGTCTGTGAGTTGGTGTATGAGTGACTGTATGGGTGTGTATGTAGCTGTATGGGTGAGTGAGTGGCTGTGTGAGTGGCTGTATTGGTGAGTGGGTGGATGTGTGATTAGTTGTATGTGTGAGTGAGTGTCTCTGTGAGTGGCTGTATAGGTGGATAAGTGAGTGTGTGAGTGGCTGTATGGGTGACTGACTGGCTTTGTGAGTGGCTGTATGAGTAAGTGTGTGTGTAAGTGGCTGTACGGGTGAGTGAGTGGCTGTTTGAGTGGGTGTTTGGTTAAGTGAGTTGGTGTATGAGTTGCTGCATTGGGGAGTGAGTATCTGTGTGAGTAGTATGAGTGAGTGTGTAAGTGGTTGTATGGATGTGTGAGTGGGTATGTAAGTGGGTGTGTGGTCGTGTGAGTAACTGTATGGGTGAGTGAGTGGCTATATTGAGAGGCTGTATGGGTGAGTGATTGGGTGTGTGAGTGGCTGTATGGGTGAATAAGAGGGCATGTGAGTAGCTGTATGAGTGAGTGTGTGGCTCTGTGAGTGGCTGTATGGGTCAGTGAGTAGTTGTGTGTATAGTTGTATGGGTAAGAGTGGTTATATGAGTGATTGAGTGGGTGTGTGAGTGGCTGTATAGATGAGTGAGTGGCTGTATGGATGAGTGAGTTGCTGTATTGAGAGGTGGGATGGACAAGTGAGTAGGTGTGTGAGTGGCTGTATGGATCAGTGAGTGGCTGTATTGAGAGACTGTATGGACGAGTGAGTGGGTGTGTGAGTGGCTATGTGAGTAGCTGTATATGGTGAGTGTGTGGCTGTGTGAGTGGCTGTATGGGTCAGTGAGTGGTTGTGAGTTTAGCTGTATGGGTGAGTGAGTGGGTATTTGAGAGGTTGTATGCGGGTAGGTGGGTTTGTGAGTGGTTCTGTGGAAGTCATCAGTGATGTCATTTGAGATGTCATCAGTGATGTCACTGACCATATCACAAGTGATGTAATATGTGAGGTCATAAGGAGTGTATTGCAGGGTGTAAGTTATAGTTCGCTCAGTTAACTATAGCTACTGAATTTTTATGGTTTTTTACATGTGAAATTTGAGCCTAACTATAACGTCCCTGTAACCTATGTTTTTTTCAGTCAGTTTTCCAAGGTTTTTTTAATTCTATTTCCTAACTATAACATCCCTGTAACCTTTGTTTTTTTGCAATCAATTTCCAAGATTTTTTACATTTTATTTTCTTACTGTAACCAGTAACCTTTGAGAGTGGGTGTCTGAGTGACTGTATAGGTTGGTGAGTGGGTGAGTGAGTGGCTATATGGGCCACTGGCTATGTGAGTGGCTGTATGGCTTAATGAATTGGTGTGTGAGTGTCTGTATGAGTGGGTGTGTGAGTAGTTTTGAGGGTGTGTGAGTGGGTGTGTGAGTTTATTTGTGAGTAGCTGTGTGGGTGTGTGAGTGGCTGTGTGGATCTGTGAGTGGGTATGTGAGTGGTTGTATAGTTCTGTGAGTGGGTGTGTGAGTGGTTGTATGGATCTATAAGTGGGTGTATGAGTGGCTGTATGCATGTGTGAGTGGGTGTGTGAGTGGTTTTATGGGTGTGAGTAGGCTGTATGGGTGTGTGAGTGGGTATGTGAGTGACTGTATGGTTCTCTTAATGGGTATGTGAGTGGTTTGGTGGGTGTGTGAGTGACTCTATGGGTATGTGAGTAGCTGTATGGGTCTGTGAGTGGATGTGAGAGTGGCTGAATGGGTGTGTCAGTGGCTGTCTGAGTATCTGTGTGGGTGTTTCATTAGCTGTGTGAGTGACTGGGCCAGAATGAACCTTACCTGCTGCTTTATCCAAAAAGAGTCCACATATTTAAACAAAATGTCTACCCATTTGGGGTACTTTCGAGTAGTTAATTAGTAAGTGCTACCTTGTTGGGTAAATGCCTAGTGCTTATTCAACACTACAGCTGCATAATGGATCACAAGGTAGTGTCTCCAGTGACCTTTTTTGCATTTAATTTCGGCTAGGCCAGGGCGGAGTTGGTGGAGTTTTACTCCGCAGAACTTTCCCAAAGTGCCGGAAAAACTCCACTGCGCTCCCCGGAGATCCACCAGCGGCAGAGTCTGTTAAATTGCACTGCTCACACAGATTTTTAGCACTGGAAGTTTGTACCGTGCAGTAAAATCAGCACAAACAGCACTACGCGTCACGCAAGAGGATGCTGTTGATTTCTGCCACTCGAGTAGACATTAAACTCGAGTGGCAGCTTCCTCAATGCGATAAGCAGATTGCTCACCGCGAGCGGTAGCCACCTGCCGAGACCACGTGCATTGAGAAATCTAGCCAGGAGGTGGTCTAGCCTGCGATTTTTTTCTTGAAGCGCTCGCCAACTTAACATTAGCAAGCCACTCTGCTCCATGTCACTTCCCAGAGTTTTTCAGAATTCCACGCGGAGCGCACATTGGGCAAAACTCTGCGAACTTTGCCGGCAGAGCACAATTCTTCAACCACCCCTAATTGCGGCATTGTAATTGTTCCACATGCATCTTCATCCAGAAATCTGTGAATACATGAATGCTCCTATAGAGAAGACAATGAGACTACAAAGAGATGTAACTCCGCCAAACAAAAATATTTCCTCTCAACTATATAAAGTAAGTGCTTCTTTGTTTGGTGGATATGTACTGATATTCTTTGGCATCAAGAAGGTGTAGCCAACATCAGCAGGAAAGTGCTGGGGAGCCTTTTGGTAAGCTGTCCAGCATTCTGGCAAAAGGCGAGAAGCCCTTTCCAAATACTAAGGCGTACGGGGCAGGTCAAACACGCAGAGCTTCCAGGTGATTTTGCACATTTGTATATTCATAGTCATTTAAAGGGATAACCATGGACTCTGCTCTCACCAGGAGTGTACAGCAATAAACCCACTCATCACAGTCACTACAGATTGCACTCCAATATATCAACAATGCATTCACCTCCATGAAGGATTTCTGATCGTCTTTCAATGTAGAATCACTGAGAAAACACACTTGCTTTGCCTTCGTCAAGCACTGGAAGTTAGGATCATTTGTCCTTTGCAGAAGTGGATCATCTATTGGGGAACCTGCTATGTTTATATTTGTAAGTTCTTCCCTTTCAGGTTTAATTTCTGTGAAATGAGCATCAGGGCCAGAATTGAACCTCACCTGCTTTTTTATCTAACAAGAGTCCACTATGCAGAAATTGGGCCCGTGAGTGGAGTCCAAATGCCTCCGCAGTCCCTACTGGCTCTCTGCCTTCAGCGGGAGCCAGCATTGCTCCTGCATGCAGGGAGCAGTAAAGAATGCTGCTCCCTGCATGTGGGAGTAGTCTTTTCATTTGCTTTCTTGCCCAGAAAAGTCAGCTTCCAGCGAGCGGGAGCAGTTTTCCTGAGAGCGGACTCACTGTTTGCTTTTGTTTGGTGTGAGCTGTCAAAGCTCCCACCAAGCGATAGCCAGCTACTATGTCCCGAGGGTGGGCACTTCAGGACATAGAGATCTGACCCTGGAGCACGGCGATCACCAGAGCCATTAATGCTAGACCACTGGCCTGGTCAGTGTGACTGCTCCCCCCACGTAGCTCCACCAGTAAGTGCTGACCTCTACGCCCCTGAGCTCTCCATTTTGGTAAGTGTTTGAGGCCTTCCTCCACCCACAGGCTTCTGCCTGCACCTCATCCCTGGTGGTACAGTGGGAGAGCACTCTGCTCTTCTGCTGTTCCGTCTCTCTTGGCTTTTTCTGTGCCCTCTTTTCTCTTTTTTGCTCTCTCTGCTCTCTTTTCTCTCTTGCTCTCTTTTCCCTCTTTACTCTTTTATTTGCCCTCCTCTTTTTTTACTCCTTTGCGCTCCCTGCCGCTGCTGCCCCCACGGCCCCTCTCCCCCTCCAGCATGTCCTTCCCACTCCTGCCTCCCAGCTGACCGCACTCCCTGACCCCTACTTTATGGCGGCTGCATCGGTGGCGTGCCTGTCTGTGCCCATCAGTGACCCGACCGTGACCATTGCCAGGGACCCTGGTCCTCCGACCCACCTCCGCTACGACTCCAGCACCCTCCACGCTCTCAACCCCCAGACACAGCAACAACTGCCAGCTTTCAACACCGAGCAACACCCAAGACCCGATCTCCTGTTGACACTGCCGCTGCACCCTCACCCACATCCGGACCCCAGCTGCAGCCCCCATTCTACAGGACATCACTGCTCACAAACCACTCAACTGCATCCTTATCAATGTGCGCTCCCTACACAAGCATGCCATAGAAATCTGGGACCTCCTGAACACCCACGTGCCGGATGTCACCTTCCTCACAGAAACCTGGACAAACTCTAACTTTGCACCCGACATCGCCACCGCCATTCCTGTTGGATACAAGGTCCTGCGAAAGGCAGCCCGACTGCCCAGGGGGAGGCGTCGCCATCGTCCACAAAAGCTCCCTCTGCATGACAACCACTGCCCCGGACAACACCACGACCCTAATGGAACATCTCCACTTCCAGATCCAGACCAACCCTAAAACGACTCTGTGCAGAACCCTCATCTACAGGCCATACGGCCCCCGTGCTCCTTTCACTGACACCATCGCCAACCTCATCACACCCCACACCCTCGCCTCTGCAGGCTATATCCTACTCAGAGACCTAAACTTCCACATGGACAACCATGACAACACCAACAGCACTGCCCACCTAGAGAACCATGCCAACATACGATTGAAGCAACTTGTCACCGACCCTAGGCACACAGCGGGACACACACTTGACCCCGTCTTCGCAGAAGGAAACAAGAGTTTCCTACAGCCACACCACAGAACTCCTCGGGACAGACCACCACTGCATCCACTTCTCCTTCAGAAAACCCACCGTACACAAGCACGCCCACAGTCTCCCCCCTGTAAAGCTAGAACAAAGTCACCGAAGACCAGCTCACCTACGCCTTCACCAGCAGGCCACCTCCGACGACGCTAACACCGCACCACGCAACCTCCACCACTGGATCACGAACTGTGCCGACACACTCGCCCCCCTCAAGAAAGCCACTGGACATCACATCAAGAAAGCAGGCTGGTTCACCCCTGCATTCCAAGAATCCAAGCGCTCCTGCCGATGACTTGAAAAGACAAGGAGGAACAGCAAAACCCCAGAAACACGCACCGCCTACTGAACAGCCACCACAGCACACCACCAACTCATCAAATCCACAAAGAAGAACTTCCTCCAAGACAGAATCCTCACGAATGCTCACAACTCCAAAGAACTCTTCTCCATCATCAAGGAATTTGCCAAACCCGGCAGCAAAACAACAGATGTTCCACCCTCCCAAGACCTCTGCAACAGACTGAGCACCTTTTTTCACCTCAAGATTAAGACAATCTACGACAACTTTGACAACCAAGACCTCTGCACCGCTCCAGCTCCCACCCCCAGCGATGCCACCCAACAGACCCTGCACACTTGGACCCGCTCACGACAGAAGACACATCTTAAAGACCATAAAGAGCATCCACTCTGGAGCACCCTGAGACCCCTGCCCAACCCACATCTTCCACAGAGCCGCCACGGCCATCGCACCCAAACTACGCTGGACGATCAACTGCTCCCTCAAAACTGCTACATTCCTCGATGACTGGAAACACTCCAAAGTCAATCCCCTCCTGAAGAAACCCTCTGCAGACCCGATGGACCTCAAGAACTTCAGGACCATCTCCATGCTTCCATTCACAGCCAAGGTCAACACCCAGCTAGCAAACCTATTCGAAGCCAACATCGTCCTGGACATCTCCCAATCCAGATTCTTCAGCAACCACAGCAGCGAGACCGCCCTACTCAACGCCACAGATGACATCTGCTCCCTCCTCGACCAGGGTCAAATGGCAGTCCTCATCCTCCTGGACCTCTCAGCTGCCTTCGACATCGTGCCACTGCACACTAGCCACCAGACTCCACGACACCGGCATCTGCGGAAAGGCCCTTGACTGGATATGCACATTTCTTACAGGCAGAACTCAGCAAGTCAGACTCCCTCCCTACCTCTCAGAACCAACTGAGACCAGATGTGGAGTGCCCCAGGGATCCTCCCTTAGCCCCACCATCTTCAACATCTACATGGGCCCCCTCACAATCATCGTCAGAACCCATGGGCTCAACATCGTCTCCTATGCCGACAACACCCAGCACATCCTCTCCCTCACCAAAGAACCCAACATCACCAGGCACAACTTCCAAGAAGGGATGAAAGCCGTTGCCACCTGGATGAAGAAGAGCTGCCTGAAACTCAACTCTGAGAAAACAGAAGTCCTCATCCTTGGCTCCACCCCCTCCACATGGGATGACACCTGGTGGCCCCCCACCCTTGGAAACCCCCCACCCCGATGGACCACACACAAAACCTCGGCATCATACTAGATTCATCGCTCACGATGAACTGCCAGATCAACGCTGTATCCTCGACCTGCTTCAACACCCTCCGCATACTCCGAAAAACTTTCAGATGAATCCCATCTGAATCCACAAAAACAGTCACGCATGCCCTCATCAGTAGAAGACTGGACTACGGCAACACTCTCTATGCCAGAATCAACAAGAAACTCTTTGCAAGCTCCAGACCATCTAGAACGCCGCAGTTAGGCTGATCCTAGACATCCCCCATCACAATCACATTATCGAACACCTCCGCGATCTCTAATGGCTCCCCATTGAAAGAGGAATAACCTTCAAGCTCCTCACTCATGCATAAAAGGCACTCCACAACATCGGACCAGCATACCTAAACAACCGCCTCTTCTTCCACGCACCCAAGAGACATCTCTGATTAGCCGACCTCTCTCTGGCCACCATCCCACGCATCTACAATACCAGAACAGGATTAAAGTCCAGCTCCTACCTTGCAGCCAAGGCCTGCAAAGACCTCCCCCTCTACCTCCGGCAAATCCCTACACTACTCCAGTTTAGGAAGGACCTCAAGACCTGGCTCTTCGGAGGACCCCAGCACTCAACCGAGCCACCACTCTCTAGCACCTTGAGACCCTCGCGGGTGAGTAGCTCTGCTTTACAAACCCCTGATTGATTGATTGATTTATTAATGGCTCCAGGAGGGGGGGCGCGCTGCCTCCCTTCATTGTTTATTTAGGGCCAGCCCCTGGAAGGTGGTGGTCCCCAGGGCGGAAAATGGACTGGAATGGGAGGGCCGCGTGGCCCTACTCCCACAAAAAATATGGCTATGCCCCGGGGACGTGGTGGTCCCTGGGGCTGAATATGGCCCGGGAGGGGGGCTGCACGCCCCCCTCTTAATACAATGAAGCCCCGGGGAGGTGGTGGTCCCTGCATCCTCCCTCATCATGTATTCTCATTTGCCTGTCCCCAGGGAGGTGGTGATCCCTGGGCCCATGTCAGCAATGGGGAGGGGGCCACATGCACCCCCTTCACATAATATAAACATAAAAATAAGCCCCGGGACATGGCCCACCCAGGGAATCAAATACAAACAGGTGCGGGAGACCAAGCTTGTTTTTAAAAAAAGAATTGTGAGGATTCTCGGATCTTCGTAGTTTTTGCCACAATTACATTTTTCTTTAATTGCTTTTTGGCCCTGGCGGGGTCTGCAGGGGACCCCAACACCCGACCTAGGGGGTCAGGGTATTTCTATCCTGTCCCCTTCTCTTTTTTTTACCTTTTTGTTTGGGATTCAGCTGAGTCCGAGTCCCAAAATGGCTGCCAACACTTCCTGATTGAAGTGTTGGAAACCAATCAGATCTCAGCATGAGATCTGTTGGATTCACGAAGGGTCCACACCTCTAGTTATACAAATTTGTTTTTCCTTTAATATCTTGAAAGCTACATAGTGGGTTTACACTAAATGACTATCAGGCACATGCATCAAGCTAGGATTTTGCGAGTCCTTAATAGCGAATATTAAGGATTCGCAATTAAGGACTCGCAAAATCCTATGCATGTAGGAATCGCTATAATAATAGCGATTCCTTCACATTCCTTATTTGCGACTCGCAAATTGCGAGTCGCATATAAGGAATGGCATCCCATTCATTCCTATGGGCCTACAGGCCCATAGGAATGAATGGAAATTATGAAGGCTATTTGCGAGTACCAATAGGTACTCGCAAATTGCGCATGCAATTTCAAGGGTGCAGGGGTGTCAAAGGACACCCTGTTGCACCCTGAAATTGTTCCGTGCACATATGTTGCGCACACACATGTCCCAAGGACATGTGTGTGTGCAACCTACAACTTTGAAAAATGCACTTTAGTGCATTTCTCAACGTTTTTGCAAATTACCATGAAGTTCAACTTCATGGTAAATTGCGCCCCCTAGTAGCGAAATCGCTAATTTTTTTAGTTTGTTGCATTGCATTTATGGAATCTCAATTGGCGATTCCTTAAATGCAATCGCAATTTAGAGATTACTTAAATTGCGATTTTTGCATTTGGGATGATGTATCCCAAATGCAAAAATACCGGTCGCAAAGGGGCAGATTCTGAGAATCTGCCCGTTTGCGACCTGTTTTTCTTTTGATACATGTGGCAGAAAAAGAGCTCTTTCTGGACCAAGAGCTACCTCTTGCCAAATTTGGTGTAATTGCATCCAGCAGTTCGGTCTGTAGACATGCCTAAAATCCCTATGGGAAATTGCATGGGAAACACACTTTTATTGACCGCCCTTTATCTAGGCCCTCACTTAGATGATCACCCCAAAATGTTTCATGCACAACTAGAAACAGTAGGGCACTTCTTTCGGAAACGTTTGTGAAGATTCGTCAAACGGCGTCAAAGATATAAGCAAGTCAAAAAGCATTTTTCCTATGTAAACTAGGTCCTAACTATAACTATCTACTGGCAATCACCAGTAGGTAATATATATATATATTACCCACTGGTGGTCGCCAGTAGGTAGTTATAGGCAGGACCTAGTTTTTATAGGAAAAGTATTT
The DNA here is from genome assembly GCA_963921515.1 of Calotriton arnoldi. Lineage (NCBI taxonomy): Eukaryota > Metazoa > Chordata > Amphibia > Caudata > Salamandridae > Calotriton > Calotriton arnoldi. The sequence goes on along the minus strand of CAWUFW010002494.1, from coordinate 47,394 downwards.
TTTGTTTTGCCAATAACTTTGCTGCTGTTTAACAAATCGTCTCGAAATTTTCAAAATTGGTATGGCAGCCGCTTCAGCTGCTTTGAAAGTTTCAGGATGATTCATTAAGCAGGGGCCAAGAAAAAGGGGGATCCCAAAACGCATTTTCCCCATACAATTTCCCATATGGATTTCAGACATGACTACAGCCCAAACTGCTGAACGGAATTACACCATATTTGGCAGAAAGGTAGCTCTTGGTCCAGAATATGACCTTTTTATTAATTGGTGCAAAACCCATGCAGTAGTTTCTGAGATATTAAAAGAAAAACAAATATGTATATATAGGGATGCAGATCCCAGAGGATCTGACAATCTGAATGCTGAAATCTGGGTGCCTGCCAACTCTTCAACCAGGAAGTGTTGGCAGCCATCTTTGGACTCGGCTTCAGCCGAGTCCCAAAACAAAGTTAGAAAAAAACAAAAGGGGACAGGGTAGGTACCCTGACCTGATAGCCCTGGTCCTGGGGTGCAAAAAAGCATTAAAAAAAAATATTTGTCACAAAATCACGACTGAGTCACGAATCTGCGGCAAACATTTTAAAAAATAAGCATGGTGTCCTACTCTTGTTTCTCTTTCAGGCCCCGGGTGGGCCAGGTCCCAGGGGCATATATACTAATAAGAAATGTGGGGGTTGTGCATGTGCCCCCCCCCCCCCAAGGCCAGTTTGAGACCCGCGGACCACCACCTCCCCAGGGCTTTATTCAGTAATGGGAGATAATAAAAATCCCAGTGTATGCCTGTTCAACAGCATATGTGCTGTCTTGTGCTTGTTCACTGTGCTTCCGGAAGTTCCCTCACCACTGGGCTGTGACCCCCCATCACCGGAGACATCTGGGATGCATCATGCAGGCCTCATTTCCATGTCTCTGTTGAGTTATTCAGTGTCTCAGTCAGATGGCGCACCGGCTGCGCGCTTCTAGGTAGCCCCCGGAGACACCTTTTACTCAGCCCATTCTGTCCTCTCGATGTATCCAGACTTGGGCCAATTATCTTGTATTGCCACCTGATGCTCTTTAGTCAGCATTACTTATTACAAGGAGTGAAGCACCACGAAGGGCCACAGCTGCGTGCCTTTCTTTTGTCACATGAGTGTGTGCAGGTAGCACACTTTTAGGTACTCCTGAGGGGCAGCTTCACCAAGGTCCTTCCTATTCTCTCTCATGGCACTTCAGTGACCCGTGTTTGCATGTATTAAGCATGCCAGACAAGGAGTGCAGTGTCTCACACAAAATGTCACACATGATGACAGTTCATCATATGCCACAGAAGCAATATTGCAGAAACAATATCAACTGAAACCATTTATAATTTTTCAAATGGAATTTTACACAGTAGTCTCCGAATTCAAATGTGTTCCTTGAGCCTTGGTGAACATTTGCACTGATGAGAGCGCTACCCGAGCGTGTTCTCTAATAGGGGCACAATATTCCATGAACTCTTTAAAACAAGCAGTGCAGCTGGAGCTCTGACTTTAATCCAACAATATATTTTATTATTGTTTTGATTACTGAAAAAGAAGTGGTTTTTTTCAGCTTGCTTCACAGGTCACTAAAATCATTTGTTCCATTCTACTGTCATGCCGGTCTCCAAAATGTGGCTTCTTAAGTTTTGTCTTCCTCACCACAGAAGAACCGATAGACTCACTGTGCCGCATTTTGGTTGGTGCATCATTTCTGATATTGTTACCGATTTAAGGGCCTTGTGATTCCCATCAGCTCCCGGCTCGGTCTGAGTACACCTCCTCAGAGTGCCGCAGAGCCTAGTCTGGATCTCAGAGCTCCCAATAAAGGCACTTAGCGGTGCACTGCCCAATTTTAGTTAGCTGGATATGTACATGGCTGCTGGAAAGCACACCAGTGCCATTAACTGCAAAATAGCTAAGTGGGCTAATGCACCTATTGTAGACGTTGTCCATACCGGAAGGTCTCATATTGGAACCCCAGTGGGACCACTCAGCATCTCATCCTCCCAAGGTTAATAAAATGAGTAGTATTAAACTGCATAATAGTAACAAGTGTTATCACACCATGTATATTTTAGGTGGTAAAACACTCTGGGCTCCATGACGAGCTCCTTGAGTATAGCAGTGATGGGATATATGATCCCAGTTGTATCCTTGCACTTATATCTGGGGATTACAAGTTATTTTCCTTATTTTTATCTTTTTTTCTCCTCTGGTTTTTGGAGGCGGGTGGCGGAGAAGTATGGAAGGGGTGTGGCAGGAGGGCAGAGCGAGTCAGGTGGGGAGAGCCTTTTCAGCTCCTCCGATTCTGCAATTATTAGGGTGGGGGCAAAGGCTGGATGCAGAACCTAATAACATTCCGAGCACCTCTGCTAGTAAGTTTGAACTGGGACTCTGGGCCTAGAATTATCAGGTCTGTGGTAGGGACCCAATAACTCCAGACCGGGCACAGAAGGAAAACCTGCAGTTGCCTGGAGAGGTTTTTCCCTGAGAGATACTGCTCTGGGCTGCTTGTAAAGGGGCCCAGGTCACAAGACCCCTGTGTTGAAAGTTGAAAATGTAACGCCTACCCTGACCCTTCTGCTCGAAAGCTAGAAATTTAACACTGTTTGCCCGGAGGCTAACACCTATGTGTTTAGTACATCTTCAACCCTAATGGACTTCACAAAGCATTCCAAGAGTATACCTGTGAATATGCGACTGTCAAAGATTCCAAAGGGAACTCACATGTGTATCCACTGCTCACGTCAATAGGCGGGTGTAAATTTCTGCAAGTGGAAAGAAATGCTAAAGTGCATTAGCACTTTCAAAGCTCTTTTATTTATTTTTTTCCAAGGAGACACATGATTTCATGTGTGGAAACCCCTTCTGCCACCTTGCATCAATGTGGAGGTATTCCCACCAGTAAAATTGATTTTCTCTTTCAGTTGGGGCTCTGGGTGACTCCCTTCAAGAAAGTTGTGAATACTTCCACAATTGGAAGTTTGCAAGTGACCTAAATGTGGAATGCCCACAAACACCTTAGTGCACAGATGTGCTAAAACAGAAACAAAACAACACTGGTGGAATAAACATATGAGAAACTGTGGCTTTGCGATGAAGAACTGATGCAAGTTCATAAGTCAAACACCCTAATTGGTTACAATTTTCTGGACTGGCTCTCTACCCTCTAGGCCTGTACGACACTCAGTTCAGCTGCTGTGTTGAAAGTTTCAAGGTGATTCGTCAAGCGGGGGCCAAGAAAATGGGGGGTCCCGAAATGCTTTTTCGCCATGCGATTTTCCTTAAGGAGTTTGAACACAACCACAGCTCGAACCACTAGGCAGAATTACACCAAGGTTGGTAGAAATGTAGTACTTGGTTCAGAAAGTAACCTTTTGTCATTTTGTGTAAATCCATTCAGTAGTTTTGGAGTTATTTAAGAAAAAAGAAATATAGATATCTAGGGGTGCAAACCCTCCGTGTATCCAGGGATCTCATGCTGAGATTTTATTGGCTACCAGCACTTCATCCAGGAAGTGTTGGCAGCCATTTTGGGACTCAGACTCAGCTGAGTCTAAAAAAAATGTAAAATATTTAGAAAATGGGGCAGGGAAGGAATACCTCGGCCCCCTAGGACTGGTGGTGGGGTCCCACATGGACCCTGCAGGGGGTTATAAACATTTTTTTCAATTTTGCCACAAAATCGCTGGTGGATCCGCGAATTCGCAGCAAAATTGAAAAACAAATCAAATGCGGTTTCAGCCCCCGGGTGGGCCAGGTCCCGGGGGGCATATTTTAACATATATTATGGGGAGGGGGTGTATAAGTCCCCTCTTCCCATAGCCGATATGGGCCCAGAGGACCGTCACCTCCCCAGGGCCAGTCTAATTGCAGAGGGGGAGGGAGGCTGTGTGGCCAGCTCCACTGACAGGCCATTTATAGCCCGGGGACCACCACTTCCCCGGGGCCTCATTGTTAAATTGGAGAGAGGCTGTGCCGATCCCGCTCCATTGCCCTAATGGCCCCAGGGACCACCACCTCCCAGGGGCTACGCATAAAATGTAAAGGGTAAGTGGAGCCACACAGCCCCCCTCCTGGGCCAATTACATCCCCAGGGACCATCATACACCCTTACAGTCTCTCAATACCCATAAAACATCTCACACACTCACTCACAGACCCATACAGCCCCTCACACACCCACTCACTGACTCACAAATCCACTCACACACCCTCAAAACTACTCACACACCCACTCATACACCCATACCGACACGCACCAAGTCATAGACCCATACAGTCACTCGCACACCCAGTCACCAACACATACAGTCACTCACACATCCACACAGTCACTCACACACCCACTCTCAAAGGGTTGCAGTTTACAGTTATGAAATAAAGTTATAAAAACCTTAGCAATTCACTGAAAAAAAACAAAGGTTACAGGGACATTATAATTATGCTTAGATTTCACACATAGAAAACCATAGAAAATCAGCAGTTATAGTTATCTGAACTAACTATAACTTACACCCCAGAAATGCACTGCTTATAACCTCACATATTACATCACTCATGACATGGGCAGTAACATGCATCACGGATGACACCTCAAATAATATCACCAATGACATCACTGATGACATCATCTACAGAACATGTTTAACAAGAGGGGGGACTGTGGGGCTTTTTTCCGAGGTCCAGCATAAGTGCCCTGTCAGATCCTAATCGATAATGGTATGCTGTTCCTCATAGGGTGGTGCCTAGTAAAGGATAAAAATCAGGCGACCAGTCGCTATCATAAACAATGATAGCGAAGCCGGAACCTGACGTAGGAGAGGGAAAGGAGGGGATCCCGCTCTATCAGAACTAGGGTCCTCACACACCCAGCAAGCTAGGTGTCATGCTTCATCATCTGGACCTGCTCCTCGTTGGGTCGGCGCTGCAATACCCAACGGGCACCCATGAAGGGGCTCTTTATCAGAGATCTTTTGTTCCTTGCTGTATGATGAAGTGGGGGTGTGTGGCCCGTGAAGTGTAGATCTAGTGAAGTGTGTGAGTTAAAACAGGTAGGATAATCCAAATAACAATTTTATTCAGGCTGGTTATCCCCTGACTAAAAACGTAAAGGGTGGCAGCTTTCCTGACGTCAAGGTTCAGTACAAGCTATGCTCATCTCCTAAGGTCAACATGTTTCTTGCCTAGTGGTAATAGTAATCCGTGGCAATTCTTCAGGACCTACTCTGTGTAAAGTGAATCTATCTACACTCAGTGGTGGGGCTAGTAGCTACCTACCACATGTAAGCACTACGATAAAGGTATTCAATAGTGTGGTTCAGTAACCTCCCATAGATGGGAATGTCACCTCAATCGGTGTGCGGGGACTTCTATTGGACACCTGGTAGCATGGTGTCCATTCCTCAGGGGGACGCGGTCGATTCACCTACCCTCCTCGCCGCCGATTGAGGTGACATTCCCATCTAGTCACTCATACAGCCACTCACACAACCACTCACTCACTCATACAGCTACTCACAGAGCCACTCACATACCCACATATTCACCCTACAGCCACTCACACATCAACTCACTCACCCATACAGCCTATCAACACAGCCCCTCACTCACCTATACAGCCACTCATACACACACAGCCATGTATATACCAATTCACACATCCATATAACCACTCACACACATGCTCACTCACCCATAAAGCCACTCACACAGATATTCACTCTCCAGTACAGCCACTCACACACCAACTGACTTAACCAAACACCCACTCAAACAGCCACTCACTTAACCATACAGCCACTCACACACCCAGTCAGTCACTAATTCAGCTACTAACAGCCAGTCAGTCACCCATACAGCCACTCGCAAACCCTATCACCCACCCACACAGAAACTCACTCACCCATACAGCCACTCACTCATCTACTTACTCACCAATACAGGCAGTCACACAGCCACTCACTCACCCATACAGATACTCACATACCCATGTATACACCCATACAACCACTCAAACACCCACTCACACATCCTTATAGTTTCTCAGACACCCAGTCACACACTGATACACACAGTTACACAGCTACTCGCATAATATATGTTAGAAGTAGCATCACACGTAAGTAGTACACAAAGTCTACTAATTAAACTTTTGTAGTAGCTTAGTATGTATGTTTAACACTCAAACGTTTAGAAAACACTCACAATCACTGCATAATGTCATCAGTGGTGTCATTTTAGATGTCATCAGTGATGTCATCAGTGATGTCACTGACCATGTCAAGAGTGACTTAATATGTGAGGTCATAAGCGGTGCATTGCGGGGGCATAATTTATAGTTAGCTCAAGTAACTATAGCTGCTGAATTTCTATGGTTTTGTACATGTGAAATCTAAGCCTAACTATAACATCTCTGTAACCTTTGTTTTTTTTCAGTGAATATATATATACATATATCTATTCGGTATATAAAATGCCATCCTCACATCCAGGATGAACAAGAGGCGACATACCAGCGAAATGTTTATCACCCCTTTAACCCTTTTAATCATGCTCAGTACTGACGCGTTTCAGCTTCACAGAAGCCTTTCTCAAAGTGAGAAACCAAGCTCCAATTCCTCTAAAAATGAAAACTTGGGTTCATAGAAAGCAACAACAGATTTAAAAAAAATATGCACCACAGTAAGTAAGCATAGTACGCAAGCTTGTATAAATCAGCTTCAAGAATGTTTCATAAATTACAGAAAATATATATGCACATTCTACTCCATATTTTAATCTATTTTTCAAAATTAAAATATTTGAGGCACTGCTCCATCTCCTTCATGTCAATTGATACATGAATAACAATGGAGAGTGAAGAAGTGCTAACCATGATACCAATGTGTTCACATGATATCTAAGCTTGTGATAATTAAATTAAAATCATATTTATACAATATATCAGTTCGTGATGACAATTTCATGCTAATAGATCAGAAAGTATGTACCATGTAGAAGCTCAAGTGAGCTAGGCCATTTCAAGCAAAACATATATAAATATAAATACATCAAATTGTATTGTGGCACAGTGAGACACCCCAACAAAGGTAAAGTGCATAAATGACAAAGTGCTATAAGGGTTACCAGTATCTGTACAAAGGTAACTGTGTTATCAGTTGTTAAATGTTCCAAATGAGTGTACCTCACATAGAGTTTATATATGTTATTTGTTAGTTTTCAAATTGATATAAGGGCCAATATATCAGATCATAGGAGAAGGAGGAAGCGGCTTACATTATTTGCTGCAGCACCAGATATTCTGATTTTACATCGTTGTTGGAACTGTCTCTTTCTGGTTAGCTGAAGCAGAACCCCAGCCAGGCAGTACCTATTACTCTTATCAGGGGCAGGTGATAACACACACTGTATAACCTGCGCTCAACCTTGTGTAGCTTGGCACTGAGCAGTCAGACTTACCACAGAGGCAATATGTAAAGCATTGGCACAGCACTCACGATAAATACCTTTAGCATCACAAAAGAGACTTCACACGTGATGCATGTAAATGAAGGTTGTACTCAACACACATAATAATCAACACAACATGAACATCATGTATTTCTGGGCATAAATCACATTCAGAATTATGACTACCAGTACTAGGCCCAGCCGTGTTTAAATGACATCAGTAATATAGACAGATCCTAATCTACACCCCCCCAGTACTCTTACGTGGTGCAACACTCTGTCCACCCCAGGCCCTCCCTAGTAGGTATTCTAATTTAATAAAACACAGTTATAGGGTGCACCCCAGGTCACAACGATATCAGAAATAAGCACATGGGGCCCGATTCACAAAAGTAATCTGAGACAAAATCCTAACTTTACGACTTTCGGTGTTCACAAAAGGCATTTAGGAGTAGTAAAGTTAGGATTTTGTCTTATGTTTGTCTTAAGTTTTGGTCTTAAGACAAAATCCTAACATAAGTTTAACTTAAGTTTAACTTAAGTTAAACTTAAGTTAGATTTTGTCTTATGTTTGTCTTAAGTTTTGGTCTTAAGACAAAATCCTAACTTAAGTTTAACTTAAGTTTAACTTAAGTTAGGATTTTGCCTTAAGACCAAAACTTAAGACAAACTTAAGACAAAATCATAACTTTACTACTCCTAAATGCCTTTTGTGAATACCGAAAGTCGTAAAGTTAGGATTTTGTCTCAGATTACTTTTGTGAATCGGGCCCATACAAATTATAACACTTTTTATCAACACCACGGGCCGAGGCAGCATGGGAAATACCAGTGTCACACGTAATGCTATTCTTGCAAGAAATCAACATATCAGGCAAACCGCCATCCAGTGTTGTGAATCATCGGCAGTTCCCCATTGTCACTCCCACACACACACTCACTCTGCACCACTTCGTGGTGCAACAGATATCAGACCAGTCCGTATGGAAGCGCTAGCACACATATACACTCAGCACCCTAATGCGATTCACTGATACCCAGCAGGTCAATTGCCTACACACTGCAGACCCTATGGCCCCAAGACTCCCTCCGCCCTCCGAATCACCCCGATTATCCTACATCCACAGATGAGAGACACACCCTCCTCCCCTCGGGCACTAGACCACACACGGCTGAAGTCAGTCTTAGTTCAGGTCCCATGAAGCAGGTGGGGATAGGCAGCAAGGTCAATTAGGCTGCAGTTGGCAAAAGGGGTTTGACAGCCACTCAAGAAGTTAACCCACAGGATGCGGAGCAGACATAAGCCAAGGGCAATAGACGGCCACACCCAAAGGCCTTCTGTGACCAGCCCAGGTCTGCAAGCACAGGGGGGTCATGCAGTGGATGAATAGAGATGGAAGAAGGGGAGCCTCTCAGATGGAGGAGACACCCTGTCAGGTACACAATGATCAGAGTCGCACCTAGGCAATCCGGGCACAATGTTGGGTGTGCGATGATACGAATCGCATGAGTCACACCAGAATGTTCCGGTCACATACACAAGGAAGAGTTGCAAAATTAGTAACTCTGAGGAAAAAAGGTGTAACTCAGTGGAAATGAGGCACAAAGTCAGGTGCACATCGAGATTGGCCACATCAGACAACTCCAGTAACACACACAATGAAGAGTTGCAAAATCCATACCTCCTTGGAAATGAGGCACAACGTCTGGTGCATGTTGAGATTGGCCACATTAGACAGCTCTGGTCACACACACAATGAAGAGTTGCAAATTCCGTGACTCCTTGGAAATAAAGCACAACATCCAGTGCATGTAAAATTGGTCGCACCAGACAGTTCCTGTTGCACACACATGCACAAGTTCAGCAATGCTTCCCAAGGTAGTATGAGGCACTACTACCATTACGCCCCCAACTTTGAGGGTCGCAACCTGTGAATTGGACACTACATGCAATGAGCATGCAGTCGCCGTGTCGCGGCATGATCAAAGAAGGGGAGCACTTGGGTCCCACAACTGGTGAATCCGCTCACCGCCCACAAGATGGTTATGCGTGCCAAGGTCCCCCGTGGTGATGATGCCACACACCTTAGGTGCAGGCCAGACTTCGGGCTCCGCACAAGGCAATCCGGTATCCAGGCACAGTTCATAGTTCCATGCCCATACCGCGCTACCAGTTGGAATCCAGCAGACGATGTGGGCGCTTGAGAGGGCACCATGTTTTAGGTATCACAGGTAGATAGTGTGGGTCCCTCTTAGAAGATCTTTGATGTCCCTGAGACCTCTGAGAGAATGGGGGAAAGCTTGGCAAACCCTTGGAGAGCACACTTAAGGGTGCCACACAGCAGCAGATAGTCGGCCCAAGCCAGCCACTATTTAAGAAGGGCATGTGGTCCCTTTCAATGGTAGTAATCCTCCTTGTGCACTACAGAGTCCTCTGGTAATGTGCACCAGTAGTCCCCATCAGCGTATCTCACCCCGTGCTGAAGTATAGCACCAGTAGTTATACTGGAGTGTGCCTTTGAAGTATGGGTTGGTTCAAAGGGTCTCCCTTTGGACCACAGATGTCTCCCCTAAATTTTGGTCCTATCTGCCATGAGGCCTTGGAATGCAGACCCTTATCTTTAGTGGGGCCACAATCCGGTTCCAGAGGGCAAGTGTCAAAACCTCCTCCTACTATCCCTGCAGCCAGGCCCAAAAATGGCAGAGGTCTGTCGTTACAATTGGATGCCCAGTGTTTTATAGCTGTCGCTGGGGCATGCCTAGATGTGTTCCCCCAACCTCCAGTGTGCACTGGAGCCAAGCACCAAGGCACACAAAGAGTTTAGAGCACAGAAATGCCCACTTTCTAGTATTGGCATTTCTGCACGAATTACGACAAAGTCACCTTTATCACTGGCAAGGGATTGCCGCTGCAAATCCAATGATACGAAACATCATGAGGCTGCCCCACTGTAATCCACTATTGCAGTCTGAAGTGATTTCAACCCTTTCCCCATGTTAGACTATTAGAAGAGCAAACCTCCTAGGCAGTGAAAACACGCATGTGTATTCCTCACTACCTGGGTAGGGGACACATATGTGTACCAGCCCTGCCTTCCACCTTTCACCTGCTACACCTCTTAAGACATACCCTCGGGGTACTCAGATGCAGGTAAATGGTCCTCTCAGAATGTCAAGTGACTTAAACAGGTCAGTCTGAGTAAACTCGCAATTGCACGCATCAGTCTGCAATGGCAGGCCAGACATGTCTTTAAGAGTACCATTGGTGCAAAGCACATGCCAGCCTGCAATGGCAGGCTGGACATGTACTTAAGATCACCATCGGTGCAAGGGCACACACTAGCCTGCAATGGCAGACCAGACACATCTTTGAAAGCACCATTGGTGCAAAGCACACACCAGCCTGGAATGGCAGGCCTGATGCGTATTTAGGAGCACCATCAGTGCAAAGCGCATACCAGCCTGCAATGGCAGGCTGCACACATCTTTAAGAGCACCATTGATACCAAGCACACACCAGCCTGCAACGGGACGCTGGACACGTCTTTAAGAGCACCATTGGTGTGAGTGTGCACATCACCCTGCAATGGCAGGCTGGACACATATTTAAAAGCATGCGCTGTGCAAAAATACGTACCAGCCTGTAATGGCCACCTGGACACATCTTTAAGAGCACTATTGGTGCAAGTGCGCACACCAGCCTGCAATGGCAGGCCGAACACAGGTCTTTAAACATAGTGGGTGCGAGCGTGCATTCACCGGCCGGCCATGGCAGACCTGACCGATGTTTTAGAAACCCCAGGTGAGCACTTTCTAATGTCTGTAGGAAGGGAGTACTCACTTTCACACCGCACTTACAGTGAGAAAGTGTTCCAGGCCCTAAGGCCTTAACACAGGAATCAACCTGTGTCCCGTCGGGAGAGCCGACCCCTATGTAAGTGAAACCCACATTGGGATTCATTCCTACCTGGGCAGTGCACATGCCAATGTACCTACCTGGCCACTCACCTGTCCTGGTTTGGGGGTAGTGAACAGCCCCCTCAGGGCTAGTTAAAGAGTGAGTCTAGCCACCGTGAGGATGAGATATTTTTTAATGGCAATTCAGGTGGGTGGCACAGTCAGTGCTGCCTATAGATATGAGTTTGCTTGGGCACTCTAGGGTGTTTACTGTGAAATCAGATGTGCAGGTGATGACTTTCTTAATCTATCTGCTTTTGCCAGTCAAAGTGTGCATTGTTTACGATTGGCACTATGCTTACATGCCTTACAGGCTCCACATTTGAAAAATCCTTTTTGTTCCTTCAACCATGTTTTTGTTTTCCCAGGGTTGGAATAACTATGGACTGACATGTCTCTGATCAATCGTAACTTCCTAAAAGTGATTTTAGACCAGGCTTCTATGGTATTGCCAATAACTGGATCAGTAGTGATAGGCTCCCAGTGTTTTTTAAAACAGCCTATGATACTGTGAATACTCTTCTTATAGGTGGTGATAAACCTGGGTGTGAGATTTCTTTCTCAGCTTTTCTGGGTTTTTCCCCGAACAGTACATTTTTATGCTTAAATGTTTTGATTTTAAGTTTCACTTGATTGAGAACTCTCCAGGGATACCTACATTCTCTGAAATGATGTATCATGTTTTGTTCCTCCTTATTGTTTGCCTCATTGGTAATACAATTGCAGCGTGTTCTGATAAGCTCCCCACAGGGGATACTCAACTCGAGTGAATTGGGATGATGGCTAGTCACAGGTAAACATCTGTTTCCAGCACTTTCTTTCCTGTGTAGTCATGTTCTTAGTATGTTGCCCTCTACTTGGATGGCTATCTCAAGTAATTCACTGTTCCTGTTGCTTATTTTATGGGTGAATTTGAGATTAGGATTGCTAGTTTGTAGTGTGTTAATGAATCTCTCTGCTAATTTCAGATCACCCTCCAATAACAGGAAGAGATTGCAAATGTATCTCACCCATTGGGGGATATTACTTGTGTACTGCTCATTGGCTTCCGTCCAGACCACCTGCTCCTTCCTATAGATCTATATCTATATCTATATCTATCTATCTATCTATCTATCCATCAATATAAATATGTATATATATATATTTAATGAAAAAATCACAGGTTTCAGGGATGTTATAGTTAGTTGGACATTTCACTTGTACAAAACCAGAGAAATTTGGCCGTTATAGTTATTTGAGCTAACCATAGCTCGCGGCCCCGCAATGCACTGCTGATGACATCACATATTACATCATTCATGACATGGTCAGGGACATCACTGATGACATCTCAAATGACATCACTGATGACATCATCCAGTGACTATGTGTTTCTGTAAAGTTTAAATATGTTTTATATATATACCAAGGTGTATTGAAGAATGATTGGGTGTATAAGTGTCTGAATGGATGATTTAGTAGGTGCATGACTGACTGTATAAGTGAGTGATTAAACGTGTCTTACTGAATGCATGGGTTAGTGACTAAACTGTGTGAATGTCTGCATCAGTCTGTCAGTTGGTGTGTAAGTGGCTGCATGGGTTGGTGAGTAGCTACATGAGTGACTATATGGGTTATTGATTGGTTGTCTGAGTATCTGTATGGGTGCCTGAGTGTCTGTGTGGGTGAGTGGGGGGGTGTGACTGTGCATAGATGTGTGAGTGGGTGATTCACTGGGTGTATGGGTTCAAGAGTACATCTGTAAAGGGCTGTATGGGTGGGTGAGTGTGAGTATGGGTGTGTTGGTGAGTGAATGGATGTCTCAGTGGTACATGTGTGAGTAACTACATATGTGAAAGGCAGTATATGTGAGTGTTGGAGTATATAAATGACTGTTTGTGAGAGTGAGTGATTGTGAGAGTGGCTGTATGGATGAGTGTGTGCTTGTATCAGTGATTGTATAAGAGAATAAGTATGTGTTAGTATCTGTATGAATAAGTGAGGTGGTGTGTGTATAACTGGATAGGTGAGTAAATGGGAGTGTGATTGATTCTTTGCATGACTGACTAGGTGAGTAACTCTATGGATGAGTGGTGGTGTGCGAGTGTCTGTTTAGGTGTATGAGTGCAAATGATAGTGCTGTATTGATGAGTGACTGCATGTATGAGTGACTGTATGGGTGAATGAGTGGATGTGTGTGTAGACCTGGGAATCAGTGAGTGGGTATGTAGTAACTGGTATTGCTGTGTCTATGGTTTAGAAAATGGTAGTCTGTATTTTAGAGTGGGTGTATCAAAGGTTATATCAGGGTGTGAAGAGGTGCATCAGATTATCACGTGTATGATTTCATCAGTGATGTCATCAGTGATGTCATTTGAGATGTCATCAGGTATGTCACTGACCATGTCATGAATGATGTAATATGTGATGTCATCAGCAGTGCATTGCGGGGCTGCGAGTTATGGTTAGCTCAACTAACTATAACAGCCGAATTTCTCTGGTTTTGTATGAGTGAAATGTCCAATTAACTATAACGTCCCTGAAACCTGTGTTTTTTTCAGTGAATTTCTAAGGTTTTTTAAATGTTAATTTCTAACTATAACGTCCCTGAAACCTATGGTTTTTTCAGTGAATTTCAAAGGTTTTTTAAATGAAAATTTCTAACTATGCCTACAGAGGTAGGACATGTGCAGAAAGAGGAAGAAAGGCGCAGAAAGAAGCAAGAGAAATGCAGAAAGAGGCAATAGAAGTCCAGAAAGACAAAGAAAGGTGCAGAAAGAAGCAAGATGTATGCAGAAAGAACCAACAGAGGTGCAGAAAGGTGCCTTGTTGCAAAGTCATCCTGTGCCCCCAACGTTTTGCTGACTGGTACTGGTGGTAACTGACTCTGACTAACCAGGCCCTGAGCCAGCGCTATGCTGAAAGACAGTTATAATACAGTAAAAACACCTACATACACTAGGATCCACTATGGGTTGGGGTACCCCTGTAATTGGCATGACCTCCCTTGTAAGGCCCTAGTACATAATAGGGCAGGGGGATTAAAACTACCTCTAAGTCTGAGGTGCAGAAAGAAGCAAGAGCAGAGCAGAAAGAACCAACAGAGGTGCAGAAGGAGGCAAGAGGGGTACAGAAAGATGCAGGAAAAGTGCACAAAGAATCAAAAGAGGTGCACAAAGAGGCAAGAGGGGTGCAGAAAGAGGTAGGAGAGATGCGCAAATTAGCAAGAGAGGTACAGAAAGAGGCAGGAGGGGTGCAGAAAGAAGGAACAGAAGTGCATAAAGAAGCAACTGAGGTGCTGAAAGAGGCGTGAAGGGTGCAGAAAGAGGCAAGAGAAGTGCAGAAAGAAGCAACAGAGGTACAGAAAGAAGCAAGAGAAGTGCAGAAACAGGCAGCAAAGGTGCAGAAAGAGGGAAGAGGGGTGCAGAAAGAGGCAAGAGGGATGCAGAAAGAAGCAAGTGAGGTGCATAAAGAGGCAACAGAGGTGCAGAAAGACGCAAGAGAAGTGCAGAAACAAGCAAGAGAAGTGCAGAAAGAGGCAAGAGAATTGCTGAAAGAAGCAAGAGCAGTGCAGAAAGAAACAACAGAGGTGCAAAAAGAGGCAAGAAAGGTACAGAAATAGGCAGGCCGGTACAGAAAGAAGGAAGAGAAGTGCAGAAAGAGGCAAGAGAATTGCTGAAAGAAGCAACAGAGGTATGGAAAGAAGCAAGAGAAGTGCAGAAAAAGGCAAGTAAGGTGCATAAAGAAGCAAAAGCAGTGCAGAAAGAACCAACAGAGGTGCTGAAAGAGGCAAGAGGGGTGCAGAAAAAGGTAGGAGAGGTGCACAAAGAGGCAAGACAAGTACAGAAAGAGGCAGGAGAGGTGCAGAAAGAAGAAAGAGAAGTGCAGAAAGAAGCAACAGGTGCTGAAAGAGGCACAATGGGTGCAGCAAGAGAAGTACAGAAAGAAGCAACAGAGGTACAGAAAGAGGCAAGAGAGGTGCAGAAACAGGCAGGAAAGGTGCAGAAAGAAGGAACAGGGGTGCAGAAAGACACAAGAGATGTGTAGAAAGAGAAAAAAGGGGTGCAAAAATAGGCAAGAGGGGTGCAGAAAGAAGCAAGTGAGGTGCAGAAAGAGGCAACAGAGGTGCAGAAAGACGCAAGAGAGGTGCAGAAACAAGCAAGAGAAGTGCAGAAAGAGGCAAGAGAATTGCTGAAAGAAGCAACAGAGGTGAAGAAAGAAGCAAGAGAAGTGCAGAAAGAGGCAAGTGAGGTGCAGAAAGAGGCAAGAGAGGTGCAGAAAATGACAAGAGAACAGCAGAAAGAGGCAAGAGGGAAGCAAAAAAGGAAAGAAGGGTGCAGAAAGAAGCAAGAGAGGTGCAGAAAGAAGCAAGAGAAGTACAGAAAGAAGCAATAGAGGTGCAAAAAGAGGGAATACGAGTGCAGAAAGAGACAACAGGGGTGCAGAATGAGACAACAGGGGTGCAGAAAGAAACAAGAGAGGTGCATAAAGAGGCAATAAAAGTGCAGAAGGAGGCAAGAGAACTGCAGAAAGAGGCAAGAGAGTTGCAGAAACAGGCAAAAGGTGTGCAGAAAGAGGGAACAGGTGTGCAGAGAGAGACAAGAGAGGTGCAGAAAGAGGGAAGAGGGGTACAGAAAGAAGAGAGTGAGGTTCAGAAAGAGGCAAGAGAGGTGCAGAAAGAGGCAATAGAAGTGCAGAAAGAGGCAAGTGAGGTGCAGAAGGAGGCAAGAGAACTACAGAAAGAGGCAAGAGAGTTGCAGAAACCGGCAAAAGACGTGCAGAAAGAACCAACAGGGGTGCAAAAAGAGGCAAGAGGGGTGCAGAAAGGGGCAAGAGAAGTGCAGAAAGAAGACAGTGAGGTGCAGAAAGAGGAAGAAAGGTGCAGAAAGATGCAAGAGAAATGCAGAAAGAGGCAAGAGAGGCACAGAAAGAAGATAGGTTTATGCACCATTAGTACCAATTTAACACCCACATTTAGCAATAAGTAACACATGACCATTCCAGCTTTGCAAAGGGCCTTCCACCTCGCTGTAACACGTGAAGCTGCATTTTTGGGAACATTTGAGCCGTTTGAGCTAGAAACAAGGCTTTTTTTGTTAAATTCTGCAGATTAGGCAGCAGATGATGGAATATTTGGCAAATGCGGAAAATGTTTAATTATGTGAAAATTGGTGCAGCCGAACAGTCACATCATTCCAGTGGCCCTGCTCATACCTCTGACTAGGTCCAGAAGTGCTCCTCAGTGGTTCCTTCTTTTTTTGTGTCTCTTTGAGTTTATAGTTTAGCTTCTATGGAAACGAGGAAGACTAAACCTGAGGTTACCACTCCACAACACAGACTACAATACCACATAATTACTCTCCAAAAACACATAATCCCACTCCACATAATTCCTATACACTAAATACCACATACTTCCTATTCACATAATTTCACTGCACAACATACCACATAATTCCACTACACACAACGTACATCCACTATACACCAAAAAACATGAATAAAAAAACTTTTACATTTACAACGCTAACAGCTCTAACTCTTGCAAATGCAAAATCTAATTGTTGGAAAACGAGGCAGCATGTGTGAGGCCTGCACAAATAACATGACTACATTTGTCCTTCACTGGGAACCAAACACCCAATTGTAGCACCTGACTCTCAGAGGGTAGCGTTGCAGAGCAGTCTGAGGCTTACTCAAGGGAGGTGGTGTGGGCTAGTAATCGCCATTGGCAGGTGCGCAGAAATAACACTCAATAATTGATTGTCCAGTCTGTACTTTGCTTTATAAAAGTAAGAGTACATTTATTAAACACACACACTACTCAATACTATGCACCAATTTACAAATATACATAAGCTGTTGGAATTACTTTGTGACATTGCGTAACATCTCCACCCCTCCCAAAAGGGGGGGTGGGGTCTAGTACCACCACTCCCATGTATGCACATCATCTTGCCCCTTAATGCCGTTAGTTGAACATAACCTGGAGCGAGGGCCTTGCGCACTGGCACCATCCCAGTGGCGACCCACCCCATTACCTCAACACGCATTAAAAGTATGTTCACCTGCCCTAGTGACACATAACCCTGACTGAGCATCTTATATTGACCATACAGTATGCACCCCTACATATTCAGGACTAACAGTCTGGGTTGTTCCTCACTTAAGCGCAGCAGCAAGAATACATGTTCAAGCATTACTTTGGAATGACAGTACTCCTCACCTCTGTTGGCCATTAGAATGCATTGCAATTACAGCCCCTAAAGGCATCACAGATGAAATCACAGGATTACGCATATACAGCCAGACACCCTAGCAGAAATGTCTGGCAACATAACCCCACTTTGCTTATGACATCACCTTACACAGGTACTTCACCTGACACATGTGACCTTCAGTCCCTCTAAAGAGAAATAACCGTGAGTAAATGCAGTTCTGGTGCAATTACACCTCTTCACCTCCAGGGGATGCCCTTCTCCAGACATCCCCAACTCAGCACTTCACTCCATGTCGCACTTTTCCATACACCCTCAGCTGTAGAACAAAAGTTCCAGCCTAGAAGGTGTTAAATGTACGCTGAGCCCTTGAGGGGTTATTCTTTTAAAATCCCTATGACACTTAGGGAGGGACTTTTCTTTGTGCTGTGGGGAAGCCTGCGCTTCTCCAGCAGCTCCCCCCAGCACCTTGGCACACCTATGGTGGTGACCCCGTTCTCCTGGGGCCACCATAAGCAGGGAAAACGCTGTTCTGCCCTTGCAGGCCGGTCCTGGCCTGCAAGGCATTATGGGACCTTGCGCATTTCATAGTAGCGGCTCCCCCGCTCCTTCGGGGGGAGCCGCGATCGCGCTGCATCTTTGCCGCATGTCCCGCTCTGGGTGGGGGGCCCGGTCCCAGCCGGACCCCCAGGTGAGGGTATGCGGCACGGGGAGCCCACCCCCGGCCACTCTGCTCTTTTTCGGGGCCCGGTCCCGCCCGGGCCCCTTGCACCTCTTCCTTTGGTGTCCCGGTCCCACCCGGGACCCCCGCCTGCCTTCAGGGATGGAGGACAGCCTGGGGAGCCCACCCCCGGCTGCCCCCGCCGGCTCCCCGCGCAGCCAGCACCCACGTTTGCTGCCGCGGGAGCCGGCTGGGATCTTCTGGTCTGCCCGCTCCAGCGGGCAGACGTGTCTTCTCCCTCCGGTCCGGCTGGCCCATGGGGAAGTGCGGCGGCACTCCCCCGGCCCCCTCATTCCTTCCGGGGCCCGGGGATGGGGTCCCGGGCCCCCAGGGCCATCTTCACGGGTGGCGCGACGGCGCCCCCCGGCTTTGCTTCGGGGCCCGGGGATGGGGTCCCGGGCCCCTCCTCCTCTTTGTGGGGAGCGCGCTGGCGCTCCCCGTCGTGTCTCTTCTTCACCGGGGGCCAGGGTGGGCTCCTCGCACCCCGTGGAAACATCTTCACGGGGAGCGCGATGGCGCTCCCCGGCTGTGCTTCGGGGCCCGGGGATGGGGTCCCGGGCTCCTCACGACCTCTTTGCGGGGGCGCGATGGCGCTCCCCGCCTCCCAGTTTCGGTGGGGGCCAGGGTGGGCTCCTGGCACCCCACAGGGGCAGTTTTCACGGGGAGCACGATGGCGCTCCCTGACTTTTCTTCTTTGGGGGGCAGCCCCCGGGACCTGACCCACCCCAGGGGCAGTTTCCAGACCGGCGGCGGAGCCTCACGTGCTTTGTCGTCGGTCCCCTCAAAGGTCAAAGGTCGCGTACCTTCTGGGGGGCATATCTCAGCCCCCAGGGGTCCGATCTTCTCCATTTTTGCGTCCTCTTGCTCCGGGTGGCGCTCCCCAGCCACTGGGAGCACTCTCCTTCGCCCTCCGGGTCTCCAAGAGGATACATTCTGCAGGGAGTGGTTTTCACTGGCTCCCTGCACCAGCCCTTCACCTGCTCTCCTCCTGGGCCTCTCTTCTCCCTGCGCAGAGGCTCCTGCTTCTGCGCACCAGTCCTGGGCTCTTCTTCTGGCGCTGTTAGGGGTCTGGGGGGCAGTCAGGGGGTACCTCCTTCCAACTGCCCATTGCCAGGCTCCAGCACCTTCCGCCTCTGCAGACCACACCCCAGAGAGAGCTCTCTTCCTCTTCCAGTACTTTTTAAAAGTTGAGTAGGGGGGCTGGCAGGAAGTCTCTGTTTGTCCTATCAACCAGCGACACATCACTTCCCTGCCCCTGCTCCCTCCTTCTTGTCCAGCCTCTGGGTTTGTTCAAAATGGCGTCGTCCAGGGTCTCTGGCCACATGGTCTCTGAAACAAGACCCCTTCCCCCTCGCTGCCTTCCCTCCTTGGTGCAGCCTGGTGCCTGGCACCCAGTGATAGCTGCTGATGGATGAGCCTGTAGCCCCACCCATCTTCCCTTCGTGGAGAGGAGGCCTTAGCTTGTGGAAGAAAGGTTATCAATCCATCCAGCTGAGGTCAGCCCTCAGCCTGGCCCTGGTTATGACTGACTCAGAGAAATGTGACATTTCTGGATGACCCAAAAGAAGTACAAATATGACTTTGGACTCTGCAGAATACTTCTTCTCACACCCGTTACAGTGGACTTTAGTGCGTGTCTGGAATCTGTAGGCCTTAGGAAAGTGACACTAGCCCATGGGCTCCACTTCCCCATAGGGGAATAATGAAGTGAAAAACACAGTCAAACACACTGACTTTCCCTGGCATGTTCCTTCCCAGTGTATAAGGCCTATTCCATGTCACCACCCACTTCTGCATAAGTCCTGCCACACCATTCACTTTGTAGCTGCTCCTGGACTGCGCACGCCAGGAATCTCCCCTGCGCAGCCCCTACACGTGTGCACACGCATGTACACAGGTGTCTGCATGTAACCAGCCCGGTGCCCCGTACTCCAACTGCTGCGCAGCGGCCTAGTCAAGCTAGGGGGACACCAGTAAAATCCACATGCAGTCTCTTTCATCATGAGTTCACTGTGGGTGAGTACCAACTTATGAGGCTCTCCCACAGTAAAAGCTCAACAAATAGGTGCTCAAAAAGCGAAAAATCCGGGCGGTCCAGAGTGTCAGAACCACCTTCTAACACTAATACATTGCAAATGCTTTTTTAACTAGTAGTCGCATTTGCCGAGTGGTGGAGAAAGGGTCCTGGGCCTCCGAATAGTGCTCAGGAATTCCACTGCGTAGAACTTACAGGAGGTACCAGGAGTGCTTCTTGGGCCCCAAAGTCCCTCAGGAGTAAAGTGGACGTCATCCCCCATCCCGTAGTCTGCCAGGAGGTACGTTTGCAGAGTGGTGGAGAAAGGGGGCGTGGCCTCTGAAGACGTTTTAGCAATCCTACTGTGTGGGACTTACTGGAGGTAACAAGATAGTTGGCCCCCAAGGACATCCTTGGGGGCCAACTACCCCTCCTATTACCTCCAGTAATTACCACACAGCAGGATTGCTAAGTTCTCATAACAGGCCACGCCCCCTTTGCCCACCACTCTGCAAACGCGTTCCCTGGCATGCTCTTGGATGGGGATTGAAGTCCCCTTCGCTCTTGGGGGTCCTTAGGGGCCAACTAGCCTACTTCTTACCTCCAGTAAGCCCCACACAGTGGGATTGTTGAGAGGTGGACACAGGCCACGCCCCCTTTCTCCACCACTGTGCAAACGCGCCTCCTGGCGCGCTCTTGGTAGGGAGATGAAGTCCCCTTTCCTCATGAGGGTCCCTGGGGGCCAACTAGCCCTCCTGTTGCCTTCAGTAAGCCCCATACAGCTGGTTTGCTGAGAGTGCTCAAAGGCCACGCCCCCTTTTTACACCACTCTGCAAATGCGGCTCCTGACGCACTGCTGCTCGGGGTATGAAGTCCACTTGTGTCCTGTTGTCCTCAGGACACAAGAGGACCTCATCGCCCCACCAGCAGTGCGCCAAGAGGTGGGTTTGCAGAGTGGTGTAAAAAGGGGCATGGCCTTGAACCACCTCTCAGCAATCCCACTGTGTGGGGCTTACTGGAGGTACCTGGTGGGCTAGTTGGCCCCCAGGGACCCTCAGGAATGAAGGGGACTTAATCCCCCAACTTAGAACGTGCCAGGGGGCGCATCTGCAGAGTGGTGCAGGGAGGGCGCGGGGCCTCCGGTGAGATGCTGACTTTTCTTTTTTTTTTAAATAATTAAATATTCGGGAGGGGGCCTCATGGCCCCCCTTCCCTGGGCCACTTCTGGCCCCGGGGACCCCATCCCCCATCCCCCAGTGCCTGGCAAGCCTTTAGATTTTTTTTTAATTTTGGAGGGGGGCCGCGTGGCCCCCCTCCTGAGGCCAATTATGGCCCCTGGGACCCCATCCCCCGGGGCCTGGCCAGCCTTCTTTTTTTTAAAAAAATTTGGGGAGGAGGCCACGTGGCCCCCCTCCTCAGGCCAATTATGGCCCCGGGGACCTCATCTTCCGGGCCGGCCTTCCTTTATTTTTTATTTATTTCTTTTTTACGGGGAGGGGGGCCATGTGGCCTCCCTCCCCTGGGCCACTTCTGGCACCTGGGACCCCATCCCCTGGGGCTGGCCCTCAAGTTGGGGACCGTGGGGGGAGCCCCAATGCCCCCACGGTCCCTGCCAGCTCCCCGCCTCCTGCGGGAGCCGGCACTGCTTTTGGGCAAGGGGAGCTGCTAACATGCAGCTCCCCTTGCCCAAAAGCAATACTGCTTTGCCTCGTTGAAGCGAGATCAGGTTTCCTGCTCTCACTTCAACAAAGCAAAGCAGTGTTTGCTATGGCAGGGCAGGAGCCGTGCTCCCGCCCTGCCATAGCAAACAGCAATGTCCCGGGGGTGGGCACCCCGGGACATTGCAGGAGTCGGCCCTGGGGGGTGGCGGTCCCCAGGGCCAACAAGGGCTCCAGGAGGGGGGCCGCACGGCCCCCCTCCCAATGTAAAGATAGCCCCGGGGAGGTGGTGGTCCCCGGGGTCTGCAACGGACCCCCGTATTTAAATATACAGTGCCCGGGGAGGTGGTGGTCCCCAGGGCAGTGTGGGGGGGCTTGAGCCCCCCCACACTAATTATTTTTTAAAGCCCTGGTGGAGTGGCAGTCCCCGGGGCTTGGGGGGGTTTGGGGGGGCCCGCGAGGCCTCCCCACCCTATTTTAATAAAGCCTCGGGAGGTGGTGGTCCCCAGGACTTGGGGGGCACGCGAGGCCCCCCACCCTTATTTGAATAAAGCCCTGGGGAGGTGGCGGTCCCCGGGCTTGGGGGGGCATCAAGGCCCCCCGTCTATACGTAAATTATGCCCCAGGGAGGTGGCGGTCCCCAGGGCTGCAGGGGTGCTGTGTGCCCCCCACACATTATGGATAAAGCCCCGGGGAGGTGGCGGTCCCCAGGGCTGCGCGGGGCCCCTGTGGGCACCCGCTAATTAATTATACATTGCCCCCGGGACCTGGCCCACCCTGGGGCTTAAGGATAACAAAGCGCTGGAGCCCGCGCTTCGTTTTTTATTTGTTTTTTCAGCTGGATTCGCGCACCCAGCGCGACTTTGGCCAATGTTTTGGGGTTTTTTTAAACTGTTTTTTTGGCCCTGGGGGTCCTTGTGGGACACCCTGAGCAGGCCTAGGGGGTCAGGGTGTTTCTACCCTGCCCCCTTTTCTTGTTTTTTATCTTTTTTTTTAACCTTTTTCTTGTGACTCGGTTACCGAGTCACAAGATGGCTGCCAACACATTCTGGTTTGGAGTGTTGGCAGCCAATCAGAATGAAGCTCGTGCTCGGGAGGGTTCACAAACCCTCCTCGGTGCTCAGATATATACATTTTTATTTTTTGAATTTCTCAGCAACTACTGAACAGATTTACACCATTTAAAAAAAAAGCACGCTTTCTGGACCAAGACCTATTTTTTTGCCAAATTTGGTGTAATTCCGTTCAGCAGTTCGGGCTGTAGCTTTGTCTAAAGTTCCTATGGAAATTAACATAGGGAAAATGCGATTTGGGACCCCCCTTTTTTCTCGGCCCCCGCTTAACGAATCAACCCGAAACGTTCAGGACATGAGCTGACCTGAGTGAACCATTAGTTTTGAAAATTTCGCAAAGATTCGTCAAACCACGCTAAAGATAATGGCAAAAGAAAAAATGCTTTTTGAATAGAAACAAGGTCCTAACTATAACTACCTACTGGCGACGGCCAGTAGGTAATATATATATGGAGTCCCGCGTGTGCTCATTTCCTCTACGAGTTGGGGGAGAGTGGAGTCTATGTTTCAGGATGCGGCCACGAACGTCCCTAGGAGCACCCACCCCTTCAGAGTCCGGCGATCTTGGTGGCAAACTTTGGACATACTACAGGCTCTGTGGTAACGCCTGGACATGCCGCTTACCTGTAATCAGCTCGGCCATTAACAGTGGACTACGACTTCGTGAGGGACGCTGTTGCCTACTGAGGCTACGTGCACGAGCTCCTGCCGGGAAGCAAAGCGGCGGGGTGAGGGACAAGGTGAACTGCAATACCGCCCACTGTAAAGAACTCGGTGAGCATTGGGGGAAGGGAGCAGACACCGCTCACTGGGGCTAGTACTGACGCTTGGTGTCTGCTCCGCGCTGATCCAGATTCCTGGGTTTACGCCTTTCCCAGTGCCTGAAACACCAGTGAAGCCTGTCCAATCGGAGCGAGGCATCTTGTTTAAAGAGAGGGCGGGAGAAGCACTTGCTATATCCTTGGCGGCATCTGAAGAAGTTTTATCCAAAACGAAACGCGTCATGCTTACGCCATAATAAAGAAGGATTTTGCATTTCCCCTGGAGTCCCGCGTGTGCTCATTTCCTCTACGAGTTGGGGGAGAGTGGAGTCTATGTTTCAGGATGCGGCCACGAACGTCCCTAGGAGCACCCACCCCTTCAGAGTCCGGCGATCTTGGTGGCAAACTTTGGACATACTACAGGCTCTGTGGTAACGCCTGGACACGCCCTTACCTGTAATCAGCTCGGCCATTAACAGTGGACTACGACTTCGTGAGGGACGCTGTTGCCTACTGAGGCGACGTGCACGAGCTCCTGCCGGGAAGCAAAGCGGCGGGGTGAGGGACAAGGTGAACTGCAATACCGCCCACTGTAAAGAACTCGGTGAGCATTGGGGTGAAGGGAGCAGACACCGCCCACTGGGGCTAGTACTGACGCTTGGTGTCTGCTCCGCGCTGATCCAGATTCCTGGGTTTACGCCTTTCCCAGTGCCTGAAACACCAGTGAAGCCTGTCCAATCGGAGCGAGGCATCTCGTTTAAAGAGAGGGCGGGAGAAGCACTTGCTATATCCTTGGCGGCATCTGAAGAAGTTTTATCCAAAACGAAACGCGTCATGCTTACGCCATAATAAAGAAGGATTTTGCATTTCCCCTGGAGTCCCGCAGGTGCTCATTTCCTCTACGAGTTGGGGGAGAGTGGAGTCTATGTTTCAGGATGCGGCCACGAACGTCCCTAGGAGCACCCACCCCTTCAGAGTCCGGCGATCTTGGTGGCAAACTTTGGACATACTACAGGCTCTGTGGTAACGCCTGGACACGCCGCTTACCTGTAATCAGCTCGGCCATTAACAGTGGACTACGACTTCGTGAGGGACGCTGTTGCCTACTGAGGCGACGTGCACGAGCTCCTGCCGGGAAGCAAAGCGGTGGGGTGAGGGACAAGGTGAACTGCAATACCGCCCACTGTAAAGAACTCGGTGAGCATTGGGGTGAAGGGAGCAGACACCGCCCACTGGGGCTAGTACTGACGCTTGGTGTCTGCTCCGCGCTGATCCAGATTCCTGGGTTTACGCCTTTCCCAGTGCCTGAAACACCAGTGAAGCCTGTCCAATCGGAGCGAGGCATCTTGTTTAAAGAGAGGGCGGGAGAAGCACTTGCTATATCCTTGGCGGCATCTGAAGAAGTTTTATCCAAAACGAAACGCGTCATGCTTACGCCATAATAAAGAAGGATTTTGCATTTCCCCTGGAGTCCTGCGTGTGCTCATTTCCTCTACGAGTTGGGGGAGAGTGGAGTCTATGTTTCAGGATGCGGCCACGAACGTCCCTAGGAGCACCCACCCCTTCAGAGTCCGGCGATCTTGGTGGCAAACTTTGGACATACTACAGGCTCTGTGGTAACGCCTGGACATGCCGCTTACCTGTAATCAGCTCGGCCATTAACAGTGGACTACGACTTCGTGAGGGACGCTGTTGCCTACTGAGGCGACGTGTACGAGCTCCTGCCGGGAAGCAAAGCGGCGGGGTGAGGGACAAGGTGAACTGCAATACCGCCCACTGTAAAGAACTCGGTGAGCATTGGGGTGAAGGGAGCAGACACCGCCCACTGGGGCTAGTACTGACGCTTGGTGTCTGCTCCGCGCTGATCCAGATTCCTGGGTTTACGCCTTTCCCAGTGCCTGAAACACCAGTGAAGCCTGTCCAATCGGAGCGAGGCATCTTGTTTAAAGAGAGGGCGGGAGAAGCACTTGCTATATCCTTGGCGGCATCTGAAGAAGTTTTATCCAAAACGAAACGCGTCATGCTTACGCCATAATAAAGAAGGATTTTGCATTTCCCCTGGAGTCCTGCGTGTGCTCATTTCCTCTACGAGTTGGGGGAGAGTGGAGTCTATGTTTCAGGATGCGGCCACGAACGTCCCTAGGAGCACCCACCCGTTCAGAGTCCGGCGATCTTGGTGGCAAACTTTGGACATACTACAGGCTCTGTGGTAACGCCTGGACATGCCGCTTACCTGTAATCAGCTCGGCCATTAACAGTGGACTACGACTTCGTGAGGGACGCTGTTGCCTACTGAGGCGACGTGTACGAGCTCCTGCCGGGAAGCAAAGCGGCGGGGTGAGGGACAAGGTGAACTGCAATACCGCCCACTGTAAAGAACTCGGTGAGCATTGGGGTGAAGGGAGCAGACACCGCCCACTGGGGCTAGTACTGACGCTTGGTGTCTGCTCCGCGCTGATCCAGATTCCTGGGTTTACGCCTTTCCCAGTGCCTGAAACACCAGTGAAGCCTGTCCAATCGGAGCGAGGCATCATGTTTAAAGAGAGGGCGGGAGAAGCACTTGCTATATCCTTGGCGGCATCTGAAGAAGTTTTATCCAAAACGAAACGCGTCATGCTTACGCCTTAATAAAGAAGGATTTTGCATTTCCCCTGGAGTCCCGCGTGTGCTCATTTCCTCTACGAGTTGGGGGAGAGTGGAGTCTATGTTTCAGGATGCGGCCACGAACATCCCTAGGAGCACCCACCCCTTCAGAGTCCGGCGATCTTGGTGGCAAACTTTGGACATACTACAGGCTCTGTGGTAACGCCTGGACACGCCGCTTACCTGTAATCAGCTCGGCCATTAACAGTGGACTACGACTTCTTGAGGGACGCTGTTGCCTACTGAGGCGACGTGCACGAGCTCCTGCCGGGAAGCAAAGCGGCGGGGTGAGGGACAAGGTGAACTGCAATACCGCCCACTGTAAAGAACTCGGTGAGCATTGGGGTGAAGGGAGCAGACACCGCCCACTGGGGCTAGTACTGACGCTTGGTGTCTGCTCCGCGCTGATCCAGATTCCTGGGTTTACGCCTTTCCCAGTGCCTGAAACACCAGTGAAGCCTGTCCAATCGGAGCGAGGCATCTTGTTTAAAGAGAGGGCGGGAGAAGCACTTGCTATATCCTTGGCGGCATCTGAAGAAGTTTTATCCAAAACGAAATGCGTCATGCTTACGCCATAATAAAGAAGGATTTTGCATTTCCCCTGGAGTCCCGCGTGTGCTCATTTCCTCTACGAGTTGGGGGAGAGTGGAGTCTATGTTTCAGGATGTGGCCACGAACGTCCCTAGGAGCACCCACCCCTTCAGAGTCCGGCGATCTTGGTGGCAAACTTTGGACATACTACAGGCTCTGTGGTAACGCCTGGACACGCCGCTTACCTGTAATCAGCTCGGCCATTAACAGTGGACTACGACTTCGTGAGGGACGCTGTTGCCTACTGAGGCGACGTGCACGAGCTCTTGCCGGGAAGCAAAGCGGCGGGGTGAGGGACAAGGTGAACTGCAATACCGCCCACTGTAAAGAACTCGGTGAGCATTGGGGTGAAGGGAGCAGACACCGCCCACTGGGGCTAGTACTGACGCTTGGTGTCTGCTCCGCGCTGATCCAGATTCCTGGGTTTACGCCTTTCCCAGTGCCTGAAACACCAGTGAAGCCTGTCCAATCGGAGCGAGGCATCTTGTTTAATGAGAGGGCGGGAGAAGCACTTGCTATATCCTTGGCGGCATCTGAAGAAGTTTATCCAAAACGAAACGCGTCATGCTTACGCCATAATAAAGAAAGATTTTGCATTTCCCCTGGAGTCCCGCGTGTGCTCATTTCCTCTACGAATTGGGGGAGAGTGGAGTCTATGTTTCAGGATGCGGCCACGAACATCCCTAGGAGCACCCACCCCTTCAGAGTCCGGCGATCTTGGTGGCAAACTTTGGACATACTACAGGCTCTGTGGTAACGCCTGGACACGCCGCTTACCTGTAATCAGCTCGGCCATTAACAGTGGACTACGACTTCGTGAGGGACGCTGTTGCCTACTGAGGCGACGTGCACGAGCTCCTGCCGGGAAGCAAAGCGGCGGGGTGAGGGACAAGGTGAACTGCAATACCGCCCACTGTAAAGAACTCGGTGAGCATTGGGGTGAAGGGAGCAGACACCGCCCACTGGGGCTAGTACTGACGCTTGGTGTCTGCTCCGCGTTGATCCATATTCCTGGGTTTACGCCTTTCCCAGTGCCTGAAACACCAGTGAAGCCTGTCCAATCGGAGCGAGGCATCTTGTTTAAAGAGAGGGCGGGAGAAGCACTTGCTATATCCTTGGCGGCATCTGAAGAAGTTTTATCCAAAACGAAACACGTCATGCTTACGCCATAATAAAGAAGGATTTTGCATTTCCCCTGGAGTCCCGCGTGTGCTCATTTCCTCTACGAGTTGGGGGAGAGTGGAGTCTATATATATATATATATATATACACACACAGTTAGCTCAGATCAATTTAACTTCAACTGCTGATTTTGAATGGTTTTGTACGAAGGAAATCTGAGCCTAACTATAACGTACGTATAATCTTTTTTTTTTCAGTGACAAAAAAAAGAATACATATATATATATATGTATATACCCATGATCAAGGTCTGAAGACAAACCGAAACGTGTTGGGTCATGAATTTGTACTCACATGCCAATAAAAAGTAAATGGAACTTGCTTGAGAGTGCGCTACCTTTGTTCTGTGCTCGCCAGCCAGAGATCGAAGGATATATATATATATATAAAAAGAATACATATGTATACACGCACAAACATATATATATATATGTGTGTGTGTATACATATGTATTCCTTTTTTTTCACTGAAAAAACAAAAGATTACTGGGATGTTATAGTTAGGCTCAGATTTCATTTGTACAAAACAAATTCAAATTCAGCAGTTAAAGTTACCTGAGCTAACTATAGCTTACGCCCCGCTATGCACTTCTTATAACCTTGCATATTACATCACTTATGACATGGTCAATGACATCACTGATGGCATCACTGATGTCATCATGGCCAAAAAGCACTTTAAAAAAAAAAATTTACTGCGAAAATGTGACCGAGCAGCAAATCTGCGACAATTTTTTTTTAAAGAAAAGTGCCGTCTGCCGCGCTTATTTTTAATACAGTCCCCAGTGGGCCAGGTCTCTGGACATTTATTTTTTTTAAATGAAGGGGACACATGGGCCCCTCCTCAGGCTCATTGATCCCCAAGGATCACCATCTCCCCGAGGCATTATAGATTAAAAGGAGGGGGGCATGGAGCCCTCCTCCATGGGCTCTATAAGCACTTCCCCGAGGCTAATGAAACATTGATGGGGTGCATGAATGCCCCCAAGCCCCAGGGACCACCCACTCCCCGGGGCTAAAAACACCTAATGGGGTGCCCCTCAGAACCCCCAGGCCCCGGGGACCACCACCTCCTCAAAATGGAGGAGGGGCCATGTGACCCCCCTCCTGGGCCATATAAGGCCCCAGGGACCACCACCTCCCCGGGGGCAGCCCTGAAAAGTAAAGGAGAGGGCCGCACAGCACCCCTCCTGGAGCCATACATGGCTCTGTGGTCCACCACTCTCCAGGTCTGACTCCTGCTATGTCCCGGGGTACCCACCCCCGGGACATAGCTGTTTGCTTTCAATTGGCGGGAGCTGATAGCTCCCGGCAAGCGATAGCAAATACACCAGTTCCAGCGGGGGGAGCTGTCAAAGTGCTCCCACCCACTGGAAGCAGAGGTTTCATCTTTTTCCCTGCTCGCAGACATGCGGACAGGGAAAGAGATGAAATAGATTGCTCCTGCATGGAGGGAGCTGCCTTTCCAGCAGCTCCCTTTTTGCAGCTGCAATGCCGGCTCCTGCCAAACCACGGGGGCCTTGAGGCTCACCCCTCAGTCCCAGGGTAAAAGAGAAGAAAGTAGCAAAATAAAAATCAGAAACAAGCAGGAAGAGGAAAAATAAAGGTGAGCAACAAGCAGAAAGAGGCAAAATAAAGGTGAGCAACGAGCAGAAAGGACAAAATAAATGGGAGAAACGACCAGAAAGAGGCAAAATAAAGGGCAGCAATGGGCAGAAAGAGGAAAAATAAAGGTGAGAAACAAGTAGAAAGAAACAAAATAATGATCAGCAGCGAGCAGAGACAGGCAAAATAAAGGTGAGAAATGAGCAGAAAGAGGCAAAATAGAGGTCAGAAATTAGTAAAAAGAGGCAGAATAAAGGTCAGCAACGAGAAGAAAGAGGCAAAATAGAGGGCAGAAACTAGCAAAAAGAAGCAAAAAAAAGGCCAGCTATTAGCAGAAAGAGGCAAAATAATGGTCAGCAATGAGCAGAAAGAGGCAAGATGAAGGTTAGAAACTAACGGAAAGAGGCATAATAATGGTCAGAAATGAGCAAAAAGAGGAAAAATAAAGGTCAGCTACGAGCAGAAAGAGGCAAAATAGAGGCCAGCAATGAGCAGAAAAAGGCAAAATAAAGGTCAGAAACGAGGAGAAAGAGGCAAAATAAAGGCCAGCTAGGAGCAGGAAGAGCCAAACTAGAGATCAGAAAGGAGCAGAAAGAGGCAAAATAGAGGTCAGAATTAAGCAGAAAGAGGCAAAATAGAGGACAGAAACGAGCAGACAGAGGCAAAATAAAGTCCAGCAACGAGCAGAAATAGGCAAAATAAAGATCAGTAAGGAGCAGAAAGAGGTATGGTAGAGGTCATAAAAAAACTGAAAGAGGCAAAATAGTGGTCAGCGGTGAGCTGAAAGGGGCAAACTAAAGGCCAGCAACAAACAGAAAGAGATCAGAAATGAGCAGAAAGAGACAAGATAGAGGTCGGAAATGAGCAGAAAGAGGAAAAATAAAGGTCAGAAATGAGGAGAAAGAGACAAAATAAAGGTCACCAATAAGAAGAAAGAGGCAAAATAAAGGTCAGAAGTGAGCAGAAAAAGGCAGAAAATGAGCAGAGAATGAGCAGAACCCACTCAGGCACTCATGCACCCACTCACAGAACAACTCCGACACTCTCACACCCACTCACATACCCCTGACAGACACTCATGCACTCACTTACAGAATGACTCATACTCTCTCTCACCCACTCACAAATCTACTCAGATACTCACGACTGACTCACAGACCTACTCAGAAACTCACACACCCACTCACAGACCCACCCAGAGATTCACGCACCCACTCACAGATCCACTCAGACACTCATTGACTGACTGACACACTTATGGAGCACTCGCAAGCCCACTCAGCCCGCTCAGACACCCTCACACCCACTCAGACACTCATGCACACACTCAGACATCCACTCAGACACTCACGTACCCACTCACAGACCCACTCAGACACTGACATACCCAGTGAGACACTCACACACTTAGGAATGCCTAAAAAACATCTTGGAATAAATGAATGCGAACTGCCTGAAATTGAATGCAGAAAAAATCTGAAGTATTGTTTTTCAGTCAGGCATCTCCCCCTGCGCCTAATCTTTGGTGGCCATCAGATTTAATCCACCTCCAATCCCGTCAGACTCAGCCAGAAATTCTGGAATTAGGCTGGATAAGGATCTATCATTCACTGCCCAGGTACAACCCTTCTCCTCTATGTGTTTCTGGAAGATGAGATCCATTAGGAAATTCATAGGATTTTGCCGGAGGAACACCGGAAGACAATGGTCCATGCTTTGGTGACCTCACACAAACAGCCTATATCTGGGGTTACCTGCATACCTGACTCACAGGTTACAAATTAGCCAGAATTCCACAGCAAGATTGATTAAGCGGGTACCTTTTCGTCACCACATCTCTCCTCATCTGAAACAGCTTCATTGGCTCCCAGTAATCAGTAGGCTAGAGTTCAAGTCATTGTTCTTGGCTTTTAGAGCTGCTAGAGATTTGGGCCCAAGGTACCTCAGGCAAAGTCTGCATTTATATCATCAAGATCAGGTCTTGAGCTCCAACCACCTGCAGCTTTTAAGGGATCCACGCTTCTGCAAAGGCCGGCAAGGTGGCAGATCTTTTGCGGTAAAAACAGCGAAACTCCGGAACTCTACTACCGCCTCACCTTCGTCTGCTGGAGTCAGAAATAGAATTTAGGAGAGCATTAAAAACCTGGCTCTTCACGCAGACAGAACTGCTAGCTTGACCCTCGCATTAGCCTGCCGCCAGTGCCGGGACACCTTCGTAGAGGTAGATGTGTGCTTTAGAAATACTTATTACATTACATTACATTACCCACTCACACACCTACTGAGACACTCATGCACTCACTCACACACTCACTCTCAAAGGTTACAGGTTACAGTTAGGAAATAACATAAAAAAACATAAATATTCACTGAAAAAAACAAAGGTTATAGGGATGTTATAGTTAGGAAATAGAATTAACAAAACCTTAGAAATTCAATGAAAAAATAAAATGTTACAGAAATCACTCTTTAGGTATGCCTGGGATGGGAAAATATATGCCCAAAGCAAGCGGCAGCATCAGCTAGATCAAGAGGACGCCTAAACATCAGGCACAGGACCATCAGTGACAGCTGAAGACAGAGCTCAGTCAAATGTGCTCCAGCGAAACAGTAATCAAATACCAGCCTACCAGTATATGGGCACGTACTGCAGCCGGTGATGATTTTTGCATTATTTCTTTTTACCAAGTAGTATGGTAAACAAATTCCCATAGCAACACAATGAAGCACCCCTGGGTCTAGAGTGAGGTGGGAGGGAGTGTGGGAGGATCCCTTTTAAAGGACGGTATCACGCACCCACTCGTAGGTGGCATGCTTCATCATTGGGTACCTCCTTGCACTGCGAACCTAGTCGCAGTGCAGGCTACAACCCCCACTCTGAGAGGGAGGAGCTCAGGGATGTTTTTGTAATATGGTAAAGAGGTATACTAAAACCTTCAGATGAGCTGGGCGTGGTGAGAGTGTGAAAGAAAAGTGAAAGTGAGATAAAACTAACTACCTGGTATGTCAGGACAAGCTTTAATGGGACATCTAGGGGTCAGGATTAAAAAGGTATAAACTATGGCAGGAGGATTCAACCTGTCATGGTTTGTAAATGGTCGACATGTTTCAGCCGTAGTGTCCTCCTTAGAGGTGAAGTGCCTTTCTTCAGGACCAAATGAACGTGCAATTGTGAAGTGAGTTACCACGCATACCAAATTTAGTTGGAGGTTAGCAAAAGGATGCAACCAGCTGGTAGGTTTATGAACCAATCAAGAGTTATGCTGGTCTGTGTTGTCCCTGAAATGAGAAATGGTGTTACAATAACAATTTTTAACACATACCGCACACACTCCTAGAACTGAGTGCCACATGCATATATTATTTTATGTGCAAATGTGGCTAAAACATTGTGTGCAGAATATCAAATATGATGCTTACCCGCATAGTCGGGTGAGCTAGTGGCACCTTTCTCTCGGCACACTCGAGGTAGCATCCAAACCCTAAAATTGGAGGGGGGACAGAGAGGTTGTCTGTAATGTACAGTCATTCTTATATACACAGCTGATTAGATGTGGAGTAGGTATCGGGTGGGGAACAGGTAGGGAACAATACAGGCTGCAGGCACAGGACCATCAGTGGCAGCTGAAGACAGAGCTCAGTCAAATGTGCTCCAGCAAAACAGTAATCAAATACCAGCCTAGAAGTATATGGTCACGCACTGCAGCCGGTGATGATTTTGCATTATTTATTTTTACCAGGTGGTATGGTGAACAAATTCCCATGCCATCAGTTCCTTCTCTGGTTTTGGACTCTGCTCTTCATCCTTCTTCTCTATCTTGTCTGATCTCTATTGTCCTGATGCCATTCTTGTTTTCGGTTGACCCAAAAATAATTTGAAATATCCAATAAATTGTAAAGGGGAGGTGCACAGCAACTCCTCCCAGCTAAGTGTTACCCAAATGAGTGTCAAAGAGAGTGGTCTTTGTAGAAAGAAAGGAAGACGGTGATTTCAACCAATCAGAAGTGTTTTATGTTTGTGACACTGTTCTCGTGTTACCACCACAAGACCTCGAAACACAAAAACAAGGTGCTTTCAATATAAAACACACCAAGGATACTCATAATAATACCTATTTACAAAACCTCTAGCCTCCAAGTTAAAAAAACATTTACTGTATTATACTAAATGCACCATTTATTATTTCATGATGATCTTGTGGTACTACCGCGAGCCTTGGAACAGAATGCACCAACATAGCAGCATTGAAGCAGAGTCTTGTCCTTGGCTATGGCAGTATCACAGTTGTACAGCGGAAACACAAAATTGGAGAAAAAACAAGTTATAACAAATAAAACACTTAAAACATCCTCAAAACGTGACCTAGGTACAAGACCTCTGCTTTCATTTAATTTTATACCTGGAGGAAGATATGCAGAGTAAATTAGGGTTCCCTGGGGGGCTTGTCATTGGTTGTGTTAGTCCCCGATAGTACTGCAGTAGCACAAACAGATTTTTAAAAAAACAAAAATGATAGATTGCGTTACAATAGTATTGTGAATGAGTTGAGAAATCTAAAATTAAAAATTCACATTCTAATTAACTTTCAATATAATGCTAGACTTCATGTTAAAAACTCGCAATTAAAAAAAGAAAATCACTGAAAATCAGTGAAATAACTACCAGTTAAAGTGATGTTATAGGTAGGTAAAAATATCACTAATTTTGCATTTTTTTAAACTTAAAAAAAAATACAATTCAGCAATTATAGTTAAATGAGCTAATTATAACTTGCACACCCACCATCCTCTACTTATGGCCTAGACATTACATCACTCATTACATGTTTAATGACATTGATTACATCAAATTAAACTTTAAGTGGCGTGACCATTTGTAAACAAAAAACAAAATGCTTCAGCCCCTCAGCACTTGCTACTGCACAGGGCTTTCCTCCTGCACAGAGAACTCAGTAGACAGGAGCATTGTTCAGTCTTTGCCCGACACAGAGTTTAGAGTGGGCAGACCAGTCCCTCACCACACCTTACTTCGCACAGCCATTGCTCTGCTAAAGATTCTCAATAGAGAGACCAGTCCCTCTGCCCACCATACAACACACAGCCATTGCTCTGGAAAGAGATGTTAGTGGAGAGACCGGTCCTTTCCACACCCTACTTTGCACAACTGTCACACTGCACAGAGGTATAAGCAGACAGACCGGTCCCTTTCCTCGACCTACTACACACAGCTGTCATTCTGTACAGAGGTCTCAGCAAACAGAGGCCAGTCCCGTACCACACTCTACTACTCACAGCCATCACCCTGCACAGATGTCTCAGTTACTAGGCCAATCACTCATCACACTCCACTGTGCACAGTTGTCACCCTGGAAACAAATTCTCAGTGCAGAGGCCCCTCCCTCATCACACTCTACTACACACAACATTTGCCTTATACAGAGCTCTCCGATCACCACTGGGTAGGTATAGTTAGGACAACATTTCCATAAGAAATTGTTTTTTTGGTTTGCTAATAACGTTGACACTATTGGAAGAACCTTCACAAAACTTTCCCCAAAAAAGTCTCATCCTCCTTAGGTTCTACCTAGAAAGTTCCAGGGTGATCCGCCGAGTGGGGGCCGAGAAAAAGGAGGAGTCCCAAAACACATTTTTCCTATGCAATTTTCCATTGGAAAATTAGATACAGCTGCAACCAAAATGGCTAAACAGAATTACCACAAATTTGGCAAAAAGCTAGATCTTGATCCAAAAAGCGTGCCTTTTCTGATCTGGTTTAAATCTGTAAAGTAGTTTTTGAGAAATTAATATTCAGAATTTATCTATATATAGCAACACAGATCCAGCTGAAGATCCACGGATCATCCTGCACTGTGACTTATTGGCCCCGATTAACTGCAGGGGATCCATGAGGTCAACCACACATTGTGATTGGCTATCCACAACCTGAAAATGGTGGCTGCCATCTTAGGACTGGAAGCCCGGTCCCTGAGTTTTAGAAAGTAAAATTAAATGAAATATAAGTGGGCAGAGTAAGAGTACCCTGACTTCTTGTGTCCCAAAGTGAATCCCCTGGGGTCAAAATACGTTAAAAAAAAGTTTGAAATTCTGTTGATCCACAGCAATACCTACTGTGGCCCTCTGGAGGATCATGGTTTTATCTGTCAATCCACGGTGCTACAAAAAATACTGCCTGGTCCTGTGCCAAAACCCACACCGCATCGGGCTGATAGACTTTCACTGTGTAGCTGGGAGCACATGGAGGTTGGGCACAGTGCCAGGCCCTGCATTGCAGGGGATTGGGTGCCCACAGGAAGTTGGGTGCATGGCATGGCGATAGGCCATGTTCTACGCCGAACCCCAGTTTATGTTAAATAAAAAACATAGAAATTAACTGAAAAAAAGGTTAAAGTTAGGTTATAGGTAGGCATTGTAGTAATATCTTAATTTACATGAAAGAAACCTTAGAAATTCACTGGAAAAAAACCAAAGGTTAAAGGTATGTTATAGTTAGGTTAAAATAGTCAGTTAAAACATAATATTTTAACCTAAAAAAACACTGAAATTCACCAGTTCTAGTTATCTCAAGTAACTATAACTCATGCCCTAAAGTAACTATAACTTGCACCCTCGCCATACACTGATTGTACCCTCACAAATTACATCATGCATGACATGTTCTGGATAACATCCCTAAAGGCATCTGAAATGCCAACATTGATAACAACACTATGCATGGCGAGCTCGCGAGTTATTGTTACTTTAGTACAAAAGTGTTAATTGAGATAACTATAATTGGTGAATTTCCGTGGTTTTGTTAGTTTGAAACATTGTTTTAACTAACATTTTCACCCAACTATAACGTCCCTTTAACCTTTTGCTTTTTCATTTGAATAATTTAAGATGTATTAATCTTTTCATTGATTAAGTAAAACTTTAAAGCTTTTTTATTATATTTTTTTAATTAATCACAATTCATGAAACAAATATGTTCTAAAAGTGTATAAATACATATAAAAATGATAATGAGGATGGGTTTTTAAATAAAATAATTGTAAATAATACATTTTAATTAAATGACCATATTTTATATTTATTTAATTATTGATAAAACATTTAGTTTAACAAGCTAATGTGCCATACATGTAATTTTTGTTCTAGGTTAAAAGTAATTAGTTTAGTTCTTTTGGTTACATTTCTATTTTACAGTAAAATATTTCAACATTTTTTTTAATTCTTATGCCTTATTATTTTTCCCTATAGGTTATTTGCCAAAATCTCTGCCTACATCTGAATTTTTACTAGTAGTAACTTTGCATTTCTGCATCCTGTTCTAGCATGCTCCAGCCCCCTATTTTGCGGAGGTGGAGACATGGAAATCTGCACTTAGTAGTACATTTACACTCACAAATGGTGAATAGCCAAAAAATGTAAAGTTACACAAGGTCACCTAATTTTACACCAGAGGCCTGTGCACACCTAATAGTAATTTGCAGAGCAAAATCTGCGTCAATGGAATCATACAGTATTCAGAAAACCACAGTTGTAAAAAAAATTGATATGAATGAAGAACACTCCAGGTATCACGTGTTCTCTGTGTTTTTATTGAAGATCGATTGCCCAGCCAACACGTGTTTCGTCAGGGTGGTAAACCCACGACTTCTTCAGGGCTTTTAGGCAAGAAAGTCGAAAATTGGTCGATCTCTCCGCCGGTTGTACTTCCGTCCCGTCACTTCCGGTGATCGCCGTGGGTCCTTCAGAATTAGCAGCGTACTCGCTGTTCCTCACAGAACTCCAGGAGAATTTCGTACCGTGGACAGAGCCTTACTCAGCTCTGATGCTCATGTACGCTGCGAAGTGCAAAACTACGTGTCTTAAGTGATACTCCACCGGACACGTACACGAGTCCTTTCTCCGTTTAACTTTTGGATACACCATTCCAAGATACAGCCGGGACGGAAGTACAACCGGCGGAGAGATCGACCAATTTTCGACTTTCTTGCCTAAAAGCCCTGAAGAAGTCGTGGGTTTACTACCCTGACGAAACACGTGTTGGCTGGGCAATCGATCTTCAATAAAAACACAGAGAACACGTGATACCTGGAGTGGTCTTCATTCATATCAAATTTTTTTACAACTGTGGTTTTCTGAATACTGTATGATTCCATTGACGCAGATTTTGCTCTGCAAATTACTATTACGTGTGCACAGGCCTCTGGTGTAAAATTAGGTGACCTTGTGTCTGTTGAGGGGTTCAGGGTAATCCCCTTGCCTGTAGCACCGTACTCCACTAAGAACCTTTTGACACATACGTACACACGAGTAGGAGCCGTCGCATACCGCACTAATTCAAACCCTTCTCTCGCTTTTACTACAAGGTGCAGTAATAAAAATACAGCTATAAATTTTCTTTTGGGAATTGGGACCTAGGTGCTCATATTTGTGCTTTGCACTTAAGCATGTAAACCATCACACTTGCATGAAGTGCATGCTGTTTAGAATGATGTATAGCTGCAGCTGAACTGAATTGATTATTTTCTGTGTTTTGACTGTAGAGCAAATTCGGTTCCATATTTGTCGGCAATATCCCCACCTACGCACAGGGGCAGAGTGGCCCAAAGGAAGGGACTGGGTACAGAGGATGCATCAGAGAGCTGCAAATCAACAATAAAGAACTCTTTATCATAGAGGAAGCGCTCGCGGGCAAAAATGTCAAGGACTGCAATGTTGCTGTCTGTCAGTATCATCTGTGTCACAATGGTGGCACCTGCACCAGGTAAGACGAACCCGGTTATCCCCCAGACCATCTTAGCGCATCACTGCGCCTTCAGCATGAAGAAGCCTTAAGAATTTGTGTTTAAAATGAACAAGCAGTAAGAGGCACTCTGCAGTAGTCAGATTAACGCTGCTTAATTTTTCTGAGAGAATTATATATTTTTATTACTTCAAGTACGAATAGGTGAGTCAAGCAGCTTACGCTAACACCGATCTTAAGTCATGTAAAGGCCCGCGCCGGTGGTAAGCACGGCAGCTGCTTTCTACACATACAGATAAATCACAGCTTGATGAGCAGAGAACACTTCCTAGAATCTCACACGGCAGATAAGGTATCTTCGTCGTCGCTGTTCTCGGCTTCTACGCAGATGTGACTCTTGCTGCTAATTTGGCATCAACCTGTTTTTCTCACCTGTGTATTATCTGCATTATATGTTCAGACTATCTATTCTTATTCTGGGATGGACGACTGAGTCTGACAATACAGCGAATTTCTCTTGGTAACTTTTAGTAAAAGCCATACTTGCTGAGCCAAGAAATCAAAGCATTTCATTTTGTGTATGACACGGGAAAGTCTTAAAAACAATAAATGCACAATAAAGTGTTCCACACCATGTATGTGACAGGCAGCGGTACTTTTTACTGGTATTTCAAAACAGAACACAATTTGAGCACCAGGTTTTACATGTAATTAATTAATGGTAGACAACATGACATGATTGGCAGTATTTTAGTTAATTTCTAGTTTAAGCAAAATCAAAAAATATTGATTCAAAGAAAAAGTGACATCTGAATGCAGTGGCATCTGTAGAAGTAGATTTTAGAAGGGAAGCACACATTGGCCATCAGAAAAAAACTAAGGTGGCCACCTACAAAGGTTAATCGCAAAGAGTGTGTGCATATTTGTGTGTGTGTGTACTTTTACTTAAAAGTATAAATCTGACTTTATATGTATGTGTGTAGAGCTCTCTCTCTCCCTCCCTCTATATATATATATATATATATATATATATATATATATCTGTACGCACATCCATATAAAATCACGTTTAAGCATTTTATGCAACCAACCGTGCTTGCAGTGAAATGTAGTTGCGCAAATTAATGTTTGGCAAGGTACGGGGTCTCTTTTTTGCTGTGTCTCCCCCGGACTAGGACAAATGGAGCAGGGGGCATGGTCTCATCTGGTCCCCCTATAGTGATGCTAGTGTCTGAGTGTGATACAGTAGATTAAAGCCTGCAATAAATGTATCTGTCCCTAATTTGCCTTTTACAGTCCAGTTGTTGTTACATCACTGGTCCCCTGCAATGAGCAAATGGATCACAGTTCAATTGTAACAAAAAATAGATTTTGCCAGAGCCTGCAGCAAATGTGAACATCAATTCATGCAGCATTTTTTTAAGCAATGAACATCAGAACTAGCTTTTCAGCTCTTTGTTACTAGGGCCCAGATGTACTAACATTAGGAATACCGATTTCCTAATTGCGATTATCTCTGAACCGCAATCAGGAAATCAGTAATTCCTAATGTACAAAACCTTTATTTCTTAATAATGATTCCTAGTAGGTCGCAAATCGACCTACCTCATGAATATTAATGAAGTAGGTCACAATTTGCGACCCATTACTAATCACACCCTGTCATCAGATCATCATGTCTGCGATTGCTTTTCAATAAAGCAAGCTTTTTTTTAAAAAAATGCAGCCTGTTTTCCTTAAAGAAAATGAAACTTTTAAGTTTCATTATTTAAGAGGAGGCAGTGGTCTTAATTGTTTTGCGACCGGAATTCGATTGCAAAACAGCAATACAGCAAAACAGCAATACGTACCATACCGATTCGGTGTTTGGGAGGGACACCCTAGACACTCCCCTACCAAATACTGAATCGGTAACACAAATTGTGATTCATTAACATGTTACTGAATTGCAATTTGTGTTTTTGTTCATTTAAAAAAACATTTTTGCGGCCAGAAAGCTGTACATCTGGCCCCTGGTTTCCCTGAAGTGATCAGTAACTCTAAAAAATGAGACATTTATGGCAGTATGTTCATTACATAAAATTAATAATTCTGCCCATTACCACACATTCTAACTGAAGCTAGTTTTCAGAGTTACACCTCAATCTGCGTATATATTTGCAACAAATTGCTAGCTGCATATTAATGTATTTAATTTGAATTATTGATTCTGCATTTGTTATACACAGTTGCAATAATTCTATCTTTTTCCTATGAAAGATCAAGAACCCAAGTATTCCAGCGTTTTGGAGGAAGGAGACCAGGAGAGTATGTAATACTGTACTTTAAAAGGATATTGCAAATTCCTTCAGAGTTCTCTGACCTTATAAATGAACTTGTCCTTTGGCCTCGTTCCACTACATGCTTACAGAGCTCCTTGGTGTCTTGCAGAATCCTTTTAATGTGCACTTAAAGTATGAATAGCACCATAGAATGCTGCTGACGTTTTCTTCCAGCAAGTAAAGTAACAGTATATTGTACCACAAATGTAATTAAACCTGATCACAATAAGAGTTGAACTGTGTCCTTAAAAAGGTATTTCAATTAGTAATATGGGCAGATGTATATTTATATGTCTTTGTGGCAGTCAGGTTCAAGAGACCTTCTAAGTTTCTGGATGGTGATGCAAAATTGATTCATAGTTTGATTCTATGACTGAGTACAATCTGCTACATTTACTTGCATAATTGACTGATGGAAATGACAGTGTAGTGCTACTAGAATGATTATTGGAAGATCGTAAATGTGTTTAAATTGTCTAGTCTAGTTTATACCCTACTGATGAACATATTGTAATGAGATTATTGTTAGGCACTAATGGCATTGATTACCTGGGTTTCTACTTACTGTCCCTTTACAGTGTGGTACCTACATTATTGGTCTAGGTCCTTGTGGTGATTTTGTAGTTGAATACTATTGGTTTTAATACAAAGTGGATTGTGCAGTCTGTGTGTAATTGTGTGTGTGAGCAGGTAAAACATGAGTTTAGTCTTTTAATGAAATGTCTGAGTCAACTGTGAATACAATATTTCCGGTCTTCTCTGCTGTTGTTCAGATTGTCTGAGTTATCTAATGGGATTAAGGTTTAGAGAATGGTCATGGCTTTTCCATATGATTCAGATTGACACTACAGACG
The DNA here is from genome assembly GCA_963921515.1 of Calotriton arnoldi. Taxonomy (NCBI): domain Eukaryota; kingdom Metazoa; phylum Chordata; class Amphibia; order Caudata; family Salamandridae; genus Calotriton; species Calotriton arnoldi. The sequence continues at coordinate 5,605 of CAWUFW010002494.1, read as the reverse complement.
TATGATTCCCAGGTTTGAATGATGGTATGGGGGGCAATGGGTATGATTGAGATACAAAGCAATTGTAATTTTGATTTTCAGAGAGATCGTGCCTAGTTTTACTCTTTGTGTTCTTCTTCTGAGGAATACATGAATCTGGAATGTTGGTTAATTTAAAGTGTGTGGCACTCTTTATTAGTGTTCTATTACAATTCTGTGGCTGATGTTCTAAAAAATGTTTATAGTTCACAAGTATTGAGTAATGGTTTAAGTTATTCCTCTGCTTTGATAACATACACATTAACATGCCTGGAGAAATCATAGCTTTAGTACTTTGTAACAATTACTTAATTTATCCTCATGAAATAGCTCCAAGGAATGCAATGGTAATTTTACCACATTGTATTCTAACCCTGCATTAGGGTTTGGGTATTAACTAATCTGGGATTCTCCATGAACAAGTAGAGTGTCATTTAACATTCATACATCACCTTTATTGGTATTTATGTGAACTTTCACAAGCAAAAACAATGTTTTGTTCTTTGGTTAGGATACATAGATGATCTTTTAATCTGGGAAAATTGGACAGAGATCCTGATGATTGTGAATGTTAGTCTAATGCATGTGGGCTTTTCTTATCAATGATTCTGTTCTGAAATGGTGGCAAGCTTGAATGCCCCTTTGAATTACAAGGATTCCATGTAGACACATTAGCACAAGTTCAATGCAAATTGTCAACATAATTGAGAAGGCTAGCCAATAAATGGTTAACTACCGAACAAGACATTAAGATAGGAGTGGGTAGAAATTTAGCACCGTGAGGAAAAGCTGTAGCAGCAACTGACAGCGATACATATAAGGTAACATCATTGTGCAGTGCAAAAGGCAAAAGAAGCTCATTTTGTATCTCAAATCAGTCAGGCACTTAATCACACTAAAGAGATGTTCAAGTTATTTAGAAAAGTAACAGAGCAAGAAGATCTGCAGGAGTCCCTGAGCATTCCAGACCAACATTGCAAGTACCTAATGAATTTCATTGGAAATAAAAAGCTTAGATACTTGGTGATATATCCAAAGCTGACCAAAAAGCCTCACACTGAAGCGTCTTTATCTTTATTTTTGATATTCGGCCTTAACAAAAGTACTGAAACTGAAAGTAATACCCGGCGAAACACGTTAGGCTTCTACAATAACAGATGATATCTCTATTCTGTGTGCAGAGGTAATAGACCCTATAAATGCTTCACTCCGCTGAAGAATAGAAACAAAGAAGATAAAAAGAGAAAAATAACACCACCACTGAAAAAACTATTTGTCAAACCTCAGGACCCTGCAAATTATTGTACAAAATTAAATCTTCCATTAGTGAACAAAATCTAGTAAGTAAAGCCAATCTTCAATAACAGATAATATCTCTATTCTGTGTGCAGAGGTAAAAGGCACTATAAATGTGTCAATCCTCTAAAGAATAGAAACAAAGAGAATAAAAGAAGATAAAATAACACCACCACTGAAGAAACTATCAGCCAAACCTCAGGACCCTGCAATTTATTGTGCAAAATTAAATCTTCCATTGGTGAACAAAATCTAGTAAGTAAAGCCAACCTGCCAACTTCAAGAATTTGCAGAATTGAACAGCATTCTATTTGACAGACAACCTTGAGATTAGTAAGAGCGACATAAACTGTAACAGGCAATATTAGAGAAGACATTACTAACTCCCTCGATGAGAGTGCATCAGAAACATTGATCTTACCGGATCTGTTGGTGGCATCTAATACTGGCAACTAAAAATACAGTATTAGAGCATTTGAAAATGTGGATCAATGTTCATGGAACAGCTCTTCAATGGTACCATGCTTTCTTATTGAATCATATCCAACATATCATAATTTATTCCGCATCTTCATCAGTGAAACATATCACATACAGGGTTCCAGAGAAATCTCCATTATCCTCCTCCTGTTTAACATTTATATGAGACAGCTTGCTGTGATCATCTCATGATATCACATCCAGTTATGAATGAATGCAAATGGCATATAACTAAAAGTTATCCAGGCAACCAAGAAAAACAAAACATAACCATTGCTTATTGCCTATATTACATTTACCTGTGGGAAATTAAGACCACTCTACGAATGTCACTGAGATAAAATTCAACAAAGTTGGGGGTTCCTCACCAAACAAAATGTCATCTTCCTGGTCAGTGGAACTTGAAGCCTTGGACTATGGTTTTGTGAAAACATTTTGCTTTGCCAGAAAATCACAGAGGTGGCCTAGAACACCAGTTTCCAACTAATGCTTCTAAGAAGGGAAATACCTTTACTCCAAGTATCACACCACAGTGAACTAGGAAGGGCATTGGTATTACCGAATCTTCTCATTTATGCTAGAGGTCCTAAGAAGTAAATTGCAAAACTACCGATGCTGCAGAATCAAATGACATTACATTGACCCTCAAATAACTGCACTGGCTCCCAGTGGCTTGGGAAGGCAGCGGTATGAAACACCATCAGTTTCTATGTTATTATTCTTCACCCCATGTTGATATATTTGACAAATAATAAGATAGAAATATGTCATCCATGAAAATGTAATTGGATCATTGTTGTAATAGACTCAGGTTACATGAATTCCGTCCTGAATAAAGCTGTCTTAATATGAATTGACAGCAGAAACAGGGAAAGGGCTCTACATAAGGAAGATTTGGTAATCTCATTGATTTTATAGTTTGCAGGCTCTTGCTCTAGATAGATACATTGGGTTGTGGGTATCTTTTGGAGGGCCACCATTTGGATATGAGTGAATGTAAGTCAGTGGTGCTGTGTTGTATTTTAAGTAGTCACTCAAAATAGCAATGTGGATTTTTATGGTGCACCTTCTTTCTCATTCGTGTTTATAGCGAAAATGTTGTATTGAACTGTTTGCTAATATCTGTGAAAACATTGATTTTTTTTTTTTAAAGAAAAAAAGGCCATTCTCCTAGGCCTGTTAGACATACATTGTTTTCCTAAGAAAAGCCAAACCACTCCTTGAAATCTCTTAAACCAAACCTCGTCACCTAGTAGTGAATTAACTTTGGAATGTATTGCAACCAGAGCTTAGGATTCTTCTATGTTTGGCATTGTGCCAGATCATCTGAAACCTATATGTTCAGGGAGGCCTTCCTTGAGGACAAAGAGGACTGCCCTGACAAATGCCTATAGCCCCCTCCAAGAAATAGGGGATGCAGAATGATTTCTAACAACAACTATTCCTGATGAATTACTGAAGACTTGACATATCTCTTTCAAGTATCATGTCTCACTGGGATCGTGATTGGTTTAGCAATTATTGCCCATTCTGATGGCAGTAATGCCACAAAATGACTTCTATCTGAGCCAGCACATTACAAAACAGCTAAATGCATACATACATATTTTGTCTCCATTGAATTCCGTTGATTGCATCTGTTTTGAAAGTGCATGTGGCAAATGTACTTAATACATTATTTAGAGGCATATCATTAACTTTATTGTCTTAGTTCAAGGCACTGCAATATCCACTTTCAATATAAGTTAATGTATCTTTAGAAATATATTTTAGTCTTGAAAATAGGATATTTGCACAGTTGAATTCATCACTATTCCACACAGCAGAGTACCTAATTACTATATTTGAATTTAATGGAAGCTGAATAGGTGTTGGTTTGCTAAAAATGTTTAGTACAATCAAGAGTGCTGCAGGACAAGGTTTCTCTGTCACTTACTCATCAATCATAAAACCCCGCGTACAGGTTGATGAATCTTGTCGACAGAGATGTAAGGAGCTGAAGTCAATATGAAGAGTTACGAATAATCTTTTCATTTAGTCCAGTCAATAAAGAGAATTAATGTGAGTTAAAGCTTTGCTATTGCTGATCTTCAAGTCATTCATTCTTTATTAAGTATTATTAACTAAGTCTCATGATCAAAGTATAATCAATCAATCAATATTTGATAATAAGGTAAATCAAAATATTAATCAAGAATGCAACCCATACAATAATAACGCAACAAGCGTGTTCCATAAAGAAACTCCCCTATTCTAAATAAATCAAAATTAAATGCGAGAAATAGAAAAGGTGTCAGTTCAGATACCCATGAAGGGTCCTGATGACAGAACGAAGCATAAGCATGAAGATTTAGTGTAATAAGCTGGAAAGTATTCTCAGCTCAAATAACAGCAGATCAAGAAGTAAGCTAGGACTTCTCATGAAGAAATATCTAAGAAAACTCAGTAGAGTGTGTCCTCTCAGAGCGGCTGGGATAAGGGACACACACCTATTGCTCTCAGTCTAAGGAAAGGAATGAATGAAAATCTCAATCAATCTGGAGATAGTCTAAGAAAATGCACTAACATAAATACACATCATTAATATTCCTTCTTCTTCATGTTGACCAATAAGATTTCAGTACGCTCCTTGGAACAGGTTTACTCCCCATCTTCTCACCAGAATACAATCCTCTTTTAACCATGGGTACTTAAATGTTGCAGCACATCCTTTCTTGTTTTCCAAAACCTCTTTCCCATGAATCATCTCCATGTCTTCTGCATCTTTGCGCTGAGAACCTTACTATCATTCGTCTAATACAATAAGGGGTCGATTCCGATGTCGGCCAGAAGCGCACCTAACAGTATTCGTCCGGAAAAAATACCAGCCGAACGCATGTTTTCCGACCGACTCGAACACTCAACCGAACGAACAAGTACGATGCACATAACAGCCCAGATTCCGAGCGAGCCATACTTACCCATTCCAGCTCCTGTTCCCCGCCCGAGCCGGATTCGTAAACGCCGAATCGAGTCGCACGGAACCAAATACACAGCACCTTCCGGCCGGACTAGTACGATGCGTCTTCCGTACGCACCGAACTCGTCGCTACGTCCGGCACGTTTGAGCATCCGGGAGAGCTGTACATAAGCTCCGATTCGCGCCACAAGACGATCCACGGCTACGAGACGAACAAGCCAGCGACGAGTACGGGTCGAAGCCACGAGAAACCTGAACGAGACGACCCAACCATGAATCCCATCGCGCAGGTCCTACCAATACTCTACATCTATTACCGGGACCGGGACGGACGCGTACGGCGCAGACGGTAAGTCAAACACCCACAACACAAACAAACGACACGTACCCGAAATATGTCACACACACATAGGGATGCACAAATGACGTACACTAGCAACAGCAGAACCATAGGGGCGGGATGGCCATCACCAATGCCATACACACCCATAGGGGGATGGATGCCTGCCACTACTACCAACCCCACCCATAGGGGGATGGATGCCTACCACTACTACCATCCCCACTCATGGGGGGCTGGATGCCTGTCACTACTGCCATCCCCACTCATGGGGGCTGGATGCCTGTCACTACTGCCATCCCCACCCATAGGGGGCTGGATGCCTGCCACTACTACCATCCCCACTCATGGGGGTCTGGATGCCTGTCACTACTGCCATCCCCACCCATAGGGGGCTGGATGCCTGTCACTACTACCATCCCCACTCATGGGGGTCTGGATGCCTACCACTACTACCATCCCCACTCATGGGGGGCTGGATGCCTGTCACTACTGCCATCCCCACTCTTGGG